>JADMNL010000030.1:93410000-94010000 GCA_016271365.2 Neoceratodus forsteri
CTCCTCACCTATTAGACTACTGCGCTCCAATATACTCACATACCTCCTCCCTCCCTGCTCACAAGACTTAATACTGCCTACAATAGTATCTGTAGGTTTGCGCTTATGGCACCCTACTCCGCACATTGTTGTACCTTGTACCAATCTTTGGACTGGCTCCCCCTTCAAGCCAGATATAACTACGCCCTTGGATGTGTCATTGATAACTCCATTAGAAGCAGTAACCTGTCCCCTTACTCCTCCCTGCTCAAGCAGAAAATTGCTTCACACAGCCTCCGGAAATCCATAGTCACTCCTTTGGAAGTTCCCAGGATTTCCACAGGTCTGGGTATCAATGCCTGGTCCTTTGCCACTCCCACCCTGTGGGACAAACTACCCCCCTCCATCCGCTCTCTAGACTCGCACCTTGCTTTCAAATTTAACTTTAAAGGTTGGTTCCTGGCTAACTCAAATTGTTCTTGCTCAGCCAGGTGACCTTATGGATGATAAACCTTTCCCTACCATACCCAAGATAAAACTGTCCAGTTGTACCAGGTTAGAACATTCCTATGACTGCCTGTCAGTACACTGTGTATACTGCACTTGCACTTTATTTGTGTAGCCCTGTCACCATGTCTTAGAGGGCTACTACCCCTGCCTTGTAGGCCTGACCAAGGTTGAGGAGCCTGGAGTCCCATTTTCTGTTGTGGGGGTTCTTTCCCAAGTTAAAATAAACTAGCATGGTGCTTCCACCCAGAGTACATTTTAAGTGGGTCTGATATTCAGTAGTACAACCCCCTGGGATGCTGTACCAACCCACCTCCCCATACAGTCACCCGAACACATGGATTATATAAACCAAAACTCCCAATTTTAATACTTCGAATTTTTGACTTCAGCTAATAATATGCTCACTAAAAATATGCTCATGAGTCAGAATTTTCCAAAGCAGTTAAACACATTTTATTTACAAGGGGAGGGTTAGAAATGGGTGGTTGGAGTAAGGGTTAAGCAAACCTTTTCATTTGGCAATTTACATTTAGTGATTAGATCTTAGCACAATTATGTCCCTTTTAAATTCAAAACACATTTCAAGGTTTTAAACCACCAACCCTCTGATTAACTATCTGCTGCAGATTTTTACATTTTCACAAACCCCAACTAGTACTAGTTTTTGACCCCAAAAAGTCCTAGCTGGGTACCTATTGCTAACTTGTTGCAGGCCTGTGGAGCAGGTGGATGGCCGGCGTTGGTGCACTTTCAAACAAATCAAATTTAATTTTTAGTCTTTCCTTGATTACTTTTACTGCTTGCAACTTTAGGATTTTACTACGCCACTGAGCATAACTTGAAAACAACTACAGTATTTACAGCCCCCAGGTGCAGAACAAGATCTACCTTACTCACGGTTCTGCACACAGTCTCAGGATGGTGTTGAGATTAAAACTCTGAGGTAGATGGTGCAGCAGAACTCCAGATCATTTAGAGACTTGAGATGCTGGAACCAGCACTCTGCAGCTTGGATCTTCTGACTTGCTTGAAGGTCTAGCAGCTTGCCTCCTTCAACCTGTTTCCAGGACAGATGCAGAGCACAAACAGAAGGCTTTCCAGGCCACAAAGGAACTCAGACCCAGAAGTGACCCCACGGTCTGGCTCCCCACTGGATCCAGAGTGCCCTAGCACTCATGCATGCACCTCTGGCTCCCTGTGACCCAGTCTGCCCTACTCGATATGGGCTGGCAGTTCTCCTACCTGACTCCCAGGTGGAAAAGGAGCAGATCATCTCTGACAGCTTCAGATCAAGTTGAATTTTAGTCACATCTGGTTGCTGAAGACATTTTCAGCCACATTACCAGCATGGCAGCCGTGGCTCTTTTCATACAGAACGCAGTCTCTGGACTCTCACTGAGCACATGATCTCAGTGAGACATGGGCAAAGTCAAACCGGGCTCCTCCAAGAACTCTGAATTTGGCACTGACTGAACACATTCTTTCCTCAACCAGTCCCTTAACTCAGACATTCACTTTTTCCTCACCATGCTGGTGCTCTCAAACCAGAGGAGGCAATCTCTCCTTCTGCAAACTATCTGGATTTACTGGCTAAGCCTCCACATCTCAGGGAGACTCCCATACCTAGTTTTCATAAACCAGATCCATTTTCCAAAAACCAGAACCATCCATTTTCCTTTTCCTTAGACCAACGTCCTTCCCCTTTCCTTGTGAAATTGAATCCATCCAGGGTACAGACAGAAACTTTTTCCTTCCTTAAACCTTTTATCCTTGCTTCTCACCAGTCAGGTGTAAAATTTCTCACTGCCCTTTCAAACTCAAACTTTTCCTTCCGAACCTTTAGGCAAAACCTTTCACCATTGTGATGTAGTTTCTCCCCACAGCTTACTGATGCACTTCCTCCTTGAAGGCCAGCCTCAGCCACTCTGGTGAACCTCCCCGTGTCAAGGAGACTCCCACTGCTGAAGCTGCAAACTGGATTCCTTGACCAAAATTCCTCCTGAATGGGGAAAGGCAGCCTGCTGGTCCTGGGGGACAAGTGGCTGGCAACCCCCAGACAGGCCTTTTCCAAGCCTTGCAGCCCAATTTCTTCCAAGGGGCTGGAGCCCTCCTCCCTCTGGAGGGGCTCCCACCGAACTGAGCCCAGAACCAACAGTCCTTGGGTTTTGGGATCTCTCTCACTGTTCCCCATTGGCTGAAACCATTGTCCCTCTGGAAAATTAATATGCATTAATCTTCTTGGATGCCTGATTGGCTGTGTAAAAGGGCACCAAGTATTTCCCAAGCTTTTTCCCCTCATAAGTCCTCTGAATAGTCCCGCAGTCCTTGGCAGCAATCCTGGCCCTCTGATTGGCTAAAACTGGCATCAAAGCCTGCAAACACTACTACTGAATACAATCTCAAATGCAGTCCACACAGTCCCTCCACTTTCATGCCCTGGTGCAGCCAACATAAATACTTTTATTTTCATTTGCCCCCAAAGTCTATTAGCAGTCCCTGTGCTCTGATAAGCAACTACACAATTTAACACTTTCTTTTAGTCCTTTTCCTGTCACAATGGCCATGTGTGTATGTGTATATATATATATATATATATGTGTGTGCATATAAATATATATATATATATATATATATAGTATATGCAATGACCCCATCGAAAATATCTCTGATATTTTCCCCTGAGTGCAGTTTGACCTTTGATATCACTCGTGGCGAAGCCACGAGTGATGCCATAGGTCAAACTGCTCAGGGGAGAGAAGAAGGGTAGTGGGGCATTGCCTGCCAGGGTGGGGGTCCACTGCACCAGCAGGGATTATTTACATTATCAAAACAGGGATCAGGGTTTGGAGGGGCTGCTAGATTACCAGGGATATGATGATTTTTAATAAATGGGGATTGGGGCTGGGAGTGGGGTCTGCTAGACTACCAGGGATATGATGATTTTATTAATAAATGGGGATCAGGGCTTGGAGGGGGGACAGCTAGACTACCAGGGATATGATAAATTTATTAATAAATGAGGATCAGGCTGGGAGGGGGGACAGCTAGACTACCAGGAATATGATATGTTTATTAATAAATGGGAATAGGGGCTGGAGGGGTCCGTTAGACTACCAGGGTTATAATACATTTATTAATAAATGGGAATTAGGGCTATGAAGGGGGTTCACTGTTCTATCAGGCGTATGATAAATTAGCTAAAGAACAAGGATCTGGGCTGGGGGGGGACCACTAGACTACCAGAGATATGATAATTTAATTAATAAATGGGGATTGGGGCTGGGAGGGGGGACTTCTAGACTTCCAGGGATATAATACATTTATGAATAAATGGGGATTGGGGCTGGGAGAGGGGCCACTAGACTACCAGGGATATGATACATTTATTAATAAATAGGAATCAGGGCTGGGAGGGGGGACCGCGTAACATTGCCATGTTGCTCCACTCTCCCAGAGGGCTGATTTCTAAATACCCTTAGACCAGTAGGCTGGTCTAATTGTATTTAGAAATCAGCCATCTGGGAGAGCTCTGTCAATCCCAATTTAGGGGATTAAGCTGCCTGCATCTGCTGCAAACACTAGCATAATGCTGCAGCCCATTACAAACAATGCACACCCCTTTTGGTGCCCACAGCCTGTGGCTGATGCAGGCTGCCTTTGAGAATCATTCCTGGTGCATCTTTTGGTGCATGAGGCACTTTGTGCCATTCTTTGTGGTGCAAGCTCCTTGTGCTATGCCAGGAGCTTTGAGAATCAGGCCCTTTGTGTCCATTACTGGAGGACCTGACACATAAGGTACAGTTGACTTCAGCTGAGATGAATGGGACAGAAAAGCCAGCAACCTCCCAGAAGCACTACAATTAAGGTAAGGGGTAATGGGGGAAGACCTCTACGCTCCCCCCCACCAAAGAGTGCCACCTTTGGTGGTAAAAAGTGGATAATAAGCACTGCCCCTAACTCCACCCTTTTTACAATTGAGTAGGATACACATCCTCCAGTGTCATTTGTTTTGTGATAGACTAGGTTCATGGAGCAGTAAAAGGCAGTGATTGTAAAATGGAGTGTGGAAAAGATTATTAAGAAACAGGTACAAAAAATCCAGAAACCTTAAAGACTGAGGAGCTTGGAACTCAGTGCTTCTGTACCAGTACAACAGCACTGGAAAAAGAGCAATGACTCACTAGCCTGTTCACATTAAGCAGGTACTGTTTATCACTACACCTCAGTTTACTCACATGTATTTAAAAAAAATATGAAGCAACTGCTATCTACTGGCCAAACAGCAAAATTACCTTGGCTCAGTAGGACTACTTTTTTCTTCCTTTTTTTACTTAGTTAAATTTAAAATTAGAAATATATATGGTATTAATCCTAATAGACCTATTTCATAATGTTAATAAGACACTACAGGATGTGCTTTGTGCTGGGATAAGGGCACTTCTCAGGTGGTGGAAGCGCTCAGCCTTCAGCCTCATGCTTCAACCCACCTGAGGCATGCCATTATCCCAGCACAAAGACACCTTGTCAGCCTTATTGCTTAATCAATAGCTATACCTTTTACCTCTTTGACTGGCTGGTTGTGCAAGCAAATGACTGTTTGACAACAGACACTTTTATGCGAGAAACACAGGAACAGAATTAGGCAAATAAAAAAACAACAGTCACCATCACAGAAAATCTCCATCACTTCAAGGCTGTCCAGCTCTTCTTCAGGGTGCACAGCTGGGTCATTAGTTCCTGACTTTATATGCTACTACCTATAGGAGAGCCATTCCCATGGGCCAGCTGATGAGCAAAAATGACTACCATAGAACTTACAGTGCTCTGGTGAAAAAATTAATACAGGAGCCCAACAAAGGGCAAGTTTTATATTAATATTGTTAACCACCATAATCCTGGAGTTCAGAGACCCCAGTTGGCAGTGATAGAGAAACCTCACATACCATCAGTCAGGACCAGGAGACCATAGAAGGTCAAATTGCACTACAGAGGTCACTGGCTATAAACAGAGATGTGGCAAGTCACGCGATGTAATGAAAATTTGCAATTTGCAGAGCTTCACGAAACTTCCCCTGATATGAGAAACTTCAGTTTCACCCAAATCATGAAGTTTTTGCTGCGCAATGCAGAATTTTGCCGTGAAGTGTGGAATTTCACCTATGAAATTCCACACTCTGTGGCAAAACTTTGCACATCGTGGTCACTCCGTGAATTATGTGAATTGCATAAAATTTGTGAATTAATTTATGGAGTGAAGTTTGCTGACTTCACCCATATCTAGCTATAAAGGTTTAATGAAGAAAAATAAAGAATAAAGGCACACTGTCAAGGTGCCAGTGCCGGTTGTTGGTACCAGTGTAGGACTTGCTGAATGCAGCTGGAATATGCAGCTTAAATATCAAATGCGGTGACACCCTCTAGTCTAAGGGTACGTGATCACTCTAAAGAAATTTAAAAACTGGAGTACCTCTGCAGAAAACCACTGCACTGGATAAGGACCCTAATTTATTTATTTATTAGAGTCCTCAAAAAGACACCTTTGAGCTGGAAGCTTTTTTACAAAGGTTTCAAGTCAAACCAAGAAGACAATACATTTCATAATGCAAATTTTAAAACAGTAAATTACATTGTTATAAGGTATATTGAACCATACAGGTGAATACATAGTTTCATACATTTAAGATACAAAGTTCCAATCATGTAGAGGAGTAAGCAGAATTTATTTTTACTTTGTCTAATAAAGGGTGACCCTACCTAAAACCAGACAGGTGGGTGGCCACCCTACTCCTGTCCTGTTCTAAGACCGATGCCCAATTGGGGTTTGGATTTGGAATCTGAAATTTGGAGGACTAAAATGTGTCTCTGCAAAACTTGAAAGCATGAGTTGGCTTTCATACATCTTTACCTTTTGAAAATAATGCTGTTTTGTGCTTTTGTGTACTGGGATACTGGTGCCTATGATCTTTTTTACCATGACTCATAAAACGCAGAGCCATGGACCATCTCCTCTCTCATGGGGTTCTATCCCTACCTCCTACGAATAAACTCATTATGTTTCCTCTGTTGGTACCAAGCACCACACTGCTATTCTGCAAATATTTCATTTTAAAACCCCTTTGCTAGCTTAAAGACTGCAAATAAAACTCTCCTGTTTTAAGCAAAACTGGTGAATTTACATTATAAATCACTTTTTTATTGTTAACTACTATAATTTCAAAGCCAGTCTCCAACATCTGTCTGTGTCAGTCAGATATCTGCTAACTTTCTGCTATCAATTACTTCTTTAAAGGGCCTATTCTCACATTAGCTCTTCCATTTAAAAATAATTAGCACATTAAACAGCTGTCAAAATAAATGAACATTTTCTTCATTGCTTTCAGCATGGTTTTATACGTTTCCCTACGCTGTAACAACATTAGTGGAATATGTCATTTTTTTAACAGCAGCAGATTAAACTGACAGGACTTACTGTCACAATTTTGTGGGCACAAAGAGGTCGAGTAAAGTTCCTAATTGTGCCCCTTCGAGTCCTACATAAAGAAACAAAGAAACAGAGAATGTGTCAGCAGAAAAGGACCAGTATGCCCATCCAGTCTGCCCTATTTTCTCTGCCTATTACTACACACTGGACCCTATCTGGTCATAGGTATCCCCCTTTCCTCCACCTACTCTATCCATCTGTCTATCCCATGCATTCTTGAAGCTCCCCGGTATCTTCGCCCCCAAAGTCTCTTCTGAGAGGCTGTTCCAGGCATCTACCACTCTTTCTGTGAAGAAGCATTTCCTCACATCCCTCTTAACACCTCTCCCCCCCCCCCTGCAGCTCTCAGAGCATGCCCCATGTTCTGGTGCTCTTTCTACTCAGAAAAGAGACTCCCTCCTGCACCTTGTTCACTTCGTGAGGTATTTACAGGTCTCAATCCTGTCCCCTCTTGTGCTCCTATCCTCCAGGGAGTACATGCTGAGCTCCTACAGCCTCTACTTGCATGGTTTCTAGTGCAACCCCCACATACCATTTTTTGTAGCCCCCCTGCTCTGGACCACTTCCACCCTGTCAACGTCTTTCCAGAGGTGCGGCACCAGAACTTGAACACAGTACTCCAAGTTGGATCTCACTAGCGAGTGACACAGTAGCAACACCACCTCTCTTCTCCTGCTAGAAATCCCCCTCCCTCTGCACCCCAGCATCCTGCTAACCTTGCCTACTGCCTTGTCACACTGCCCTGCCTCCTTGAGACCATCAGATATGATTACCCCATGGTCCCTCTTTAGCTTGCTAACTGTAAGTAGCTCTCCCCCATCTTATTCAAAGTCCTCAGGTTTTCCCTGCTCCATGTGCATGACTTTGCACTTTTTGGCATTGAAACTCAGCCGCCAGTCCCTAGACCACTCCTCTAGATTCCCCAGATCATTTGCAGTCTCTCAACCCTCTCATGGGTGTCCAGCCTGTTGCAGATTGTTGTGTCCTCTGCAAAGAGACACATACTCCCCTCCAGTGGTTCTGTGTGGTAAGAGTGACAAGAAAATGGCGCCGACAAAAGATAACGCACCCCAAAGAGCGCCAAGCAAAATGTCACAGAGCACTACAGCATGCTCCAAAATCAGCGCTCCTACACTTGCTTTTTCTACCCTCTACCTGCATGTGAGGCCTGACCAAAAGCGTGTAGTCATCCACACAATCAATGACAGGAAACCAACCACCAAAGGAGATACTGTTGCAGCAGGTACCATCCAACTCCCAACCCCACACTCACACACACACACACACACACAGTAAAAGCATCAGCAATGTGCCATAGGCACTCAAATCAGACCTTTTAATACAAGCCACAATCCCACCCCCCCAAAATAGCCAAACAGGATGTCATTTCAGAATCCGCTATAACACAACCCACTATTGCTTTAAAATGCAATTCAATTCCCAAAGTAATGTTCAACATTCTATAAAACAAAAGTCTAACACTAATAACAAAGAAACTTTCTGTGAACTCTTACCACCTACCAAGCGCTGCATTATGATCGTATAGATCCTTGGATCAATACCACATTATAGCTACCAAAAAAGGGCAAAGAAGAATGACAGGGCACAAATCAAAAGGGGTAAATTCTAACGAAGCTGCCTCTGCAAGACATTTTCGTTGCAAAGTGGATTGATTGCTGGGAAATAGTTGCCTTAGTTAAAGACATGGGAGGGTAGAATTTTTTAAGTACATGTCTAGATGCAGTTTTCGATTGTGTGGAAGTTTGGACATGGGAGCAAACTGCACCTATGACCATTTTTCAAAGCTACAACATAGCTCAGTCCAATTTTTAAACCTTGGACTTCATTGTAGCCACTTCAAAGTTTGGATAAACAGTAGCTGTGTCAAGACAATTGCCAGGCCAAGTTTAACCTGATTTATCATTTACATCTATGTCAACCAAATCATATTACAATTGCATCTTAATGACCATATAATCAGGCTGAAATGCTGCAGAGATGCCCAGCCTCTGAAAATAGCTCCAATAAGATAGAGGCTGGTCTAGACATCTCATGGTAGTGCATGGACAGGGGCAGCGAGGAGGCAGTGCTGAGGAGGGTAAGCAGGATGATCCAGGAACAGCAGAAAAGGATGTACAAGGAGAGGTTGGCAGATCTGAACATGTACATGTTTAGGGTGAGATGGGAGAGCAGGGACAGGATTGAAACAGACAAATATCTCCACTGACAAATAAAGCGGATAGCAGGGAACTGATCAGACTGAGCGGGAGCACAAACACCGGGGGCAACTCCATGAAGCTGGTGGGGGAGCAGATTCAAGAGGGATACCAGGAAGTCCTTTTACATGGAGAGGGTGCAGGTGGGGGAATAAGCTGCTAAAGGAGGGGGTCTGTGTGAAATCAGTAAGGGGTATTCAAACAAAGGTCAGACAGATACAAGCTGCTCAAGGCTTGTACACATCCTCCAGAAATTTAGCATGGGTCCCACCACTGGGGGTTGTTATCCCAGGACAAACAATCTTAGGTCAAGAAAAACAGCTGCACTCTGTTCAATATTTTGGTGCCAGTACAAAATGCCATGAAGTCAGACGTCTGACAAAATGCTGGTTTATTCGCTGGAAATGATGGCATTCTCTACTGTCACTGACACACTGAACAGAGTGCAGCTGATTTTTTGAACTGGGACAGATACAAGAGCTCGTTAAAGACCATGCCAGGCAGGGAGGTGGGAGGAGAAACTGAAGGGCCACAAGGGCCCTCTCATTCGACATTAGTTAGGCAGGAATGGGCAGACATGATGAGCCAAGGAATCTTTTTTGGCCGACAGTTTCTATGACATTGACATCATTGGGAGTTGCAGCCATGCTAACGGCATTGGAAAACCCTGTCCACCATATCCCTATTCCGATCCAGAGGCATCACTCAGACTCATAAGGAAACGCTGAGGCTGCATCTTTTCACTTCATTTTATTGAGGGGGAACCAGTGAGCCAAAGGCTCATTCATAATCGTGTCCAATATTTAGCATGAAAAGGTACAGACATTAAAAGTCAATTATAAATTGAGGGAGCAATTTCAACCAATTGGAGTGCTCATTTCCTCTGCCCCTGAAACACTCTTATTCTGTCAAAAGTGCCTCACATGCAGCTATCCTGCAAATGGGCATGTTCGGGTAAGGTTTTTTAAATATTTGCTATATTACTGCTCAAGCTCGATTAATATTATATTAGTATGAGTGAAAAGACCACTCTTGCAGTTGTATGCATGGTCTCACATTCTTAGGGTATCAGAACCATTCACCTTCAGTTTGTTGTTCTCAAACCTTAAGAATGCACGTAAGACTACTCCTACAATGGTAAAAGTGATCTCGTTGCCTGTATTAACATACAGCATAGCCTTCTTTACCTTGCTCCTTGTATTCCATAGTGCAACATGTATTAAGAATATCATTTCATATTGCTTCAGATGACCTGTGGGCTTCAATCAGTTACATTTTATTTTTGGGAGGGGGAATTAAAGCACTAAAGTTCAAGGACACACTTTTAAACTAGGAACTTGGTAAAATGTTGCCTCCATGCAGACATTTTTGGAGCATTAAGCAATGCAATGAAGCACCATGCAAATTAAATGGTGCACTTGATACACATACAAGGGCGGGGCTGCGATCATGAACTGCTCACTGATAAAGCAACCTGGAGGTCGTAAAGGAGAACTGTCACCTCCCCAGGAACAAAAATACAACATGTTCGATTGTTTTTTTTAATTAAATAACTGACAGTACTGGAATTTTTAATTTTATCAGGTTGATCCTGCGACAACCCCCCCAATCAGCCATTATTTTCCCAAAGTCCCTCCCGCCAGCCCTCTGATGATGCAACTGACAAGCTAAGCCACGGAGGACTCCTATGTGCCAGTATACACTATGTCACTGGAATAATTAAAACATACTTCTACTGTTTGCACTTCTAATGCCGGCCCGGTACCGATCGACCGAGGAAAGTGCTTTCCTCGGTCGATCGGTACCAGTATTAGAAGCACAAACACGCACTATACATGTTTTAATTATTCCTGTGACATATACTGGCACATATGAGTCCCCCACAGCTTAGACTGTCAGTTATGTCATCAGAGGGCTGGCCGTGAGGGACTCTGAGAAAATAATGGCTGATGTGGGGGTGGTGGCACAGGATCAACCAGATAAAACGAAAGATTCCAGCACTGTAAGTTATTAAAAAACTTCAAACATGTGTTTTTGCTCATTGGAATCTAAAGGTCCCACTTCTTTGCTCATGGGGAGCTGACAGTTTCCCTTTAAATATAATGTAGTCCACCAGATTAGTTCCTCAACTAAATGAGGACAGTAAGGTTTACATTTTCTGGATACATTTTATAATATGGGCATTTGAAAGCTGCACCTCAGGTGTATCCCCATGATATAATGTTGTTCTTGACTCTGCTGGAAATGTTAGAAAAATAGTACCATTACAATTTCGATAGCAGGAACTTTGCTACACATTATAAAATGGGCAAAACCTTTCTTGAATCCTGATTGGCTGAAAGAGTTTTTCAGCCATGTCCTTATCAGGACATAACTTTGCAATTGGCACTAATTGTGCCATGCTCAGCCACACCGCATAAAAGATCAGTGTGCACCATGTCCCGATTTTAAAAGAACAAAGTGGACCTCACTGCAGGCGCTCAATAACAGTCCCCCACCCCAGTGCATGCACACACACACACACACACAAAACTGCACTGCGTTAAATAATGTAAATCACCTCAGACCAAATCCTTAAAATAAAAGTGTAACCTGTGTTGCAGTGTTAAGAAAACGCTGACCGCAAGGAAGGCTACTGACGTGCGTGCCGGCAGCATCTCTTGAAAATGAAAAATGAAAAGGCCTTTGACTCTGTGCCCCACAAAAGGTTGATCAGGAAGTTGGTGGATCTTAGGGTTGGGGAAAAGATGTCCTGATGGGTAGAAAACTGACTGAGGGACAGAACCCAGAGGGTTGTTGTGGGGGAGAGTTATCTGGCACCAGAGAGCTAACTAGTGGAGTCCCACAGGGCTCGGTGCTGGGGCTGGTGTTGTTCAACGTCTTCATCAATGACAGTGGGGATGGCAATTAAGGCAAAATGTGCCTATTCGTGGATGACACCAAGCTCTGTGTTAGAGTGGACACAGCTGAAGCGATACAGAACCTATATGAAGATCTGGAAAATCTGGGGAGGTGGTCCAGGATCTGGCAACTTGGTTTCAATGCCAAGAAATGCAAACCTATGCATATTAGAGCCAAGAATCCTAGGACAGAGTACTATCTGGGTGGAGTCCAAGTATCTGCATCAGAGGAGGAGAAAGACCTGGGAGTGATGATCATTAGTGACCCGAAGCACTCCAGGCAGTGCAAGAAAGTAGCAGCAAAGGCAACCAAGATGCTGGGATGCATAGCTAGGGGATCACTAGTAGGAGAGAGGAGGTTATACTGCCCTTGTACAGGTCACTGGTGAGGCCGCATCTAGAGCATGGAGTTCAGTACTGGTGCCCACACCTCAAAAATGACATTAACCTGCTGGAGAAGGTCCAGAGGAGGGCTACAAAGATGATAGCCAGTCAGGCATATGAGGAGACGTTGAGGGCACTGAACATATACTCCCTGGAAGACAGAAGAGAGAGAGAGGGAACATGATTGGGACCTTCAAGTACTTGAACGGGCTAAATAAGGCTGATAAGAAGAGTCTCTTTAAGCTGAGTGGCAACCATAACACGAGGGAGCACAGTCTTAAGCTGGAGGGTGGGAGGTTTAGGAGGGAGGTCAGGAAGCACTTCTTCACAGAGAGGGTGGTGGAAACTTGGAATGCGCTGCTGGAAGAGGTCATCTCATTGAAGACAGTGGGCAGCTTTAAGAGAGGCTGGGACAGGCATGGGGAAGGTAAGGATCATGGGTAGGGAGGATGGGAGGAGTGGGGAAGGAGGACAGGGACATTAGCTCAAGCTGTGGACCCTGGAATATGAGCAGACTTAATAGACTAAATGGCCTTCTTCTGCTGGCTTCTTCGTATGTTCGTATGAAAGGACAGACCCGCTTCTCCCTAGTTACACACTCAAGAAACTGCTTTGCATTACCTGACATAAACCACCTCAGGGCACAATCCTAGAATAACAGTATAACCTGTGCTGCAGTGTTAAAAGGCAGCTGACTGCAAGGGAGACTCAGGGGAAGACTACTGAGGCACATGCAAGTAACCTGTCTTTCCAATGAAATGACATACCCCGCTCCTCCCTAGTTCTCTTATAGACCAGTCTTGAGAATAGAGAAATACATTTAAAACATATTGCTTTTCACTGTATAACAGAGCGAGCAGCCTGCTATCCCAAACCACAGTTGTACAAGTGGTAAGTACGGCGGCTGGTAAAGGACATGCTCAGTCTTAATCAAAGCAGACGCTCACTGTGAAAAAAACCATCACTCTGTGTTTTCCTCGCTAAGATACTGGGTATGTGCCAGTGGGGAATTAATATGGTAAGTGGACAGAGGGAGTACAACCCAAACAGTATCTCTCTGCTTGGGGGGGGGTCAGGGGCACCATGCACTGGACATCACAGTACAGAAAGTAACTAAATAGGACTATTTTACTACTTCAGGTATTAAAACTTTACTTTTTTAAAATATTTTGGCATGTTTTTAAATCTTTTTTTTTTTTGCTTAAATAGTTACTTGGGGGGGTCCATTTTATAAGTGCAATAAGACACTCCAAGGTGTGGGTTATGGCCTAATAAGAGCACTTCCCAGGTGCTTAAGGCACTCAGTGCAAGTGCCTCGTATCTCATAATGCACCTGGGGCATGCTATTATCAGGCCATAACCCACACCTCGTCATGTCTTATTGCTTGCTTTTAAAATGGGTTTCAGATACTGTGAAACCTGATTGTCTCAGGGCCATCTTTACCTGTACTGTTATCTCAGCACATCAGCACTGGATGAAGATCCGGCAGCCTCTTCACACTAAAATCAATACTAATCACACATCCCTGATTGTCATGACAAAGATGGCTGCCACCATCACTCTCTTAAAACCTTCAACTAGGCCATACAAATAAAACTGCCATAAATTTAAAAGAATAATAATTAAATATTGTTTTCCTTCATAATCCTCTTCTTAATTAATTAAAAAAATAAGTATTACAGACTTAAACAGTTTCTTTCCTAATCATGAAAAATCCTCCTCCTGTCATTACCTGCTTACCAGGGAAAGCACTGATGTTTAGCCTGCTACAGATAAAACAGAAGCCCTGGTTCTAGCTAAGGCCTCCTGTTGTGTGATTGTGGGGTTGAACATTCTGCTAATAGAACTGAGCAGATATTTGAATTCTTTTATTCCATCCATAATAAACCTTCCATCTATTGGATGTAGGAAAGATAAACAAGAAACAGAGTGGGGAACATAGAGGAAATAATATAAAGAAGGATGAAAGGTAAGGAAACAGGTAAATAGAGGTGGGTTGGGAAAAAGAGAGTTTAGGGGCTAATTAAAAAAACAATGTATTTAGCGGTGCATAATATTTGAAACTGAGATGGTATGCCTATGCTGGGATATACTGGAACTATTTTGTTGGGATGTATGAACTATTTAAACAAATCATTAAAATGTATAACATTAGTTTATGTCTGTGCATTTTTCACCCCCCCAAATAAATTTTGGACCTATTTTATAATCGCAATAAGACACTCCAGGGTGTGCGTGTGGTGGGATAACGGCACTTCTCAAGTGGTTGAAGGCACTTGATGATGCCTCATGCCTCATAACACACTTGAGGTGTGCTGCTATCCCACCCCAACGCACACCCTGTAATGTCTTATTGTTCAAGTATTTCTTACTCTCCTAATAATGTGTTGTCCTACTTGGTTAAGCATTTATTTATTTAATTAGTAGAACTGGAAGAGAAGCTCAACAATGGCCTGCTTCTGAACATACATTGCTCCTGAAATGTTGTAGCTGTAGAAAATGGACTGGTCTTGAATATGTACTGATCCTGAAATATTGCTGCTTTGGAATGTAGGCAGCTCTTGAATATACATTACTCCTGAAATGTCACTATAGAAAAGGGACTGCACATAGAATATACATTGATCCTGAAATATTGTTGTTCTGGAATGTAGGCAGCCCTTGACTATGCATGGCTCCTGAAATGATGTAGTTCTAGACAATAGGTTGTCTTGAATATGCATCCCATTCCCAAAAGCAATGAAATATTTTTGCTCTGGAATATTTATTTTATTTATTTATTAAAAGAATGGGAATGACAAACCTTTGAGTCAGATACTCTTTTGCAAAGGCTCCATGTCAGGGAGGTACAAAACAAAGATATAGAGGATGACAAGCATATTTGGTACAATAAGTTAAAAACAATGATTATACAAGATAAAAAATATCCAGGGCCAGTTAACAAAAATGATACAATCAGACAATAAGAGCAGGGCAGAAATAAGTCATGGCAGACAGTGTTGAAACCAGCAGAGGTGGGGGGCTAAGGTGTAACACTGGGGGAGAGGAAGGGAGGGAGGGTGGGAGAGAAAAAGTGGGAATAGAGTGAAGCATGAAGGGAGGTTAGAAAGCAATTGCAGGAGCTGGAGGAAAGAATGTGTTCCCTAAAGAGAGTTTTGAATGGGTCAGGTTTGAGGCAGCAGCAGCCAGCAGGGAGTTTAACCAAAGGGGCCTATAATAGAAACCACGCTGACCAAGGGAGGTCCTACAGTGGGGAACCAGTGAGGAGGCTTTAAATGAACTTCTAGTGGATCTTTGTGACGGGGCAGTTTGAAGGACATTTAAGAGCTCGGGGGGGGGAGGGGGGAGCCAGTTAGGATCTTTTTGGCAAGCAGGCAGGTCTGATATTTTAACCTGCCATTAAAATTTATCCAGTTAGACAGACTGTGGAGACCACAGGTATGAGTGCACTTGTCACAGCCCATGACCAGTCGACAGACTTTGTTCAGTGACACTTTAATCCTCTGAAGGGCAGTTTGATCATAACAGTAATCCATAGTCCACATAAAAGAGGACAGAGGATGAGACAGCAAGGCGAAGTGCGTCAGGGGGCAGACAGCATCAATAATGGTATAGAAGCCCAATTCTAGTATTTATAGCAGCGCTAAGTAGGTGGATATGATCGTGGAAAGTGAGAGCAGAAACAAGTGCAACTTCAAGATATTTAAAGGAGTTAACTTGATCAAGGTAGGAGTTATGAAGTTTGAAGATTTGTAGAGGGGCACCATTCTGTTTATTCTGGTGGTGAGAGAAGATCATGACCTTAGTTTTCTTGTACTTAAGTACAAGTTTGTGGGCAGAGAACCAGGTTTCAGCCTCAGTGAATAAAGTTTGGAGGGTTTGCTGGAGAGGGGAGAGTTCTGGGTGGCAGCTGAAGAGAATGGCATCATCTGCATAGAGTAGAAGTTTACCAGAGCAGACCTTGGGAAGAGCGTTCAAGAACAAACTAAACAATAGTGGTCCAAGGATAGAGTCTTGGGGAACCCCAGATCTCACAGGGAGGCTAGAGGAGACAGTATTGTTAATACGGACTTGCTGGGTCCTATTCCTTAGGTAGTTTGAAAACCAAGAGGAGGCATTGTGAGATAGATCCAGTGAGAGGAGGGACCTGATGAGGAGAGCGTGGTTTACAGTATCAGACACCTTAGTCAGGTCTATGTACACAGACCCAGCTAGGTGTCCTCTGTCCTCTGTAGGCAGTTCTTGACTATAAATATTGCTCCTGAAACATCACTCTAGAAAATGGGCTTGCTCTTGACTATGCATTGACCCTGAAATATTGTTCTGGAATGTAAGCAGCTCTTATTTATTTATTTAGTTACTTAGTTTTTGATTACTGGGTAAGGTGTGCTAGACAAACGTATGCCTATTTTCAGACACAACCCAGTAGAATACATTCACTTACATACAACTTACATGAATATATCCAATTACATAAAACTTACAGTGACAGCGTTGAAAATGGCCCTGCCCCATTTGTTATACAGAAATAGTTTTAACATAAGGGACTATTCTATCCTCTGCTTTTCTGTTTCTTCTCTGTCCGGTTGCACAACCAAATTTTCTTGTGAGACCTAGGAACTGATCACTCTGATGGTTTCACAATTCTCCACCTCTCGCTGTCCCTCTGCCTTCCCTTGCTATTTCTGTCTTTTCTTCCCCCTTGCATATCTGTAAGTATAAAAATATATGTGAATCTCTGTGCAAAACTGTATGTGGAACTGAGATCCATTTATGTAAAACTATACAGTTATACTGTTGAAATGACTGCAAAAAGCTATTTGGAACTCAAGGGGTTAACCTGAGATGCTGGTTTGAAAAATATTTCCAGAGTTGTCAATAAGAGGTCAGTTCTAGGTCACAATCTTCCTTTTGCTGCACCTGCTGAAACTGACAAGAACACTATGTGAGAAGCAGAATGTTCTCTTAATGAGCTCCCTGCAAAGACTTGTTTTAAAAAGAGCTGCAATGTTTTACAAGAGAGAGAGACAGATAGTGAGAGACTGAGATTGGAAATTGAGGAGAAAAACTCAGAGGAGGGACTCTGCTTTATATGTTTATACTGCCACTGTAAATAGTTATACTGAACCATTTTTAATTTTTTATTTTGCTGTTATTAATAATAAAATGCTATTTGTTAATTTTTCAACTGCTTCTGGTTTTCATATGCTTCCTGACCTGTGCCTTGATGACACTTACATGACCAAAATATCAGACAGTTGTATATAAAGAGCATTATTCAAACAGAGTATACACATTCCTATGAATTCAAGGATACTAGTAACAGTGAAATTGTAATTAAACACTGTGTAAACAACAGTGAAATCTAACACATAGGAAACAATGTAAGCAGGGCACCTAATAGGCCAAGAAAGATGCCTAAGACAATGAACTGCTAAATAGGCTAGAAGACAGGTTGCCATACTTGCCACCATTTAGAAGTCTAGAGGCAGTAGCAGGCATACAATTGTAGCAAGTGGTTATGGAACTGTTTTCAGAAAACACGTGCAGTTGTGTACTGTTTGATATTAGCCAGGACAGTGTTCCACAGTTTTGGGGCAGATATAGCAAATGCTGACTCTCTTAGCTTGGTCTTTGTCCAACGGACAGTGAGCAAGCCATGGTCTGCGGACGGAAGAGGGTAAGCAACTCTGTACAGCAGTAAGTAAGAGGCTAGTGATGAGGGGGAGTGCTCGGTTAGGACACTATAAATAACACCTCCAAGGGTAAGATCCCACTGACCAGCAGGGGTAGCCATCTCAGTTTGGAGTATAACACACAGTGGTGAACAAGGCGATTGCTGGCTAGAGCAAAGCAACATATATTATTATATGCTACATCCCATTTGTGAAGAATGTGGTTTGGGATTTTTTGAGAAGACAGGAAGGCCATAGGTAAGTTTGGGTAGTAGGATGCTCCTTGCTACAGCCATTCGGGTAGCTGAATAAGGTTATGATTGGCACAATATGCTAATCCCAGTCTAATATTGACTTCTCTGCAAATGGTGGGTACATGGAGGGAGAACTCTAATGATTGATCCAGTGTGATCCCAATGTATTTAATAGAGAGAACAATGTCAAGAGGGGCATCATTACCATTTATCACCAACAGTAGTACAAGGACATTTTTAAGTCAACTGGGGTGCCAAATAACATTGCATTAGACTTGGCAGAGTTCATTAGGAGCTTATTCTGAAAAAGCCAGGACTGAACACATTTTAGGTCTGCGGTTAGTTTATGGTTAAGCTCAGCTGTGTCCTTGAATATACACTGCTTCTGAAATGTTGTACTTCTAGAAAATAACTGCTCTTTGTGGGGGGTCAGAAAAAAGCTACCATTAGTTTATTAGAAAGCACCCCTCCAGGGCTCAGAACGCCTGTACAATAAAACATATAAACAGAATAATCATAAATAAACGTATAACAAGACATTCCAATTACAGACATGAACAAATAAATAAATACATTCATTCTATCTGATTCAAGTATGTTGAACATTTGGGATCAAAATGTCACAAAACCATGAAGTTATGAAGAAACATTTAATTTTTTCAACATTTACTCATAACTTTGTGATTTTTGCAGATTCTGGCCCCAGATTTTCACCATAGCCCTTTTGCTACCCCACCTCATAAACACAACAGGTGTCCTTTTTCAAAATCTCTCCACAACATGTTTTCACAGTCACACCGCAAAATCATCTTTCAGAATGGGAGTTAAAAAAATTCCACCTGTCTTGATCATAAGAAGGGGTCATAAAAAGACCATGTTGAAAATTTGGGGTCAAAATGTCAAAAAACAACAAAGTTGTAAAGAAACATTGACTTTAACCAATGTTTGTTTTTTTTTTGTTTGTTTGTTTTTTTTCCGACTATTTTCCCCACCTGTCTCGGTCCAAGGAGCCTCTCTTGGGCATCCAGCCGGATCCTGCCCTGCCCGAAGTCTGCCTGTCTGAGCCTCCTCTCTCCTCCCCCTTACCTCGCAGCTGGCACCCCCAGCTTAACCCCTCCAGGGTGGGGCCGCCCCTCCACTATAGGTGTACTTGCATACATAGACTCCAGCTGCGGGCGAGGGCCCAGGTGGAGGAACTGAAAGGCCAGACAGAACGGGCCCAGCTATGGGCATGGGGGTTGGTGGTGTCGCCTACCCCATGGACTGCATTTTTCCTTTGTTCTTGAGCTCTCCCCACTCCCATGTGTGGTGCATGCCCCGATGCACTGTTGCACGGCAACCCTGCTTGCATCAGCCACGCTGATCATGTGCTGCCCAGCATGCTGCAGTGCCCCCCGGTCTCCACCGGGGGCCGCTGGCACGCTGGGCCATCCCATCCCTCCCTCCCAAGGAGGAGGAGAGCACTACAAGGGCCCTCAATCCTCAACCCTCCCCCACTGACCCCCAGCGCCCAAGCTCACTCCCGAACCCGGGTCGCCGGCGTAGCACAAGGTGTGGCGTCCAGCGCCTCAACACTCAGCACCACCGGGCCAGCTGACTTTAAGCAATGCTTACCCATAACTTTGTCATTTAGGCAGAGTTTGGCCCCAAATATTCAACATTGACCTTTTGGTACCCCACCTCATGAATATGACAGGTGTAATTTTTTAAATCCCCTTCAAATATTTTTTCACAGTCATTCTGCAAAATCACCGTTCGGATGGAATAAAAAAAAAAAAAACCTACACCTCTCTTAATCATAATGTTGAGGTCATAAAAAGACTGTTGGGCATTTGAGGTCAAAATGTGAAAAACAACTATATGAAAACACGTTGAACTTTTCCAATGTTTACTCGTAACTTTGTCATTTGTGCAGATTTTGGTGTTAAATATTCAACATAACCCTTTTGTTACATCACCTCATGAACTTTTTTTTTTAATTTCCTATTTTATCTGGGAGGTCCTCCGTCGCTCATCTGCCTAGTCACGGCCCCCGGAGCTTCCACCACCTGCCTATTAGCCACCACTCCCGGTCACCCCCGGCTTGCCCCCCGGAGGGCGGGGCCGCGGCACTGGTTCCCCTAATTCCAGTGCCACGGGACCAGTAACTAGTTGGGAGTGCGACGGCAGAGGTGAATTGAAGCCCGGGGAGGCTTCACCTAGACGGAGGATCTCCTCTCCCTCTTTTTCTTGTATTTTTCTCCCAGAGGCAGGGACGTGCAATGACGCCAGCGTCTGCCCCGCCTCCCCCAGAGACTAGCGCAGCAGCGCGATAGCTCCCGGCCTCCGCCAGGAGTCCTCAGCGCTCTGGATGCTGCCTCAACCTCTCCCCGGAGAAGGAGAGCAGTCCATAGGACGGTCCATCCCTCTCCCCCCGGCCGACCCTCCAACGACTCGGGTCCGTTCCCGAACCCGGGTCGCCGGCGTCGCAAGCAGAAATCCCACCGCTGCACCAACGGGCCGGCCTATCACCTCATGAACTTGATGGGTATCATTTTTCAAATCCCCTCCAAAACATGTTTTCGCAGTGACACCACAAAATCACCTTTTGCACAGGATTTAAACAATTCCACTTATCCTGATCATAACATGAGGTCATAAAAAGACTATTCTGAAAATTTGGGGTCAGAATGTCGAAGCCTACTGAAAATGAAATACTGCCTCTCAACTGACCTATCCTGGATAAATACACTGTAAAAACAGGTCAAAACATGACCCCCATTGAAAAGGATATTGCATCTCAACTGGTCCATCCTGGGAAAATACATACTATAAATGTATAAAATCAGGACCCCAGTATAGCAGACTTCCACTGAAATGTGTATCTATGCTGCTGTCTCCTGGGAAAAATACTGGAACCCATTGAAAATTAGAAATTGCCTCTCAACTGGGCTATCCTGGGTAGGTACATCATAAAAATGGGAAAAAACAAGGCCCCATCAAAAATGAGATACTGCATCTCCGCTGTGCTGTCCTGGGTAAATACTATATAAAAATGAGAAAAAGCAGGACCCCACTGAAAAAGAGATATCACATCTGAGCTGTAATATCCCGGGTAAATATACTGCAAAAATATGTCAAAGCAGGACCCTATTGAAAATGAGATATTGCATCTCATCTGGTGAATCCTGTGTAAATACACAATAAAAATGTGTACAAGCAGAACCCCAGTACAGTACTATATAAAGTACAACTGCAAAGGTGACGATGAATGTAGTCTTTAAATAATTAATATTGTAAAAGTGGAATAATGGCTACTGTACTAAGATATGTACTGAGATATATGCATTACCAGATATTAGCATTTGCTGCTGATCATTTGTCTGACACAGCCAATTACAGCACTACCTGCCTACTTATTATTTGTTTGCTACTGTGGTTACCGCTTTCATTTTGCCTTTGCCTCCATCCTGGTCACAATGTTCCTTGCATTCCTCTGCCTGCTCCATTTCCCCCTTCTCCTCCTACCCCCTCCATCTCCCTCCCCCATCCAACTCTCTGACCCTCCCTTCTCCCTCTCCATCCATCCCCTCTCCCTACCCCCCCCATCCTCCCTGGTCTCCTACCATTGCCCTCAACTTGGAGTTTCTCCATCATGCCCTCCTCTCCCCGCTCTCCAACCCACTTCAAGGGTAGAAAGCCCTGCTCCATTCATCTCCTCATCCTCTTGCTCCTCCTCCTGTCTGGTGACTTGGAGCCCAAATCTGGTCCCTCCCCTTCCTTCTTCCCTTCCTCCGCTACTGCCAAGGGTCTTAGTGTCTTCCACCTGAATGTTAGGAGCCTTCTACTTAAACTCAATCTCCTCTCTGAATGGATTCAGTTACACTCTCATGATGTCTTCTGTATCTCTGGATCCTGGCTCTCCTCCAGGACTCCTGACTCTAGCCTGTCCCTTCCTGATTACCACATTTTCAGGCAGAACAGGAGAAAATGTGGAGAAGTGGTTGTCATCTATGTCTGCCAGAGCCTCCTATTTACTATGGCCATCAGGGAGGTCATACCCCCTCCCCATGAATTTCTCCTAGTCAGGCTCTCATTTCCCTCCTCTGTACCTATATTCACTGGGGTTGGGAGGCTTGATTTCTATGACTTGATCTTGCCACTGTTTGGGCTCATTGATTGTCCCCTGAATGAGGTACGTATTAGTCAGAGTGGCAAGCTATTCTCCAGGACAGTATGGGTAGGCCGTGTCTCAAACAGTACAACAATTTGCCATCTTGGGTCCTTATCATTTTTCTTTTTGTGGATTAAATTGGGAGGCAATCTAGCCACTTTAATTAACTCAAGTGAGTAAAACAAATTTAACAAAATGGGTTAAATAATCATTTAATCATTAATGCACAGAACTTACGATTAATAGGCTAACAGCATCTTACCTATCTACTGGGCGTACGGAAGATAACTTGCATATGGCAATGGTGAAGATTTTAAATGTCGTGTACTGTGCAATGTGTGGACCATTGTAGTTTTTTAATGTATTTTTAATGTGTATAATGTTGTAATGGTCTGTCAATCAATCAACAATAAACTATTGCTTACAGTAGTCCTTGCACTGGGGTTGTCTGTGCCTCTCCTAAGGTCTCACATTCATCCTTGATCGATTCTCTATCCTCCATCACCTCTCATTCCTCCACAGATAAACTCACCGTCTTTGGGGATTTCAGTGTAAAATGGCTTTCTCCATCCTCCAAATCTACCATTCACAGCACTGAGTCCCTTAATTTGTCCCAAGTTATTTCAGAACCCACCAAGCTCAATCCCCACTCTACCAACCATACCCTTTTGGACCGGGTTCCAACCTCCCACCCCCACTGCATTGTTGCTGCTGGTATTTTGCCGAATTTATTTAGTGACCACTGCATGATGTTCTGTGTCTGAAACATCTGGTGTTCTGCCTTTTTGCCTAAATACATCTGCTTCAGTTCTCTCCAGTGCTCTGCTGAGCAACCTTGCTGCAACTGACTGGTCAGCCATCCTCTCTACTTCAGATATTGATGTGGCCACTGCACTATTCCACTCCAAACTGTCCTCTATCTGGGACAAGTACATAGCCCTCAGAAATCTAGAGTAATTCCCTCTCCCCCGGATTACCATCAAATCATCGATCTGTGTAAGTCCTGTCACCTCATGGCCACTACAAACCATCCCACTCCTCTCCTGCCTTCATCTTTTACAGGGCTCTGAGAAACAGCTGTATGAAGGTTGTCCAGGCTGCAAGTTGCATTATTTCAAAGCTAACCCCCAGTAAAACCTTAACTCCCCAGCTAAATACTGGAAGGTTATCCACTCACTTTTCAACCCTACCCCCAACCCAATCCACTCCCCCAATCCTCATGGTAAATGGTTCACCTGTGTCTGACCCTATCTCTGTTGCTGCTCATTTCAACAAATTCTTCACAACCTGCACCCTCCCTTCTTCTCCCCCTCCTGGCTCCTCTCCTTCCCTTCCTCTCCCCCTCCTCCCTTACCGGATTTGCACTTCCCCCCCGTCACCATCCAGGAAACCCTGCTTGCCCTTTCCTCCATAAATCCATTACAGTCCATGCTCCTCCACCTCTCATCCCCTGCCACTGCAGCTCTTCTTACTCATCTACTCAATCTTTCCATCTCAAGCAGTGCTGTTCCTCAGTCCTGGAAGATGGCCAAGTTATTCCACTTCACAAAGGGAATGACCATTTCTCACGTGGCAACTTCATTCCCATTTCCCTCCTCCCTTCCCTCTGTAAGCTACAAGAGAAACTGGTCCAGTCTAGACTCCTCAACTTCTTTTCATCCTCCAGCTTCCTCTCACCTTGCAGTCTGGTTTTCAGAAGCATCATTTCACCATCTCCTCCCTCCTGCATGTCATTGATTCTGACTCCTCTGGAATGGATCTGGGGCACATTATGGAAGCTTTATTCATTGATCTGGCCAAAGCCTTTGATTCAGTGTCTCATCCACTCCTCCTGGACAAGCTGAACTTTGCTGGCCTCTCCGCTCCCACTCTTGTTTGGTTCCACTCCTATCTAATGAGCTAGCAGTAGTCGATACAAGTAGGAGTTGCCTTTCACCTCCCCTTGCTATGCTGTCTGTGGTCTCACAGGGCTCCATCCTGGGTCCCATCCTTTTCTTCATCTTTCTGAACAACCTCCACTCTGCCTGTGCCAACTCACATATTCCCACATATGCAGATGACACAGTCATCTTCACCTCTGGTCCCTCCACTGCAGCTGTGCAACACCCACTCTAGCGGGACTTCAACAATGTTCTGCACTGGTTCCACTCTAACCAACTCAGAGTCAACACAAAATAATTGTGTCCATGACCTTTGGTACCAGCCAGAAACTTGTCAGACTCACTGCCCTCCTCACCCACCCCGCTTTCATCACTCTGGATGGCATGCCTCTTGAAGTAGTCTGGTCCTTCAAATACCTTGGAGTGTGGCTAGACAGTAAGCTTGACTTCTCAACCCACGTCAATGCCATTCGTGGTAAACGCCATACCAGGCTTGGGGCCCTGTACCGTAACAAAGACCATCTCAGTACCCTCACTCTTCCACCAGTACCACCACTTTATTTTTCAATAGATGATTCCTTTACTTTTCCTGGCTCTCCTCATTTATTGTAACTTTCCAGGTGCCATTTCTATCTGTCTGTCTGACTTTCTGGGCCCAATTCACAAAGCGAGCTAAGATCAGCGCATGCTGCAGCAAACAATAGATTGCACCAAAGCCTGGTGTGCTAGGGACCCTGCAGCAGATTCTGATACAGGAGGGGTCCTGGTGCCTAAGTCCCCACACTTGTGGCAACCCCTCCTATGCGGCAAACACATGGTGCACAGGAAGGATCTACTGCAGGCTTTCTGCCGAAAACACAAGCGGTCCCCCCAACCCCAAGTCATGATCACCCGTTTTATTAATATATAACTCCCTGGTAGTCTAGTGGCCCTCCCCAAGCCCTGGTCACCCATAATATAACATAATATCTCTGGTGATACATAGATACATAGATACATAGACAGTGTCGGCAGATAAGGGCCTATGGCCCACCTAGTCTGCCCATTTGTGGACCACTCCAGTCTCGACCCCCCATTTTGTGCCAGCCCGACAAACCTGGTGGTCTAGTGGACCCACCACCCCACAGTACCCTACCACCCAACTCCCCCAATCTCCTAACTGATCCAGCAACCAACTGGCAGAGCCCACCTCTCACCACCATGGCCAGCTGTCAAATGAGCACTGAATGAGCGCATACTGTATACAGTATATTATGAGCGATCGGGGCTTGGGGGGGCACTAGACTATCAGGGATGTTTGTATTAATATAACGGGCAATCGGGGCTTGGGGGCACTAGACTACCAGGGATTTATTATATAATATAAGGGGTGAACGGGGCTGGGGTGGGGGACAGTGGGACAGTGCCACAAATATGTTCAACTCACCCAGAGGACAAGTTTCTAAGTACCATTAGACCTGCCCTGTCTAGTCTAAGTGTACTTAGAAATTCGCCCTTTGGGTGTGTTTTGTGAATTCCAATGGTAGAGCTTTGGCAGCCTGCATCTGCCACATGCCCCTAGCACTTTGCTGCAGCCCACTTTGTGCTGCATGGGCGGCACAAGCCCGGTTTGGGGTAGGCAGCCTGCGGGCGACGTAGACTGCCTTTGTGAATCACTCCCGGTTCATCTTTTGGCGCAACTGGCACTTTGCATCATTCTCTGTGGCACACGCCCCTTGTGCCATGCTGGGAGCTTTGAGAATCAGGCCCCTTCTGTCTATCTGTCTGTCTGTCTATCTGTCTATCTCTGTCTGTGTGTCTATCTATCTCTATCTGTGTGTCTATCTATCTATCCATCTATCTATCCATCATCTCCCTCTGTCTGTCTCTGTGTGTCTGTCTGTCTATCTTTCTATCTCTGTCTGTTTGTCTGTCTGTCTGTCTGTCTAGTTAGCTACAATGTCTATGTCTAGTGCCTGCCCACCTCTCTATACATAGACTGATATTAGCAGTAACTATATTCCCTATACTAGGTCTTGGTTCAGTCCAGTCAGCACTGGAACATGTGTCTCTACTAGGCAGCTTATTATACTTTACAATTGAACTGTTCTACTCCCAGCTCATACTTGAAAGCAATGCTTCAGATATTTGTTTCTACAGATAAGTACAAAGTGGTAGACAAAGGTAGACAGGCTACAATAATGAAGAGGAAGGAACTTCTATCAGGAATTAATGAGATCACAAAGAACAAAGGAGTCTAAGCGACGAGGGAAGGGAAAGTGAAGGCTTTAAATGTCCCTGCTGAACACTGGGAATAATAGAGTGAGAAAAAATGGAGTAGATCCCTGTGGTAAAAACTATTAGAGGTGGTGAATTATAAAACTATTAACCAGAATGTAACTCCCAATTAAAAGATGATTTAACACTGGAATCTGATGGATGAATTTTGATTAAATGGAGCAACATTAGGAGCCTTGGGAAATGGACTTCTGCTGTCGCTTCTAAAAGTTAAAAGGCAGTTTGATATAAAAATTTATAAATTAAGGTTAATTACTTTAAATAACATGGCTGGAAGCAATAAAAAGAAATTTATACTATTCTCAGGAGTTTTAGAAAATAATATAGATATCCCTACATTTTAATGGAAAATCAAATTAGTGTTCTCAAGTACAAGTCGACAAAGACAAAGATTAAGGCTCCACTCGCTGATGAAGTTGGCTTTTTTTGTTGCTGCCAAGTTGCCCAACTTGATTTCCTAATCATTCTAGTTGAGGCTTTATTGTTCTATACAAGTCAGTCAGGATCGGACCATTCAGTTTACCTGCATCCACCAAGAAAGCAACTGGCATTGCATTTTCAAAGACCGTTAGCTTGTGAAAACATGCATCAAGCTGAGTAGCTTGGCAGACTTTCCAAAGCCTAAAGAATCTAAAATACAGAAACACAGAATTTGATGGCAGATAGGGACCGCTTGGCCCACCCAGTCTGCCCATTTTTTTCCTTGCCTACAGTAACACCGCAGATCCTATATGATCTCAGGCCCATTCACTCCCTCCCCCCTTCCTTTCCTGACAAGATTTTATAATGCCTATCCCGTGCATTCTTGAACCCCACCACTGTTTTTGCCCCCACCACCTCCATTGCAAGGTTGTTCGAGCATCCACTCTTTCTGTGAAGTACTTCCTCACATCTCTCCTGAATCTACCCCTCCAGATTCATAGCATGTCTCCTTGTTCTTGAACACTTTATTTCTGAAAAGTACTTCCCTCCTGTAGCTTATTTACCCCCTTGAGGTATTTAAAGGTCTCAGTCATATCCCCCTCTCCCTCCTCTCTTCCAGGGTGTACATATTGAGGTCCTTCAGTCTCTCTTCATAGGGCTTCTGATGCAGACCCTGTACCATTTTAGTTGCCCTCCTCTGGACCACCTCCACACTGTCTGTGTCCTTCTGAAGATATGGTCTCCAGAACGGACACAGTACTCTAGGTGGGATCTTTTTAGTGATCTATGCAGGGGCAACACCACCTTCCTCTTTCTTCTGGTGACACCCCTTCCTATGCACCGCAGCATCCCACCATTAGCCATTCTTACTGTCCTATCACACTGCATGGCCACCTTTAGGCCATCAGATATGATTTCCCCCAGGTCTATTTCCTGCTTGGTGGTTGTCAATACCACTTCACCCATTTTGTGGTCCTCCCCTAGATTTCTGTGCCCCAGGTGCATTATTATGAACTTTTTTTGTATTGAAACGCAGTTGCCATACCCTTGACCACTCCTCAAGTTTTCTCAGATCTCTGCTCTTCCTTTCCACCCCCCGGAGTGTCCACCCCATTGCAGATTTTGGTGTCATCCGCAAAGAGGCAGACCTTCCATTCCAGCTTCTCTGCAATGTCACTTATAAAGACATTAAACAGGACTGGTCCCAGCACTGATCCCTGAGGCACCCCGCTGGTAACGTCCCTGCTCAGAGTGAACTCTGTTTAACACCAACCTCTGCCATCAATCCCCTAACCAGTTTCTTACCCAGCTTACCACATTTGGACCCACTCCTAAACTACCCAGCTTGCTTACTAGCTTCATATGTTGAACGGTGTCAAAAGCCTTATTGAAATCTAGGTAGGTCACGTCCACCACTACACCATGATCTAGTTCCTTGGTCACCAAGTCAAATAAATCTATCAGATTTATCTGACATGACTACCACCCCCCACCCAGTGAATCCATGCTGCTTCCCATCTTGTAACCCATCTGATTCAAGATACTCTACAATCCTTTCCTTCAGCAATGATTCCATTAACTTTCCCACCACCAATGTCAGGCTGACTGGTCTAGAACTGCCAGCCTCCTCCCTTCTATCACTTTTGTGAAGTGTCCAATGAACTGTTACACAGGACTGTCAGAGGTGCAGTCAGTATATCCCTGAGCTCCCTCAATACCCTTGGATACACCCCATCTGGCCACATTGCTTTACCCACTTTCAGATTAGCGAGTCCTTTCAGGACGCTCGCCTCTGAAAACGGACTAGTGTCCACCTCCCTCCCTCCCTTCAATGCTCCTGTTACTACTTTGTGGCCCCTCCTCTTCTCCTTGCTTTGTGAACACTGAACAAAAGTATTTGTTCAGGATGTCTGCTTTTTCCTGGTCCCCCTCTGCACAGCCCCCCTTCCCTTCCCTTCTTAACCTTACAATACCATCCTGGTCTTCCTCTTTTTGGTTTTGTTTTATTTACACTTTCTTCTGCCTCCACAGAGCGGTTAGTGGCTCCAGTCCTCCCTAGGAGGGCTTGTCCTCCGAGCCCAGCTGTCCCCGATTCAGCCCTACACCATAGATCCCCCACACATTACCCTCCATGGTGGGGCTGGACTGAGGAGTGTCAACTTTTCTCCTCCCCTGGAGCACAATCCAGAAGTCAGGGAGGCTGTTGCCATCATGCAGCCTGCCAGCTCCAGTTATTCCACCATCTTTTCTCCCCAGGCCCACGAATGTGCAACGGGAAGAGCAGCTGAGTTCTGCTTCTGCAGAGACAGCCTAATGCCCTGGATGTGGGGTTCCTCCCCATTCTGGTGACGTGCATGTGCTGGCACCCAGCGGCCCTGGGTGTCAGACAAGCAGTGCGCCATGCCGTCCCCACTCCCCAAGAAAGGAGAGCTGTCTGTGGATGCTCAATCCTTCCTCTCCCTGCCAGCCCCCAAGCAACCTGAGTCCATTCCAGGGTGACCCCAGGTCACCAGCATGGCATGAGGTGTGGCATCCAGCACCTCAACCCTCAGTGCCACCTGGCCAGTTGTCTTCCTCTTTTCATTTATGCACCTAAAAAATGTCTTGTCCCCTTTCATTACTGCCTGGGCTAATTTCTCTTCAATTTGTGCCTTTGCACTCCTTATTGCTCTCCCTGCTTCTCTTTGTTTCCACTGATACACCTCCTTATCCTCCTTCCTCTGAGTCTCCTTATGCCATCAGAATGCTACTCTTTATGCTTTTAGCTTTTCCACCACCTCTTTAAAGAACCATAGCAGTATATTTTTCCTCCTGCTTTTGCTCACTTGCTTGACACAGAGGTTTGTTGCCTTCAGTATGCTCCCTTTTAGCTTCCCCCACTGATCCTCCACCCCACCCATGTCATCCCCCCCCACTAGGTCATCCCTGAGGCATTCACCTATCTTTATAAAATCTGCTCTCCTGGAGTCCAGGACCCTCCCCCTCATGTGGTTCAGTTCTGCAGCTGTCCTTATATTGAACCACACTGTACACTGATCGCTGGTCCCCAGGTGACCTCCTACCTTGACATGTGTAACACTGTCCCTGTTACTGAGTACCAGGTTCAGTATTGCCCCATCATGAGTGGGTTCACTGACTAGTTGCCTGAGGAATGCCCCCTGCAGAGAATCATGGATGTACCTGCTTTTAGCTGAAGCTGCAGCTGGGAGGCTCCAATCTACATCTGGCAGACTGAAGCCCCCAGCAGCACCTCCTCCTTTTCTACCATCTTGCCAGTGGCTTCCACCAGTACCTTATCTAACTCCTCTCCCTGTACTGGAGGTCTGTAGATCATGCCAGAGTGAACAGTGGCTTTGTTCCCCATCTCCAGGGTAACCCACAGTACCTCTGCCACCTCTGTATTCTCTGTATCACGTTTTCTTTTATGCTTTCTCTTACATAAAGCACCAGACCCGCTCCTTTACTTCCTACCCCATGCTTCCTGAACAGAGTATATACAAACAGAGTATATACAAACAGAGGAGAGATGAAGTAAGTTCCTCAGCTGGGACCTGAACCCAGGCCGCCTGGAATACCGTTCCAGTTGTGCTACCAGCTGCGCCACCAAGGCAACTGGACACTAGACCATCCTGGAGTACTTTACTCTTTCTCCAGTTCACAACCTGAGGCTGCACAGAACCCAGTTGCCTTGGTAACACAGCTGGTATTGCAACCGGAATGTTATTCTGGGCGGCCTGGGTTCATGTCCCAGCTGAGGCACTTCTTTCTTTCCTCTGTTGGTGTGTGTTCCATAAATATGCACACCACACTCTTGTGATTGAAAATTTAATTATCTGTGCAGCCCCAGATTGTGCACTGGAGAAAGAGCAATGTGCTCCAGGATGGCCTAGTGTCCAGTTGCCTTGGTGGCGCAGCTGGTAGCATAACTGGAACGGTATTCCAGACAGCCTGGGTTCAGGTCCCAGCTGAGGAACTTACTTCATCTCTCCTCTGTTTGAATATACTCTGTTTGTATATACTCTGTTCAGAAAGCATGGGGTAGGAAGTAAAGGAGGGGGTCTGGTGCTTTATGTAAGAGAAAGCATAAAAGAAAACATGATACAGAGAATACAGAGGTGGCAGAGGTACTGTGGGTTACCCTGGAGATGGGGAATGAAGCCACTGTTCACTCTGGCATGATCTACAGACCTCCAGTACAGGGAGAGGAGTTAGATAAGGTACTGGTGGAAGCCATTGGCAAGATGGTAGAAAAGGAGGAGGTGCTGCTGGGGGGGGGGGGCGGCTTCAGTCTGCCAGATGTAGATTGGAGCCTCCCAGCTGCAGCTTCAGCTAAAAGCAGGTACATCCATGATTCTCTGCAGGGGGCATTCCTCAGGCAACTAGTCAGTGAACCCACTCATGATGGGGCAATATTGATGATGGCCTAGTTTCCAGTTGCCTTGGTGGCACAGCTGGTAGCACAACCAGAACGGTATTCCAGACAGCCTGGATTCAAGTCCCAGCTCAGGCACTTATATCTTTCTCTCCGTTGTTTGTATGTGTTCCATAAATATGCACATTGCACTCTTGTGACTGAACAGAGTATAGCCTGGTATGACCATGTCCCAGTCATGGTTTTCAGTGCACCATGACTCTGTAATGGCCACAATATCCCATTCACATCCCCTTTCATTTCTACTACTCTGCTCCTTTTATTACTTCGCACCCTGTGGAATTCTTTTCCCCTTGGGTTCTCCCTATTCTTTGTTTCAGCCTCTTGGGGGCGGGGATCTGCCTCTCTGATTTCTTCCGCCACCCCTCGACTAGTTTAATGTTCATCAAAGTAACATTTAAACTGCCCACTGAGGACTGTGGTTCCCTCCCAGATGGATGCAGGCCATCATGTCTGTAAAGGCCCTTATCCCTCCAGGTATATCCCCAGTCCCCAGTATAGCTGAACTCCTCCTCTCTGGACCATTCCTTCAACCATGAGCTGAAGCTCTTGGTGTGGAGATCCCTCTCTTTCCCCTTGTCATAGACAGGCAGCACCTCAGCAAAAGCCACTGAGTGCACTACCTGTCTAAGACCCCTCTCCAGCTCCCTAAACTCCCCCTGCATTATCCCAGTTCCATCTCTATCCAGGTCATTAGTCCCCAGGTGGACTATGACATCCAGCTCTGCCTCCTGTCCTGCTGCCCTAGCAATCCTCAGGATCCACTTCCCATCCTTCCAGGCCATGGCGTCACAAAGACATCTAACCTCCCACTCCCTTCCCTTCCCAGATCTATCCCTCTCACAGTTGAGTCCCTCACTAGCAGTTGCGTCCTCCTCCTCTGGGGTCCTCTTCTCCCTTCTTGGGGTCTCCGCTATTGAGGACCCCCACATCCTCCCTGGCCACTACCACAGGTGCCTCCTCCTGGAAGTCCCATCCTGCCAGAGTGGCACTGGAAGTGCGTAGTGGTACCGGTTGAGGAATGTGCCTCTGACCCCCCCAACCAAAGCCCACCATAGTCCAGTCATTTCTCCTCCTCCCTGGCATCCTCTGAGGTAATGGGGACTGGTTTGGTGGATCCTGGGTGGAGGAAGAGGTCCCCCGAATCACAGCTAACTCAGCCTGAAGTCTAGCAACCTCCTTCCTCAACCCAGAGAGGTGCATGCAGATGGGGCTGCGCCATTGTCTCCAGAAGGTCTCTCTGAAAACTGCCACCTCACAGCCACCACACTGTACCACTCCCAGCATTCCTAACTTCTATTCTTCCTGTGTTATCTAGAAATACCTTTGTACCCTTACCCCTGAGAGGGTGTTTCTAGTTTTTCCCTTTTTTTGTTTGTTGCTATTTGTGTTCCCCCTGTACCTTGTTTAAATCTTTTTATACACCTACCCTAAATAGGGTGTTGCCCCTATTCCCAGTTTTGGCCTACCTTTTACCTTCTGCTCTTCCCAGCAGTGAACAGATGCCTTACCTTAGTCAATTGGCAGAGTCCCGTGCATCCTCCTGGGGATGCCTAAGACACCAATCTTACACCTGTTCCACTCCTGGGCTGGGACATGACACGTGTGTGGGGACATGTTGGGGTGCCTGCTTTTATCCTTCAGCTGGGACCTCGCCCCAGGCAGAGCTTGCAGTTGGTCTCCTATTGGCCTGTATGCATCACGTGACCCTCCAGAGCTTCTTAGTCCTCCGACACCCTTTCTGGATCCCTCCACCTGCTGGCCTAAGACACTTCCAAACCAAAAATATTAGTTTTCATTTGGTTTACTTGAAAACACCAAGCAAATTTGTAACTGATTACTTTTGTTCTGCTATGCAACCCTCCCGATTAGGATTTCTGGCTCCCCTTCACAAAAACAGCTTTAGATTGCTGGTTATGCAGCCGAGCCCTGGTTTACAATTAAACAATCCATCAGCTATTATAACTGCGTATTACAACTCCCACTATAAGTATGCCCAATTTTCCTTTATTGTACCTGTTTTTGATTTCAAGCTTACAAGTTCCTGAGTGCCCCTCCCACGTATTGAACTGTCCTAGTGCTGACATCTGCAAGCCGTGAAGAAGAGAGCCAAACACTCTTTTGAAATACCTGTTTACAACCCCAGTGGTGCTGTCATCTGTGAGTTGTGTAGAAAGCCATGTTTACACTGCATCGGCACTGTGGAATGTGCACCGCTCCCTTCCCGATTCGCCGGCTGCTTTCAGGTTTACACAGCCCACCCACGCAGTGTTGCAGATCACTCCAAGTAGGGGCTGAGAATGCACTGAAGGCTGAAGAAAAAATAGCCTTTGTAGTGGAGCGAAAGCAGCAAAGCATTCACACTGCCATTTAATGCACTCACTCCGCTACTAATCCCACATCTGAGTCGGATCAAAAAAATTATCCAACAAGCACTTAAGGCGCTCCTGGCAGTGTTTACACAGCCAACTTTGCAGCGCATCAACCCATGCTCATGGGTTGATGCACTGCAAAGTCATCAGTGTAAACAGGGCTGAAGAGCGACAAACACTTTTTAATGAGAAAACTATAACACCAGTGGTGCAGGCATCTGCGAGTTGTGAAGAACACCAAACACTTTTTATGAAAAACCTGTTTACAACTCCATTAGCTCCCAAGTTTGTTTTTACAATTCCCATGAAAATCAGCATCCAATACTTGTTGGCAAACTGTTTACAACCCCAGTGGTTCATGAGTCTCTCTTCCCAATTTCTCCTGTGGCATTTGCAAAGAAAAATAAAAAGAGCACCACAGCACTTACCCTGCTGAAAGTAGACAGTTTTCCCCCCTGTTTGGTTAACGACTGGAAAAGCCCTGACTTTCCTTGCCCCTCTTGTTAAATGGTGATGTCTTCCAAGTGAACCAAGCCCTTGTCCCTGACTAGTGGTGCTCAGTCTCAGCAGCTCCTAAACCTCTCTAAAGTTTCCATGTCCTCCCGAATGCTTGTCCTGATTCTACTTACTTAGCACCTGCAGGGTGTGAAGGAGTGCACTGAACTAGTTCCTTGAAGTAAGCAGTTGGGGGTGAAAACTAAATGGATACCTTAAATATCTTCATCCCAGCAGACTGTGCATTAGATTTTAAGTGCTGGAGAACTGCCCTTGAATCACAACTCTGTCCACAGGTGAAATGAGTTAGGTGGTCTTTTCTCAACTTCTGATGGACCACATCATAAAAGGACCAATCACAGTTCTGAACAGCTCAGTGCTGTATTGGTAGTGTTTCCCTAATAGATGCTCCCTATTCAAGAAGCAGGAAAACTGAATTGCCCTGTCGCCTACAGAGCTTCAGAATCAACACCCGTCACATGAGGGTGGGCAATACTTCTCAATCCCTTGCCTCACAAATCAGGGGCAAGGCTTAAAACATCAGGGACAAATAGCTAAACTCAGGGACAAGTTAACTGTCCCAAATCAGTGGCAAATGGCCAACGTCAAAGGCAGTTGGCCAAAACTGGGGTCAACTGGCCCAAATCAGGGGCAAAATGGCCAACATCAGGGGCATCTGACTAAAATCTGGGGCTGAATTGCCAAAATCAAGGACAAAGTGGACAAACTCAGAGGAAAATGGCCAAAATCAGAGACAAATGGCCACAATCAGAGACCCAATTTAAGGAATAGTCATATCACCTCATAAGGTGTAAGAACAGTTGGCTTTATTGAGAAACACATTTTCTGGAGGAGAACTAAACTATCTGTAACTCTGATGGATGGCATTACTTTAGTCTTCAAATCCCTACTCTTCCGTGACAGAAATGCCTCATTTAGGAGGGCCAAACAAAATGTTTAGCACTAAATCAGGGATGCCCCTGAAAAATCAAGGAAACTTGAGAGGCATAGGGAAAGCTCCTGATCTGAAGCCCTAATTTATGTGTCCAAGTATAAGATGGTAGAAATGTGGTGCAACACTCTATTAAAAGACAAGAACAGTTTGTTTATTAATTTTGATGATTTTATCGGGGACTGGAATGGCACCACAGAAGTAGGTGGGGGAAGACAAAAATGGGCATAATTACAAATGCTGAAAACAGGAACTTTCGAAAGGTAGTCTCCAGGTCAGTAATGGGGAGCAATGGGCACACGTTGCTTGCAGAAGCCTACATTGCTCCTGATCATGCTGACTTCCATAAAGAGAAGACTGTAGTTCCATAGTTAGTGAACACTGTCACTTTTTGAAATTGAAATTATTTTTCTTGTACTGTGTATTGTCCAAGAAAGCTACTTGTCTATGTCCTCCTCTTTCTGGTCTGACTTCTGCTCCCACACCTTTGGGACAGATACATTTTGTCTAGGTAGTACATCCTCCCGTACCTCTCAACCTCCTGCCTCATAAATCAGGGACAAGGCATAACAAAATCAGGGACTAAGGACCAAAATCAGGGACACATCTTTAGAATTAGAGATATCCACCCAGAAAGCTAGTAGAATATGGGGCTTAGTGCAACATGCATTTTCTAAAGAAGAACACCTCTGTAACTTTAATGTTTGACATTACTTTGTGCTTACAATCCCCACTGTTTAGCCATGGAAACACAAATTTTAGGATGGACAGAGTAAAATCCTGAGTCAAAATCAGGGACATCCCTGAAAATCAGGGACGTCCCTGAAAATCAGGGACTGTTGAGAAGTATGCTTCCTCCATTTTCATGCCTCCCCCATGTCCCTCACCACCACGTACACAAGTAACAGGGACCATTTTTACAGCTATGTGGTTACATACAGTCATACCTCTCAACCTTTTGCCACTGAAATGAGGGACATTGCCTTTTTGTGACGCTCAAAATGTGGGACAATGAGGGACACTGACCATCAAAATGAGGGACACATCCTCAGACATGGAGATGCAAGCTCAGAACCCTGTGGAAACCATTGTGTTAACCTGTAAAATGTTTATTTTTGGTTTATGATCTTAGAATTATGAATTTCTGCTTTAAAGTCTAAATTTACAGCACATTCTTTGTGTGGGCAGCAACTATTCCAGGAGGGATGGATGAGGGACAGAGCAATTTTAAGGGATAAAATGAGGGGTGTCTTTGTAATAAAGGACAGTTGAGAGGTAGGCACACAGCTTTGCCCAGGGTTTCATTACAAGTTTCTAAAATGATAACAATGTAGTATCAATATGGCGGAAATGTAGTCCTGTATATCTCTGAACAGCTGCCAGTACTTCTTTTAAAAAAGCTTTTTTTAATGGGATTTCAAGCTACTTCTTTTAAAAGAGCTTTTTTCATGGGATTTCAAACTATCGGGGCATCTACACTACTGGATCTGCACCAGTGCTGGCAATGCCGATAAGTTGCACCAGTGCAGATCTGGCAGTGTAAAGAGATGCCGGTACGTTGCAGGCCACTCCGTTGCATTTTGTTATGGCACAGAGCATTCCCTAGTTTGTTGGAAATGTGGACCAGTGTGTACCAGTGAAGTGTTGTTTTTGTAAGCATGTAAAAATGCTGCTTCGCCTGCACCAGTGCCACTCCCGTTCACAACCCCTCTGCCAGAAATGCCCCCAAAACACAGGAAGGTCACTGGGAATGCTGCACAGCCGCAATGTGTAAAGGGACAAGGTCAGTGGTGCGATCGGAGCAAAGGAAACTGATTCAGATGGCACTGCTTCAGTTAAGCTATATGTAAAAGCACCTTATGATCCATTTAAAGGGGCACACTCATGAAATGTGTCCATCGTAGTTTGAAAGCCCACAAGAAGTGCTTTAAAGGCAAGATCCGCTCAGCCTTTTATTCTGTTTCCCTGTGTAGTGTGTAGGTATCAACAATGATTGCCTGTATCACACCCTCCTAATTTCATCAGGATTTAAATGTAATTATAAGTCTAATTAATTATTAATGGGCTGAACTAGCTCACTGATTGGCTGCCATGCCAGTCTGAAATCTCTTAGAAATGACCTGCACGGCAGCGGCACTCAGCTCATGCCCTGTATGCTGACAGCAGCGAAGCCTAAACAAAACTAAAAAAAAAATTCATTATTGTGATTTAACTTATAATCACAATAATGACCTCAGAGCCAGTCATTTCCTTTTGATTAATGACCAGCTAGGTGGGGGTGGCCCTCGACTGTGCCTTGGGCCACCCCTGCCCCCAGCCAGTCATTAATCTTTAGGAAATGACAGGCTCTTTGGTCATTATTACTTAGAGGAATGTACTTAAGTTTGGTGTGAAAACCTGCTTGACTCCATTGCAAAGGTCATGAGCCAACTCATGTAAGGCATCCTGGAATTCTATGATGTTTTAGTGCTAAAATCTGAAGTGTTTATACTGTATTAGTCAGTGCCGTTGCTGTCCCCTGCAGTCCTTATGTTCTTGTCTTATGTTGGCCATGGAACATATCAAGGCATAGTAACTGCCCTGCTGTTTTCTGTAGTTTAAAGTGTATCTGAGTTAGAAAAAATGTTTTTGGAGAATACAGGTACTTCACAAAATATGTAACAGAACTGAATGAGAGTGTAAGTTCTGCTGGCTGCAACTCCCAAGATGCATTGCATGAGTGGGATCATGACCTTTAAAATGGAGACAAACAGGTTTTCACAACAGGGCAAAACAGAGTGAAGCAACCTAAATTATATTTAAATTAGGATAAAATTAAGGGGATGCAAGAGAGGGAATCATTGTTCATGCCTACAAACTACATAGGTATACAGAAAACAGGTTGAGGGGACTTTCCCTTTAAAATGAGGAACTGGGCTAACCTGTAGCAGGCTGCAGTTCAGAGGTATTGATGATTAAGTCTGCCCCAAATTTATACTACAGTGCCACCATTTTTAAAACCTTGTGATGTCACTGATAACCAAGCTGTGGTTAACCAAAGTGCAGTCAAGCACAGCTGACTACATGTTTACAGAAACAATGCAAATTGGAAAATACCTGCAAGTCATGGAGCTTGCCGCTCGTCTTAGGGATGTCACGATATCAAGGAAGCATGGCTCGCATCACTGGGTGGAGGGTGGATGTGGGAGAAACACCAAGGAAGACAAACACACTCCTGGCCAACTCCATGAAGGCTCATACAGTCTGAACAGGGTTTATTTATCGTTTGTTTGTAAATTTTGACCAGGAAATGCACACTGAGCTGTAACATCCAGCTTCCAGGTACATCGGGGGGGGGGTTGCATGAACCTATTTTTATTGAAGAGGAAATGATGGCCATTATACCAGGGAAACCCTCCCAGCTCTTCACCTTCTGTAAACCTTTCAATGCATATAGGAAAATAGGAGTCTGGGCCCTCTCCGTGCTGTAACCTGATATATAGATATTTCCACTTTGCTGACTGTCTCTGTAATCCCATAGTGTTCTTTTTTCGTATGCACCTATTCATTTGGTTTGTTTTTGCCGCACTGTATATTAATTGCTGTATGTACATGAATATTTTATTTATTTTTTTATCAAAAACCCTAGTCTTTATTGATAAGTGCTGTGGGATCTTTTACCTCCACCTGGACAGTGACCAGAGATGGGCAGAAGGGATCTCATTTTAACATTTCATTTGAAAGATGATACCTCAACAGTGAAATATACCACCCCCGACATACTGCACTACAGTGTCAGTTATGAGAATTACCCCAAGGGCCTGGTGTGGGGAGAATCTTCTGGCCCCAGTGGCAAACATACTACCAGCTGAGCCACTGACACTGATGAGCTACTGCCACACACCACTGATTACAGGGTATATTCCTGATGGATGGCTTGGGGGGGGGGAATAATAGACTGAAAGAAAAATTCACACTAGCTTGCATTGCTGCTTTTAACTGGGTAGTGACCCAGTGGAACTCAGTTCCCTCACTTATCACAATATTGCATGACAGGTCCTGTACTGCTGTCATTTCTCACCACTAATTACTATAGGGGAGTCCCATCATCAAAAGAGGGCAGTTCTCACCCCTACAACTCTAGATGTGAGATTTAGTTCCTGCATCCAAACATTTTCAGTTCAATCACTGGTTGAAATGTAGAGGTTTTGCTACCGCTCACAACGCTGGTGACCTGGGTACAGGAGTGAGCCTCGGTCATTGAGGGCCAGTTGAGGGGAGGAGGAGGATTAAGCATTCCGCAGGATTCTCTCCTCCTCTGGTGGGGGTGGGCTCCATGCTCTGCTGCAACACTGCCACCTGGGTGCACACAGATGGCAGTGCACTTGGTGAAGAATGCAGGACTGGGAGGGGGGGACGTTGTGATGTCAGCATGCTCTGTGCACACGCACATGACTTCACATCCTGCACATGATGTTCCTGGGGACAGTAATGGGACAACATACTGTGACCCTAGCACCTCTGTGATGAAGATGATCACCAGCACGAATCCGGGCTTCCTGCCTCACAGACACAAGTCCTCACCTGATGCAACACAATGTCTGGGGGGGGGACTCCCCCACCCCAACCCTGCCTGGGGGTGAAGCCAAAACTCCAAGGAGGTGCCTGGCTGTCCCCAGTCACAGGGGAGACTTGAGATGCAGGGGCCAAAAAGTGAAAGTAAAAAAAAAAAGAAACGTAGTGGTTTATATACCCAGCATTCTAAAGTATTTATTAATTCATTTCAAGAGTTTCACCAAGAAAAGCATACTGAGCTAACAGCTGGTTTCGAGATGTGTTCTGGGGAGAAGGGGATGTAGAGAGTGCAGTAATAAGTTACATCAGTAATTTTGCAATTATAAAACCATAATGATTATAAAAAGTATGCAGTTGACAATTGAGAGGAAGCTCAAAGTAAGTAGTGCAAAACATAGCATGTCAATAGTGTATCAATAGAAACTGTTCTGCAAAGTGCAACTGGCAGAAAAATGAGCGAGGGAAGGGAGACTGGGAGTACAATGGGGGAGGGGCTAGTCAAAGGGAAAAGTGGATCAATAAACCGGGGCAGTAGGGGGAAGGGGTCGTATGGTGGGAAAAGCAGTGAGACTAGTCTAGGGTCAGTGGTAACTGCAGCAGTGAGCAGTGAACACACAGAGGAGGAATTTTAGTGATAGGGAAGAGGGAGCACTGAGAATAGCAACAGGGATGGTGCTGCAAAGTTTGGGGAAGCAGAAGGAGAAAGTAGCTTGACTAGCAGAGGATTTTAAAGGGGGAGGAGTAAGAGAATGGGTGTCAGAGCTGTGAAGGGAGTAGGAACTGGAAGGAGGGGAGGAGAGGAGAGGAGAGAGGAAAGGTGGATGGAGGAAGCCCAGACAGAAACTGGAGATGAAGATGGCACAATGAGCGAGGCACCTGGCATGAAGGGAGGGCAAGAAGAAGGAAGAGTATAGGGAACAGTGGTGGGTTCTGGGGAGACAGTCCAGAGCAAAGAACAAAGTTGAGTGAAGGAGGGGATCCAGCTTGGCAAAGGTGGCCTTGGTGGCAGCGCAATATACAGTGTCACCGTAATCAAAAATAGGCAGAATCATCTTTGTGACAGTCTTTCTACAAGCAGGAAGTGGGTTACTTGCTTTGTTCCTGTAAAGTGTGAAATATAAGCTGATTGAGATATCGAGTGGACTCTGTGATGTTACATAGTACAGGAGCGAAGCTCAAGTGTTCTACATGGCAAACAGTACCCACGAGGTGCCTGAGGCAGCTTGTTCTTCATAAGTGGGGGGTTATTTTTTTCTAGCAGAAGGTTTTCAAGTTTTACAACATCTGATTATAAAATCAACTGATTGTGCTTAGCATTCCATCTTGCTCATCACATCCTAAGTTGCTTTTCATGGATCTATGTGAAGAACGACTTTTAGAAACCCGAGCAAAATATGAAAACCATCTATTATAAGAAGTTACCTGCTAAAATGGAACCCAGCCCAGATTACCACAAGTTGTTTGGTTCATCTCTCTTGCACCCTAAACTAACAGTCCATCAAAGTAAATCAATATGCCTGTATTGTATGAACTGGCGCACAAGTGGCCGAAAGCAGGGATTTCAGTTGGATGAAAAAGGGCAATCTGAAATTAACTGCCTTATATTGCCAGACACCTACAGTGGCTTCCCACTCAGGTTGAAACACCCTCCTCTTCCTCCTTCACTCCCCCACACTTATGCAATCAACTGGATGACAGGAAGGATGACAAGCAAGGGAGGGGTCAAAGGTTCCCCTAAATGTAATCTCACTGAGTTGTGACCCAAGTATTTACCAAAGTGCAGTATTTGTTCCCAGGGCATGTTTTTGGTTCGTATCTCAGTGATAGCAACTTCCTAATTAAATTTACAGTCTGCAGCCACATTTCAAATCTGAATGGTGGTTTCAATAAAGCAGCAATCCTTTTCTGAGGTTGAATTACACAGTGTAACACAAACTCCAACATTCTGAAAAAAGATGCTGCAGTTGTACCTCTTTCTAAGGGTGGCCAAAATGCCTTGGACGTCTACATGCACAAAAATTAACTTTGCTAATGGTGGTTAGCCATGAAGTTCTTTTTTTACCTTTAGGTCCATGTGAAACCTAATTTTGCTGGCATATTGATTTATGCAACAGCACAGGTGATTTAAATGTGTTTATCACATCATCTAACCTCCAGAGAAATGTTTATCTAGAAGTTAGATATGCCTAGGTCACTGTCCTCAATCTAAGAACCAATCAGAGAATAACTTTCATAATGTTGATGACATCACAATAACCCTGTACTGCCCTGAAGCCAGATTCTGAACACTGAGAAACAATTCAGTCTTACATACCATAGATACATAGATACATTGATGATAAAGGGCAGAAAAAAATTATATCCACCCTTTCTGCCCTTCACACAAACAGCTCATTTATAACTTTTAAACTGATAATAAATAAAGCAAACACATAATGGTGTGAGTCAAACTACACAATTTATCTCAACTTGTAAGGTGAAGGACATTCATAACAGGGATGCTCAGATTCTGGCTCAGATTGGTTGGCAGTAGAGCCTAGAGGTTAGAGTCAGGGCTGCAGCTATGAATTTTGGGGCCCCGGACAAGTCACTTAAAATGGGCTCCCGTTTCCCAAACCAGCTAATGACAGGGGTAACGCCAGCTCCTCAGGTGGGCCCCTCCTGAGCTCAGGGTCCTGGACAACTTCCCCACTTTCCCCCCCATTACTGCGGCCCTGGTTAGAGTAACAAGCTGTGAATAAGCTTGGTACATCCATCAGATCTGGGTTTGATTCCCACAACCTCCACTTGCATACTGGGTGACTCTGAGCAAGTCACTTAGCCTCCCAGTGCTTCTGGGTCACCCCTGAAAAGAGGCACTTGTGCCTAGTGGGCCTTACCTGGTTACCAAAGATATAAATAAATACATTCTGTGGAATCTGTTCTATTTGCATTCGTCGGATTATCAAACATTTCCATTCTAAGTTTGACTTTGTTCCAGTGCCTCTTAAGGCATCAAAATTGGAATTGGAATTTCTGATTCCGCATCCAACTACTTGTTAAAACCTCCCCCCACGCCCCCAGACCCAGCAAGTGGGACCCCTGCAGCTGAGAGAGAAAGAATGACTTTCCCCCACCCTTGTATCTCCCCTTCCAGGCTCTTGTACTGTAAAACTGCTGCTGCTATTGTTGAAAGCCTATGGGTTCCCTTCATTTGGCTAAGGGTACTGATGGTGCAGGTGAACTTGGTGGAGGGGATGAGGGTCTGGCTCCAGTGCCAAAAGAAGTAAGGAGCCAGTCCAGTAAGTCCACACACAGCCCAACGAGAGTGACCTCCCTCTCCCACAACCCGCCACCGACCATAGTGCCCACCACCAAGTTGCCCCCAACTTGTAGCCACTAACCACTGCCAGCCACAGCCCCATCCTAGTCCCAGACTGATTGAAATACTGACTATAGCAGAGTTGCTGGCTTGTCTCTGTGCATGTGACTTTGCCCAGAGGGCCTTCAAGTCCACTGGCTCCCCAACTGACCTTAAAATTACCAGGCCCTTCATAATGCCTGTACTAGAGCTACTAGGCTTGTGAAGTTTGAACGTCTTGCATCCACACTCCAGAATAACCTCAATCACCCCTCTATGTTCTGGAAGGTAATCCATGCCCTCTTCTCCCCTCTGACCCAGTCTCCTCTCCCTGTTCTCAAGGTGGGTGACTCTCCTATCTCTGACCCCCTGCAGTCACCTCCTCTTTCAATTCCTTTTTCACCTTCTGTGCCCATTCCCTCCTCTCTCCCTCCTTCTTCCCTCTCCTCCCTTTTCTTCTCTACTTTTTAGTTCTTCTCTTCTCCTCTACCCTCCCTAACACCCCTTCCTCCTTGTTTTCATTCATTTCCACTACCCCTGCTACTTCTCTGATGGCCATCTCAGCTCTGAACCCACACATGGGTGAAAGCCCCTGATGAACTTTACCCCAAACCCCTGGATCGCTTTGCTCCTGCCACTGCCCTTCCTATCACCTACCTCCTTAACCTCTCCTTCTCCTCAGTCCCTAACTCATGGAAGTTGGCTACAGCCATTCCCCATCCTAAAGGGGGTGACCCCTCTTCTAGTGGTAACTATCATCCTATCACTCCACTCCCTGTTTGACTAAACTCCAGGAGGACCTTGTTCTCTCCCAACTCTCCCTTTTCCTTGATTCAACCTCCTTCTCTACTCCATTCCAGTCTTGCTTCAGAAAGTCCCACTCCACCTCCCCTCTCTCCTCTCACTCACTCATACTATCCTCTCTGGCACGGATCAGGGCCTAGTCACCTCCACCATCTTTATCAACTTGGCAAGTCCTTTTGACACTGTTGTCCACTTCATTATCCTGGACAAGCTTCAGACAGCTGGACTTTCTGCCTCCTAAGTTGAGGGGTTCCACTCCTACCTTGAAGGCAGGTCACTAGCTGTCCATATTGGAGACTTCCTCTTCCCTCCACTACCAATCTGCTCAGGAATCCCCCAAGGGTATGTCTTTGGTCCAGTTCTTTTCTGTATTTTTCTAAATGACCTCTCCACTTCCTGCTTCTCTGTGTCCTTTCATGTGTATGCAGATAATGTGGTACTCTACCTCTGGCTCTTCTGCCTGCAACCGCACAGCCTAGCTCCAACTGGACTTTAACAATGTCCAGTACTGGTTCCATGAAAACCAACTGCCCCTCAATGTTAAGAAAACAATCTGTATGACTCTTGGCGCCAGGCAGAGGCTTGCTTGGTTCACTCCTCTTCCCTTCCTCCATACTCTTGATGGTTCAGTGATTGAATATGACTCCTCCTTCAAGTACCTGGGGTCTAGCTGGACTTTCAGCTTCATCTCCATCTCTCTGTTCATGTGGACGCACAACACAAGAGGCTCCACCCCATACTTGGTGTGCTTTACAAGAATGATAGGAGCATCCCACTTCCTGGCTGCAGAGAGATCTTTTCAAAGATGATGCTTCCCATCTTTGATTATTGTGATATTGTTTACAGTGCTGCTCCCAAGTCCACCTTAGCCAGACTGAACCTGCTGTTTCATTCCTTTTAACAATCTGCCTTAGACAAACCCCTGTGCACTTACCACTGTTCTGTGTACACCTCCTTCCCTCTCTCTTTTTTTTCCTAGTCTTTTTCTCTGCCTCTGGTTGGCACACGTTCAGAAGGACTCCCCAGTCCCATCCCCCCGATGTCCACTGGAACTATTACCAGTCATCTTCCCCCAGGGCTTGCCCCCCCGGGTGGGGTCGGTGGGGGGGTCCCAAGACCTCCACCAAGGACCGGATCCAGTTCGGGCTGACCAGCCCAGCTAGTCAGGGAGCAGGGCCTGTGGGTGCCTGCCATCATCCAGCTGCCGGCGTTTTTTCTGGTGTTCTGGATTCCCCTGGAGGTGTGGTGTACAATGACATCCAGGTGCACACCATGAGCTCCCATGTGATGTGTGCCCACATCTGCCCCATCCCCCAATCTGCTGGCCTGAGCTGCCTTTCCCTAGCTTCCACCAGGAGACAGGCAAGTGGCAGGTGCCACCCAACCCTCCCCCACCCGAGGAGGAGAGCTGTCCATTGGGTGCTTGATCCTCCTCTCCCCAGCCAATTCCCAACACCCCAAAGTCACTCCCAACATAAGGGAAAGAATCAAAGCAACAGAACAAAAGGGAAAACAGGGAGGAGAAGAAGCACTGTGGGTAAATTTGGAGACCGGCAATGGCACCACAATACGCACAGGGGTTGTATACAGACTCCCTTCTCGGGGGAGGAAATGGACAAGGAAATGATAGAAAGTATACTTAGAATGGCAGAAAAAGGGGAGATATTGCTGATGGGTGATCTGAATATGCCAGATGTTAACTGGAGTGCAGTTGCAGCAGCCACTTCGAAGTGGGGTTATTCTAGATGCCCTACAGGGGCATGCCTTGAGACAACTAGTATTGGAGCCCACTGAGAGGAGCAATCTTAGACCTGGTTCTCTCAAATGGAAATGAAGAGAGGATCACAGATGTAGAAGTGGGTAGCCATCTGGAAACTAGCGACCATCGAACAGTATGGTTCACAATAAACACAGCAATAGAGTCAAGCCATACAAAGGCAAAGTACTGGACTTTAGGAGGGCTGACTTTGCAAAATGGGTGAGTGCCTAAGGAATGCACTAGCAAATGGGCAGGAAGGAGGGTGGAAGAACAATGGGAATAATAAAAACTGCCATCACAGAGGTAACAAGCCTTTGTGTGAAGCAAATAAACAAAACAAACGATGTAAGAAACCACTATGGTTCTCAAAGGAAGTGGCAGTGAAGGTTCAAGAGAAAAAAAGCATTCAGGAAGTACAAGGAATCACAGAAGGAGCAGGACAGAGAACTGTATCAGTTAAAGCAAAGGAGGCTGGGAAGGCAGTCAGAACAGCAAAGGCCCAAACCGGGAAAAGATAGCCAACTCAGTTAAGAAGGATAAAACCTTTATAGGTACATCAGGGAGTGAAGGAAGACCAAGGGAGGGATAGCGAGGCTTAATAAAGGGGAGGAAGGTGGGCAGAGGTGACTGTGAAAAGGCAGAGATACTAAACAAATATTTTTGCTCAGTATTTATGAAGGAAGGAGAGGAGGTACCTAAAACAAACAGTAGAAACACTCTGGATACAGAAGTTGTTACCACCCCATTTACAGAAGAAAGGGTTCTGAAAGAACTCTTAAAACTGAAGGTGGACAAAGCAATGGGGCCTGATGGATTCATCCCAGAATTCTAAAAGAACTAGGGTAGAACTAGTGACACCACTGACTATCCTCTTTAACAAATCATGGAAGGATGGGGTGGTACCCAAGGACTGAGGAGGGCAGATGTGATTCCCTTCACAAAAGTGGAGCAAGGCAGAAGCAGGAAACTACAGACCTGTTAGTTTAACCTCAGTGGTAGGGAAAATGATGGAATCACTTCTGAAGGAAAGAACTGTCGAGTATCTAGAGGCCAGTGGGGCACAGGAACCAAGGCAGCATGGATTCACAGCGGGAAGGTCATGCCAGACAAATCTGATAGATTTCTTTGACTGGGTGACCAGAGCAGTAGATCAGGGAGGGGCTGTTGACATGGCCTACCTAGACTTTAGCAAGGCCTTTGACACAGTCCCACACAAAAGATTAATACACAAGTTAGCCAGCCTGGGAGTGGGTCCCAAGATGACAGCCTGGGTAAGAAATTGGCTGGAGAATAGGACACAGAGAGTAATAGTAAATGGAGTCCACTCTGAAGAAAGAGGGGTTACTAGTGGGGTACCGCAGGTTCAATATTAGGACCGGTCCTCTTCAATGTCCTTATAAGCGACATTGCAGAGGGACTGGAAGGAAAAGTATGTCTCTTTGCAGATGACACAAAGATCTGCAACAGAGTTGATGCACAAGGTGGGGTGGAAAGGATGAGAAGGGACTTGGCAGGTTAGAGGAATGGTCAAATATGGCAGCTTAGATTCAATGCTAAGAAGTGCAAGTAATGCACCTGGGAAACAAAACCCAGGGAAGAGCACAATGGGGGTGAGATACTAACAACAACAAAATGGAAAGGGACCTGTGGGTAGTCATATTGGATGACCTAAAGGTGGGCAAGCAATGTGAGAGGGCAGCAAGGAGGCTGGAGGGATACTGGGATGCATAGGAGAGGCATCACCAGTAGAAAACAGGAAGTTATTATCCCTCTGTACAGACAGCTGGTGAGACCCCATCTGAGTACTGCATGCAGTTCTGGAGACCCAATCTCATAAAGACATAGACAGGATGGAAGCTGTCCAGAGGAGGGCAACTAAAATGGTGCAGGGTCTGCACGGAAGACATAGGAAGAGAGACTTAAGGAGCTTAATATGTATAGCCTCGAGAAAGGAGGAGGGAAAGGGGACATGATAGAAACTTTCAAGTACCTCAAGGGAATCAACAAAGTCCAAGAGGGTGCATCTTTCAAAAAGAGTGTGCAAGAACAAGGGGCACAATTTGAAGATAGAGGGGGGCAGCTCAGAGGTAATTTAAGGAAGTATTTTTCACAGAGAGGGTTGTGGATGCATGGAATGGCCTTCTGGAGGAGGTTGTGGAGTCAAAAACAGTGGGGGAATTCAAGCATGCATGGGACAGTCATAAGGCAATTCTAAGGGGTGGGGGTAGGAAGAAGTAGGCTACAGGTTAACTAGGATCTGCAGCTTATCCATTAGGTAGGGAAATGGGCAGACTGGGTGGGCCAAGCGGTCCTTATCTGCCGTCAAATTCTATGTTTCTATGACCCTGGGTCACCGGCGTGGAGGCAGGCGAGGTGTGGTGTCTCAGCCCTCCACACCACCAGGCCTACTGCCCTCTCTTGATGCAAGGTGCCTTACCCACTATGCCTCCTTTATCTCCAGATTTTGGTTTGCTTCCACACCCTCTTATCTTGCTTCTCTCCTCTCCTCTCTTCTTCCTTTTTACCTCTTCCTTCCTTCACAATGCTTGCTCTCCCTCTCTTGCTCTACTTCCAGTGAAATCCACTGTTGGTCGAGCTGCCTTCTTTTTCTGCTCCCTAAACTATGAGGCGCTCTCACCCTCTATTCGCTCAGCTCCTTCCCTTCATGCTCTGAAATCTCTCCTCAGTGATTTCTCTGCTCACTCCTGCAGCTGCTCCTGACATTGGGGTGGACTTCTGTCTGCTGCCTCCCGCCCTACACTGACACTAGTACAGCCCCTTCTACACCAGTTTTTAGTCACTACCCTGTAGCCATCATTATTGCATTGTTGCTCATTGCTTGCTGTTCTATTGCTCTTCTTTCTGCAGTTTATTGTATTGCAAAATTCCTGCTCAGAAGCATTGCCTGTAATAGTTTAATTTGTCGTACGTTTTTCCATTTTATTGTACTTTTGTACACTGTGCTTTGTATTTGCTCTGTTCTCTCCTCTCCTCTCCCTCCTCCCCCGACACATCTGGAAACAAGCTGATACAGCTCAGTATGACTTTTCTGGTAAAACATTTGACATAAATGAATAAAATAAATCAAAATAAAATACCGATACTTAAGCAATAATGACCAAGAAGCAGGTCATATCTGGGGGGATGGGTGCACAGCCATGGGCCTTCTCCCTTCGCCAGATCATTAATCCAAGGAAATGACTGGCTTTGAGGTTGTTATTGCAATTAGAAGTCAATCACAATAACAACTCTTTTTCCATTTATTTTACCAGCATTAACCTTCCAAGCACAGTTAGTGAGCCATGCATGTCGCACAGCGTGTCGGTTAACAGCTGGATCTGTCATTTCTAAGATGTGATGAAGTCCAGAAGCAATCAAGGAGCCTGTTAGGCTCATGAATAATTAGACATATAATAGATGATTCCGACTGTGAGTCAACAAATCGAACCCCAGCCCCGTCATCGCTGCCCTGCTGATGTCCCAAGTCCACTCCTGAACCCGCATTGCCAGCTTGGACACGCACAGTGCTTCCACTGGGCCATTAGACAGCCCGCACAGTATACTTTTTGTACATCTTCTATAACAGAAAAAATGATTAATGAATTCTTGTTGTCAGATGATTAACAGGAAAATGTGAAAGTTTCCTTTCTTTTTAAAGTGTCATCATTTCTATTTTTTTCTGTTTTTAATGCATGTTGTTAAGGGCTAAATGTTTTTGTACAGCACTAAACTAAACCTAAAGAAAGCTGAAGCAATACAGTATTTATAGCAATGAAGTAACCTGCATACTGCAGATGACTGCCAGCCGCAGAGATGAGTGGTAGGTCTGTGTCTGCCACCATCCCTGGAACTGGGATGGGGGGGGGTTGGGGGTAAGGGGTGGGTATCAGCTGCAAAGACCAGAAGGAGTACCATTAGACTAACAGATATTTTCATTAAAAAATATAATAGGGCAGGTATCAGGTGAGGGAGGGATACCACAGGTACCAGGGATTTTCATAAAAAAAATGTAGTGAGACAGGGATCAGGTGAGGAAGGGGATATCACTGGCACCAGATTGTTTTGTAAAACATATTGGGACAGGGATCTGGTAAGAAAGGGGGTACAACTGGTACCAGGGATTTTTCTTACAAAAAAATATCGAGATGAAACAGGAATTGGGTGGGAGGGTACCACTGGCACCAGAGATTTTCATTAAAAACATATTGGAATGGGGACTGGGTGGGGCATGAGGTACCACTGGCACCAAGAAAGTGCTTGGGTCCAAACCCCACCAGAGCCAAATGCTCTTTGTGTGACCTTGAGCAAGTCACTTAACCTCTCAGTGCACTTGTCCACTGACTAGGACTGTAGCAGGACACCACAGGAAAACTATGTGTTGCTGCTCTGCTGGGCTAGCCTGACCTGGATAAAAAAACTGCAAAAAAAAAATTTACATGGGCTATGTGAGACTGCTTCACACCAGACTGTTCAGCCTTCACATTGTCCAAGGAGCACAGGATTGCTCCTCACATTGCAGTGAGGACATAATGGGGTACAAGTGACCTGTTAGGGCCTTGGGTGTGTGAACAACAAGTCAAAACACAAACAGGTTTGGAATGCCCTGAGTTTGCTCTTTCAAAGCCTGTATGTTTTCAATGGCAACATATCATTCTGTGCCCAGCAGGGGGATGTGGATTATGCTGTGTGCACCTTTTGTAGTGCCTACGTTAAGGCTGCACTCTCGGGCGACTACATTCAAACATGTTTAGGGCACTCATGCTGTGCTTCAAACATGTTTGAAAATAGTACATTTAGGGCCTTGGGCTAATTTGGGCTGAGGACAGGGATTTCGTGAAGCGCTACCTCAAACCTTGAAAAACAGGGACCATGCTGTAAAAACAACACTGTGACGTCTGCAAATAAACTGAAATAGCCTAATTGACTATATTGTAAACTAGATACTTTGCGTGGGAGATTTCAAAGAGAGCTGCACAGGATACACTCACTGCTACTTTCACTTGTCTAACTCCGTCCGAATTTCAGATGAAATTGTGTCCAAAAGAAGCTGCAGGTGCAGTAAAAAAGAAGATGCAAATTGAATTTGCGCCATTTAATTATGAAAATTACCATGAACTGCTTTGCATTTAACAATTGGGTTGACGGATGCGTACGCAATGGTGTGGACACAGAAGCAGATGCAGCACCCCGTTGTGTCTATTTCCAGACTTTTGAAAATGCTACCCTTTCTCTTTCAGGGTGACATTCAGCAGCACTCCACACGCCTTTTACCTAGCCATTTCCCTAATATGTGGGCATAGAAAGCTTTGCTCAGCAGTGCCCTTTAACCCCTCTCAGAGATCTTCATCAGTGCCTTTTAAGTTACTACCCAAACTAATACTTAAGCAATAAGGCACAACAGGGTGTGGGTTATTGGGGATTTACCCACGCCTTGTGTGGTGTATCACGAGGCGCAGCCGAGTGACTTAACCACACAAGAAGTGGGTAAATCACCCAATAACTCACACCCTGGAGTGCCTTATTGCGATTATACAATGGACCCATGTGTAAAATAAATGTTAAATGTGTTTAATTATGTTTTTTTATAAATGCCATTCCTCAGCTGTGGGTTATGCAGGACTTACCCATGGTCATGTGACATGTTTTGACCAATGAGGTTACCGGATTTTCACACACCATTGTATAATTGCCCTGTTCCAATATCACTAACAACAGCTGAGACAGCAAGGTGCTGCTCTCTAGCTCTCTTTTCAATATACATAGATTTTGGCTAGATTTTCCGCCAGTTGCAGCACAATTCAGCTGCATGGTGCCGTCCCACTGTCACAGCAGTACAGCTTACAGTGCCAATAAGTCGGGTTCAGGAGTGAACTCAGGTTTTTGAAGGGTCAGCTGGGTGGAGGAGGACTGAGCATCCATAGGACTGTTCTCCTCCTCCAGAGAGGGAGGGCTGTTGTGCCTAGTGTATTACTGACCTTTAGTCAGCGTCTGAGGGTCGGGCACACAGGGACAGCAATTCAGGGGTGGAGGAGCAGTGTCTGACGATGTCCTGCATGCGGGTATATACATGGGCACGTCTCGGCAGCATTGCATGTCCACCCTCCTGGGGAATGTTTAGGAGGAAAACATGTCTGGCCAGCATGATGGGACTGAACCCTGATGAAGCCTTAATTGGTGAAGTGCAGGGGACCTTGCACGCAGTTGTTGTGCCACTACTAACCTTTGTCTTCACTTTGGAATAAATTCCAGCAATTTTGCAAAAGCAATCTGGACGCCTATGGTATTTTTTGACCACCTTCATTGGAAGGTTAGCAGACCTCCTGGCTCTGAAGTGCGTGGTGGTGTTTGTCATTGTTGGGACCGACCCTTCACAGTCCTGCATCCAGCTCTATGGCACACCTCCAGCCTGAGGATCTTGTCTGCAACTCCAAGGGGGGGAGTTGCCCCCGCCATGGGGGGTAAGCTGTGGGGAAGACTGGAATTGGACCTGCACGTCCACAGGGCCAGGGTGACAGGGCTGTGTGTGGGGGTCCCTAATGATGGGGCCAGCCTGGAAGTGAAATAAAAAGCACAAACTGCAAAAAAAAAATAATTATTCAGCCGCACTAGCAGTACTTGTGACAGGACTAATAGACCACAGGAAATGTGGTCTATCTTCTTGGCTTAAGTGCTGCAAGTTGTGCATCAAAAATTATGCACAAGTCAATTTGACACATGCATAATTTTTCAGCCACAGACTGAGCACAGTGTTGTAAATGCATCAGAATGTTTGAAAATTGCATCCAAACATTCTGGCACATTTACATGAACACAGCTGTGGCAGTACAGCTGACACAAGTGCTGCTTCCAGACCTTTGAAGATCCAGGCCTTAGTATGCAGGATTTTTCAGACGAGTAAGGCAACTGGGATCCAGTTCGGATTCCAGCCCAGATCTCCATGAATTTTACATCTAGACCAATCCAAGGCACCCTGCTTTGCTGGGAATCTGGATCCAAATCTGAGCATTTCTAAATGTTTGGCAGTCAGCAGTCCTTTAGTGAGCTGGCTTGGATACCCCCGAGAATGTGACTCTGATGAACAAAGTCAATCCAGGGTCCGGATACAAATTGGAACTGGTTTGCTAAACCGTACAGTATTTATTTCTTAGACATACCCCAATAAATATATACTATCTCATAAACATTGCCAGCACCACACTGTTTTTTTCTTTCCTTCAATTTTTTGTTCATCCCTGCTGCATCAGCCATCTCCAGCTTTCTTCTTGTCAGTCCAACCGCCAGGTCTCTGCCCCTTGCTGCAACTTGCCTGAATCCATAGTATCCCCATCTGGTTTCCCACCTAATTCCAGCTATCCCATGTGGACCATCCCATGATAGGGTGTCCGCAAACCTTGACTGACAACATGTTCAGTTGGAGGAGGCAGTAGGATACAAGGGCGGACATATGGCGGGTTGAGGTGGGAGCACATGTGGATACCATACATTTCGACTTGCTGTATGTTTTATCTCTTATTCAGCTCCTGCTACCTCCCAACATTATGCAGGCACGCTGGAGACTGTGAGGTGCAGTGCCAGGCAGCATGTGATCACTCACGCCATCAGTCTCTTTTCCACCACACCACCACTAGGTGTCACTACAGCAGCAGCCCTCCTTGTCACCAAGCTCAGGAGCAGAGTGTCCACATAGATGCTGTTTACTCTCCCTGACAGTCTTCACTCATGGCTTACCATGCTCAGGGAGCAAACCAAGGCCACCAGCATGCCAGAGCAGTCCCTAACCACTAAGCACCCCAGAGTCAGCATACTAAGCAATGTTGATATTCTATAAGATGCATACGGCAACTTGTTTTCTTAAACAGAGAAATCCAAATTGACCTTTTGACATAACAGAAGGGATGCCTCTTGCAATGCCAGTGACCCAGGTTCCGGAACAAGCCTGAGACATCAGGGCTTGACTAGGGGAAGAATTAAAGGGCATCCCACAGGATGCTGTCTGGGGAGAGAGGGAGGGAGCCAGTGTCTGCTATTCTACCAATACCTGGGTAACCACAGGTGTTGGTAGAGCTGGAGCTGGAGCAATGGAGGGGGGATGCCAACAAGTTGCAGTGTGCAGGGCACGCTTTTTGTATGTATCCATACTGCCGCGCCACCCCTCTCAGTATCCTGAGGGCAGGGGGAGAATAATGGGGCAAATCATGACGTGTCATGCACTATGCTAATGCCCTTGGGTACCATGAAGTTGATTGCCCTCTACACCACCCAGAACCTGGCTATCCTGGGGGGACAACCCGGAGGTCCCCAAAGGCCCCACACCACAGCTGTAAGTCTTTGGTAAGAGGTGGGGTGGGGGGGCAAGTGGATGAAAACGTGGGATGGGGACGGGATGTCTCCAGGGCTGAGTAGGACTGCTCCACAGGAAAGAGGAGGAAAAAGAGGAATCCACACATTCCGTATAGGCTGTATTTCGATGCTATTTCTAAAAAGAAATATACAAACTAAATAGGGATCATTTTGTGAGTACGCCATAGTGCAATTTAGCTTGCTTTGATTCATTTGGATACAACCTCTATTAGGACTCGAACGAGGAGAGCAGGTCCTTAAACATATCTTTGCTACAGCAGGAACAGCTCACCATAGAAACATAGACTTTGAAGGCAGATAAGGACTGCTTGGCCCACCTAGTTTGTCCATTTCCCCTACCTAGAGGATAAGCTGCAGATCCTATTTAACCAACAGCCTATTTCTTCCTACCCCCCACAAAAATTGCCTTATGTCTGTCCCATGCATTCATGAATTCTCCCACAGTTTTAGACCCCACAACCTCCTCAGGAAGGCTGTTCCATGCATCCACCACCCTCTCTGTGAAAAAATACTTCCTCACATTGCCCCTGAGCTGTCCCCCCTCTATCTATCTCTATCTAAAAATCCCTAACACCAGAAGCTATTAACGTCGAACACTGGGAGGAACCATGAACTTAATCAATTACCTCGAACTCAAGATGTAGATTATGTGGGAAAACAAAGAGTGAAAATGCCAAGGCTCATTATACAGTCCCTGAAGTCAGAAAGGAGTAAAATTGGTCCTGGTGATGATGTTGAGCATTGATTAGTCAAACATGTGAAAACCACAGCAAGGATTTTACACCTCATCTGTGCCGGGAAATCACTTTAATAATATTCTGATTCCCGGCTCAAGAGTATTAATGTGCAGACAGCAACTTGCCACCTGCACTCTTACCCCACCACCACCACCACCGCCAAACAAACACAAACATTCAAACTGGCTCCACAAACCATACTACAAAACAGTACAAAAAATGTGGGTTGATAAAAGCTCAGAAAAAAGTGCACTTCGCCTTGTGACTCAAGCCATCATTTGGTTTCATTTCTCTTATCACTTCACCCAAAGTGTTATGAGATCATAATAAAAATCGACAATACATTACAAAAAAATGATACCAAATGGTGATTATAATCCCCCAAGGGAGACATCCTTCCATGGTGAACTATACCCACTGCAATTCTTGGAGAGTTAGCAGGTCAAAAAATATTGTTTAAAAAGCAATAGAAGAAAGAAATGTTGGCAGTTGAAGGTAAAACACAGACATGGGTATTAAATCCCATCATTAAATGGGTCGGTGCAGAATTCTTCATTAGACCAGACTGAAACCGTCTAGAACACACAGCATTAACATAACATTATAAGCCAGCTAGGCTTCCAATTGTAATACATATTATAAGACATTACTAGGTACTATACACCATCATACATGTGCATCTGTGTGCTCAAAGCTAATCGCTAAAGTTTTCAATAAATAAATAAATTAAATACTGTAACACATCACATTGTAACAGTAATCTTTCTGAAGTTGATGTTATCATTCAACAGTGCCCACACAAACACTGCACTCACTGTTTACTATTTGTCTGTTCACAGTTCACAGAAGTGGATACATGAAACACTGCTCACTGATTCACAGGGAACAGCTACAGAAAACAGTGCAACCTTAAACACCAAGAGGTAACAGTAAGCTGAGCGGGAGGGTGGATAGCGATGAGGGGATAAAGGATATGCAGAGTGACCTGCAAAGGCTAGAGAGGTTGGCAAATGTTTGGCAGTTGAAATTCAATGCCAAAAAGTACCAGGTGATGCACCTAAGGAAGAAGAAGAACCCCAGGAGTGATGTCACCTGCAGGAATGGACACCTGAAGACTGCATTCACTGAACCACCTAAAATTTGGCACCACTGCGCAAGTTTAACAGTCAGACTATTAATATTCTATACTGATCTGGTGCACGAATATATGAGGGTTTTTAAAAAAAGCAGCCGCGCAGCAGAATACTTTGTCACCAGCATCAGGAATTTGTTCCCAACTGGGAAACAGTGCAGCCTTCCCACCGAGATCTCAACCAGCCAGTGTGTCTTTAAAAATCCCTAACGACCAAATGTTAGCAGAGCTTATGGCATTTCAGCTAGAGGTAATCGACAATCTAGCAGGCATGGGGCAGGAAATAGATACAGGGAAACAGGCTCACCGCGATATTGAGCAGGCTGCAATCGCCCTGGTGGATCACACAGACCATGCGGCAGACCTCCTCCTGCACCTTCACCACCGCAAGGAACAAATAGAAACCACATTACGGGATCTGGAAGGAAGACTGCGTCGAAAGAACTTGCAGGTTTATGGCATACCCGAGAGGGCAGAGGGTCCTAAAATTATGGATTTCATACAGCAAGTGCTTAAAACATCTCTGCAGCTTCCCTCACACCTAGACGTAAAAGCTTGAACATGTACACAGGTCCCTGGGCCCCAGTCCAGGACCTGAAGAATTCCCATGCTCTATTCTAATGAAATTTCTGCAGTACTAGACAAATGAGATTTATTTAGTTATTTGTTTATTTTATTTATTTGATAACTGGGTAGGCACAAAGGTCCGAGCAGCCATTTTCAGGTACGGCCTGGGCCATCGAGATGGCACATAACAGTACAGTTAAAGCAACATACAGATCAAGAAGTACATAAAGAACAGGCAGAGGATTATACAGTACCTAACAGTCAGTACAGGTAAAAGTCATGCAGCCATACAGAGAAAACAGTAAGTGACAAACAACAGATTAGGCCCCCAGTAATTTTCTCAAGCCAGTGATGCAGTCATCAACAATGTTACAGCTAAGCCCACAATTTGACTGCCCGGGCCAGCCATAGAATAAGAGTAACAATATGGAATAATAGCAGCCTGGCTAGTTAGGAGGTTGACTCCAGAATATATACGGGTCTAGATAATATATATCAGCATATGACAATAAAAGACAGAATAGACAAATGCTTCTGGAACATGACTGGCAGACTGACGCCCTAACCTGAAATGGTCCTAACCCAGGCCGGAAGCAAAAGAAGATATTATTTCAAAAACATCAGATACATATAGAACAATGACTATGCTCCCCATATTCAACAAAAAGGAGAGCGTATACTCCATATCTACGTGCTCTCAAGCAAGCTAATTTAAAATTCCAGATGTTCTTTCCAGCAAAACTAGAAGTACAGTACCAAGGAGGGGAAATAGTATATCTCACACCAGAAGATGCCAAGGCAGACCTGCAGCATGGAGTATTCCAGTTCAGCTCCCACTGAGGCAGACACAACGTACTCAAAAAGAGTGTCGAGACAAACGCCCCCCAGAAATCCCCTCAGCTACCTCAGTCAAGAAGCGCTGTACCTAAAGATTGAGCTCGACAGTCCCAGGAGGCACTGACACAGATTAAAGCTTTACTCAAGTAGTTTGCACATTGACCCAGGGACTGACTGACTGATCTTCTCTTTTTTCCTCCTTTCTGGGCCCTGTGTTTGGCCTGTGTGGCTCTGCTGACTCGTCCTCCTTTCCAGCAGACCTAGATCAACATCCTGCTGCACTGCCTTGTGGCTGTGAGGTAAGTGGGGGGGCTGCCAAAGGGGCTGGTTACAGAGGAAGAGGAGTGAAGTCCCAGATTTGATATGCACAGCTGGAAAGTGCTGCAGATTAGCCTAGGACTTAAACAGGTGCATGGAATCCAGAGCGGGGGGGGGGGGTGGCTAATTTCAGAGTACTTCTCTGTGACAGCTGGGATGAGCCTTGTGAGAAAAGTACCTTACAAGGACACATGCTGGTTTGCTGTGGCCCTGGCCTCACAGTCATCTGTTAGGTGGGCAGATGATGCTGATGCCCCCTGTCCTCAGAGAAATTTACAGCATGTTAGCTTATCCATGGGCACCCCACCTCTGACTTGATGTTGGCCTGGAGTCACAAAGGTTAGAAACTGCATACTACCTTCCTTTCCTACATCAGTGGTATTATGGCTGCAGCGCTCAGTCATTACGTTGGCACTAAGTGACCTAGCTTTTGAATGTATAAGTGCAGGTGCATCCATCTTCCTCGCTACTAATTGTTGGAGACAAGTACCCTGACAGGCCACTGCATTATACACTGTAGCTTTTTCTAATAAACCAGTACTTGGGGTGGACAAACGTCAGTGGAACACATAGTATGTCTGCTTCTGACTTTATCTTGCAAGGTGATTTTCCAGGACTTGCACAACTGGTTGCAAAGCAAGCTCAGGTTTATCAGCCTGGGGAACTCCCATGGTACGCCACTGATTCACTGGTGACTTTTACTGACTCAAAATTGTAGTGCAGTGCTTGCCACAGTAGTTATTTATTTATTTAGCACACAGCACTTTCTGTTGGTATGAGGGAGTCTCGTTTTGAACTAACTCCCCTGTCCCCTGGACTGCCGATCCATCTTTCCCCCTACCCCTTTTTACCTACCCCCTTAGGTTTATACAAGGATGTATTCCACTGCAACTCCAGAGAAATTGTACATCTTTAATTGTAAACCTGCATTTTATACCAACATGTAACTAAGTGTATTCTGTGTTCAATGTCTGCACCTGTAATGTTGTCCAATGTTGTAACTGCACAATATTCTATTGTCTTGCCCTCCCTGCGATGAGGTGCCTTTGTAAATTAGTCCCTGACTCGAAGGTTGTAAATCCGACTTGTACAAATAAATAAATAAATCCGTTTGGGCTTTGGTGCAATCTTTGGTCTTTTGCTGCATTTTCACTTTACATGATTTGTGCCATCTAAAAATTCTGAGGATTATATTGATTGAATGAATTTATAGTAATATGGAAAATGAAGATTCAATACTGTCTATGATGCAAATTAAAAAGAGGTACTGGAAGTGGATACAACAAGTATATCATATGAATAAATATTTATTAAGTAATTTTATCCTGGTGTAGTGTTGGTGTGTTGCCTAGATGGGTGGAGTAGCTGTCACCTGATTCTCTGAGATTGAATCCGCTTGAACAGACAATTCTTAGTGCACTGACTGGAGGGATCCTTAAGCTGGGACCACCTCTCATTATCTTTTTTTTTATCCTTACTAATAACCACCTCTAAAGGGAGATCATTCCATGGATTTACTACTCTTTGTGTAAAGAAATATTGCTTTTTTTTAGTCTTAAACCATTTTCCAGGTGACTTGGAGAGGATGCCCCTAGTATTGTCTGCACATTTAAAGTTGAAACCCATTTCATTAATAACGTATTCATCTCTGACAACCTCATGCACAAGCATCAGGTCACCCTTTAAACAACAGTATTCCAAGGACATGCGATTAAGTTCTGTCTGTCTCTGAGTGTACGAGAGGGTTTTAAGTGTGCTTATTGTTTTGGTTGCACGTCTTTGAGGCTTTTCTATATCATCCATCTTTTCTATTTATATGGGCACCAAAACTGTGTGGTATAATCAAGGTGGGATCTTACATATGCACGGTATAGAAGACAGACAAACTTATTGTCTTGATACGTTACATTCTTTTTGATGGCCCATAGTGTACTATTTGCTCTTGGGATTGCAGTGTCACAGGGTGATTTGTTTTCTAAATTTCTTGTTACAGTAACACCCAAATCTTTTTCATATGTGGTTTGGGACACAATCCTATCACCCAAAATGTATTGATGACATTGGTCGTCTTCCTACAGGTGCATAACTTAGCACTTCTAGGTCTTAAAACATATTTCCCATCGTTTTGCCCATTTGTCTATAAAAATCTAGGTCTTCCTGTAGTAAGTGGCGCTGTTCTTCTGTGACACATGGGCCATCGAGTTTGCTGTCATCAGTATATTTGATGCACCGGTGTTTAAGACCCATTGTTAAGTCTGATATAAATATATTTGAAAGATTAGTGGTCCCAAAACATAACTCTGGGGGACTCCACTGCTTACTGGGCCTAGTTTTGATAGATGATCACTTACTGCAACCTTCTGAGTTTTATCTGCTAGCCATTGGTTTATCCAAATGATAATTCTGTCATCTGTTCCTAGTGACCACAGCCCAGTGAGGCACTAAATCGAAGGCCTTACTGAACTCCAAATATATAATGTCACAGTCAATCTTATTGAGTAATTTGCTGACTTTTTCATAGACACAGATCAGGTGGGTGGTACATGACCCCCCTTGTGTGACACCATGTTGTTCCTTACCTAGAACTGAGATATTTGCATATATTTTATCTTTAATTATACCCTCCAGTACCTTCCCACAGACAGAAGTGAGGCTGAGTGGTCAATAACTTCCTAGGTTTGTTTGATCCCCCTTTTTAAATATTGGAACAACATGGGCAAGGTGCCAATTGTTCGATAAAGTACCTGTATTTAAAGATTCCTTATATATGTATTTCAGCGGATACTTAATTTGGTGTACTGTTACTTTCAAAACTCTCTGCTAAAACGTGGTACAGATATTCTGGCCCCTGCTCTTATACATTACTGCAAATTAACAACTTTTTTGAAAAGTATCAGATACTATCAGTTCACCAGTCAGGATTTCGATCTAAATGTTCTACTCAGACTGCTCTTGCAGATTTTCACAATTCTGTTTCAGATACTTTGGATTCTAGTTGCAATGTTGGTTCTGTTACATATCTTCCTAAGGCTTTTGATTTAATTAATCATTCTTTATTTCTTTCTAAATTAACTTTTTAGAGGGTTTCTTTGAATGATGGTAATTGGTTTTCTTCTTACTTTCATGGGAAGTCATAATCAATTTTTTGGGGGGAATGGGGTTCAATCTTCTCTTTCTATTTCTACTAGGGCACTTCAAGATTTTTGGACCAGTTTTGTTTAGGTTTTTTGTTAATTCTTTACCTGCCATCACTGATAACTGTTCTGTTGATCGTTATGCTGATGACACTGTTCTTTTCTTTGCTCCTTATTTACCTGAGGATCTTGGGGCTCCAGTTCACAAGTACAGCTTATGCGATGTTTTGCACTGTGTTATGAATTGCCAAAATACACTTCATATTATGGCAGTGTAATTTTTTCTTTGAGGCCCCATTTTCATGGAATGAACTTGAACCACACTTTAGAGACTGTACTAGTTTAGTGATTTTTAAGAATGCTGTAAAAACAAACATCGCTCTCGGGGTTTGTTTAGCATCCTATACCTCAGGTAAGTATAAAATTCTCATTATAAACACCTATCCATGTACTATTCTATATATTATGTAGCCAAAGAAAATACCTCTTGATAGACCTATCCTAAAATACATTGTTTCTAAATGTCCATCTTGACTGGTCTAGTGTTAGAGAGGGCAGACTGGAAGGGAATTATTTTTAGATCCACAACAATTCAATAAGGTAAAAATCAGCTTACATTTCATATAGTTTCTGTACTTAGCTACCCCTTTTTTTTTTATAATTTCATTTTATTTTATTTATGGAAAAAACATTGAGCCAAAGCTAATTTGCGATGGTGTCCAAGAGCATAGTAATAAATACAAGTTACAATATGAAACTAAATATAATAGCAAAAATAAACATAACAATATTCAAATCGAAATTAATTCAGCATAGAATTATATATTGCAATTAAAAAACACATTTACACTCATATGGCCGGGATATTCAAAGGGGTTGCGCCTGGCACAACAGTGTTGCACCGGCGCAACCCCGCATTGCGCCCCAGCAGGATATTGAGAAGTCTTTCTGGTGTAGCACAAACCTTGATGCTCCGGGGTGCAATGCTAATGTATGTGGTGCAAATGCAGGGGGCGTGCCCATGCATATGCGGCACATCCCGATATTCAGCCGGGATGTGCGGTGCAGATGCTGGCACAACCCTGCATTGTGCCACATAGGGGGGATCAAAGTTGAGCCCCAGAAAAGATGGCACAGCTCCTGGCCACCCACAGGTGGGCTGCAGTATTGCAGGGAGCAGCCCAGCAGCCCAGCTGTGGGTGGCCACCTGCCCACCCAGAACACCGTTGGCAAGCACACACATCCCTAGCAGTCTAGTGCCACCTCAGTCCCCAAATCCTCAAATATTGTAATGACAGCCCATCCCTGGTGGTCGAGTGGTCCCCCTCCCACCTGAGTCCCCGAGTAATGTAATAAGACCATCCCCACTGGTCTAGTGGAACCCCGCCCACCCCCCCAGATGCCATCATGGTAATCCACCATATGGATTAGCCCTAGTGACCAGTGGCACCCCCATCCTCCCACCCACACCAACCATACTGTGCCTGTCAGTCCGCGGGTGGCTGGACAGAATGTGAGAAACAGCAGCCACCGCCGCTGATGGGGGCGAAGGCAAGGGGTGTGGTGGGTGGGAGGGGTCGGTGCCACTAGATCGCCAGGGCTAATCCATACAGCGGATTACCATGATCATGGCTAGGGGCGGGGGGTTCGCCAGACTTCCAGGGCTTGGTTTGGTTACATTACAGCAATCATGTCTTCAGGCGGGATGCCCAGGATCCCTACTGCACACGCCATGCTGTGCAGGGTGTCGGGCGCAAGTTGCCAGGCTGCCCTGCACAAGTCATGCAAACGGGGCCATAATGATATGCAAATGGACCCATTTGCACCTTGCTTATCTTATGGCCTCATTTGCATTCCCCCTGCTGAAAATCGCAGGTGATGCACCTAGTGCAACTGCACTTGCGCTGGTGCATCCCTGTGCTCCTTCTCTGTGGCTTGTGCCGGCGCAGTGCCACTGCACCATGCACAGTTTGTGCACCGACCTTGCCATATTCAATGGTGCTGCTCCATGGTGCATCACCATTGAATATCGCCTGATCCTGGCGCAGAACAGTTGCACTGTGCCCAGGTTTGTCCCACTGCCTGGCGCAGTCTGAATATCTGGGCAATAGTTTATAACCATGTATACTAACATGAAAGCAGGATCATTGCTGGTTAGACTCTATCTCTTTGGGCTTTTTTATATCTACAAAACATAGGTGAGCACACACCAAAACTTTGATGACCATTTTGTTCTTTTCTTCTTAATACCTGTAGTTGGGCAGGTATGCATCAGTTCTCAAGATGTGCATGAATTATTAAAAAAAGAGAGTTTTGGTGTGCACTTGTGCTGCTGTCTGCATTTTGTTTTAGTGAAAGTTTGGTCTGGCAAACTTAAGTGGCAGCGCCTTTTATGATGTTACCTGGGCAACTCAACCTTGCATTTTGTGATATTGTGAAAATCCTTAAAATATGGAGGGTGGGTGTCCTCTTTCATAGAGAATTGTTTTTGTACAAGTGACATCATAATTATCTACTATAAGTTTATGGTCCGGTTGAAGGGCCTCTTGTGGATGGATATAAGACTGCTGCATCATGCATGCTTAGGACTAGAGAACTGCGAACGGAAGGTAAGCAATTCTGTGGTCCTCAGGATGCAAGAGGTGACACTCCTACATCCATAAGAGGCCCTCCAACAGGACTCGTAAAACTATTATTGATTACTAACTTTTTTTAATTAAAAAAATTTTTTAATTTATGAAAAAAAAAACACTGACAGCATGAGCAGGTCAGCGAAAAGCCCATTACAATGCCTCAGCTCATGAAATACTCTTATGGTAATAACAGTACCTCACGTGCAACTGAAGAAAGCACTGTGATTGGTCAATGACAGTCCTGTGATCTATAATTGTGACACTATAATGTCTCCCACAGCAACAGACTGGAATGTCCTATGCAGAGGATTGTGGTGCCAGCTGTAGAACAGCATTCTGTGTGGATGGAATCTTCTTTTTTTTATTTGACCAGAAAAGACACACTTAGCTGAAGCTTGTTTCCACGTGCTTCCTGGGAGCACAGGGAAGTGAAGTGGCTTGATTACGATTGCAGAGTATACAAGTGGTGGCTGTGGGATTCAAACCCAGTTCTTCAGGTTTGCAGCTCAGTGTTCTTAATCTTACTATACTACACTGCCTCCCTGTCTAAGGAACAGTGGTTGACTTTCATGCTAATATATTTAGTTATAAAAAAAGGTGATGTTACATACAGAAAATAGATACAGTGTAAACTGAAATGTGTCTACGTGTTGTATATTTGTTTCAAGTGTCCCTTGAGAAGGCAGGAGCTCGTTAAACATACACGGAAGGTAATGTGAACGCACACAGTCACTGGAGTGCACCCTTTCATGGAGTTGCTTTGCTGTGAATTAGCTCCACAGGGATGGCATTTTTGATATAAGATTTTGTGAGCAGCTTAGCGTTATGGTTGACATCAACCACTGCACAAACACATACCACAGAGATATACTGGCCCTGACATGCTACCTACCCACCACTATCACTGTCTGAGCTGTAAATCTGCAGAGACCTAGAACTAGTGTAAAGTTTATGGGTGCCATGGTAGAGGTCAATATCCTTAAACCACAGACTGAGTTTCACATAACTGCTTTTGTTTGTTGCTTTTTCAGATATGATCAAAAATACTTGACTCTGACCTTTGGCAAACATCATAGGTCCACTTGTAAATGCAGGTGGTAAATATCTTGGTCCCTTAACCACGAAAGGATACCAAATGAATGTCATTAGCTGTTAAGAAGCAATTGAAAAGATTAACAGTATTTAGTATTCAAAGAGTTTATTTGTTTGACCATAGGGCATTACCGATGGCCTATAAAAATCATTACAGGAAACAAAAAAAACACAAAAAACACATCAGTAGATAAAGAATATTGCACACAGTTTTCAAATACAGAATAGACAGCACTTTTTTCCTGTGCCTTCATTCAGCTTCCATATACTGTACTTAATAAGAATTTTGGCATAATTTTGGTCCAAGGATTTAACAACAACAAATTTAACAAAATCTTCATACAAACAATAAGGGGGCAGCTCTAAACTGAGATTATATTACACCGATATATTTCCCTCCATTTTACACATATGGGCATACAAATAGAGCATGATACAAATTTTTGTCAAAAGGTTTGTTACAAAAGCAATCTTTAGTTCCGTTTTGTTTATTTTTAGCATATTTCACCTCAGTGCTTTTAAGGGGGAGGCATTCAAATTTGTATTGTGCAATTATTCTTCTCACCGTCCAAGTTATGATGAGCATCAAACAGGGTTCACATTCGTGCCATTGTTTGTTTTTAGCATAATATAAGTACAACCTTGATGTTGATATTTGTACAAGACCCATTTAACTTTAATAGAATAGAATAAAATGTGGTTTATTCTAGGTAGTGGCTTTATACACAGTATGTGGTAACCTCCTTGTGCACATGGGACATACCTGAAAATGAGTATCAGCTCAGTGTTCTTTTCCTGGCCAGAAATTCTAACATAAATAACAAATTACACCAAAGTATCTCCGAAACCATTTACATATCAGTGGATGAAATAATGACAGAGCAGGGACATATCCTACTGTATACATTAAATTAATCTATATATGAAGAAGAAGAATCAGCATTGATATAGCACTTTTCATACACAGTGTAGCCCAAAGTGCTTTACAAGCAATGCTAGACTGGTAGTGAAGTGACTGAATGTGTGGTGGCGGCCATATCGCACATCATCATCCACAGCCTGGATAATTGCATGACCCTGTTTATGGGAATGTTGGCCAGGACTCCGGGAATGTTCCCTACTCTTTGCAAAGAGTGCCCCGGGTTCTTTGACTTCCACCTAGACACCCACCAGGACAACACCAGGATGGGCAGAAGGGACCTCAGTTCAATGTCTCATCTGAAGGACGGCACACCCCAGCAGTACAGCACCCCCCAATACTGCACTTGGATGCCAGCGATTTTTAGGTGCAAGTCCAATCCCGGTGTGGGATGAGAACCGACAACCTTCTGGTCCAGAGGCGGATGTGCTACCAACTGAGCCACGCTGACACCAACATGTTACATCTGTCTTGACTATATGCCACTGGAACTGATGAAGATACCATTTTCTATGTAACATCATTTGATGTGGAGCCTTTGTAAATGAACACCTGTGTGCTAAGGTACTCTATGAATGAATGAACGAATGAATGAATGAATAAATGAATGAACAAATACATACATAACTAACTAAATAAATAAATGAAATGCATATAAACAGTGCTTCAATTTTTAAGTGTCTTTAACATTTACAAAGCCCTAGAGTTGTTAGAACTAGTTTTGCTGAGAGAGGGAATGTTGACCAGTACACTGGTGTTTTTCCCCTTCTCATCTCGAAATGCACCATCAGATCATTCAGTTCCACCTGAACAATCACAACACAAGGGCTGAAGGGAACTATGTTTAGCATGCATCTTATCTAATGGACCACATCACCAGTAGTATTGCGCTGCTCACACTGCTGTGCCAACTTTAGATATAAGCTACCTATCATCAACTGTGGTGCTGACGGCATCTCTCTCAAATTTCTTGGTCTCGGCATGTCTGCCATAGCTGCTTTTATTGCCCACATTTACAACTGGTTCCTCTGCACTGGCTCCTTGCCCCATAGCTAGAAGCATGCCCTGGTAGTCCCTATCCACAAAGGGAGTCCCACCGGTGAGCTATTGCCTGATCTGTTTGCTGACCATCCTCTCCAACGTTCTTAAGAGATTGGCCAGTATGCAGCTCTCCAACTTCTATGCCAGCTCTGGCTTCCTGACCCCATATCTGTCTGGCTTCACGTTCAACTACTGCATCTCCACATCCCTCTTCAGTGTCACTAGCCACGCCCATTTAGACATTGACAGGGGCATGGGCACTGGGACCATCTTCATCGACTTCACCAAGATCTTCAACACCATGGACCATGACCTTCTTTTGAACAAGCTAGTGGCCTCAGGTGTTTCATCTCCAGTACTCACCTGGTTCCAGTACTGCTTGGATAATCAAACCCAATCTGTTAAGCTAAGTGCAAACACATCCCACTCCCTCTGGTCACCCTTGGAGTTCCCCAAGGCTGTTTTTGACCTCTGCTCTTTACAGTATTCATCAACAACCTCCCCTTAGTTCTCCCTTTTAGCAGCATCCACATGTATGCTGACAATACCATCACCTACACTTCCAGCCCATCCATCAACTCCATCAATGAGCCACTGCAACAGGACTTCCAGGCAGCACAAAAATGATTCCATTACAATCAGGTCATCATGAATCAGAAGACAAAAAGAGTCTCTATGCTGTTCAGCTCCAGGCACTGGTTAAACTCTACCCCATCCACTCTGAATTTAAGTTCAACCCAAGGAGTCCACCTAGGCTCCTTCTCCTCCTGCAAGTCCCTAGGCCTTCACCTGGATCAGCATCTTGACTACTCCAGTCACGTATCACAGGAAGTGTCCAGGTTTTTGTCTATAGGGTATAGAACTGCCTTCTGCTATGCATCAGAAAACAGGTTGTTGAATGCCCTGTCCGTCCCCTGCTGGATTACTGGGATGTTGTTTACACCAAAGCCAACTCCTCCTAGCCAAACTCATCTCTCTGTTCAATGCCCTGTGCAGATTTGTTCTGGTCTGCCCTCCCCATACCCACCACTGCTCCATGCATAATAGCCTACGGTGGATTCCTCCCCCTACAAGGAAATCATTGCACACCTCTCTAGTGTGTGCCAAGTACTGGTTAGGCGAACTGCTGAGCTACGTCTCTGATCTCTTCACCCCCTCAACAACCCCCCTCCTCCACAAACCCTACTTATTCATTCACATCAGAGGAAGGCTTTTGCCTCCAAATCTCACACTGCAGGCACAACATAAGGCAAGCCTCCATCAGCTACAGGCCTTTCAGCATTTAGAACAGCCTCCCTGCCAAAATCACCAAAACACTTTCCTTCCTCATGGGGAAGAGGCTGAATAAGGCACACTACAGCTCTCCGATGTCCTGTCACAACTGCCTCAGACACTCCTTGGTCCCCCCACCCTCACCCTGAAGCCAGCAAGATCAGCCTCAGTCATGAATTTTGGCAGGTATAACAATCTCTGTGATAGAAAGCAGTGATACTCATTTGACTCATTCCGGTCTAGTGACTGTTAAAGAAACTCAGGCTTGTCTGCACTGTATGCCTGTATGTAGTTTACCATGTAGCAAACAGGGGGCTTTGTTGTATACATATTTACTGCTTGTTGTACATGCATTCACATGTACTGTGTACACTGTATCCCTTTGTATTAAGTATTATGTATGTAAATGTAATAATTACTTCTGTTCTCCCTGTTCCCTTCCTTCCTCCCTCCCCCAGGTCACAAATGGAAACAAGTCTGCTGGGCTCTGTTTGCTTACCTGGTAAAATATGTTTTTTTTTTTTACTTGCCTGGCTCCTTGGCTTCAGAGGGGGCCTCATACCCCTTCCAATTCCATCCACCAGGTCCTACCAAGTCTTATCCTCCCAGTTTCATGTTGCTCATTGGGCCGGGGGTGTATGTATTTTTCCCCATTTTCTCCCGATGCCCCCTGAGGACACCAGTGCAGAGGACGTACATCCAGACAAGCGATGTGCTGATGCATACCGCCATCAAGCGCCTGACAGCGTCTGCCCCTCCCCGACTCCGGAGAGCCATGTGCCCCAACTGCCCATACTTCCACAGCCAGAGGAGCTACGGGTGCTGTGCACTACCCAGTAACTCACCCCAGGAGGAGGCGAGCATCTGTTGGGCTGCTCAATCCTCCTTCCCCCATCTGACCCCTGGCAGCCCGAGTCCATTCCCAAACCCAGGTTTCTGGCATACAGCGAGGTATGGCATCCAGCACCTCACCCTCAGTGCCACTCGGCCGGCCTAATAAAATATGTTTTAAATAAATAAGCCCAAATCCCTTGTGCTTGTCTATAACCTATGACCTTGTATCGCGGAGGTGACAGTGCTACCAAGAGATCCATACTGACACGTGTCACCTCTGACTTTGACTGTAGACATTCTTACTTGCCACGTGGCTGGCAGCTAAGCATTACTCTTTATAGCAAAATAAACCTCTGTCCAGCCATTTAAAACTAATTTTCCAACAAGTTCTGTACTTTTAATGTACATGCATTGGTTTGGTTATGCAGTTCTATAGTAGTGGCAGCTAATGTCTGTACAACTATCTTGGTATAGGTTACTTTTAGAAAAGGTTTATTACTATTAGCAGGGCAAAGGGAATATATTTATGAATATATGGGGGAAAGAGGAGGGCATTGGACTTGTAGTTTTGAATAAACCCTTCGTTTTATTTAGAACTATATGTAGCACCACCTTGAAAAATTGCAAATATAGTAGCATATATGTACATGCTCCCTTTCACCATTTCTTTTTATTTCAAACATGCTATTACAGAGCTGGTGACACATTCAGGAAAACTTAATATTTAGACACATTCCAGCTTGTATATCCCATAAGTGCTGTATTCCTCCTACCCATTATTTATTACTGTGGTCATCTATATGAAAACAGGATATTTGCTCCTGAAGAGTTTGTCTACTCTTGCTGCTTTCTCCCTACCTGAAGTCATAATGCACTGCTTGTGATATCATAGTTACTCCCATGGCAACATAGAAACATAGAATTTGATGGCAGATAAGGACCACTTGGCCCACCTAGTCTGCCCATTTCCCTACCTAATGGATAAGCTGCAGATCCTAGTTAACCAGCAACCTACTTCATCCTACCACTCACTAGAATTGCCTTATGTCTGCCCCATGTATTCTTGAATTCCCCACTGTTTTTGACTCCACGACCTCCTCAGGAAGGCTGTTCCATGCATCCACAACCCTCTCCGTGAAAAAATACTTCCGCACATTACCTCTGGTCCATCTCCCCTCTATCTTCAAATTGTGCCCCCTTGTTGTTGCACATCTCTTTTTCTCAAAGATGCTACCCTCTTGGACTTTCTTGATTCCCTTGAGGTACTTGAAAATTGCTATCATGCAGCTGGTCTGGTGGTGCAGAGGGCTGAGGTGCTGGATGTCTCACCTCATGGCACGCTGGCGACTTGGGTTCGGGAGCGAGCCTGGGTCGCGGAGGTTGGAACGGGGGGGGCGGGCGGAGCTGGATGGAGTGGCCATCAGGCAGCTCTTCTCTCTGGGGAGGTGAGGTGGCATCCTCGCTCATGGCTAACCCCTGGTGGAGGCTGAGGGGCTGTGCAAGCAGGGTGCCAGGTGATAGGCCAATGGGGTGGGCGGAGAAGGGCCGTTACTGGGGCTGTAAGGTGCATGCATGCCTCCACACGCATGCGTCCTTCTCCTGGGGTCCTCGGGTAAAAATTGGGAGAAAACGGAAAAATACGGTGGCAGGATGGTGACCGACTCTCTGCAGGCACTGCTCCTGGACCAGGCACAAGGTAAGCCCTGGTAATTCCGGGAGACGGAGCTGGAGGAGTCGGTCAGATGGGGCCGTACAGGGAAGGAGAATAAAGAAGGATGTGGTAAAAAAAAAAGAAAGTTTCTATCATGTCCCCTCTCTCCCTCCTTTCCTCGAGGGTATACATATTAAACTCCTTTAGTCTCTCTCTCTTTGTATGTCTTCTGGTACAGACCCTGCACCATTTTGGTTGCCCTCCTCTGGACAGCCTCCACCCTGTCTATGTCTTTGCGGAGATGGGGTCTCCAGAACTGCACGCAGTACTCCAGATGGGGTCTCACCAACTGTCTGTACAGAGGGATAACAACTTCCTGTTTTCTACTGGTGATGCATCTCCCTATGCATCCCAGTATCCCCCAGCCATCCTTACTGCCTTCTCACATCACTTGCCCAACAGATTGTGATGTCACAACAGAGGATTATGACTTGAAATAGAGAGTAAGCTATAGAGGCAAATGGACTCTAAAGGAACTCTAAGGGATAAAGATCATACATTCATGCAAATTTCTTTAGTAATAAATAGTGAGGAGGAGAAACATATAAAATATAAATGGAATGCAGACAGAATTGTACATAATTATTATGTTTTTTAAAGTTTTCTTTGAGGCATCAGTAGCTCTTTAACAGACAATGCTAAAAGTCTGCATCAACCAGTTCAAAGATCATGGGCTAGCTATGGAAAGGAAAGTAAAAGAGGGACAAGTCAACCACCTACCTAGTTTCACCAGTGCATAACAAATGTTTACATCATGGAAGGGTGATGCTGGCTGTGCAGATTAAAGCACTTGGCTACTGACCACCACATCTAAAAAGCACGAATATTCTGAAGCTTGGTAAAGTGGACTTTAAAGGGGAAAGTCAGAACAAAGGACCCCCACCAATTAATTAGCGTGGGTTGAACCTTTTGTGCAAACATTTTGCTTACTCTCTGTTTACTGCAGTATAGTAGATTGTATCAGACTAATTTTGCTTTGTTCCAGGCTGACATCTTCTGCTACTACAAGTCCCAGAATCCCTTGCAGCTGACATCAGAGGAGTAGGCAGCAGTGGGAACTTCAACAGCCTGTAGTGCATGTTAGCACTTTCATAATCTCCAATCAGATGTTTTCCAGGTCTGCTTTTCTCCAGGGGCTAAAGTGCAGTCCTCTGTGACTGTACTTTAGCCCCTGGAGGATAGTGGGACCAATAAATAAAAAAATCAGAACTTATATAAATTCTAGCATGCACTGCAGTCTACTGAATCTCCCACTGCTGCCTATTGTCCTAATGTCAGCTGCAGGGGATTCTGGGATTTGTAGTTGCAGAAGATGGCAGCCTAGTACTAAGCAAAATTAATCTGACACAATCTACTAAATTACAGTAAACAGTAAGTAAACCAAAATGTTTTTGCACAGAAAGTACACATTGGGACCAGCCCCTGTAAACCTACCTGGGTCGCCCCTGAAAAAGGGAACTTTGGGGCCCAGTGGGCCTACCAGGTCACCAAAATTGAATAAATAAATAAATAAATAATGTTGAACATTTGCTGCTTATTTCCTTTTCCAAACCCTTCCAATGGTGTCACATTTCCTTGTTTTGTTTTTCCTTAGAATACCGCCAAAGCTGGAACTTTGAGTCTGTGGGCTGGAGTTAGCATTAGCAAGACCCCCAGTACCTCATAATCTGAGAGAACAGTGCCATTGCCTTCTACAGACACACAAGATGAGCACTCCAGCTGCTTCTGAAAAAGTGCTTTATTGCAACACATCAGAACACTGACTGTGTACAAGAGCCCTGCTGCTTCAACTAAACCCTCATCCTCGGGGGCATCGTCAAAGTCCATTGATCCCCCCGATTTATGGTCAGCCACTGTGACATTTTGCCATCACTGAACAGATGGGATTCCACCTAAATAAAGTTGCCATTTCTCTTTAAGAATTATCAAACAATAAGGCACACATGGTGACCAGTCAAAACTGCGATAGCAAATATGTGCGGTCAAAAACCGCGTGGTCATAATAGTGTCATGCAGTTTTGGAGTTAGTATATCTAATCTAATGTGGTTTTGGATTGCGCAGTTTTGTACTGACTGCGCAGCGCAGTTACTGACCACGCTGTTTTTCAGCATGAGGTCTTGACATAGTGCCGGCTGGCAGTATAGCCTAGAGGTTAGAGGAACGAGGTGTGAACAAGCTCCACTTGCATACTGTGTGACTCTGAGCAAGTCACTTAACCACCCAGTGCTCCCAGGTCGCTCCTGAAAACAGGCACTTGTGCCTAGTGGGCCTTACCCGGTTACCAAAGACTAAAAAAAAAAAAAATATATATATATATATATGATAGTAATGACGATAAAAGAACCTAGCTAGATGGCGGTGCCTTGAAATACTGGGCTAATGTGGCTTCCATTAGGGTCGGGTGGAGGAGAGGTCCATGTCAGAATAAAATATAATAAACATACCATGAGGATGTGATGTTTCAACTAGACATATATTTATTTGTTCTACCCATTTGAAATCATCAAGCAAAGCAATCCATGTTCAGTTAATGTTATGCTCCCACCAGAGCTACTTTGCAACTCTTAATTAACAAGCATTTGTCAATGCCGAACGTTCGCTTGCAGGTATTTGCAGTGGTGTTTGGCACGTATGGTGCTTTACCCAAATGCCCTGTGCGATTGCTGGTATTTGCACAATAAATTTTCAGCATGACCTTTTTGTTACCCCTATTGTGCACTACATAGGCGGAAACACGTTTTGGGCAGGATGTGAAAAATGACAGCTGTACTGCTCATAAGGAAGTGTGGTAAAATGGCAATGTTGAAAAATCTGGAGTGGAAATATTGAAAATTCACAAACCTATGAGCGCATGGAACTGTGCAATGCAGCATCAGAAACAGTCATTGTTAGGAATTTTTTCACCAAATTTTCAACATTGGCATTTTAAAACTCTGCTAATGAACAGTGTCACTGTGATTTTCTTACTGTGTCCCATACATTGATTTTGCATACCGATTGCGCCATTGTGCACTACATGGGCGGAAACACGTTTTGGGCAGGATGTGAAAAATGACAGCTGTACTGCTCATAAGGAGGTGTGGTAAAATGGCAATGTTGAAAATCTGAAGTGAAAATATTGAAAATTCGCAAACTTAGGAGCGTGCGTAGGAACTGCACAATGCATGCTCGTAAAACAGTTAATTTTAGGAATTTGTTCACCAAATTTTCAACATAGCCATTTTAAGATCTCTGCTCATGAACAGTGACACTGTGATTTTCTTAATGTGTCCCATACACTGAGTTCGCACAGCGACTGTGCCATTGTGCACTACATGGGTGGAAACACGTTTTGGGCAAGATGTGAAAAATGACAGCTGCACTGCTCATAAGGAGGTGTGGTAAAATGGCAATGTTGAAAATCTGGAGTGAAAATATTGAAAATTCGCAAACTTACGAGCGTGCATAGGAACTACGCAATGAACACTCATAAAACAGTCATTTTTAGGAATTTTGTCACCAAATTTTCAGCACAGCCATTTTAAGACCTCTGCTCATGAATAGTGTCACTGTGATTTTCTTAATGTGTCCCATACATTGAGTTCGTGCACTGACTGCGCCATTGTGCGCTACATGGGCGGAAACACGTTTTGGGCAGGATGTGAAAAATGACAGCTGTACTGCTCATGAGGAGGTGTGGTAAAATGCCAATGTTGAAAATCTGGAGTGGAAATATTGAAAATTCGCAAACCTATGAGCGTGCGTGGGAACTGTGCAACGCACGCTCGTAAAACAGTCATTTTTAGGAATTTTTTCACCAAATTTTCAACATTGCCATTTTAAAACCTCTGCTAATGAACAGTGTCACTGTGATTTTCTTAATGTGTCCCATACATTGATATACTCACACCGACCGCGCCATTGTGCACTACATGGGTGGAAACACATTTTGGGCAGGATGTAAAACTGACAGCCGTACTGCTCATAAGGAGGTATGGTAAATGGCAATATTGAAAACTGGAGGAAAATATTGAAATTGTGCGAACTTAGGAGCGTGTGCAGGAACTGCACAATGCACGCTCGTAAAACAGTTAATTGTAGGAATTTGTTCACCAAATTTTCAACATAGCCATTTTAAGATCTCTGCTCATGAACAGTGACACTGTGATTTTCTTAATGTGTCCCATACATTGAGTTCGCAGAGCGACTGTGCCATTGTGCGCTACATGGGCGGAAACACGTTTTGGGCAGGATGTGAAAAATGACAGCTGTACTGCTCATGAGGAGGTGTGGTAAAATGGCAATGTTGAAAATCTGGAGTGAAATATTGAAAATCAAGAACGCACGAGCGCGCGAGGAACCGCGCAACCACGCCATGAAAACAAAGCTACTTAGGAATTTTTCACCAAATTTTCAACATAGCCATTTAAGACCTCTGCTCATGAACAGTGTTACTGTGATTTTCTTAATGTGTCCCATACATTGATTTCACGACACTCGACTGTGCCATTGTGCGCACATGGGCGAAACACATTTTGGGTGAGATGTGAAAATGACATCTGTACTACTCATAAGAAGGTGTGGTAAAATGGCAATGTTGAAAATCTGGAGTGGAAATATTGAAATTAGAGAACTCACGAAAAGTGAGGAACTGCGTAACGACGCCGTAAAACAGTCACTTTTAGGAATTTTTTCACCAAATTTTCAACATAGCCATTTTAAGACCTCTGCTAATGAACAGTGTCACCATGATTTTCTTAATGCATCCCATACATCGATTTTGCACACCGACTGTGCCATTGTGCGCTACATGGGCGGAAACATGTTTTGGGCAGGATGTGAAAAATGACAGCTGTACTGCTCATAAGGAGGTGTGGTAAAATGGCAATGTTGAAAATCTGGAGTGGAAATATTGAAAATTAAGAACGCATGAGCGGATGGAACTGCGAACGACGCCATGAAACAGTCATTTTAGGATTTTTTACCAAATTTTCAACATAGCCATTTTAAGACCTCTGCTCATGAACAGTGTTACTGTGATTTTCTTAATGTGTCCCATACATTGATTTCTCAACACCGACTGCGCCCATTGTGCGCTATATGGGCGGAAACAAATTTTGGGTGAGATGTGAAAAATGACATCTGTACTACTCATAAGAAGGTGTGGTAAAATGGCAATGTTGAAAATCTGGAGTGGAAATATTGAAAATTCGCAAACTACGAGTGTGCGTAGGAACTGCGCAACACATGCTCGTAAAACAGTCACTTTTAGGAATTTTTTCACCAAATTTTCAACATAGCCATTTTAAGACCTCTGCTAATGAACAGTGTCACCATGATTTTCTTAATGCATCCCATACATCGATTTTGCACACCGACTGCGCCATTGTGCGCTACATGGGTGGAAACACGTTTTGGGCAGGATGTGAAAAATGACAGCTGTACTGCTCATAAGGAGGTGTGGTAAAATGGCAATGTTGAAAATCTGGAGTGAAAATATTGAAAATTTGCGAACTTACGAGCTCAGGCGAGGAACCGCGCAACGCACGTTGTGAAACAGTCATTTTTAGATTTTGCACCAAATTATCGTGAGTGACCTTTTCATCGAATGATGTCACTGTCATGGTGTTATTCAGTCCTGAAGGGTGATTTCGCAGTGACCGCGCAGTGACTGCGAAATCACCCTTCGGGCCCGAATAACGCCATGACAGTGACATCATTCATGAGAAGGGGTCCCAAAAACCCCATGTTGAAAATTTGGTGCAAAAATTCCAAAAATTGCCTGAGATATGCAATAAAGTTGAAAACCCCCTATCTAGCCCATTATACAGCTTATCGGCATTTCCTCAGTTCGCGGTCGGCTGTGAAGAGTGCAGACGTGTTCCCGGTCCACCGAAGATCGTCGCGCTGAGCTCGGAATGAAGTATGGGATGAGGGGTGTGGGAGGCTGGGTCGCAGTGGGTGGGTGCGGGTTGTGGGAGGGGGACTGGGAGAAGCGCTGTGGGACCGCTTTTTGCTTTACAGGTGAAAAAAAAAAACTACTCATTGGGGACGTTTGCCTACGCTGGGGTGGGCTCCCAGCATGGCAGCAAAGATTTGGCGGGGTGGCGTGATGCGGGGGCGGCGTGATGCTGTAGCTTCAGATGACAGCGTGGTTTTGAAGCGAAGACCACCGCTAGTCATATTACAGCCCCACACCCATTGTGCAGGATCGCCACACCTGCTCAACGGAGCAGTGGATTGAAAGGAGAGGCACACCTCCAAAGTGTGCTACTCTCCCAAAACGTTCCTTGCACATGCGCGCAAGCGAACGTAGAAATGGCACTTGCCATATTTTTAGTTTAACTGGCAGTCCACTCACCCGAGTCATGACAAGCATTTAAACATTTATATAGATGGCTATGGATTGAACTTTACCATACTCTTTCCACCAGATTATGGTTTGAATCCTGCCAGAGCCACTTGGCCTTTACTAAAGTTTCTGAATCCTTAAGTCTGCAGTCAGTTTAGTCCATAAGTTCTTCATGTGAATGCCTTCTGTAAATTAGTAAAGGTATGCAGGCATGATCCCTTTTCTGCAACAATTTGAATACACCTTTTATGGTATGTTTATTATATATTTCCTGGCACAATATTGCTCCTCCACCTGACCCTAATGGAAGCCGCACTGGCACAGTATTTCATGGCACCTCCATCTAGCTAGGTCCTTTTTTGTCACTACTATTGCATGTGCCTTATTGTTTGATTATTATTAAAGAGAAATGGCTACTTTATTTAGCTGGAATCCCACTTGTTCAGCGGCAACAAAACATCACAGCGACTGATCATAAATAGGGTAGATCGATGGATCTCACCCACGATCCCTGAGGAAGAGTGTTTACTCAAAGCATGGACTTGTGTACACAGTCGGTGTTACCTTTTGTATTGAAGTGATGCAATAAAGCACTTTTTCAGAAACTGCTGGAGTACTCATCTTGTTTATCTGTAGCATTTGATTTTACAAGCACCTTTCTTCCTGTGGGCGTGCCTAGCTCTCTGATGTTAGATTGCTGCCTGCTTGTTCAGGCCCATCACTGCAACGGTGATGTTCAAACAACGGACATTCCAAGCCAACTTAGAATGTTGCTCAACATCTGGAGCAGCCGTATTAGGAAAAGGATCCTTTTGATTATTCAAAAGCTAAAACTTACTTCCGAAGTCAAATTAAAACAGAAAGTAGGCATTTTGCAAAAGAGGGCAAAAAGGGCAAAACTAAAAAGAATAAAAAGGCATTGACATTAAATTTCAGGTGTAAGACGTGGGATACTATAGTCTACATATTTTCATACTTTGGAAGGAGTATATATCCCTGTAAAACAAAACACGCAAAAAACACTATAATCAAGGCTACACAGAATGATTGTTGAATGTCACAAGTTACCAGTAAAACAAATTCTGGTCAGATCCACCACGGCTGCATAATGAAGTCAGTGAAGTTGTGTGGAATTGTTAAGTTGGTATGGAGAAACAACACAATGATTTGTAAGTAGTAAGATTTGTTTTAGCTTCTGTTCTAAGGAAGGCATACACATTATTAAGAAAATATATGGAGGTGTACATTTTAATGAAAGGAATCAGAAGCTTACAAAAGAACCCCACAGCAAATGCCACTGATGTATGTGTTATCCCAGATTATATTGGCCAGACAGACACATTGTAAAGAAAACACAATTGCACATATCCCAATAATGCAAAGCATCAAGGGAAACATATGTAAATCCCCATTATGGTACAGAAGGTGGTAGTACATGGAAAAGTAATGGCTGTCATATATTCAGCCTTGGGATTATTTACACATTTGTTTTTATTTTTATTTTTTAAGAGAAACAGGGTTTTTGTCCATGAGGTGATGTAAGTTATATTTAAGCAATGTGTTCATGTCAGGAAGTCAGGTGTAATGATGATGAACTGTTGGAGAAAATGTGCTATTAACTTTCAGAGAGAGGTGCTTTTGATAAGGGCAAGGTAGTTATGCGTGTGATAATGGGAATAGTGGGAAAGTATGAGGTCTACGCAGAAGTGGAGTACAAATATGCACAGTTTCATAAGTACGTGCTCAGAGTGCAGGCAAACGTGATATGCAGGTTTGTTTTAGAAATAGGTAAAAATAGCAATACATACAATTAATAGAAAGCGAGATAATTACATAGACATATAGACAGAGAGCGAGAGACACAGACAGACAGGCAGAATAGGAATGGCAGTGAAGTATTGAAGTGACACCAACCCCACCCCCACCCTGCAGACATGGACAGGCATTGAGGTGTGCCTTTGGGTCACTGGCCATAACACTCAAGCCATTTCACCTCACCCTACCCTGCAGACACAGACAAGAGTCAAGGTGTGCCTTGGGGTTTTCAAACTTTACACTCACCCCATTCCATACAGAAATGTGCTGAAATGGGTACAGTACAAGATAATGGAGTTAACTTTGGAGCTGAAGAGTCAAAGGCACACCTCAATACCAGTCACTGGCTGCAGGGTGGGGATGGGGGTGGAAAGGCATGAGCATTACTGTTGACAATTCCAAGACACCCCCGATGCCTGTCAGTCCCTACAGTGCAGGGTGTTATGGTCAAAAACCCTAATGCCCTGGGTGTTTCTTGGTATTTTCACTCCAAGTTTTCAGCATGGACTTTTTGAGACCCCATCGCATGAACAGTGACACTATCAGTTCATTAGCTGAAAGGAAATTTTGCACAGTGACTGTGCCATTTGGCACCACAGGTACAAAAACACATTTTGAACAGGATGTAAAAAATGACAGCTATACATTTCTTGCTTCAGTAACTGCTCAGCACATCTGTTGCATGACCTGCTTATTGACATTTTATATCTGCTATGCAATGTACTGCTGCTATGGCTGTATGGCTGAGATGGACCTCGGGGTGGTGGTGGATGTCAAGATGAACAACTCAGAGACTTGTAGAAGGGTAGTGGCTAAGGCCACGATGCTGGGATGCATCACTAGGGGGATCACTCCAGAAGGAGGGAAGTGATACTCCCTCTGTATAACTGCTTGGTGAGGCCACACCTTTATTTATATATTTATTTATTTAAAAGTTTTACCAGGAAGGCATGCTGAGCAGACTACCGCTCAATTCCAGATGCATCCTGGGAGTGTAAAGGATGGGAGGATACATACAAAATTCAAAGTACAGACATTTTTTGAGTACTGCATGCAGTTTTGGAGGCCACACTTAAAAAGGGACATTGAGCTCCGGGAGAGGGTCCGGAGAAAGGCAACCAAAATTATCTGGGTCTTGGGGGAAAGGACCTAAGGGGAGAGGCTCAAAGAGCTGAATTAAATACACATTGGAAGAGAAAAGGGACAGGGGGGACATGACAGAGGTCTTCAAGTACATGAAGGGGGTAAACAGGGATGGAGAAGTCATGGTGCTCCAAAGGAAAGAAGGGGGCAACCAGAGTGGATGGGTGGAAGCTGGAGGGGGGATACTCAGGGGAGAAAGAAGGAGGTGCTACTTCAGTGAGAGGGTGGTAGAACCATGGAATGCACTGCCTGGGGGACTGGTGGAGGCAGAGGCTATGGAGGGGTTCAAGAAGGAGTGGGACAGGTACAGGGGAAGGGTTGTAGAAGCAAAGTCCAATGAAGCGGGAATACCCTAGACTGGGAATGGAGAAGCCCAAGAGGGCAGGGGGGCAGCAAGGTCAGCTCCCAGGGTGGGGACTGACCAAACGAGCAGACACAAAAGCCCACTAGGCCTATTCTGCTGGCATTTTTGTATGTTAGTATGTTGGTATGCTTACTATACCAACATCATGAACCATAAAACAGATGACTGCCATAACTAGGGAGGCAGTAGAGTGCAGTGGTTTAAGGCTCTTAATTGCAAATCTGGAGATCTGGGTTTGAATCCCACAGCCCCCACAAGAAAAAAATGCAAATTTTCTTACAGAGCTAATCAGCACTAACTGCTCATAGAATGCTGATACCTACATTTACAGCTTGGCAAATACTTGAAATCTAACTGAGTGGGGTTACTGTAAGAAAACAGCTAGAGTTTATATTAATTATAGCATTGATGATCAGGGCAGTTTCTGTGCTTTTATGGTGGTGTATATTTTGATAAAATTAAAAGTTTTAAAATTGAAACACTCCTGCTAGCTAGACCTGACATACATAGAAAACAAAAATAGTGAATTAGAGCTATTTAGTAGCTGTTGTCTTACAGAAACCCCAGTTAGCTAGCTCTCCCCTGGACTGGGAAGGGAGAAGCCCGAGAGGGCGGGGGGGCAGCAAGGTCAGCTCCCGGGGTGGGGACTGACCAAAGGAGCAGACACAAAAGCCCACTAGGCCTATTCTGCTGGCATTTTTGTATGTTGGTATGCTTACCACACCAACATCATAAACCATAAAACATATGACTGCCATAACTAGGGAGGCAGTACAGCACAGTGGTTTAAGTCTCTTCACTGCAAATCTGGAGATCTAAGTTTGAATCCCACAGCTCCCACACAAATGTGGAATATCTTTTTAATAAAGTATAAAATATGTATGTGTGAGTTATTTAGTTTGGAGAATATTCATTTCATTATTTGAAAAAGTGTGATACACTAAATGTGTAGTGCAGTGAACCATTGTAATATGGGATCAAATGTGTAGCTGAAATAACTGTTGCCATTTATGCTCACTGGACAAAAACAGTTGCACAGCTGTGCTGTTGTGAAATGATTTTAAAGCAGTGCACATGCTAAATCCTACTGCCACATTCAAAACACCATACCCTACCTACTTGCTACATATAAACTCAACTATATTAAAAAAATAATTCTAGGCACTTTTTTTTTTTTACCAGGAGAGACACACTAAGCTGAAAGCTTGTTTACAGGTGTGACCTGGGAGCACAAGGAAGTTAAGTGATTTGTGCAGGGTCACGCAGTATGCAAGTGGGAGCTGTAGGAATCAAGCCCAGGTCTTCAGGTTTGTAGCTCAGAGCCTTAAACCACTGTGTTATACTGCATCCTTAACCTACATACCTATGTAACCATTATTCATTCACCAGTCCCATTTACAACATGGTTACACTTGTATATAATACATACTTCTCAAACTTGAAAGAACAAATATATTTTATCATCAAAGTCTGTATTTACCAAATACTGTGCCGATGATTAAAATAATTTGAACACCTCTACCCAAAAATGTGCCCTGACATGAAACTGCATGTTTAACTGTAAAGACAATTAAACATTGTGGCTCAGATATTCACAAGGGTTGCATGGTGCAACAGTGTTACACCATGTGCAACCCCTGATGCGCCAGTGCGAGATTCAAAGGGAAAAAGGCCACAGACAACCTGGATGCGCTGAGCGCATCAGTAATGTATGCAGGCACAGGTGGGGGGTGCCCATGCATAACCTGCACAGCCCGATATTCAGCATGGGATGTGCAGAGCCATGCATGCACAACCCTTACCTGCGCCAACACAAAGTTACGCCAAAAAAAAAAGGAACAACTGATGGCCACCCACAGGTGAGCTGCCGCATTGCAGGGCGCAACACGGCAGCTGCCACCTGTGGGTGGCCACCTGAGTTCCGGCTGCACCTGGTGGCACCCCCCCATACCCAATTGTGGGCATTTGTACAAAAAAGATTAATGTCCTATATCCCTGGTGGTCCGGTGGACCGCTATCTGCCTGATCGCGGGCATTTGTAAAAATAGAATGAAATGTCCCTGCAAGGTGCAGTGCCACTGTGCCATGCACACTGAGGGTGGCCAGGGTGCAATATTCAAAGCTGCTGAGCCATGGCACAGCTCCATTGAATATCGCCCAGTCCACACCCCTGCGCAGCCAAGCTGCGCTGCGCCCATGCTTGCGCCACAGCCTGGTGCAGTTTGAATATCTGGGCCCATATTTCTAAATGCATTACTAACACAAATGCTTCATGATTAAAACAATTTCAATCCCCTCCCCCAAAAAATGTGCCCTGACAAACTGCATTCTGGGAAGATTGCCTTGGACAAGATGCAATAAAAAAAAAACTGAAAAACAGGTTTCATGGAGTAAATGCTGACATCCTGTTTCTAGTGTCCATGATAAAATAAAATAAAAAATAGTTAAGCTTTTTTTAGTGTCAGCTCTGATCAGAATAGCTTTTAAAATCACCAATTGTTTCCTTGTTCAGTGTTTTCTAATATATCTCAAACTTAAAAGAAAAAACACACTTTATCATCAAAATCTGTGTTCACCAAGTACTGAGCCCATGATTAAAATAGATTGACCCCCTTCCCCCAAAAATGTGCCCTGGCATGAAACTGCATGTTTAACTGTAAAGACAATTAAAAAATGTATTTCTAAATACATTGCTAACACCAATGCTGTCAAAGTTTTGAAACTATTAAAGACAAATTATATATAAACTATATATATATATAAAATGTTTAAGAAAAACATGTGGCTCTTACTGTAAATTAGAATGTGTGTCTAGGTCTCCTTCTGATGCCCCAGGTGGCTCTTATAATCATTTGTTCCAAGGGATTTTTAAGTCAATTTGAAGGCATTAAATATCTTCTGTTCTCCTAGTCCTTAATAAAGGCATTAAGTATCTTCTGTTCTCCACTGCACAGGCTTGTTCTGTTGGTTGATACATGTCCCAAACTAGTGTATCTTGTTACAGCATGATAGAGCTATCTCATGCCCCTCCCACATGAATCAGAAAAAAGTTTGGGGTGGATCTTTAGGAGCTTCTCGGGTGGAGGCGGGGGTGGATCTTACTCCCCAAAAAACCCTAATGCTGCCTCCCACTACTCAGGTTCCAGTTCTTGTACCACCCATTTAAGAAAGAAAATAGTACCCTGCAACCATTGACTAACATGAAAGAGTATTAATTTGAGGGCGGAAAACATTGCTTGGAGGAGGGTAAGGTGGAAGAGACTATTTACACCTTCAGTCAGTTCCATGAACAGAAAATATGACATTGCTACTTTTATACATGCAAAACGTCTGCAGGCTCCACCACTGCAGCCATAAAAATGAATGACAGCCCTGCAGACCAAATGAACTGCTTCCTGATGCCACTGCTAACAGAACAGGGAGTTACAAAATAACATACATAGAGTAAAACTAGCACGATAAAGACACAAATAAATAAACTGAGAACAATATGAAAACAAAAATAAACTTTATGGCAGTAGTGTACCAGGCCTGTACAAATTCTCCTCAGCACCTACTGCACCTTGGTAGTCACTGTGACATCAAAACTACAGGCAAGTACAGCAGTCATTTTTCCAGCTTCCCTGCCATCTACCTATGTGTTCAGCCTGTCACAAAATTAACACAACAGATTTTTTAAATAAAAAAAAGGTTTTTAGCATGTTATACCATTTCTTTCTTCATTTGGTAAGACTGTGACCATGACATGCATGGTTATATCATTATACTGTACATGTCACATTATACCCAGTGCCCTCTTCTGGAGTCATCCTGCTCATGAACCCTAAGGGGCACCTGACCCCTCCCCCAAATTCCCATCCAAGTAGTGCTTTTTGGACTGTGCAGAGCTATAAATGTGTAATTCAGGATTTTATCTTGGCTTATTTTCAAATGTATGCTCCCCCAGAAATTCTCCTAGCATGGCAACTCTGCCCTCTCCCCAGACATTGTTGAAAATGGGTCAATTTAAATCCAATCCATTTTTTCTGGTAAAACAAACAACTAAACAAATACACTAGAGAAGGGTGTGTTTATTCTCTGAAAGAACCAGTAATATCTTCTGACAATCTAACAACATAGAGGATAACGTATGGCAGACTATACACAACAAGCCTGTTGTGGGCATTGAGAGGTTGCCCTGGCAACCCGTGAACCTCGAGAGTGAAGCTCAAGAGATTCTGGTTGCCTAGGCAACCTCGAGATGCCTACTCAGACTCGTTGTGTATAGATGGCCATACATTGTCTTTTATAGTGTATGGTAAGACTTACACAAAAAAGCCTGAGTCAGTTACATTTCAGAGAAATTTAATTTTTAATTTTACAATACAGCATGAGGTGAATGGGGGCTACAATTGATGGCAGCAATGAGAACAGAACTCAACAGTCAGTTTCAAAATAACTCCGAAAGCATCTATTCTACCCGTGTGGCTGCTTTGATCATGCTTCAGTTGTGACTCCAACATGTTCCTGTGCAAGGCGATAGGAAAAAAACATGAAATCACCATTTTGTACAATCACACTCACTACGTTACGGGTTAGAGATGTACGTTCATATGAGAGGGGGGAGCACGAGAAAGCATTCAGTCTTGTTGTGCTGCATGAGTGACGTACCTGTTGCAGCACAACAATTTGACGTTAACTACTGCAACCCAACAATGTTGTTCTAAGCATGGCTCTCCATGCTTAACAACATTCTGCCATACACTACATGGAATCACTGTACTCATGTTTAAGTGTTCTCATGAGTAATTACATTAGTTTGTAATATTGATACAATATGCTTAGATTCATAAATGTCAATATATGTTTTTTGGGTGTTAATTGCATTTTCATAGGATCAACAGTATATTGTCGGTTTTATGTACAGCAATACTATTTTTTACTTTTTAGAAAAAGTGTATATATTTCAATATAGCTGAAGTCTATTTCATAGTATCAATATATACATTTTATACAAATACATTGTCACAAAAAATGCATTGTGTCAATACAAAAAAAATCAAAACTAAAAACATAGTAAGAGGTATCATTTCAAAACTTCAAGAATTTTTGGCTGTAAGTCATTCAATTTAATAAATAACTGTGCTGATTATAACCTTCTAACTCTAAATTTTAAAGCCATTATGAAGCTGGAAACATTTCATTGTCCCCCTTTACAGACCCCTACTTGTACCTGCTTTCAAAGGCTTCACCTGCAAACGTTTCAGAAGATACTAAATAAACTATATATATATATATATAAAATGGTTAGGAAAAATTATCTCTGCTGGTTGGTTAAAACACATCATATGACCATGAGTATACCAAAGTGCGACCGCACACCTGTAATTTCACCCACTCCAAAACAATTTTGTCATTTTATAAGATAGATCACTCACTCTAGGGTGTGCAGTCGCGCTCTGATATACCCACGCCTTTGGTGGATGATGCACTTAGCCTGCGGCCTTGTCGTAACTGCTTACCACACCGAGGCGGCATGTATATCAGAGTGCTACCACACCTTTAGAGTGGGTTATCTATTACATATATATATATATATAATATTGTAAAAAAAAAAAATAACAAATACCAAGCCTAATACAATGTTTGTAGTACTGTCTCAGAATTCTGATGACATCATTAAACCACTTGAGTTTCACGCTCCTGATTTATCACATCAGAATCCCTCAGTGGAATCACAGCCTCATTGTTCATGGTTTAATGTCTATTACTGAACTTTGTTTTTTTTTTTTTTTTTTCAGCCTTTTGGTAACCGGGTAAGGCCCACTAGGCACAAGTGCCTGTTTTCAGGGGTGACCTGGGAACACTGGGCAGTTAAGTGACTTGCTCAGGGTCACACAGTATGCAAGTGGAGGTTGTGAGAATCAAACACAGGTCTGGTCTGCTGGATGTACCAAGCTTGTTCACACCTCATTCCTCTAACCTCTAGGCTATACTGCCAGCCCAACTTAATATGTTTCATTTGCTGAATCGATATTGTTTGTATTGTTGTTACTTTAAAATCAGTAAAACATTATTGACAAAAAGAAAATAAGTTGGCTAAGAACTGTTAATGCAAACAAGGGGAACTGCAAATGAAAAATGTGCCCTTCACTGGAAAGTCGAAAGGTCACAGCCAAGAGGTTCCCCAATACTGCTGGTGGAATCATGTTAGCTAGACTCTTCGAAGAATTGGTAGAAAAGTGATAAAGAAAATGGAAAAATGGTTTGTGGCCTCTACTGTAAATGTCAATGATCACCTTGTCCCTAGCTTTTCTATGGATTCCATGGACACATACCATGTAAACTGAATGTGGAAACCATGGAGAATTCAAACATATCTCCATGGGCTTCCATGGAAATGAGAATGAAATTTACAAAGATTGCTATGGTTTGCATGATTAAAGCTGGTACCCCAAGCATTTTATTTCCATGATATCATGAAAAGATTACTGTTATATTGAATTCTGTGCTATTTGATGCTGTTTCATGCGGTTTAGGTCAATAGCCACAAAGATAAAATAGTGCGGTCGACCACCGCACAACCAAAACTGCGTGGTGAAAGACCGTGTCAGGGAATAACAGCGAGGGAAACAACCTTGCAATGCCAGTGTTCCCTGACAGCACACAACAGGCAACAAGGACTTTAATTTTAATGCAGGGGGGCTATGCTCCACGCGCCCCACACCCCCCCCATAAATATAATCAACTCTATGGGGGGCAATGCTCGGGGAGGGGGACAAAAATGGGACAGCATGGGTAGGGCGCAAATGGGAAAACAAACACATAACAGAACACAGAAGAGTCAAAAAACAAACATACTCATTTAGTGAAGGGGTAGGATTTGAACCCCTGACTCTGGCTCTATCCTCTGAGCCATGATAGCAGCACGCTGACTCCCTTCCCACTTCCTTACTTCAACTGCTTATCATGAGTGAATACAGCGACAGATAAGCACTGTAATGATCAATGCTAGTCTTTTCCTGCCACTGTATTCCCTTACACTATTTTTGTTTTGCAGTTTTTATCGCGCTTATAATCCTGCGCTCTTCTGCCCATATACAGTTTCATGCGATCTGTGTGTCATTCCATGGAAAACACAGATGAGGACCATGAAAGACCCTGTGAACTCTACCATCAGTTACATAAACAACATGGAAAATACTTCCAAATACTCCATGGTTTCCAACATCTTCTTTCCATGGTATATTCCATGGAAACCATGGAAGATCTGGAGAAATCATGGACAATCTAAGAACTACTTGGTTACACTATATTTTGCATGGAAACTGCCAAGGAGTATTTGAAGAATATTAAGAGAAACAGGAAAATGAGCTAGGTACATTGTGGAGAATGTGGCACTTGACTCCTAGGGAGGAAGAGCACTAGCTGCCTGACATTCATGCCCCCCCCCCCAACAGCCAATTACAAAGTAGCAGTGACATGTACTGTGAAGTCAGCCACTAATCCCCCCCCCACTCAGCTGGCGGAAAGGTGCAGCAATGGCGCCCCTTGATAATGGGGAGGGATGAGGGAACCAAGGGGGAGGAAGGGAAACAAATATTAACTTTTGAGTTTCACCCTTCAAATCAATGGTCAACTGTACTTAGTCTCATAAAAATGTGTATGGAATAACTAAGGGATCAATTCTTTAAGTGTCTGTGCTACTTATGTGGGGTGCATGTAAGTAATAAGCCATGACAGGGTGTGTTTTATAGGAATTTATTGCACCCCCATGGGTGTACTAAGGCATGAGGCCAAAGGCAGAGTGCCCCATACCACTGGACAGTGCATTAAAATCCTGTGATGCACAACCTGCAGGGGCTTATTATACTGATAAAAGGGCTCTAAGTCATTTTCGGAGTGAGGAAAATTATATTCAGCACCTGTCCATTCATTTATAGAGATTTAATGTATGGTCATGTGACATGCTTTAGCTAATCATGCTTGTGAATTGTCCAATGCCATGCTTTCCCCCCACCTTACCCCACTGGCCAGGTGCATCTCACTCATCCATCCTGGCCTTTCTGCAGAGCTATGCAGGCAGCTTGGGCAGACAATATGCCAAGGGAATTATTAAGGCATGGCTGTGACCCGTGGCAGTCTGAATGCCGCTTACTTGCATCAGATAACTGCTGGGGGTGCCGTGGAAACAGTGATGTAAAGTCTTATGCACATGCCGCTGTGGCATTGTTTAGAATCAGGAACACTTTCTCTGGGAGATTCTGGGTCATACCCTGGCCACCTCCTTGCCATAGTGGGTTGGGGATATGGGTTTGACAATCCAGGACTTTTTAAACATATTACTGACAGCTTCAAAGGAGATGGCAATCCTGCCCACAGGCAAAGTACACAATGAAATGCGCTGTACAGGTCAAAGTTCAATGTTTTCTTCACTGACTCCTGTAAGGGATGCATGCACCAAATTTCAAAAGATCTGGTTGAAAATTAGCAAAGAAAAAATGGAAAATACCATGATGTAACTTTAGAATACTGTCCTAACAGTCAAAAGTCATATGCAATTTGTTTTGCCAACTGTTGGGTAGTCAGTAAAGGAGAATCTATTCCAAATTAGCAACAAATTGGGTGAATGTTGTTAAAGAAAATGCAGAAAGTATGAGTTTTACCCTCAAGCTAGCATTGCAACTTCATGGTTTCATAATACTTTGTGTGAATTTGCCTATGGCATATACCTAGCCAATTTCAAAAGAATTGTTTGGTAAGTGGTAAAGAAAATATGAACATTTGGCCACAGTCACTTACTGAAGATTACTTTATTTACTGATTTATTAATTTATTTATTGATAGATTGATTTAAAAATTGGTGACCAAGAAAGGCACACTGAGCCGAAGAGTAACACCAGGTGCAAATCAGTGGGGTGGAGAGGTCACAAAGGGGCATAGCAAGTCCGATCAGTACAAGGAAATGTAAGCGCTCTGTTTGAGCTTACTAGTTACATTTTCTGTAGCTAAGTGTAGTTAGACAGGAAAAGTTGTGGTGCCAGTAGGACTGGAGCTGAGCCCTGTTAGGAATGCAGGTGGGGCCTCAGTCCAGAGGTATAAATAGGGGTAGTTTGGTGCCAAAAGGGGATTGGAAGGAGAGAGGGGGAGAGAGACAGAGAGCTGAGGGGTTGGTTCATACATTTGACCGAGAGGGTGGTGGCGGGGCCGGGGTTGACCATCCACCACCCCAGCCCTCCTCCCTCGAAGACCATCGAAGTGCTGCAGTTTGGGCTGTATAGAGTTGAATGGAGCCAGGGAACAAGTAATGGGGTCCCTTTGGTGCCTTTCTGTGGGAGCTGGAGCCCGGGGAGGAAAGTAATGGGGCTTGTCAAGTGAATTCTGGCAGCTTGGTTGGGGTAGGCACCAGAGGGGGTCCCGGACAGTAAAATTTTCACCCATGGGTGAGTACATGCCTGAGAGCCTGTGTGAGGACTGTGGCAGGGCCCATTATGGCAGAAGGGATCTGGGGCACAGTCCAGAAGTGGCAGCCTGGATCATCTGTGGTGGTAACCTATCCCCTTTCCCCAGACTGAGCACTACTGCAGAGTTGGAGTTCTCGAGGTGAGTGCAGCCTGTGGAGGCATGAGGAGTTCTGCATGGGGTACGGCCAGTTGAAATCACAAGTGGAGCGGCAGGCCACCTGTGTGCTCCGTGTGGCACTTCAACCAGACCCTTGGGTGAAAGCATTCCTGGACTGAAATCACTGCACGAGCGGAAAGTGCCTCGGGTCTCTGGGATCACCAGGAATAGATGAAACTCCCTGGCATGCTCGGAGCAGGCATGTGGCATCAGTGTTCGGGTGGCAGGAGGGTTTTCAGTGGGATTGTTCATGCTAAAGTAACACCACTGTTGAGACTGAAGTGCTCCCTGTTTTTAAGTAAAGAAAATAAAAAGAGAAACCAGGAATGGGACTGGGCAGTAGAAATGCCTCATGCTCACCCAGTTTTCCTTTGATTAAGTATTTAAGTGCCCCCAGCAAAAGGAGTTTAAGTGAGCATGCTGTTGGATGGAGAGTCTAGGATGTAGCCAGGAGTATGTAAAGGAATTGATGTGAAGTTCGAAGTACAAATCTGGTGCAGCCTTTTTGGCCCACGGCGACAGTGTTGCTGCCAGGAATTGTAGCCTTTTCAGCTTAAGGAGAAGTGCTGCATGAAAGAAAGTCAATTTGCTGGAAAAGAGATTGCTGCAGATACAAATAGCAGGTTGTGTGCCTGTGAAGTTGCCCTGAAAGTTGTTATGTACCCCCACTCCATGGAGTGGTTTATCAGCTTATCCGTCTACATTAAATTAGTTCTTTGCACTTTTGATTCCGGTGTGGACATTGGATTTCATTAACAAGGACTGTTTTCATGCATGCTGCATGTTAATGAACATTGCCCCCTGCAGCTGTCCCCACTGAAGTGAAGCGAAGTGCCTGCTCCCCCTGCATGCGAAGCCATGTCACAAAATCTGATAAACCAGGTAATGAGAATTTTTTAATTTCTTGGACTGTGTTTTCTGGCTGTGCAGCCACCCCCTCCCACCTTTTACCATCTGGCATACCTCTAGACACATGGGGGGAGGGCTTACATAAACAATATTAACATAAGTATATACAGTGAATAAGGTGACAGTGATTGTGGAATAAAAATACAAGGTAGAGAGAATACAGAGTAAAACAAATGTGCAAATAAATAACTGCGTATTTAAAAGGCAAGTTTGTGCAAAGCCTCAGTAGCAGAAATAGACAGAATTATAATCAACGGGGTCCTTGTATTGCACAGGAAGTATATCTGTAATGGAATGTCGCAGTGCAAAATTGTGTGAGGTTCAGCAACAAGTAGTGGTAAAAGGACTACAAGACATGATTTTGGCACAATACAAATGTTTGTCATTTATAACAGGACAGAGTAAAGACTCCATTTTGCTGATGGTTTAAACACCGCATTAATTTTTCTGCAGTGCTCCACATTGTCAATGGGTAGTCAAAACGGATTGGTAAATGTGCACCCCCTACTAGGGGAAATGGCACAGCCCAAGGCTGTTGGCAGCATAGAATTCTGGGCACGTGAACATTTCAGATAGCAGTCACCCTCCAGTCTTTGCTGTGCCATTGTAGGGGAAACAGCATAGGAAGTTCTCTGAAGAAGATGACTTTACTTTTGGTCTTTATTCTTTGGGGCTGCAATTCTGTATAGCAGGTTGGGTCTGCCTGGTGACAGGGAGCACCCCTAAATTTAAAATATGTGCCTGTTAAGCTGCAGCTTTCAAATTGACTTACCTGCCTTTATTTCCCAATTTCCACTGCTGTCTGTGCTTGGACTGGGGCCATGTCTAATACACTTTCCTAGGGTGATTAGTTTTAGTGGGTCTCTGAATTCTTCCTGCCATGGTGCCTCAGGTAAGTACCCTGCTTTTTCTGGGGGGGGGTATAATTAGGGACTAGCACTTAGGGCATTCCCTGTTTTTCTCTGTCGTCTATCTTGGCACTGGTTCACCCCCTCCAACGGACAGTTATAGGGTATGTAGTGTTTTATTATGGTTTGCTTGCAGTCTGGAGAATTTGGTTACTGTGAGAGGAGCGTTGTTTGCTTATTTTGTACTGTAACAGATAAAAAAGGAGCAAAAGAAGAAAGCTCAAATTGACAGGGCTTGGAGCCCATTTTTAGCCTTCCTGCAAGCTGTTGGTTTTTTTTTGGGTCGGGGGGGCACTTTCCAGAGCAGCTTTGGCTGGTTGTTAATGGCTCTTCTGAGCTGCATGGTTCCCGCCATGTTTTTTTCTGAGCCTTGTTCATTGGGCTTGCGCTGTGTTTTCTCTCAGCAGCTACTCCATCCTCAGCGCATCTGTTTTTGCGCTTCTGGGGTTAGACATGCACCTCCCCCCGATGTGCTGATGTCACACGTAGCATTGTGATGTCGCACACGCATGCATTCGTGTGAGTCCATGCATGCATGCTAGCACTATCACAAGTGTTTGCATGGTGCTGTGTCTGTTATCTTAGCTCAGAGCTGTTGGCTGAGTGCAACCACTACTACCTTAGCCTTTTGGGTTTCTATAGGTTGGTAGCCATGTTTTTGTTTCTGTTTGCCCTCTCTTAAGGGGGTAATGATCAGGCCAGGCAGCATAGCATAATGGCTAAGAGCCCTTAGCTGCAATCCTAGAGTTCTGGGTTTGAAGCCCATAGCCTCCTCTTTCATATTGTGTGATCCTGAGCAATCTATTTAACTTCCCTGCAGGACAATCACTTAGCCAGTCCCTTGGCTGGCACCGCTCCTTGATTTACAGATATATATTTAAACTGGCTGGCACTGCTCCTTAATTTACAGATATATATATTTTAAAAAAAAAACTCCTCCAAACAGTTTTTTCCTTGGTTTTATTCTTTGCCTTGGGCATTTATTGGCATATTATACTGGCACCATGGTTTATCGGAGACCCCAGTGTACAACGATGTAAGACCTGCAGAAGGCTAATGTGACCCTCTTCACTGGGTTCCTATTGCCCCCATTGTGTTACTCAAGTTAATATGTCTCTTACAGTTCCCCCCAGCCAGACCCCCAAGTGGGTGAGGGGGTGCACCTAGTATATCGCTGGCAGTGGCAAACAGAATAGCGTAAATCTTTATTATGCCCTTAGGTGGGCGATTGATCCCAGATGTTCCACAGTACATCCCTTTCGACATACCTGACCCCAAGCTGGGCCCCTCAGATCTGGGGGCACACAGGCATGTCCAGGTGCACCAGAGCATGTCAAATCTGCTATTATGGATCTGCAGGTGGACCCCAACCTTGACCATACAAAAGGGCGGGATGAGGATGTTGAGGATCTTGGGAAAATCCTGACCTAAAGAAGTTACTTGATGGTAATGAGGACGAGGAGCAAGGGAAAAGGACAGAACCAAATGGAGGTTTCCTATCCCTCCTCTGTTTGATACCAGATCTTTGTCCTATCTGACTACTGAGGCTTGTAGGACATTACGGCTGAAGAAGGTGCAATCCACTGAGGCCTTAGATGTGAATCCTATCAGCTTGTGTCCTCCTCTGCTTCAAAGTATTTTCCAGACCTTGTTTGTTGTGGCACTTAAGGTTTCGCACATTTTTGCATGATAGAAATAAAAACAGAAGACATTAAATATGGAATTGACTGAGTGCTTACAATTTGAACCACAGCATCCCCTCTGAGCAGGTGGTGAGTACTGTTTTCATTCTCGCTTCACATTATAGTGGTACAAGGACTGAACCAGGAGAGGCTGAAGGCAGGGGCAGAAGTGTGTAAAGTGAGACTAGAGAAGACACAGTAGGATGCCAGACTTCAGAGAAGTGACAAGAATAATTCAATCTGATGCGGCAAACCTAAATATATCAAAAGATAAAAGAAACAGAGGACATAAGGAGGCAATCAAGTAAGGTTACCACCTACTCGGTTTTTGACCGAATGATTCGGTTTTCTAGGTCCAGATTCGGTCCTCCTGTTTTCACCTTTGCAAATTCGGTTTTTATGGTCGGTCAAGTAGCACCTGTGAGATTCCTCACTAACTGTTTCATTTTCTTCTCATCTGACTGTAAGCAAGTGTCTGACATTTCAGTGTGCTTGCTTGCTTGCAGTGCATGCTAATCAGGAAGTGCCTTCAAGTGCAGGGCACTTAAAGAGTCAAATGTGTCCCTGTCTGCTCAGTTGTCACCTCTAACTTCACACCAGCAAATTGGAATATTATTCATGGGAAGGGTAAACAATACCACCTTAATTAACACCTTCATTTTTCTGAAACTCTAAGACATTCAGACAGGCACCACATTAGGGTAGCCTCTTGTCCAGTGTGGACTGTATATTCTGTGTTTCAGAAACTTTACCTGCTAATCCAGTTTTATTCAGAGGTAGTACTTTTTCATTCATTTTGAATGCTCACATACTTGTAAAACAGATTATGTTAAATCCTTCACCATTTTACTTGCATGTTCATATTACAAACAAATTCTGATGTCATACAGACCTTTGTTTGTATACCAGTAAATCTAAGAGATGTAAAGTAGGGCTATTAAGACCGTTAGCAGCAAATCAGCCTAATCCTTTCTAGGCTGCATTGTGAGTATGGTTTTTGACTGCTGTGATAAGGAATACTTTTATACCATAGTTTCTTTAAGTGTCTGTCCTATATTTTAATATTTGTTACCCCATTTGTTGTTAAATTAATAATCAAATATTTTATTTAATTTCTAGCAGTACTACAACTCTCTCTCTCCTCAATAGTTATTGCTGTCAATTTTCCTACTGCCTGGATATTCCAGGAAGACCATTCCAGGCATCTCAGATGAACAGCACAGAATAGTGTGGCTAATGTCCTGCTAAGCCACAGAAATGAGAAAAGGAAGAGAGAGAGAGAGAGAGCATTAGCTGGTGAGGACAAAGGAACACAATCTAGACTTGATGGCACAGCAAATTTAGGTAATTTATCAGACATTATTATTTTTTTTTACCAGAAGAGACACGCTAAGCTGAAGCTTATTTACAGGTGCAACCTGGGAGCACAAGGGAGTGAAATGATTTGTGCAGGGTCACACGGTATGCAAGTCTGGGCTGTGGGATTCAAACCCTGGTCTCCAGAATTGCAGCTCAGAGCCTTAAACCACTGCATTATACTGCCTCCACACTACATATCACATATCATGCTATCTGGTATGTATGACTGATATGGAAATAAAATAGGGTATTTAACAGCATAGAATAGTTCCTAACACTTTTAAAAACTTCTGTGACATTACAAATAGCTTTAGAGTAGGAGCAATGAGAAGGGCAGTAGCACATCTTAAAATGGCAGATGAGATTTGTAATTACAGCTCGTCCACCATTACTGGTGTAGTTTATTTAGTTATTGAAAGAGTTTTACCAGAAAAGGCCACCTGTTCCAAAATTGCCAGTTGTCAGAGGTGTCCTTGTAGTCACTCGATGTGTCAGCTAAGCTGTGTACACAGGATGGAAAGTCCCCTGAGCCCCATCTCTAACCCCACCAAATGTTAACACACACTGAAATTTAAAATATTTAAATCTAAATCAAACAAACCAAAAATGATAATCATGATGTACTTTAAAGAAGTTGTACACAATGCAGTATCAGCAGCAATTCTGAATAAATCAAGCGAGTTAGAGTCCAAGCGATGCCCTCATAAGTCATAAAAGGGGTGGAGTTAGGGGTGGAGTTTGGGGGTGTGGTTTAGTGTTCGGTTTTCATCTCATCCGAAGGTGGCAACCCTACAATCAAGGGATGATGTTTTAGAAAGGATTTTGGAAATATAATTCCACACACAGAGTGGTGTATTTGTGGAACAGACGCCCATCTAAAGTAGTATCAGCTGATATCACCCATGCCTCTATATTAAGGCTAGATAAGTACTTAATGGAAAAGTTAATAAATGCTGATGCCAACTGAGTCAGTAAGGAAATACTCTATGGACCAGAGTTCTTCACACAGTAACATATAAAACAGTAATAGAATAACTGGCAGTGCTTTTTACAGTGAGGAAAACGATGTGTAATGTCCCATTTTAAGCAGCTAGTTATGATGCCATTCTCATGCCACAGCATTCTGCAGCCCTAAGACCTTGCACACAAACATTCTCTTTCTTTTGCCATCTCTTTCTTTACACACACACACGCACACACACACGCACACACACACACACACACACACACGTATATCACAAGGTTACCATGGTGACCCAATATTTCAGCACCGGAGAATCAAAGACTTAAAAAGTAAAAGTTAACTGACTTTATTCTAAACTGATATTCTCTCAGAAAGAAGCTTTTTTGCACTTCTCTATATCATTATCTTTTAGGTTTTTATCAAAACACACTCAGAACTTTATTGCTCATTTTTTTCTTTAAACACTATTTCTGAAAACAAGTTCCTCATATAAGTTTTGGCAGCTTAGTAACAGGTTGCTTGAAAGACCTAGGTGGGCTGGCAAGTCTCAGGAACCAGACAGTGTGTGAAGGTGCTGAGAACTGAGCAACACATTACATAGAAACATAAAATCTGTCAGCAGCAAAGAACCACTGGGTCTACCCAGTAGTGCCTCCTGCCTATTCTACCTCTGCAGACCTTATCTGGTCTCCAGCGACCCTCCCTGCCTCTGTTCTAATATTATGCCTCTCCCATGCCTGCTTGAAGTCCCCCCACTGTTGTAGCTCTCCACCACTTCAGCGGGCAGTCTGTTCAGATTTTAAATGCCCTTTCCGTGAAGAACTATTTTCTCATATCTTTGGCTGCATCGCATGCTCCCTGGTCCTGATGCTGATCCTCATTTGGAAGAGACTCCCCTCCTGCACCCTGTTTACCCCTGTGGAGTACTTGTAACTCTCGATCATGTCACCTTTCACTCTCCCCTCCTCCAGGGTGTACATGTTGAGATCCATCAGTACCTCCTCATAGGGTTTCCCATACAACCCCTGCACCACTTTAGCTGCCCTCCTCTGGTCTGCCACCACCCTGTTTCTGTTCTATGTTGGCATAAGTGACCCATCCTCCAGGATGAAACACATTGCCCAGCAATTATATAAAAGAAAACATGATGTGGCGTGCTTAAACTTGAATGTTACCCATAGCCTCAGTGTTTAACGCTCGTATAAACCCATGAATAATGCTATGCAGGGTTTTTCAATTCTGACAGAATGGAATGCCATGGAATTTCATTAAATTTCACAGAATTCTGCAAGATTCGGTAGTGGAATTCTGAAATTTCAAAAGTGGGATATTTTTCATAGATTAGTAATTCATGGTTTACATTTATTTACTGGAATATTCAGACTATACCTTTAAGCACAAGTGCTCTTTTACAAAGGTTCCACATCAGATTGCATTATTACATTCAAAACAAGGACCAAACAATCAAGGCAAGGTCCAAAGAAAATGTTTGTCAAGTGGTCAATAAACACACATAATACTGAAAATCATTCAGATTAAAAAGGGACACATTCAAGGCAGCAAACTGCATTCCTTTTCCTCAATCTGTGGAAGGATGTTCTGTGGTTTACGTAATCCATGGAAAGTTATTGCACGGTTTACATAAAAAGGCTTTTCAGAAAGCCGTGGAATTCCAAAGGAAATTCCTTACAACATTTCTGAACTAGAATTTCCATTCTGTATAAATTCTGCTGGCCATGTTCCACATTTTGCCCTACTGTGCCCCTCAAACTTTGTCCTCGGGGTTTACTTAGCATCACACATCATGGGTGTATATAATATATATAGAATAATACATGGGAAGGTGTATAACAACAATTTCATACTCACCTGAGATATGGGATGCTACATAAACACCAGGGTGAAGCTCGAGGGGGTTATAAAAGAATCCCACATAAGAGGTGTATGCAAAGTTCAAGTTTTACACACCTCTCTATGTTTTGTTTTATGTAATTGCTGCATAGTGTTTTCTCACCTTGAAAACAGTAACAGGCAGTTATAGAGAACAGTATAGCCAGCAGTTCTGGTAGCACTAGTTTAATAGCATGGTTGGGCTGAAGCATAGTGTGGCCACAAAGGAGGCAGTGTGCGCATGCAGGGAATGAGGAAAAGCCAGCATGTGTTCACCGTTATAACCATCTGGTTATAGCAGCAAAGTATAACTGGGTTTCCCTATGGGACAAAATGCTCCCCAATTGTTATAGTCCCATTACACACACCAGCCCATATGTGATTCTCTATATTGTAATTTAAGATAGGAAGATACTCCATGCCCCCCCCCCACTCACCACTTCATAAGCAGAGATAAAGCAGTATGTTCTACAACATGTTTTTGTTTTCTGTTTTCGTATATTTGCATATCTGTAATTCTGTGTGTTAATACATCAATCATGGGCACTGTTACCACTATTAGAGTGGTTTTTCACATGTTCTTTGGGGGTGAAAACAGTGAAGCTGAGCTGGTATGACCAGAATGATGCACCTGAAACCTCTCTTACTGGGGTTAAAGTGCCCAGGAGCTGACATATTACCACATTATAGATTAAGGAATATTTGTTTTGTTTTTTTAATCCCTTTTTAATTTTTTGTGAACAAGGGCTTCTTTACTTTGGCACAACTGGTGCCAGATGGCAAGTGGCACTTTTACAGAACTAAGACTGTTCAATGCCACTAAAACAATTGCTCTGACTGGTCAGGTGCATCACTTGACACACTCTTGATCTATAATGAATCTTAAGACTTTGTGTTGTATAGCAACAGAAACTTTAGCCTACAATTCTAAACAAGCAAACAAAAACTGCTTTGGGCAACTAATTTTTATCAAAAAAATACAAAAGAAATCACACCATGAGGCCCTAAAGTGGTTCCATGGCTACCTGCCTGGAAGACAACAACGAGTAATATTGAATGATACCTTCAAATCTAGTTACTTGACCATAAAAACAGGGGTTCCCCAGCGGTCGGTATTGGGACCCATACTATTCAATTTGTATACTGGTGATATTGGACATCTGTTAAAGGATATCCGGCATCACTTGTATGCTGATGATACATAGACCCCCATCTCAGGGGGAGGAAATGGACAAGGAAATGATAGAAGGCATCCTTAGGATGGCAGAGAAAGGAGAGCTATTGCTGATGGGGGACCTGAATATGCCAGATGTTAACTGGAGCACCTTTACTGCAGCCACATCCAAGAGCAGGGCCATTCTCAATGCCCTACAGGGGGCATGCCTCAGACAGCTAGTTTTGGAACCCACTTGGGAGGGAGCAATCTTAGACCTCATACTCTCAAATGGAGATGGAGAGAGGATCTCAGATCTAGAAGTGGATAGCCATCTGGGAACAAGCGGCCACCAAACAGTGTGGTTCATGATAAATTTAGCTGTAGAGTCAAGCCATACAAAAGTGAAGGTACTGGACTTCAGGAGGGCTGATGTTGTCAAAATGGGAGAGTACTTCAGAAAAGCACTAGCAAACAGGCAAGAAGGTGGGATGGAGGAACAATGGGGAAACATCAAAACCGCCATCACAGAGGCAACAAGCCTTTGTGTGAAGCAAATAAACAAATCAAAATGAAAGAAAAAAACACTATGGTTCTCAAAAGAAGTGGCAGGGAAGGTTAGGGAGAAAAAGATAGCATTCAGGAAGTATAAGGAAACACAGAAGGAGCAGGACAAAGAACTGTACCAGTTGAAACAGAAGGAAGCAGGGAAGGCAGTCAGAATAGCAAAGACCCAAACCGAGGAAAAGATAGCCAACTCGGTTAAGAAGGGGGATAAAACCTTTTATAGGTACATTAGGGAGCAAAGAAAGACTAAGGCAGGGATATTGAGGCTGAATAAAGAGGAAGGTGAGTTGGGTAGAGAGTGACAGTGAAAAAGCAAGGATACTGAATGAATACTTCTGCTCAGTATTCACAAAGGAAAAGCAGGGGGAGATACCTAATCCAGTCAATAGAAGCACTCTGGATAGAGGGGTTGATATTAGTCCTTTTACAGAAGAAAGGGTTCTGAAAGAACTCTTAAAACTGAAGGTGGATAAAGCAATGGGGTCTGATGAGATTCACCCCAGAATTCTAAAAGAACTAAGGGAAGAACTAGTAACACCACTGACTACCCTTTTTAATAAATCATGGGAGGATGGTGTGGTACCTGAGGACTAGAGGAGGGCAGATGTGATTCCCCTTCACAAAAGTGTGAGCAAGACAGAGGCAGGAAATTACATACCTGTCAGTTTGACCTCAGTGGTAGGGAACATGATGAAATCACTTCTGAAGAAAAGAATTGTTGAGTACCTAGAAGCCAGTGGGGCACAGGACCCAAGGCAGCATGGATTCACAGCAGGAAGGTCATGTCAGACAAATCTAATTGATGTCTTTGACTGGGTGACCAAAGTAGTAGACCAGGGAGGGGCTGTGGACATGGCCTACCTAGACTTTAGCAAGGCATTTGACACAGTCCTGCACAAAAGATTAATAAACAAATTAGCCAGCCTGGGAGTGGGCCCAGAGTGGTAGCCTGGGTAAAACACTGCCTGGACAACAGGACACAGAGAGTAATAGTAAATTGAGTCCAGAGTGAAGAAAGGGGGGTTACTAGTGGGGTACTGCAGGGTTCAGTACTAAGGCGGTCCTTTTTAATGTCTTTATAAGTGACAGGGCAGAGGGACTGGAAGGAAAAGTATGTCTCTTTGCAGATGATACAAAGATCTGCAACAGCGTTGATAAGCAAGGTGGGGTGGGAAGGATAAAAAGGGACTTGGCAAGGTTGGAGGAATGGTCAAATATATGGCAGCTTAGATTCAATGCAAAGAAGTGCAAAGTAATGCACCTGGGAAACAAAAACTCAGTGGGAAGAGTACACAATGGGGGGGTGAGATACTGACAACAACAAAAATGGAAATGGACCTGGGGGTAGTCATATCAGGTGACCTAAAGGTGGGCCAGCAATGTAAGAAGGCAGTAAGGAGGGCTGGGGGGATACTGGGATGCATAGGGAGAGGCATCACCAGTAGAAAACAGGAAGTTGTTGGCCCTCTGTACAGACAGTTGGTAAGACCACATCTGGAGTACTGTGTACAGTTCTGGAGACCCCATCTCCGCAAAGACATAGACAGGGTGGAGGCTGTCCAGAGGAGGGCAACCAAAATGGTGCAGGTTCTGCACCAGAAGACATATAAAGAAAGACTAAAGGAGCTTAAGATGTATAGCCCCGAGGAAAGGAGGGAGAGGGGGGACATGATAGAAACTTTCAAATATCTCAAGGGAATCAACAAAGTCCAAGAGAGTAGCATCTTTCAGAAAAAGAGATGTACAAGAACAAGGGGGCATAATTTGAAGATAGAGGGGGACAGCTCAGAGGTAATGTGAGGAAGTATTTATTCACAGAGAGGGTTGTAGATGCATGGAACAGCCTTCCTGAGGAGGTCATAGAGTCAAAAACAGTGGGGGAATTCAAGAATGCATGGGACAGACATAAGGCAATTCTAGTGGGGGGTAGGAGGAAATAGGCTGTTGGTTAACTAGGATCTGCAGCTTATCAATTAGGTAGGGAAATGGGCAGACTAGGTGGGCCAAGTGGTCCTTATCTGCCATCAAATTATACAGTATGTTTCTATGTTTCAAATTCTATGATACTATACTATATGTCGCAGGTAGCTCTGCTACTTTAATACAGGAAAAATTGCATGCTGATTTTGATAGATTGCATTATTATTTTTATACACATGGCCTGGTACTGAATTCTACAAAGTCCCAAGTCATGTAGTTTGGAAATAATTTGGATACAACTAAACAAATGTTGAGTCTGAAAACATCAGACAATTGTTACCTTAACCGTGTCCATTCATACAAATACTTGGGAGTTTGGATAGATTCCAGTTGTAAATGGGACATACACATTGACTACTTAACCAAGAAATTAAGTATAAAGTTGGGTATTCTATACAAACATAGGAAATACTGTATATTCCCCAGGATATCAGATTACAAACTGTAAATACAATGGTCATGCCTTTATTTGATTATGGAGATATTTTACTTAGGGGTGCATCTAAAAATTTGTTACATAGATTAGACATTCTTCACAATAGATATGCTCGTTATATTTCAGACTCCCCAACAGAGACACACCATTGCACTCTTTACAGAGATTTACACTGGATTAGCTTGTCTGAATGACAGAACATTCATTTGATACATTTGACTTACAAGAGTTATTTTAGTAAGGTGCCCACTTACTTAACAGACATGTTAGAACTCAGGATAATTAGGGAAGGTTTACGTACAGCTGAGTTAATTGAATTTAAGGTGCCTGCTACGTGAACAGTAAAGGGTGAGTCATCATTTATTTGTTTGGCCCCAAAATTATGGAACAGTTTGCCTGGCCATCTGAGAAAGTCAATACCTCTTCCATCTTGGCATCAAATAAGATCTTGCTTGTAAAAAGTGTCGAAATGCCTAAAGTTTGTTGTAATTAATAGAAAAACATCTAAATGTCTGTCATGTACTGCGTTTTTTGATACAGGTCGTATCTTGTATTTGCTATGCTTGCATTCATGTACATATTTTGTGTAACTACTTGCTTGTTTTACACTTTGGGACCCCATTGAAAATGAGCCTTGGCTCAACTGGGCTATCCTTTTCTGAATTTTCAGAATAATATTTTTACTACTACTACTACACAACCTCATATGCAAAGCATCATGGGATGTGTATGCAGATCACCATGAACATTTAGGCTGGTTCTGAGCAGTAATGCATGGCAATTTTTTTTTTAATTCTGTTTCTGCTCTGCAGCCACAGGGCATCCTTCCAGAGTACCATCACGACACTGCCTATACCCCCGCTTCAGCCTCCCCCCCCGATCGACACGGCGTGCCCTGCCCCCCCAGTTCACCCCACCGGGGGAGGGCCCACCAGATCACCCCCCCCGGGGGAGGGCCCACCCTCCCTTGGCATTCTGTCTGAAATTAGAGGGACCTACCATGGGGATGGGTCAAGCATGAGAGGTACCAGTGCAGGCAGGTCCAACTCTTGGGATGTGGGCAGGTCCCTGGGGTCTCCATCATCTCTGCTGTTGCTGCAGTATTTTTCCATGCTTGGTTATTTCACCCACGGAGCTCAGATGTGCACTGACTTTAGGCATAATATGCGTGCCGACATGCAGCCCCCTTCTGTAGTGCTGCCTGTTCCTGGCCATTTCCCGACCACCATCAGGGGCTGCTCAGGAACGATGCTTCCCCTGGAACCCTCCCCAGGAAGGGAGAGTAGTCCTCCAGACACTCAATCCCTTCACTCCCTTGCTGACACCCAGCGGCCCAGGCTCATTCCCAAACCCAGGTTGCAGGCGTGGCGCGAGGTGTGGTGTCCAGCACCTCAACCCTCAGCACCACCGGGCTGGCCTGCATGGCAATTTTTAATCATCTGCTTTTTATTTCATCTAAATAGTATTGTAAATTATAAAATATAATGTTGTTTTTTTTTTTTTTTACAGAAAAGGTACAACTGAAAGTCGCTGGGATTGAAAACAACTCCCAATTCTCCTGGGTAAATACCCCTAATACAATGCAAGAGTCCCTCCTCTTTCTTGATTAACAGTTATCTCCTAACATGTGCTACTAATTGCAGTGATGATAGCTAGGAATTGTCCTTCATTTGGCAAGGTATCACACATGGCTCAACCCCCATTAAGCTTTTCAGATACATGACTAATGGTTTAAAAATGTATAACTATATGTCCGACATGATGGTTTTATTTGGGGTGGTACACTCTGTTTATGGTTGTCTATGTCATGCAAAACACAGCAGTATTTTATAGTATATGGTTAGGGGTTATTGCGTATGGGAATCCATACACTGCCAAATCGTGTTGTACCACGCTATCTAAGTCGCAGACAAAATCACATGCTCACCAGCTCACACCACCACCCAAAAACTTAAAATGTCCCATTTTGAGTTTTTTTTTATTTAAAAAGCAGCAACTCAATTGTAAACAAAAACAGTCAAATTTGTCCAGGATGCTGCTCTTATGACCTTAGTTAATGTATCGCTTTCTCACATTTTTAGTTTTGACACTGTATTGTATCTTACCTTGCCTGTTGTTTATTCCTCCTGCTTGCAAGGTATCCCTATCCCTGACAATTGTCTAATTATGTACTGTAATGATGTAATGTTATTGTTTCCTATGTTTTGTTCTGTACCCTCTCAGGTCATGCCTGAAAATAGTCATTTGCCATGGCTAGTGCACCTACCCGGTCAACAAAAACTAAATAAATAAAACAATTTTTTTTTTATAAAACTGTAAGTTTCTTTTCTTTGAAAAAACATCCTACACCAGGCTGCAATCTTCAGTGCTAGGTGCTTCCATTATAAGCAGTGGTCACACCTGATGCTTCAATACAACACGGATAAAGTTTTGCTTTTTTTATTTATTTTACAATTTTGGGCCAGGAAAGACACACTAAGCTGAGGCTTGTTTCCAGATGCATCCTGGGAACACAGAGAAGTTTAATGACTTGCTCACGTTCACACAGTATGCAAGTGGTGGCTGTGGGATTCAAACCCAGTTCTCCAGGGTTGCAGCTCAGTACTCTTAACCATTATGCTATTGTGCCTTCCAAGCATGACACAAAATAAAAAGCAGTTCATGCGAGCTCACTATGTATTTCATGGCTGTGCATCTCTTTTATTCCTAGTTAATCTGTTTGCATATATATTTTTGAGTGCGTCAGTTCAAATGGGAGTGAGTACCTAGCCTTCTTTGAGACCGTACATTCTACTAAGAGACACCGCTGATCCCTAGAAGCAGCCCTTCTTGTTTGAAGAATAACTGCTCTACTCATCAGAGTCTTCAGTATCCTCCCTGTGTTTACATTGCATTGTAGTCCACAGTTTATAAGCAAAAATCATGTGCTATAATTGGTAGAATCTGATTGCATGACCGTGCATTATTCCAGCAAAACAGCACCGATCAGAAACGCTTAACTTTCTGAACCTTGTGACTAGGTCCAAAAATTAAAAATCAAGTAAGCCATTTTATAGTCATAATAAGGCACTCCAGCATTTGCATAATTGTAGGATAACATCTTTCTGCGTGTGTAAGGCACTTGGCTTTGCCTCATGCCTCACTTCCCAAGGCATGCCGTTATCCCATAATAACAAACACACTGTCAAACCTTATTGCTCAGTTATAGCACAACTGAGTTCCAGAGGCTCAGGCCCCTAGTTGTTCCAAGAGAGTTACTGCGGCCTTTAATTCAGCTTTAAGAGTCAGCTCCCCACAGGGCACCCTGTAGTTCCAGTGCTGACAGCTCTGATACACATGAAGGATAATGGCGATGCATCATTACAATTCAACATTGTTTCTCTATCTGAATATAAATCTGCAGTGCAGCAGAGCCCTTGCACACAGCAAGGAAAGAACCAGAAAGTGTTCGGAGGAGAGCACCATAAACAGTAATCACCAGCACGGAGGCTTTAAACAATATGAGCAGACTTTCTAACTGGGTTATTATAAACGGAGGAAATAGGAATAAAGGGAAATACAACAGCCATCAATGTGATGAAAGGAATAACTACACTGGGTTGGCTAAAGCTCCTAAATATATTAAAAAATAAAACAATTAAATGACTTAAAGTGGGCAATTAAGGAGCTAGTACATTGTTTAAAATTAGTATTAAATGTTTAAAAGTTCGTGAACTATTCCTTGTTATATCAGAAGTGCTTTTTCTTTTCCTAATTAAATGTTCTCCAGCACATTATTTTGTTTGATGTGTGTGTGGGACAGTACTCTACCTGGAGGCTGACATATCTGGTTATCTTCCCTTTCATACCTCATCAGCACTGTGACCTCACTGGCTGTGACATCATAACTGACCAAGAAGAGTGACTCACCTGCTGTCACTTGTGAGGTCAGAATGAATGAGGTCATCATGATGCTGACAAGGTATGATGAGGAACACAACTAGACATGTCAGTTACCTGGTAACATACGGATCGTCATGTCACACCTAAAGCCACCAGGTAAAAAAACCTTCTAATGAGCAAAAGGCAAAACACTTCTGAAATAAAAAAATAACAATTGACTACTTTTAAAAAATTAATATTGTTTTCATTATAATATTTTTGTATGTCTGGACATATGTAAAGGCAGACAGAAATTTGGGGATAAAGGTGGAACAGTGATCTTCATGACAGGTCCAGCCAGGAGGGATATTTGGGCTACAAACCACCTCTGACAGGTGCTTTCTTTGGGGGGTTAAGGTGAGTATCTTGTGAAAGAAGCATCTAAGGAATGTACCACATAGCCTTAGTGCTTTGTTCAATATGACTTTAGGATTGCTTACTTCTGCCAGAAGAGCGAAAGTACTGTAATGTTCCATTTTGCAGATTTGGTTGGGCTTATGTCGATATTCCCACGTAACATTTGGAATTTAATTAACACTAATCAACTCTGTTCCTGTAGTCTTAGTAAATAAATTCCATCTCACACACAAAGCACTGCAGGAGATTCTAAAGGAATACTGGAGACTCATAATAATCAGGGCAAAAAGACTATTTTTCCTGATTGCTGAAGCGTTGACTCAGCCTCAGATAACTCAGATCAGTTTTCTTTGAGTAACTAAGCATATAGAAAGCTTATTGGCCTAATTCTGGCTGATTAAATACATTCCCCAATATGCCATTTTATATACTAGCAAGCCCAGTGTTTATAAGGTTCCAACATCAGAATCATAGCGCAGTGTCCCTATGTGTACAGTCCGGTAAACCTCTTGCCTAGAAGACACACTATATTTTAATCCTCAGATTCTTTGTTAATAATGTAAATGCATGTTTGCAATAGTCTGTATTATGTTGTACAGACTAGAGTTTAAAAAAACAACCTTTTTTGATTGCAGACGGGTTTCACTGTCTAACACCACTGTGTAGTTCTCATCGCTTTGTTTTCAGATGTGCTGCAGATTTGTGCAGATTTAAAGTCACCTGTCTGCCCTCTCTTTGTGTAAACTTAAATAAAAAGCCTTCTCTTTGCTGACTTTGTAATGGAATATTTTACTGAGAGGTAGAGGTGAGGAGGTTAAGGTTACACAGGCACTGCTGCAGATAACTTATGGAACTTTTAAATTAAAAATGTGTGAGCTGCACGAGTAATTTGGGAGTACTAAATCACTCTTAATTCAGTATTCCGAACAATGCAGAACTTTAGCCAGAATTTCAAATGCCTTGGATATAAAGACTTAATTTCCTCAGAATAGCTCACTTGATTAGCCTACTCCCTGAGCTATTGAGAGAAGTGCCTGGCTTAGTGGAAAAGGCACCAGTGTTTCGCTGAAGAATTTGAATACTGTATAAAATCCCAGAAAAACACTAAGCAAATCAGGATGAAAAAAGCTCTACTCCTGCTCATTCACCAACATTTTTTCCCATATAATTTATATCAGCCTTGTCTGCCACAACTGCCCCCATTCTGACCAATCACTGCAGCCCTATCACCCAGCTTCTCTGGGACTTACCTTCCCTTCCTCCCTCCATCGTCCTCTGCCACAGGAGTCAGGGATGCCCAGTCACCAGTGTGGGGCCTGCAGGGGGTCAGTCATCATCCTGCAATTGGGGGTAGGGATGGGGGGGGATTTCCATTGATTTTTCACCCTTGGCCCACGTCACACACATTGGGTGTGTTTCTACATGGTCTTACTTGTGATGCCACCTGGACACCTCCAGGTGTCAGACAAGCAGTGAGTCACATTAATCCCCTCTCTGAGGTTGGAGTGCAGTCACATGGATGCTCAAGCCTCCCTTCCCCAGCCAGCCCCTGAGCGACCCGCATCCATTCCCGAACCAGGTCACTGGTGTGGCGGCAGGTGAGGCACTCAGTGCTACAGCCCTCTGTGCCACTGGGGTGGATTTCTTGCAAATTCCTACATTCTCTAGGGGTGCCACTGGTTTGCGGCTCAAACCAGAAAATCAACAGAATCCAATACAGTCTGCTACATGAGCAGATAAAGCTTGCCTCATTCTGATTGGCTGATTCATTTAGGGAGGTGTGGCCTTCCCAGTCAGCAAGCGTCCCACATATAGGGTTACCACCTTTTAAGAAGCCCAAAGTGGGACATTTCTTACTGAAACAAGATTTTTCGCAGGACAGTACATAACCTCAACCAATACAACAGACTTGTTTTCTCTACAAAATCAGAATTAAGGCTAAGTATTGTAGTTTCTTCATTGCTTCTATTGTTTCTTATCATTTTAAGGTACTTTAATGAAGGTATGGTAGTTTTCTGCAACATTTAGTGGAAAATTAGAAAATATTTTTATTACTATAAAGTCAGGACATGTAGCATTTTTCATGTTTTTTTGCAGGACACAGATGCCCAAATCAGGACTGTCCTGCGAAAATAGGGACAGGTGGTAACCCTACCCACATACTGTACCACCTATGAGTCTCGAGGTGTCCACGCTCTATGTAAAAGTGAACACTGGGAAACTTGAGAGGTGTCTCATATAAAAAACAGAAAGAAGCAGTGAGGATTCCAGCTCAGATGAGTGAGCTAAAAATTTAAATGTTAGAGTAGGTCCCAGTCATGGATTCATCTTGTCCTCAGTGGTTGGGCTTAATTCACATCTCAACTGACATTTGATACCAAGAAACCCCTTCTGAAAATCATTACCTCAGAAAAAGTGAGAAAAAAGTAAAACCTTTTAAAGAATTGCAGGCTTTTTAATCAGCTATTGTTGGGGGAGGGGGGTGAAACACAGAAACATGGAAGTTGATGGCAGATAAGGACAACTTGATCCACCCAGTCTGCCCATTTTTTCCTACCTACACCATACTGTGCACTGGATACTGCTGATTCCCAGATAAACACTAAACAGAATCTGGTAGTCTAAGTCTCCAGCAATGTAACTCACATCACCAAACCATTGCTACACAGAATTTAGCAACCATCTGCCTAAACAAGGGCTGTACCCCTCAACTGTACAAAATGTTCAGGTGTGTGCTGGATTTTGCCTCAAAAATGTCCTTGGCCCTTTCAAATTTGGCATTTCTGTTCCTGAAGTATTGTGAGTTAAAGCAATACATGTTGTTAGCTATTAGTGTGACCGTCTAGGTCTCCTTCAGAAAATGCACTTCACACTCAGCCACATATTGTGATGGCTTCTTGAACTCATATTACTGTTTTTAACATGTGACCTTCACGTTGGTCATTTGTCCCTGACTGTGTAAGCCTTGGCTCTAATTTGTAAGGCAGGAGGTCGAAAGGTTTGAATAGGGGTCCCTGGACTGAACACTCCTGGAGACTGAAATACCCTCTTATGATTGAAAATAGGAGGCCTGTCATGTTAGTACAGGAAACACTGCTGGAGCCATGTGGGGATATGACTGAGACCTTCAAATACCTTAAAGGCATTAAAAGGCCTAATAGGCCTCTGCAGTCTTAGTGGGAACAAATCCACTAGGGGCACAACCTAAAACTGGTAGGTAGAAAATTCAAGAGAGAGAGAGAGAGAGAGAGAGAGAGATGAAAAGACATGTTTTCACTGAGAGAGTGGGTGCCAGTTAGAATCAGTTGGCAGAGGGGGTGGTCTCCCAGAAAATGATGGATAGCTTCAAGACAGGATGGGACAGAATGAAGGAAAAAGTTGCTGGAGAGGAGTGGGGGAGGGACTGAAGGGGGTCAGGGGGATTTTGGGAGGGGGCAGGTCTCACCCTAGACACAGGCAGACCTGCACACTTGAGTAGACTAGACCATAAGGCCTTTATCTGCAGGCATGTTCGTATATTCGTGTGACACCAGTGCTTGTAGAGTTGCAGAAATTGACATTCTCAGATGTTTTCTGAGATTTCTGAGATATGTCTAGAGAAATATCCTGCCTGCTTGGAATATTGTAGGGCCACTAGAGAGAATCTTTTGAAAGGAACCATGTGATAATACCAAAGGGAAAAATGACAGTGTAAAGAACCCTGACGGAATCTTGCTGAAGAGAAATATCCTGCATAGAAATAGTGCGGCACATCAAAATAGTGCAAATCACTGGAAAAAAAAAAAGAAATGGAGGACCCCACACAGATTTCACAGGTAGTAACTACACATTATTTATTAGCATACCTCACTGACACAGGCATAGCGAGTGGCCGGCACCAAGATACATGGGCTCACGAAGCAGTCCTTTGCAAATACTGGACAGCTGGCAACCATCCACAAACAGCAGAAGGCAAATCCTTGGTACAGTGCACAACCACCTCAGAGGCTGACTCTACTGTGCTGATAGCGCAGTCTTTCACCGCAGCCATGACTGACCAAACAGCAACATCGGCCGCATCTGCCACATGGTTATACCAGTCCCTACAATACACCACCTACTCTCCCACAGTGTGAACCCTGGTCAAGCAGTGGTAGTGCACCTAGTCATTGCATTTCCAGTATGTTTTCCCCCGCACTAACCTTTCTTTGTGGTAGAGAAATCCTTTATGATGCATCAGGAAGCCACCCTTCTGGCTCCGCACCAGGTCAAGCAGCCTTGCAACGTACCCAGCCAATAACCATTGAACACACTGCAGTCACTGACCCCCCCCACAGAAGAAGAATAGTCCTAACTCACCAACCATGAGCGAACTTATGTCAAAAACCTCCTGAACAGAAAGCAACACCAGACAGACACATAGGTGAACCAACCTTGCCACTGATGAGCAACCTCGACCAGACCCAGTAAATGCACACCACTCAGTGAACACAGACCAGCCACGTAACAGCATCATGGGATAAAACGCCGCACAGAACTAATCACCTTTAGCATGGTACAATGCAGGGGGCTTTGCCCCCCTGCACCTTCCAATGAGGGGGGCTCTTCTCCCTGCATGCCCCACAATATATATACATATATATATATATATATATATATGTATATATATATATATATATATATAGATAACTCCAGTCAGTACAGCTCTGGAGAAAGTGGAAAGTCACAAGGTGGCTATATGTCTTGTACCATGTTGTAGTACGAAACATTTGTCAGTCAGTATAATTTCAGCACTGTCATTCAAATTACATCTTGACCGGTACCCTTCAGAAATATCTGAAACAATCTGACCTTGTCGATTACTGCAACAATACTACTTCTGAGTTATTATTCACAAGGGTGCAGTGTGCATATATACAATATGGAACATAAACAGACAGCCTTAGCGGGGACCTAAACCCTGACTGCTCAGAGTATCATTCTGCTGTGCTTCCAGCTGCTCCCCCAAGGCAACTGGAAACTTGAGACTCCCAGAATCACCTTACTCTTTCTCCAGTGCACAACCTGGTGTTGCACAAATTAATTACATTTTCATTCATAAGTTTGAAGGGTGCATATGCAGTATATCATCATCACAAAACGTTATTTTTGCCCAGGTAGATACACTTAGGGTATGAAAATCGTATTTACAACAGTAGACGTGCATTTGGTTACATAAAATAGTGGAAGGAACAATATCAAACTCAGGATATAAACAAGTTACTAGGAATATAATACATTGTACAATGGCAAGAAAGAATGCTGGCCTCTGTTTGGTCAGTCTGGGACTGGACTCGTGATATTATCCTAGTACAACATCACGGCTCTAGTTTCAGCCCCACTGTAAACCTCCTGACTGCATTGCATTGTTTGTCACTTCTTCTCTTAAGAAAAAAAAATATTTTTCCACACTAACAAAAACATTTTTAAAATGATTTTTTTAAATTCTGTATAACAACAAGCCATTGTATAATAGCAATAATGCCCTCCAGGGTGTGTGTCATGCTAGGATAACGTCACGTCTCAGGTATTGGACGCACTCGGCCGCCCAACCACCTGAGGCGTGACGTTATCCCAGTACGACACACACCCTATCAGGTATTATTGCTCAAATATAATATGATACAATTCATTATTTAAGTTACAGTAAAAGTCCCATTCTTTGCATTCATATACTCCCCGACAGCGACACCGGTGCAGCGAATGACACTAGAGTGACTACAGCACCATATCACTGTAGTGTCCACGCTGGAACCTGGCACTGCCTGTTGAGAGCCTTGCACCCCCCCCAAATCAGCTCTGAATTGGAGTGATAATCCTTAGTGGGGGGGGGGTGCAGCCCCTTGAGTGGGGAGTTCAGGGATGAAGGCTTAGAAGAAAACACTTTGTTTTCTTTGGAACTGGCAGCCAACTGCAAAAAGCGATCAACCTGCCGGTTTCGCTGTCTGCTCGTTCAACATAATTTTTGTCAAGAACCAGTCGTGGATCCCTTAGCAGTTACACGTATGGATAAACAGTTTACAAATGTAACACAAACAGATGGAAGAGAGAATGAAATAAGTGCCTCAGCTGAAATTTAAACCCAGGTCATTCAAAATACCATTCTACTGTGCTACCAATTGGTATCAGAGGTGATGGAGGATACAGACAGGTGATGGTGGAGGCATGATGGAATAGACAGAGGCAAGCAGGGAGCTCTACTTCCTCAGAGCAAAAGAAGCCACCAAGGCAGTGAGGAGAGCCAAGGCTAAGGTGGAACTTAAGACTGCAGAAAGAGTGAGGGAAAATGACAAAGTCTTCTTTAGGTATGTCATGGAAAGAAGAAAAGTATTCATGGTCAGCATTGGAGGACTTATGAGGAAAGAGGCTGAGCTCAATATGTACACAAAGAGGCCAGTAGAGACAGAGGAGGGGGACATGACTGAAATTTTCAAGTACCTGAAAGGTGTAAGCAGGGTGGGCAACCAGCAACAATTTACGCATAGCAAGGGGTCTGACACAAGTGGCTACAGCTATAAACCGGTAGGGTGGAGGGGTGGAATTTAGGAAGGACAGGAAGAAATACTGTCTTCCTGAGGAACTAGTCAGTGATAGTTTCAAGACAGTTTCAAGCTTCATGAGGAGGTGGAATAGACACATGGGACTGGTGAAGATGATGAGGGGTTGGGGTTTGGGGGCAGGGGGTTAGTCCAAGAGATTGAGATTCTTAAGACCTGACAGTGCTAGGCTGGCAAGGACCTAGGTAGGAACTAGCCAGTGTAGTGGACCACAAGTCTTTTTCTGTCCGTAAACATCTATAATGTATGGTAGAACATTGTTATAGGTAGAAATTTATCTTTTTATAACAACGTTTTACCATCGATGTGACGTCACCATGTTGTTAACCCATTGATGGTACGTCTCATCAATGGTTAACAACTGGGAACAGTCTGCGCATGCCTGCTACAGAAATCTGCGACCTTCCCGAAATGGCCGTGGCGGTGAGCATGACCCTAAATTAGCAGCGGTGACGGATCTAACAGCAGTTGTAAGGTTCCTGCTGTATTTTTTTAATTTGTTATGTGAATCATACACTATAAAATATAATGTATGGTTCGCTGTCAGCAACCAGCTGGTTTAACCGGCTTGAGGTTGCCATGGCTACGTAAACCTCTCGAGGTTTACAAGGTCGCCATGGCAACCTCTCGATGGTTAACAAGCTGGTTACCGATAGCGACCCATAGAAACTTAGAATGTGATGGCAGATAAGGACCGCTTAACCTACCTAGTCTGCCCATTTCCCTACCTAACAGATAAGCTGCAGATCCTAGTTAACCAACAGCCTACCTCCTCCTACCCCCCACTAGAATTGCTTTATGTCTGACCCATACATTATCCTCTATTATGTTTCTACGTGAACTAGTTTAACCATACCACTTAACTGTTAAAGTTAAACTGGTTTAAGTAGTGCAGTGTGGACAGAGTCTAACCAGTGTGATTAAACTGGTTTAGGTATTGTTGACAGAGCCTTAAACTGGTTTAGCCATAATAGTTAGGCCCTGTCCAAACTATGCTACTTCAACCTGTTTAGCTATAATGGTTAACCAATACAGCTAGACTGGTTTAAGTAGTGCAGTATGGGCAGAGCCTAATTGGTATAGTATGGCTAAATTGGTTTAAATAGTGTAATGTGGACATGGCCTTAAAATACAGACCATGTCCACATTGCACTTCTTAAAATTTTTTATCCATAGCAGTCAGGCCTTGCACACATTATCTAAACTGCAGTGCCTGTATATTTATTTACTGATTGATTGATTCAGTTAATTATTTTAATTGCACTTGACCAGGAGGACACATTGAGCTATGGACAGTTCATTTCCAGGTGATCCCTGAAACAAGCTACTGACAGAATTAGAACATGTAGGAATTGTAAACTGATATATCAGTCCGGGGCACAGCAAGGGTTAAACAAACTAAGCCATACTGGTTAGACCCTGTCCACATTGCACTACTTAAACCAGTTTATCTGTAACACTTAGGCCCTGTCCACAGTGCACTACATCAAATAATTTAGCCATAACAGTTAGGCCCTGCCCACATTGCTGTAGCATCCACATACTGATTTAGTTAGTTATTTAAATGTGCTTGGCCAGAAAGAAACACTGAGCTATGGACAGCTCGTTTCCAGCTGATCCCCGGAATACTGCATGACTTAAACCAGTTTAGCCATATTGGTTAGACCCTGTTCACACTGCACTGCTTAAACCTAACATGGCTTATAATGGTTAGCATCTACACTGCTGCCCTGATAGTACAGATTTTAAAAACCATTCTTGCTGAGACCACCTAGGGAGCTAGTCTCTGGAATGGTTTAAGCTGTAAAGGTTTTACTAAGGCCCTATCCACACTGACAAGTGTTTTGAAAAAGGCTTTAAAAACATTTCCCTTTCTATGCTTCAGCATGGTTGTCAGGGTGTCCAGACTGCACTCCAACACTGTGCCTGCCCGAGTGAGTTCCCAGGCATGACTGTGGCACTACCACAAAGGATACCAGTGATTGGGCATGGTAACCGATTCCTGATTCCTTAAAAAAATGACACCATCCCATTTGGAGCTCATTCCAAGCTCAGCAGTGTAAATGGCATATTTCAATTCTATCTAAGACCTCCCTCCTCCAAGAAAGACATTAACATTTGGCATTGGTTGCCTTAAACTATGTTACAGCACGGTTGGCATTCACACTGCTGTTAACACGGTTTCAGGCAACTGTGTTGGTCTAAAACCATGCTAAGCCCTGCTCCAACAGGGTTTTAGTACTGTTTTGGAACATGGATTGTAGCACAGTTTTACCATGCTACCATGCTATAACCTGGATACAAAGTTTTTAAACTGTTTGAGTTAAAACTGTTTAAAAGTCCTAAAAAGTACAAGTGTGGACAGGGCCTTAAACAGTTCCTGTTCTGCCTGCAGTGTGACTGCATGAACTTGGTTCATTGTGTTAGTATTTGATAGGAACTGGTTACAAGGAGAACAAATTTGACACTAGTCATGTATGTTAATACTTTGCTGAGTCTTACAGTTGTAAGAGTGGTCTCATGCACATTCTTAGGGTAAAAGAACTGCAAACCTAAGGATGTTAGTGAGATCACTCTTGCAACTGTAAGAATGGTCTTGGCAGCAGTATTAATATATTCTGTGTGGTTCTTAGCTCCGTGCTTGTGCTACATACAGTAGAGCTGGAAGATGTAGGTTGTGCTTGGACACATAAGAGCCAGATCAGCAAGTAGAGCCATGCCTGCAGGACGTATGAGTTGAATAAAATGATTAGTGCTTAAATACGTAAGCGTGGATATGACATAGGTCAGTGATTGTAGCACATGAACTGGATTGGATATGCATAGTGCTTAGGTGCTTGAACCGATGAATAACAACTTGTTAGGACTTGATGTTTTGGCCTTTCTCTGTATCCCACCTTTGGAAGGATGCTTAGTTGAGCAGGATTGAGACCCCCAAAAGAAAGAATTATGATTACAGGTACGATTATCTCCTCCAACTCTGGAGAGTGTGGCCAGTAGCATGTAGGAGAGGAAAACCCCCCTTGGGGTGGAACCTCTGAGGACCCATAGCTACTGACCTGCCCATCCTTCTGGTCATACTAAAGGAAAGTAATCCTAAATGAACACATATTAAGTTGTCGGCTAGTCCCAGTCGATGAAGATCTTAAGGTCAATAAAGAGCAAATGGAATTCAGTACTGATGTTGAATGTCCAGCGAGAAGATGGTAGCATATCCTTAGCAAATTTCCAGTCCGAAATGTCGATGTCCAGGGCAAAATATTTATAGAAGGTCATTTTGAATCCAGTTGAATGCAAAGACAGTCTTGAAGTGGTGGTCCAAGTTCCGATATACAAGTTTATGGAAGCATAGCGTCTTTGAAGACGAGGCGAGTAAGCTGGATGCAAGTTGTGAAGCTGAAGAAAGCAGAGCAAATGAACCCCCGGTCCTGAGTGGGTGAAGCAGTAATTGGACATATGGATAGAAAGCCTGGAAAACCTCCAACTCATCTGGTGAAGCAAGTACGGTAAGGAACAGAACCTCCATGCACCGAGCTAGGCGGGCAGGTCACAGGTGCTATGAGAACCTCCACACCCTGAGCTGGACAAGGCAGGTGTAGAATAGAAATAGTCAAACCTCCAGGCCCTAATGCTGGGCGAGGCAGATGTAGGGTAGAAACAGTCGAACCTCCAGGCCACAATGCTGGGCGAGGCAGGCGTAGAGTAGAAACAGTCGAACTTCCAGGCCCCGATACTGGTCGAGGCAGGCGTAGAGTAGAACTATTCAAACCTCCATACCCCAAATAGGGCAAGGCAGGTGGAGAGGCTAAAAGGCAGACTTATGAGGGCAGTAAGACAGTCCTGTAGAACATCATGTTCCTGATGGTGAAGGAAGGTAAAAGAATGCGTTGGAGAGAACTGAGTCAGATGAGTTGGCAACTCGACCAGATTTAATAAGCCTCAAGGCACTGGAGTAGGTTAATGTCTAAGGCCTAAGCCATGAGATAGGAATGGCACTATGGAATAGAGCTCGGCTGAGAGTCCTGGCAGGAAATGATAGTTGTAGTAAATCCAAACGAACTGAAGCAGCATGGCAAGAGACAGCCAGGGGAATTGATAGTGAATGCCCTGAGATGTAGTACAGATGTAAGTCCATGGTGGAGAGAAGAAGGATGTCCTGACGAGTGCAAGTAGGTGCGAGCAGGTGAAGGTGAGAGCTGCAGCATCCAGAACTTGAGTAGTACGACTAAAAGCAAGACATCCTGGCAGTGTGTCCAATCCTGATGGAAAAGTTGGAGATGAGTAAGTGACATGGAATGAAGGCTTCTGGCAGATGGAGATCCGATGAAAATGCCCAAAAAGGATGAAAACAATCTGAATAGGCAGGTAAGGAAGCAGTAGGAGCAAACCGGGTCTGGGCCAGGGAGAAGGAGAGACACTGCAGAGGCACTGGGACAAGGTAGGCAGATGAAGGAAGGTCCAGACACAGTACAGATCCAGTGAGCAGGTGAACAGCAGGAGGACATAACTGAAGCAGATGGTCCGCAGAAGGATATCCAACATGCTGCAAGGACAGTAAGGAATGAACTAGCTGATCCGGGTTGGAGAAAACTGCAGGAGAGGAAAGCTTGCATGGAGCCGAAATCCAGTGCTCAGGGGTAGCACAAGGCAGGAGAAATGATCATCCAGACCCAGGAATCGAGACACACAGGAACGTCTCGGCAGAGACCAATGCTGGAGGGACACTGGAAGCAGGACTAAAGAACACAGTAGATAATCGCAGATGACAGCCAGCAGGAAGGATCCAGAGCAGGCGCTGAATGCCATGATAGAGCACATGGCTGGAGTGCATGTTGGGAGCTCAAAGGATGGAGGCAAAGTAACCAGCTAGGCCTCTATGTGGGGTAGGATGAGCAGACAGACCTCTACATAGGTCAGCCAGAGGAAGGAGTAGAGAGCAGCAGCTAGGCCCCACAAAGGCTTGCAGAACCATAAAACACTCACACAGGGCAGCAAAGGAGCAGTGAAAGCTTGCCAGGCTAGGCTCCTGTGTGGCCAGAGGGAATGGCTGGATCACACGTAAGCCAGGTGGGAAGGGGAGAGAGTGAGTCAAGCTAGACCTCCAGAAAGGCTAGGCAAGATGGGAATGCCACAATGGAGGGCAGCCTCGTGCAGCAGACATCCAAGAGGCTGAAGCTGAGGGGATGCTAGTGGCGTGCAGCCAAATACATAAGCAAGAGGGGACTTGGAGGTAGGCAGCAACAGAATAGCAACAGCTGGACTTGCACGGAGGTCCGCCAAACACAGAAGCAAAGAAGCACGGAACTCTGACTCAGAGCAATGCTGTGCAAGACACCAGGCAAGATGACAAACTTGGACCACAGCCATTGGAGGCATGGAATGCATCATGAAGAGAGGGAGACTGGGAATACTAAGCCACGTAACTGTCATGTACTGGAAGATCCATAATAAACAGGCTGCCAGAGGCTAGCATAGGAGCCAGTGGCCAGTGCCATCAGATACCAAACAGAAGACAGGAAGGGCTGTCACCCAAAAGCAGAAGCTGATGAATGAGTCCAAGACAGCAGGCAGGAGCACTGCCATAATAGCCGGGCATGACACAAGTGAATGGAGAAAGGGCAGCCAGAGACTAGTTATCATCAGATGATAAGCATTAGAGAAGCAACTCACGGACATGGTAACAGGAAGGGAAGTTAGGGGGAAGTCCCAGGTCCAGTGAAAACATGAGGCAAAATTGACCAGATACCAACATCCGTACTCCTCAGTTGTGAACCTGTAGGCAACACTGCATGAGCATCCTTCAAGGGGAACTGACAGTCCATGGAGTGGAATGAAAAGCAATCCTGAAATGTGCATGTTATACTGGCAGGAAATCAGGATGATGACAAGTCCATGTAGGTTCCAACAAGCAATAACTGCAAGGCTCTGAATGGAAAGGACCCATTGAGCAGCCATTGAGAAAGCTGGAGAGGGGGCCAAACCATGATTCGAGAAGGGGCTGAGCATACAGGCCACTGAGAGTCCAAGCGGTGCAGGAACGAAAATCAGGGAATGCAGCTGAGAAGAAGGAGGCAGACATGCACTGACAGCAGGCACAGAGAGCGGCAGAAATGTAGGCAGTCCAGGTCACAATGCGGCAACTAAGGAAGGAGAAGCCCAGCTGGTGGTGGTGGAGTTCAGCCACAAGGAAGAGTCCGGTGGAGCAGCGATGTGTGGAGCAGGCGGTTTCCATAGCAGGAGCAATGGAAGCAATGCAGCTGGAGAAACGTGTACTAGGCGGTAACATAGAGCAGTGGCTGCTGGAGGAGAGGCAGAGAACAGAGAGTGAGCAGGATGGAGAGCAGTCCAGAAGGTAAGCAAGAATAGTGATAGAATGAGGGGCCACCAACAACGCGGCCCAGCAAGGTAAAGCAGCAGTGAGGGAACCCCAAAGGAAGGGCTCAGAGAAGAAAAGGAGGAGCAAGGGGATGGGGGGGGCCAAACAAACCAAAAGACAGGAGGGGGTGACAACCACTACCACAGCAGCAGAAATGAGAAAGAGGGAGGAGGGGGGACACAGCAAACGAACACAGAAACAGATCAGCCGGTCCCCAGCACCACCCCACTAGCGAGTGCGACTTGCTCTAAGCAGAGCGGCGATAGCCTGATGGATTAAGTAGGAGATGGGGGAGGAGCTATTTCCCCATAAAACCACAGGCATACGCCTTTAAATTATTGATCAAGATTGATCAATGACATACTAAAATTTAAAAAAACCTGCCCCAACCATGTCCATTTTCCAGGGCAGTTGCGCGAGACCTTCCTCACAGAATAAGAGTGTCTCTCACACTGACGAAAGGGACATTCCAACGGGCCATGAGTGCACCGTTGATCTTTAATGTAGACACAATAAACCATTATCAAGAAATGTTACTGCATAGTGTGAGTGCATGGTTTTGAAAATGGTTTTCAAAAACATACACATTAACAAGTCCTAATGTAGAATGTGAGACAGCACTCTCTTCATTTTGGACAGAGGGCTTCTGAAGGGTCAAATGAGGGACTACCCATTGTAATGTAGCACAGACGACGAGAGGTATGGACCAGGTGCCTTGGTAATGTTTAGTTATTTATTTAACAATTTTGTACCCAGCCCCTGCTGAGAAGCAGCATTCGGGTTCCAGTGGGGTCCTGCCTCTACCCATTTCTACAGTTGCTTGGACTGGAACACTGAGAGGTTAAGTAATTTGTCATTGAAGACACAGTGAATACTTCACCTAGTGGGGGTTTGAACTTGCGGTCTCTCAGTTCCCAAGTTAGTGCACTAACCTCTACATATCACTGCCTCCTCTTATCTATATATACATCTACATCTACAGCTACATCTATATCCATATAGCTATATCTACAGCTACATCTATATCTATAGATATATCTATATAGCTATATCTACATCTACATCTATATCTATAGATCTATAGCTATATGTATATCTACATCTACATCTATATATCTATATCTATATAGCTATATCTACAGCTACATCTGTATCTATGTAGCTATATCTACATCTACACCTACAGGTATATCTATAGCTATATGTATATCTACATCTATATCTATATCTATATCTATATCTATATCTATATCTACATCTACAGCTGCATCTATATATATATATCTAAAGCTATAGCTACATCTACATCTACATCTATAGCTATATGTATATCTACATCTATAGATATAGATATATATATATATCTATATAGCTATGTCTACATCTACATCTATATCTATATATATATATATCTATATAGCTATATCTACATCTATTTTTATATCTATATCTGTTTAGCTATATCTACATCTATATAGCTATATCTACATCTACATCTACAGCTACATCTATATACATCTATAGTTATATCTATATCTATGTAGCTATCTCTACATCTATAAATATATATATATATATATATATCTATATAGCTATATCTACATCTACATCTACATCTATAGCTATATGTATATCTATAGTTATATCTATATCTATATAGCTATATCTACATCTATATATATCTACTGTATATAGCCATATCTACATCTACATCTACAGCTGCATGTATATATCTATAGCTACAGCTACATCTACAGCTATATCTATACATCTATATATCTATAGCTACATCTACATATATATCTACATCTATATCTATAGCTATATCTATTATATATATATATCTATATAGCTATATCTACATCTACAGCTGCATATATATATATATATATATATATCTATAGCTACATCTACAGCTATAGCTATACATATATAAATATATATATAGCTATAGCTACATCTACATATATATCTATATCTACATTTATAGCTATATATACACATTTACAGCTATATCTGTATGTATATGTATATCTGTATCCACAGCTATATCTACATCTACAGCTATATCTATATATATATATATATATATATATATATATATATATATATCTATATCTATATTTACATCTATAGCTATATCTACATCTACAGCTATATTTATATGTATATCTATATCTACATCTATATCTATATCTATATCTACCTCTACAGCTACATCTACATCTACATCTACATCTACATCTACAGCTATAGCTACATCTGCATCTATATCTAGCTATAGCTACAGCTATGTCTATATATATATATATATGTATCCAGCTATATCTACAGCTACATCTATATCTATATCTAGCTATATCTACAGCTAGATCTATATATATATATATAGCTATATCTACATCTATAGCTATATCTATATGTATATCTATATCTCTATAGCTATATCTTTATACATATATAGCTATATCTATATATCTATATCTATAGCTATAGCTATATCTCTATATTTGTATCTGTATTTATAGCTATGTCTACATCTACAGCTATATCTATATGTATATGTACAGTCGATTCCGGATGTGTGCACATGCCTGGGAACTCACAAATTTGTGCACACATCCGAAAATGCACACAGCCAAAAATGGCATCTGGACTCCCGATTTGCGATTGTGAGATCGCGGTTAACAAGTGATGCGGTGAATAACAGAACTTTAAGCCGAAAAGATGTTAAGAACAGTTATGTTTAATTATAAAATGTCACACACAATATACTGCACTGTAATATACTTTATAGCAGTAAAACAAAATTATTAAAAGAACTGTAAAACTGGTTAAAGTGCTAGTTTGCAATGCTGTGGTTACTGGTGTAAAAGTCAATAATGCTTGATTGCTTCGTGTTGCTTTTACTTAGTGTTTCAATTTTTTTTTCAAAAGAGTAAAACCACCTAAAGTCTGTCTGTTCTCTTGATCCATGTAGTGCCTAATTTTTGTTAACATACGCCAGACTTCTGCAGTGGTAGGCACCTCAACCTCTGGGTCCTCATCTTCTTCAGTTTTCACACCGCTCTCTCCAAGTACAGAATCACAAATGTCACTGTCTGTCAGTTCATCACTATCTATATCCACAGCTATATCTACATCTACATCTATATATATATATATATATATATATATATACATGTATACAGTATCTATATCTATAGCTATATTTATATCTACCTCTACAGCTACATCTACAGCTACAGCTATAGTTACATCTATATCTATATCTAGCTATATCTAGCTATATCTACATCTATATCTATATTTATATTTATATCTAGCTATATCTACAGCTACATCTATATCTATATCTATATCTAGCTATATCTACAGCTACATCTATATATCTATATCTAGCTATATCTACAGCTACATCTATATCTACAGCTACATCTATATTTATATCTATATCTAGCTATAGCTACAGCTACATCTACATCTATAGCTATATCTACATCTACAGCTATATCTATATCTATATGTATATCTATATCTATATCTCTATAGCTATATCTTTATATACAGTGTATATATATATATATATATATCTATATCTATATATCTGTAGCTATAGCTGTATCTATATATTTATATCTATATTTATAGCTATATCTATAGCTGTATATATAGCTACATCTACATCTACAGCTATATCTATACCTATAGCTGTATCTGTATCTATATCTATAGCTATATCTATATATCCATCTCTATATCTATATATCTACATCTACATATACATCTACATCTACATCTACAGCTGTATCTGTACCTGTTGCTGTATCTGTATCTATATCTATATCTGTAGCTGTATCTATATCTATATCTATATCTATAGCTATATCTACATCTATCGCTATAGCTATATCTATATCTATATGTGCTGTATATGTATGTATATATATAGCTATATCTATATCTATATCTATATTGGCAACTTTATGAGCTCAATCAGCATGCCACCACCTGTTGGCAAAACACAAGCATACTTTATCATGGAAGCTCAGGGATGAACCTTTAACGTAGAAGCTTCATGTCTAAAAGTGAAGTGTTTGACCAAATGAGCAACAGAAGCCATGCCAGCAGCTAAGCTACTGAGCACCTGCCATTTGAAAGGAAAGCACCTTCCAGGAGAATGGGAAATATGGGTGATCATGCCTGCAAACAGAACCCCCCCCCTCCCGATTTTGGAAGTGATACGCTTAAAAAGAACCAGAACATTTTGGGGACTTTCCAACCATAATAGATTGTTTCCTCAGATAAAGGGAGTGAGAACACTGTATTTTGGATGCTGACCCTGTTGGGAGAGTCTTTTGCTGTTTGGTGTAGTGTTTGCTTGTGTATTAAAGCAGCAGTGTACCAAAATTGGGTAAAAACATCAGATCCTACTATTTTCACAATAAAAGATTCCAGGCATCTTCCAGATTTATTTGGTGCCAAAATGATCTAGTTCCACCATAATTTGAATGCCGGTATTTTATAAATGTTTTAATTTAGTTTTTTTCTCAAGAAAAAAAAGATGGCCACCACACTTGGCTTAGAAATAGCACTGTAGACCTGGGAAGGATTAGGATCGAGAAAATAACAAAAACTCCTGGTGCACAGCATAGGAGTGTCTAGAAAACTAGATTTGACAAGTATTCTAATATTTCTATTAATTGTACTTGAAACTAGCTTTTTGGAAAAACATTTTTCATTGCACTGCTGCTTTGTGATATTTTTTTGTATTTCTCAATCTTGTACGAACTTCCACCCACTGACTTCCAGAGGCTGCACTACTTCAATAAATTGGATCTGAAAAAACGGTGGTCCTGCACAAACAGTGTTTGGAGACCTGCAAGGGAGTTCAACAGTTCATAAATTGCACTGCTGCTTAAAATTGAACACTGCATTATAGAAGGTCTTCACCACCTGCACACTTGTACTGAGATCACTAGGCCCTACTTTCCAGTCTATCACAGGTGGTATGCTAGAATAGCACTCCACAGATGTAGTGCAGATTCAGCATTTAGTTCCCAGAATCCCCCCCACCCCAAAAAAATAAAACTAGCTTGGTTGTTCAGCTCCTGTATGTTTTTGAAGGGATACTTTCACTTGATTCCACCAAATTCTAGAGATAGGCAGATGCCAGTTGCCATTTACCAGATATTGGCAGATAGTGAAGTTTTTCCACAGGAAGAAATACTTGGCTATCCTCAACTGGTCTATCTGTTGTTGTTTTTTGCCATCCAAGCAGATAGTAATTATTTAGTGTAACCGTCCTTGTTAGGTACGTAGGTTTTCTTGGTATGTATCAACTGTTGTTCTGAAACATTATTTTGAGTTTTGTACCTTCTGTCTGTATTTGCCACCCTGTTTTCCCCAGGTTGCACCAAGAAACAAGTCTTGGCTCAGTGTGCCTTTCCTGGCTAACATTTTAAATAAATAAACAAATAAATTATTGCTTGTTTTTTTTTTTATTAGGATGATTTGATCATATGGAAAATGAAGCAAATGCAATAACCAGTGGATGGCGGCCCTGTCTGGTGGATGGCAGTAGATAACCAACTGTGTCCCTTTTGCTACCAAATTTAAATAAATTATGAAAGAAACAGTGGGAACAGTAAGTGAATCATATGGTTAAATCCTGCAATCATTTCACTGTTAATCTGGAATTACTGTACCCATGTCCTATGGATTTAGGATCAGCCCCTGGAAATGAGTTTACCTCAGCACAATGCACTCAACTGGAGTGTCTTGTTGTGCTTATCATTTTTTTCTTATTGTTAAATATGTTTAAAAATTTAAATAATTTGGTTTAAACAATAGATAAATTGAGTAGTACAGGTTTTTTTTTGTAAAATAGTCCTTCCATCTGCTAGAACTGGATTTTAGTTTCTTTTGACTTTGGACATTTGTTCTACTTTGCATCCTGTAGTTGTAGTTCACTATATTTAGTGTAGTTTTTTTTTTTTTTTGCATAACCCCTCCCACCCACAATCTAATAACATCTGAGGGTTGAATTTGCTGATTGCACAAAAAACTATGAGTAAAAATGGATGGAGCACATATCTGAGCACTCAAATAATCATGAGTAGCAAAACAAAGGTAAAGGGCAGGGGGAGTCGGGAAGAGTGCCGGGAGTGGTAGTGTGGTTGAGCGTAACAAATACTTAAAATGTTCAAAAGCACAGTGATGTACCCCCCCAACTACCACCAACATCACACCCTTTCTCAAGTTTTATACAATGAAATTACCACCATGTTGTTCACAGCCCCCCATGTATTATCTTCCATTTTGTTCTATAAGGGTAGGGAAGGGGTGGAGTTGGGATCTGCGCTTCTTTGTTGTCCACTATTAGGCTATACAGGTTCTTATTGTAAGTGCAGTTCTTTTAAAACCCTTACTCAAGACAGAATACTGTCTACAGTCTAGCGTAATCTTTCCTCTACTTTTTCTGTCTATAGTCTCCATCTCCGCAGCCATATGAAGACTGCTGTGGCAGTTCTAACCCTGATGCTGGTGAGGGTGGGAGTGAGTGGAGGAGCAAGCAACTCCATCAACAACCCCCAGCTACACTGCTCTATATCCAGGTAGCGGGGAGGGGGGGCTTTGCACCAGGTAAAAAGAGCACTTTAGCTGCTTTCTAATTTGAACCCATACAAATACTGGAGAATACATTCATATATGACACACATGCAAAGGTTGAAATTCACAATAGATCTTATCCCAAGACAGCTGTAAGGCACAATTCATAACCAGGAGATCCCAGATTCAAATTCCACAATAGTCACTAGCTCACTGTGTGACCTTGTGAAAGTCATTTGACCTCCCTGTGTTTCACTCCCCCCTACCCAGTGATATTTGGGTAGAAGTAAACAGCCCCCCCAAAAAAAAATTAGATGTATCTTAGTTGGGCTAACCTAGGTAAATATAGAAAAAAAGTACTCAAGCCCAGAAGCACAGACTCCACAAAGGTGCATTCCCCTAGAATTAAATACAATGAATGTTACTACAGCAGTGTAAAGAAAATGGGTTAAATTTGTTTCTTTCTAATTGATGCCAAATGTCTTCCAATTCATTTTGGTGGTGACATTTTCAGTTTCCATTATCATTTAAGAATTTTATGAAAGTTTTCAAATAATTATTTCTCAAGAAAAAAAGATGTCTGCCTCATTGTTGCATAGAAATAACATTAAAGACCCAAGAAGGGTAAGAATTCAGACAGAAATGCAGATGTACAGTACACAGTATAGGAAGTATCCAGAAAACCCAGATCAACAGTTCTGCCAATATTTTTCATAACCATAGCACAAAATTAGCTTTTTGGAATTACTTTTTTCATTGCACTGCTGCTTTAAATTTCTCTTCACTGTATTGTACAGTTGTTCAAAAAACAAGCTTCGATCAGGTGGAGAAAGGGGATTCTTTGAGAAACACAAACCTTAAAGGGGAACATGGTATCAGTGTGGCTCAGTTGGTAGCACATCTGCCTCTGGGCCAGAAGGTTGTGGGTTCTTGTCCCACACTGGGACTGGGCTCATACTTAAATGTTGGCACCTGAGTGCAGTATTGAGGGGGGCTGTACTGTCAAAGTGTGCCATCCTTCTGATCAGATGTAAAGCAGAGGTCCCTTCTACCCATCTCTGGTGGTGTCCAGGTGGAAGTAAAAGAACCCACGGCACTTTTCACAAGAGTTGGGAACATTCCCCCCTTCATAAAACTGGTTCATGCAGTTTTCTAAGGCTGTATGTGGGGTGTTGGTGTGCAAAATACTGCCACAACATGTTCAGTCACTTGACTACCAGTCTAGCATTGCTTGTAAAATGCTTTGGGATACAATGTGCATGTAAAGTGCTATATAAATGCTGATTCTTCTTCTTCAACATTTAAGCAATAATGCATGAGAAGGTGTGCAGTTTCATGGGACATTGTCCTCACTCAGGTGCATCGTGAGGCACAAGGCTGCATGCTGAGTGACTTCAACCACAGGATAAACAGGCTGCACTGTATTTATATCTCGCTGCTTTTTTGAAAATGACTTTTTATTAAAGGTCTGAATGACATCTTCAAGATCTATATCTAGGAGATCAGGAGAGAGCAACCAATGTACACAAGCAGATTGACACAGTCCTATGGTGAGTCTGGGCAATTAATTTTATTTGAAATCATTACTTTATTACTAATACATTACCAGTGAATACAAAGCAAAAATATACATTATGTTGCCACTGATCAAAGGTCAACTCGTTATCATCCATTTTGATACAGACAGTTTGTCAGGTGTGAGAAGGGGGGTCCAATTATGACAAGCAAGTCACTGTTAGCAGAACTCCAGGTGGAGTATAAGAGACAGCCACTTTAATAAGTATAGTTGGGAAGCCAAGTTTGTAAAAGATGAACCTGATTTGTCAAAAGCCTCCAAGTCTGGAATCTTCCCTGTACTTTGGGTTACCAGCAGTACTCTGAGCTCTACCAGCACCTCAGGGAGGGGAGGGGGGGAGAGAAAGGCCTGTCCGCTCAGTTACATGATCTAAATTCTAATCAAACATCATTTAAAGCGTGTTTTATTTCAGCCTCTGGAGAGACGGTCCCTCCTGACTCTTCTCCATGGCAACCGGTGTCTCATTTCAGAAGTGTCACGCTACATTATCATCTCGCAGGCTCACACACTCTCGCCTGACAAGTTCTCTCTGCCCCTTGCGACAACCGTGCCGGGCTTATGCTGTTTATTTTTGGTGTCAGGCCGGGCCCGGCAGATTGAAAGGCAAGCTCAGCTCTTGAATAACAAGCATCGCACCCCATTTGGTGATAAGAGATAATTTGAGAAGATATTTGCTTACATGTGTATAAGCAATTTGCTGTATTATGTAGCCAGCCTGTGTATGTGCAGAGGAGAGAGACAGGGAGATGCAAAATCCTGCCACAGGAAGGCAAACATTTCATTTCTGTCCTTGTGAATTAGATTTCCGTCATCTGAGGTTGTTAGTGTTGCAAAACAATATGAAATTATATATGCTAAGATGCCATCACAGTCACCTGCCTTAATAGACACATGTATACAGGCTTTTTAACATTTGTTTTTTTGCTTTACAGCTCTAATACTCAGTTGAGCCCTCTAGATTTTAGGTTTAGTAGCAGAAGCATTAATGTTTGTTTATTTATTTATTGACTTGTGAAATGGGTTGGCTCACAGACATAGATGTTCATTTTTCAGGAGCAACCTGGAGCTAGTTACACCCAATAGGAAATACAGTTCAGTTATACGGAGAGTACAGTATACAGTTCAGCAGAAATGAACAAGACCTGTGACATGACAATAATATTGTAGTTACAGTAATACGTATTGTTGTACATCGCTCCAAGTAAAGTCCAGTGTGCCGTATTATACAACTCTAAAGTATTAGATAACTGTTGGACTCTTGAATTTGTGGAGGAGGGAGACAAAGATGGAAATAGCCACCACACATTTGTTCAGTGGGTACAGATGCACTCAGTTGTGGGGCACTCTGATCAGATCTTTGAAGCACTCTCCTGGATAGAGACGGGACATTTTTACACAGCCGAGAGGCTTTGTGTGAGAAAGATCGCCGGCCAGTTGTGACTCTGAAACAGTAACAACCCTATGGTATTTATTGACAGTGATTAACACTTGCTCTCCTGAGGCACTACTGTAGTACCTAAACATACAATAAGAAGTACTTGCCACTGATGGTAAATGAAAAGCTTTTGTTATTTACTTAACAGTATATATATAGGGGATTCACAATGACCTGACTCAAAATAACCAATTTATCTTTGGGTGTGCAGAGGCAAGCTACTCACAAGTTATGAATGTCATGCCCCCTCATATATGATGATAAACTATGAATTATGAGTCAGGCCATTGCCAATTTGATTTATACGATATCAGTTTACTCGTTATAATTTTTTAATTTGATGTTTGTGTCAAGATTTATCTTTTTCTTTGCTAGTTGTTGGCTTCAGTGCTGCACAGGGCTACAGTGATGTCATCAGTATTGTGAAAACTCTGCTCTGATTGGTTCAGTATTCCATTGTGATGTACTATGCTTTCATAATATTGGATGTGGCCTATCTAATAGTGCGTAATATCAAGCTAACCTAAGGTTAAATATGTCACAAGCAAAAATATCACTACTGGCTGATTACTTCTACTACCTTTGTTGACCTTGCCAAACCATTCAACACTGTCTCCCATCCCCTTCTACCTGACAAGTGCGTAAGGACAGGAGGACTATCTAACCTTTTGGTTTTCTGCTTCCACTCTCACTTTAAAGACATTAATCAGTCCAAGCAGGGAATGTATTTTGTACATTTCTTTGAAACCTGGCTTTGTTACCAATGCCCTTTCTGGGTAACCCTTGCCTCAGTGCTTTTGTGCTGAGATTCATGGTCACATAGGTGCACCCCCCCCCATTCATATCAGTTGTACTCTAGTACTCCATCCTGTACTCAGTTGTTTTCTAATTTTCTTGGCAACCTCCCCTCTGTCTTTGCCTCTGCATATCTACCTGTTTGCAGTGCCTGCAGATGTAGACACTGTACTTTTTGCCCCAGGAGCTGCAGCGTCAGTGCTAGAATCCTCTGTGGAGCAGGATTTTGATAACATCCAGTGTTGGTTCCTGTCCCACCAACCAATATGTAACAACAAGAAGACACTTACAATGACCCTTGGCTGCAAGCAGGACTCACAAGGTTCCACAAAAACCCCTGTCTATGCCAGCCCGGTGGCACTGAGGGTTCAGGTGCTCGACACCACACTTCACACCATGCCAGCAACCTGAGTTCGGGAATGAGCCAGGGTTGTCAGGGGTCAGCAGGAGGGCGAGGAGCAGGATCAAGCTGCCGTGAGGCAGCTCTCCTCTCCCAGGGAGAGATGTGGAGGTTACTCGGCCCTTGGCTGCCACCTGATGGAGGACGGATGGCAGTTCAGGCTACAGGTGCCTCAGAAATTGCCAGAGATGGGGCAGAACGGGCTGACCCTTTGCCACAGGGTGCGTATGTACCTCCACGCGCACGGACGGTCATGTGCTGGGGCTCTGGGCACCAGGGAGAAAACAAGGGTAAAACACTTTGTATCCCCATCACCAAGTAGGCAGGAGGTAGCAATGGGGATCAAACAGCTACATAAATAAAACAGTCTATTTGACTTTGGATGGCTCCCCTAGAAAATCTCCTCACTTCAAGTAGTTTGATGATGTGTGGCTTGACTGAAACCTCAACTTCACTGCCCACTTTGACTCCACGATAAAAAAAGAAAATTTCTTCCCAAGTTCTGCGCTCTTTAATACAACAAGACCTGCCTCCCACTCCCACCCTGCCATGAGATGGTCCTCAGGATGATCATGTCAGTTTCTGACTTCACAGATGTGGAGTACAGTGCTGCCCCCCAGTCCACTGAAGCCAGACTGGATCAACTTTATAACTCCTGCCACCTTACTCTCAGCTGTCCTCCCTGTGCCCACCACATCTCTTGTTCCACCAACCTCTCCTTTCCTTCCCAGGAAGGCCAGGAACTCTACCACTCTACCTCCCTGCCCTCTAAATTCTAGTCTGGCTCTCTCCAACCTGCTACCACTCCTCCCTTCTGTACCCCTCCCTCCCCTCCCCTCCTCCTACTGCCTCTGTTCCATGATGCATGCTCCTTCTTTATCCCTCATTCCAGGACTTCTACAGGTCAAGCGCTTCTTCTCTCCCTCCCCTTCCCTCTGGAATAGCCTCCCTTCCCAATCACTCCTCTTCCTTCCCCCTTCCCTAAATATCACCTTTGTAGTTTCTGTGTTTATAGCTGCTCCTGCAACTAGCACATCTCACCTTCCCTCTCCCTCCCCATACCCTTACCCTTTTTCCCCCTCTGCCTCCTAGTACTTCACTCTACCCCCTGCTGTAGCATGCGTTTTTTTTCTCTGTTGCCTAGGCACCCTGTATTTGCTGCTGTTACCACAACCCACTGCTTGCTACTCACATTTTGTAATTCTGTAAATGATAATACAAAATCACACATGCCCCCACAATGCAAAGCATCATGGGCTGCATATGCAAATCACCACAGAATGTTATGCTGGTCCAACTTTAAGCAGACTTGCACCTCTTTACCTGACATTCACATTGTGCTGTTTATCTGTTACCTGTTTATGACATTTTCATGACATATTTTGCACTGTTAATCCAACCTACCATTCTGCAAACTCTTCCTTGGATGCACCTGGACATGAGCCTTGATTCTGAGTGCCTTTCCCAGCCACCAGTTTCTACTAAATAAGTAAATATCACTTGTTCGCTTGCCACATTTATCTCCATAGTTGTACAAAAAAAAATCAGTAAAAGTACATAAAAGGACTCACAGTTATAAAAGATGTGGGCTAAGACCCAAAAGTGACACTGTAATGCAGCTTGTGGGGGGCTACACTGTTATTTGAGTTGGAGGGGGCCTGCACTGTTATTTAAGTTGCTGTTCTTCAGATGAGGTCCCTTCTGCTAATCTCTGGTGGCTGTCCAAGTGGATGTTGAAGATCCTAGTGTACATTTTGGAAGGGTAGGAGTGTTACCCACAGTGTCCTGGCCAACCTTTCCCCTGTCGATCACACAGACATATGAATCTGCCAGCAGAAACAAGCCTTATGGTCTACCAAGTTAGTCTGCTCAAATGTGCAGCTAGTACCCTTATATTGCAGCTGCCCCCCCTCCCCTCACCTTTACCCCCCCTCACACCCTGTCCCATGCCATTTTAAAACTGCCCACTGTGTTACAGGATACCACCTCCTCAAGAAGAGTGTTCCATTTTTCCACCACCTTCTCTGTGAAAAAAATGCCTCCTCATCTCTCTCTGATATCTTCCACCCTCCAACCTGAGACCATGCCCTCTGGTGTCCCTTCCTCTCCTCAGCTTAAATATCCCTTCTGTGCCTGTTTTGTTAATTCCCCTTCAAATATTTGAAGGTCCCAATCATATCCCCCCTGATCTCTCCTCCAGGGTGTACATATTCAGCTCAGTCAGCCTGTCCTCATAGGTTTTGCCCTCCAGCTTCTGGATCATCTTAGTTGCCCTATGCTGTACCCCCTCCAGCAATCTGATATCCTTCTTCAGAAAGGGACGCCAGAACTACACGCACTACTCCAAATGTGGCCTGACTAGTGACCTGTACAGCAGCAGGATCACATCCCTATTTCTGGATGAGATTCCTCTCGTAATACAACCCAGCATTTTGTTGGCCTTAGCTGCCACCTTCCTGCACTGAGCTGAGTTGTTCATGTTACCTGTTATGATCACCCCTAGGTCCTTCTCCTCCACTGTGACCTTTATTTGAACCCCTCCCAACTGGGAGCTCCTCTCTGGGTTTCTTGCTCCAAAGTGCGAAACCTTGCACTTCTCACATTGAAGCTCAACTGCCACTTTTCCAACCACTCCTCCAGTTTGATCAGGTCCTCCTGTAGTCCATGCCACCTCTCTAGGTTGTCCACCACCACCCCTATCTTGGTATCATCTGCAAATGGACAGATCTTGCTCCTAACACCATGTGAGATATCAGATATGAATAACCCAAACAACACCGGACCCAGGTCATGGGTTCATGTAGCCCACCATCCAGGATACACCTGAATATGAGGTGACAGTGCAGTGTGCCTTTCCTGGTCCAAGTTAACATATAAATACACAAAACGTCTGTGCAATGGCAAACAGACCCTAGCTGTTTCCTGTCAGTGACCTACTACCCAGTGCAAGACCTGAACAGTAGTGTTTCTGTACAGTATCTGCCCATCATTAACATAGTACCATGTGACTTTTGCACTGAGAATGGTGTTATCTCAATTGCTCTTTAACATGAGATAAGGTAAAAACCTACTTTTTGAATTATTCTTGGCGTAGCAAACCACAGAGTCCTAATCCAGTGCACTGTTAGTCAGAAAGCACTAAAAATTTATCTCCAGAGGTGCTAGCATATGCCTATTAAAGCAAATCAAAGAACTTTGCACCAGATATGCATCAAAACTGTTGTAGCAATTAGGATACTTATGAAAGCATAGGTTATTTAGAGAAAAACTGTACAGCAAACAAAGCAAGATGAAAACCTAATATAAATCTTTATTAATTACAACAGTCTCTACAGCAAATTCAAAAGCCCTCTAAGGAGATTTTGGTCCTATGGGTTCAAACAGAATTAAACAGTCAAGGTCCTTTTTTTCAGTTTGGCTACAAAAAAAAGTGCTACGCAGGGAAAGTTAAGTCTCAGCTGCTGGAGCTGGCTCGGCAGAGGCTTGGGCTCAAACATTTGACTCAACTTAAATTGGTGGGACTAAAGGCTCTTGAAATTGCTTTGGAATTTGCCTTTGTGGGTAGGGGTGATACAGTTCTGCGGTGTGATGGTCCCTGTGAAATTGATTTTTTGTAGTCCTAGCTCCAATCAAAAAAGCTAAACCTATTTTCAGGAATGCATATGCCGCACAAAGGTACAGTATGTAGGGTGGAATTGAATAAATATCTTATATGGGATTTCACAGACTGTTAGCCAAGGGCAGTACCAGTGGAAATATCAAGGGGTAGGGGCGAGGGGAAGTAGCTGAGCTCCCAAACTGACTGTCTGCCCCAAATCTATCTTACAAAAATTAGAGGTTCAACTCAGGTGGCCAAAAACTCATCATACGTTGCTTCTTCGCATCCATAAATTCTTTATTATGGTATTTTTTTAAATGTATTCAGCTATTCTTAACATAGTTTTTTTTTTTTTTTATTAGTGTTCACTTTAACAAAGATGACAACTCCCAGAAGGCTCAACTGAGAGTCCTGATCTGGAAGGTCCTAGTTTGGGGCAGATGAACTATTGAGGACAAGGATCCTTTTTCCATGCAAATGAACTTAGTAATGATAAATAAAGGAAGAAATATGTATTTATTTGTATTTTTTTCACTGGGAAAGGCACACTAAGCTACAATACCTTGTTTCCAGGTATGTTTGGGGCGGGGGGGGTGCAGTATGCTGTTTTATTGACAGGGTGACTGTTGACCATGACACCAAAGACACTTTTCCTCTTCTTCAACAGCTGCACTCTACTTATTTGTCCACTGCAAACATGATAGAAGCAGCTTTGAGGGAAGTCAGAGACAAGGAGCAAGCCTATCTTTCAGATACTCAGTACTGCATATTTTGGCGTAACCTTTCTTGGTTGTGAACTTTAGTATGTGACAGACATTTTGAATATATATATATATATATATACAGTATGTGTATGTATATATATATATATATATATATATATAAATGACTATCTGGGACTGAATTTTTCAGTTTCTTTTTGAGACTATGTAAGAATTTTTTATTTGCCTTTGAACTTTTCACATACAGTTGGCTATGTTACCCTTTTAAAGGGTGTATTTCCTTTGTTCAGTTTTAGTTATTTATTTAACATAAAATCCTTTAGGCAAATGTCTATTTTCAAAGGATCTCGAGTCAGGTGTATGGACATTAAGTACAAACCTTCAAAGGCTATGCACAGTGCAACATATTGCAATAGGTTAAGTTACGGGTGTTTAGGCAAACAAATGCAGTACACATACGAATACAGTGCCAGGAATACATAGAATCTTAGAAGCATTTACATATTCTGGAAGCAGAAAGCATAGCCATCAATTGGGTTTTATAAATGAGGCAATAGTCACATCCTCAACACGTCAGTAGTGTGATTCCAAAATTTGTCAGATCTAAATAAGAATGATTTCTGACACATCGAAGATTTCCTGAGAGCTAGTAACAGAGAGTGGCATTGCACGCCTATGGTTGCATATTTATTGTCCACATACTTTTTTAACTTATATTTTATTCAATTTTAAATCAATGTACATTGCCATAAATGGTACATGCACACTGTCCATATCATCGACAAAAGAAAAATAAAATAAAATTAAAGAATACATAACCCAGTCACCTTTAGAAAATGGACTAGATACTGTACCTGGTGCTCTCTGATTGGCTGACAGCTAGAGCAGTGGGGCATATTAACTATCAGTAGAGCCCAGTAGATAATAAGTGCCATCCCCTTCACCCACTCACGGATCCATGTGCCAGCCTGCTTTCTCATTGGCTGATAGCACCTGATTGACTTTCAAATTGCCGTCATTTTTTTCTCTCGCTTAGCAAGAGCTTCTGCCCCCCACCACCACCACGCTCCCTAGCTGAGTGCCACCTGCCTGCTGGCTACATTTGTTTTTTTATTTAGTTTTGTTTTTTTATCTACAGTACTAATCTCATCCCATGCCCCCCCAATTCCTGACAGTGTTAGTGTGAACTGTCAGTGACTCTCCCATAGCTGACGGCGCTCTCGCTCCTCCCTCCTCCAGCCAGATGCCGGCTCTGTTCTGAAAATGAAGCATTTCTAATTTGTAGCACTGCTCACCTCTTCAGTACCCTCACTACTCATCTTATCCTATGCTTCGCGATCCCCGATAGTGTTACTGCGAATAGTCAGACAGTGACTGTTGCACAGCCGACAGCTATCTCGCTCCTCCTTCCTCCAGTCGGTCGCTTACTCTGTTCCAAAAATGAAGCAACCTTTTAATTTGTAGCGTTGCTCACCTCTTCAATACCATTACCCCACCCCCAACTAGTCTTTAAAAAAGTCTCTTTTACTTATCCACGGTGTATCTGCTATCCGGCTCCGTCTTTGTTGATGCCCATTCGTATCCCTCCCAACTGACAAATGTCAGAATTCCAATGGACACTGTAGAAAACACTCTTGATGAGGCTGACAAAACAAAAGTGTACTCAATGGCAAAAAAACTGAGTGTACGGATGGCTGAGCAGTGCCCATCTTCAGAAGGGGGGTGGGTCCTCTACCTCTGGACTTTCTATCAATTTCAGAAGCTGCTTCAGAGGGGTATAACTCCACACACAACTGCATCAGTGGAGGGACTACTTTATAGCACCTTTCTCCTTTACATTTTATATGTAATTTTTTCATTTTCTTTACATACTTCTAGGTATTTTTATGTAAAATAAGAACAAAAAGTCCATTTTCTAAGCACAATAATACCCACCAGGGTGGGCGGTATGGGCAATACCAGACCTTCCAGGGGCTATAAGGCCCTCCATCTTCGGCGCCGGGCCTCACTATGTCCCTGGAAGGTCCAGTTATTGCCCAATACTTCCCACTGTGTGGGGTATTATTGCTTGCATATATGATATAGTCAAAGTCTTTAAAGTATGAACAGGGTAACAAGCAAAGAAAATTTGTCCTAACAATATTTAGAAACCTATTACATCAGGAGGCTAACAATAAAGTTTACACCTACTAATCAGATATAAAATAATATTAAACAGCAAACTTACCGAAATACACTGCTTACTGTCTAATAAAAGTAACACCTGAGTTATTAATTTTACCAATTTTAAGCCAGCCTAGTGGCGCTGAAGGCTGAGGCACTGGACGCCACACCTCACGCCATGCCAGCCACCCAGGTTCAGGAATGGGCTTGGGTCATCAGGGGAAGGGAGAGGATCGAGCATCCCCAGACAGCTCTCCTCTCCTCTCTCTGGGGTGTGTATGGGGCTTGTGTCACTCTGCAGCGGTATCTGGTGGCTGTTGGATGCCCTGCACAGTTGCAGTGCACAGAAGAGAGTTGGAGCTCAACAGACATTGGCACGCAAGTGCGCTGTGTCACTGCGTGCTGACTCCAGGAAGAACACTGAGGCAGAAAAATAATGGGGCAGTCGCAGCAGCTGATGGCCGTGTGCTGCGTCCTTGGACCCGAGAGGTGCGCCCACAGGTATTGGCTCCAGATCCCCCTAGCCTCTAGGCTATACTAAAGGAATAATGCACGACAGGCTGTGTGTCGTGCTGAGATAACGCCACGCCTGGGGGGGTTGGGTACGAGGCCACAGGCCAAGTGCATCCAATGCCCCAGGCGTGGCGTTATCCCAAACAACACACACCCTGGAGTGCATTATTCTTATTATACAATGGCTCGTTGTTATACAGAATAAAAAAAATAATTTTAAAGAATGTTTTCATCAGTGTGGAAAAATATTTTTCATTTTTTAAAAGCAGATGAAACAATCCAGCTCAAGATGCTCAAGTAGCTCAAGATCATCTCGAGGTTCACAGTGAGGCTGAGACTAGACCTGTGGCATTGTGCTGGGATAACGCCATGGGTCCAGCCCAAGAATGACCAATCACGGTCCAATATTCTTTCTTGCCATTGTATAATATTAGATTTCCTAAATTAATAGTAACACCACTATTTACTAAACTTTAGTTACTTTGGTTATTTGAATGGAGTTCCACCTTAGCCAAACAGAAAGCCAGCCAAAATACAGTATTTCAAATACAAAACATGTAAGAATTTCTAGACATGTAGCCTGCACTTGAAAAAGAAAAATGCTAGTATTAATAAACATAGAAACATAGAAACATAGAATTTGACGGCAGATAAGGACCGCTTGGCCCACCCAGTCTGCCCATTTCCCTACCTACTGGATAAGCTGCAGATCCTAGTTAACCAGCAGCCTACTTCTTCCTACCCCCACCCCCTAGAATTGCCTTATGACTGTCCCATGCATGCTTGAATTCCACCACTGATTTTGACTGATCCTGGCCTTACAGGGATATGAGTGAAAATTTACCTGCCAGCTAAGTTATCTCCGACCGAAACTGCAAGAAACATCTGTGTCTTGCTTATGTCTGAGGGCTAACGTCAGAGTACAGATACACATTGTTGTTCCTGAAACTTAAAGCACCCTTTAACCTTGCTTTTTTTTATATACAGTTTCATTCACTCTCCAGAGCAAACTGTAGCAAAACCGTTGCTGGTTTAGTGGGAGTCATTTTGGGAGTTGGATCAGAATGAGTCACTGCAGAAGAAAGGGTACGATTTGTTTCTGGTATAAACAAATAGTGTAGAGACTCGCGCCCAAAGGTGGCAAATTGTCTTTCATAAATCCAAGGGTCTCAATGAACAGATCTCTTATGATGCCCCAAGTGAATATGTCATTGGTTTCCAAATTCAGCAAACCTACTGCCCATAAATGATCCCTCCTAGCAGCCTTCTCAAGTGCTTCTAATTTACGGGCTTGTTGAATACTGTCCCACAAATCGGAGGATAACAATGCCAAATCTGACCCAACTGTAATGCCAGAATTATTTTGTTTTTTAACTATGTCCGTAATGGCTGAATGAGATTCTTTTAGGTTGTGCTCTCTTGTTTCACTCGCACCTTCAATTATCTCCCATTTAGCGTGCAGCTTAGCAATAGCAGTAAGAAGTGTGGAACAGGACTGGTTGATTACCTCAAGGGAGTCAAGCTTTCCTTGGGGCATTTGAAATTGCTCTGCTTTTTCTAAGTCTCTGACTTTCTCAGTAATTGCTGGCGACAATATGGCATCGTGAATGGGTCCAGTGCCAGTGGATCCTGCCGGAGCCAAGGGATCCACACTCCCGGGGCTACCCAAGTGCATGCCAAGGAATATATCCAGTGGATCTATGTGCTCCCTCTTTTTCTTTTTTTACGTAGAGACTGATCTGAAGGGGAGACTCTAGTCTCAATTCTTTTCTCTCCCATGCGAAAAGGCATTTTCTTTCTTTTTTTGACTGACTTGAAAACTCCAGGATTGAGAGATCCATTTTTGTATGTAACCCCCCCACCCATAAATGGGGGTTCCAAAAAGTCTTCCTTGAGTGTACTTAAATGCCCACTGCAAGGCGGGCGTTCTGTGTCTTTGCAGGTGTAAAAGTGCTTGCATGCGAGTGCCCTGTTAGCCTCTGTGCCTGTCCCTTTAAGAGACATTATTTTTGTAGTGTATAATTAATCTGGGTAGGAGCCGAGTGTTTCCAGCCTCGAGTCCTGCCCAAGCTGCAATAATATTGCTCTGATCTGCCATCGCTAATGGTGCAGAGGGAGCTCTGTTAGAACTGGTAATTGTTTGCTGATTAGCTGCCCTAATAACAATGGTATCATAGTTTGTCTAACCTGCCTTTCTTTGCAGCATGGACATTTCTGTATTGCACCAATCAGTACCTTTTGGGGACCTTAAAATGGAGTCTGTCCTCAGGGGTCTTGTGGGACTGAATTTCTGTAGGAATTGTAGCTTTTTCATTTTGGCGCCTACATGGACTTGGAGGAGGAGCCCTTGCTTTGACAGACCGATGAATCAACCAACCAAACCCTTTTTGGATCAGAAGGAAGTCCTGATGCTGCCTGCAGCAGAGAGTCAGTCTGAGTTTGGAGTTGAGAGAGTGAACTGCTCAAGACATTTGAGCAGCTGCTCCTGCGTAGTAGCGCAGGAAACTGGTAGGAAGGCTGTGTCTGGCCTGCCTGCTTCATCTTCCCTTCTGAGAAATTTGCTAGTGAAATTAATTGGACTGAATCCGAACCAGCTTGTGACCAGAAATACCAAATTGTGACTGCCCTGTTACCTGAAGAAGACCGAAGATTTGCTGTAAGCGATCTGCCTATCAGGATGTCTGAATCACCACAGAGATCACGGTTTTGCTCAGGAAAACTGAATTGCAACTGGACTGTCATCCGACCTGTGGTATTGTGTTTTGCTTTATTATAAATGTGCTGTAAGCTGTCAGTGGGTCACAATTTTGCTCCCCACTACTTAAGTGTGTCATGCTTGCTGGAAGCTGTCTCCAGTACCTACTGAACTGAATCCGAACTGTTCACCTGGCCTGGGCCCTGCCACCTTGACCCAGTAAGCTATTTCAGATGCAGAGATCACCTTCAATGAGAGACTCACCCAGGGATCAGCCCCCTGCTCAACATCTCGAACAGGAATGACACCTCGGTGAATCGTGTGGGCCCTGCTTCTCTTGGCATACCAGCTTGTTGACCTGCAGTCTCCATTTTGTTCCTCCTGTGTTTCATATTGGGAAGCATGAGTAAACACCAGAATAGCTCCCTGCATCATCAGCTGAATCGAAAGTGTTGTCATCTGATTCAATTGTTTTCTTGTCATGAACTGAGCATCCAGGCTCTGGATTACAAATTGTGTGTGGTTGTGCATGCTTCTACTTTCCATCACAGGGCCCCGACCAGCTGCAACGTGGCACCGGCCTACCCCAGGCAACGTGTCAGGCTATCCCACCTTTTTTCCCAGCTGGGTACCCAGAGTGTGTGACTGTGAAAGGATTCTAAAGTGCATGCATGATTGCCTGATTGAATCAGTTACAGAACTGATCAGCCAAATTATGCCCCTTCCTTGTTCATTCCCCCTGAATAATCAGATCTAATTCTTTTTGCATTTAACTTGACTGTGGTTCCGTTTTGTAGAAGAAGCACTGTACTGTTGTTACCTGCTGTGTCTAACCTTATTTTTCAGGGGTCTCCAGGGTCGAACTGGTGGAATCAGCCCTGGTGGTAAGTGCAAACAGAATGGGGATTTGTATGCTGATTAAGGGTTATTGTAACTGTGTGTGTTGTTCATTGCTTAGGCCACTAGAGGGGAAAGGGGGGGGGTTACAGTGTCCTGGAGGGCTGTACCCAGGTAAACTACGCTACCAATAACCCTGTTCTCCAGGTAGAGGCACCCATTTTCAGTACCCAGGCCCCTTAACCTGCACCTAGTCATGCAGGCAGGGAGTAGCCCTTGGGATAGTGCCACCTAGGGGTTAGATGTGAGAAAAAGTGTTTCAAGCAGAATAAAGGCACGGTTTGATAAATTTTGATCAATTGTTTCCAAATGCACATCAGAGCTGAAACTCCTGCAACCTCCTTCAGTCCTTGTCTACGTACTTGAACATGGACTGTAATCCAGGAGACAGCAATCAGTGCAGGACTTTTCTGCCCAAGACCAAGGTACGGAATAGCGCCCTCAACTTAAAGTTGAGCCAGTGCAGATTGGTACAGAGGACACAGGTATGGGTATCAAGTCTGACATCAAGAACAAAATGGCAGGCCTTATTCAATAGTACTTTGACTCGGGATGGCACACTATCATTAGCAGGTATGTAGATCCCAATCTCATAGTCAATAACATTGATGATAAAGCACTGGACCAGGAGTTTCTTTAGGCGTGTTCACACTGGTCCGCTCTGAGTGCTGTGGTCTGAGTCATTCTGACTGATGGCAGTGAGATGCATGTTTTTGCCCAGTTCAGACTGTTCCATTCTGCTGCAATGCAGGTTAGGTTCTGGCGTTCCTCCTGTTGTTCTGGTTTTGTGGGTGGGGGGAGGTGTTTGGTTTGCAGGAAGTTGTGCCTACGTCCTGCGTTTGGCACCGTGCCTAAGTTACATCCTCTGGCTACTGTCAACAGGAAGCGGGTGATTTAAATACTTGATTGCTTTTGTTCGAGTGCCCATACCCCTCGCTACTTTAAAGAAAATATCAAAATATTTTGTAATCCAGAAAGCCGCGATGTGCCACTGTACCCCGCACAAAAGCAAAGCACTTCCACTTCATGCATTACTTCCTGTTTACGGTGTGGTGGTGCATAGGAAACTGCAGCAAGGCAGGATGGGAAAAGACAGTGAAACTGCATCAAGGGTTGCCGCACGTTCACATGGCACATGAAAACACCAAGAACAGAATGTAATCCCAGGAAAACGGGAATCACGTCCACACCACAATGCAATGAAAAAAACGCCACAACAGCAGCCTGGGATCAAAGCAGGTGAGGTACAACTCCAAAATCGTTTTACATTTGCCAGTGTGAACAAGCCTTTAATCTCAGGGAGTAAGTTTTCCCTGTGCCAGTAAAGGAAGTCAATTCTGGTGTTTATGACCTTAGATATATAGTTCACATGGCCAGAGAATGACAGCATACAGTTGAGAATTAGGCCAAGGTACCATATTTCACCATGTAGAAACCATAGCTTCTATTGCACTTTTTTAGACTTCAGCTTAGGCTTCTAAATGGGGGTGGCTTCTATTTTGGAGTGGCTTCAATTAAGAAGTTGTTTCCCAGCCAAGGAATTTCACAATTACACAGTTACAGAACTCATATCGTTTTGGCATGCTAGTTAAAACACCCCAGGGATCTTGTAATTGAGCGGCAGTACATCTTTTCTTTTAACTTATCCTCCCTCTGTGTCTCTCTGTGTTTGTCACATGCAGCGTGTCTATTTCCCCCCCTCCACCTCCACACAGCATTCATTTCTAGCCAGTAAGCCATGCTGTGGCATACCAGTTAGAGCACGAGCTGCACTGAGCTGCATTGATTCTAGGTGTAAATGTTTTGCTCCTGCAACCGTTTTAAGCAGCGCATGTTTTCATGTGTACATGTTTTCTTTTAACTTACTATCTTGCCATGTTTGCTGCATGCAGCGTGTCTCTCTCCCTCATACCCCATGCTCACAGCACATTTTTCCCCTCCACTCGCATGCAGCATTCGTTCCTAACCAGTGTCTCCCATGATGCAGCACCACTCCAAATATCTCTCAATGTGATTTTATTTTGCAGTGTACTAGGAACAGGGTACTGTACATCTTTTCTTTTAGCTTAACTTACTGTCCCTCTGTGTCTCTTCATGTTTGTTGCACACATCATGTTTCTCTCTCTCGCTCTCTCTCTCTCTCTCGTTCTCTCTCTCTCTCTCTCTCTCTCTCTCTCTCTCCCTCATACCAGCTCAGAGCATTTCTCTTCCTCAGCAGACCTGAAACACAGTGCTTTACCGGGGTAAAACCAGCACTTCAGGACATCAGGAATGGGGTAAAATCAGCACAGCATGCAATGGCATTTCACCATTCAGAAGCTGCGGTTACAAAACAGGGGTGACTTTTAGTAATACCTTTTTTTTGAGCCACAGCTTCCACTTGAGGGTGGCTTTTGAATGGTGAAATACGGTATTTAATTTTTTTTTAACCTGTTCAAGAGTAGCACCCGCAGAGGTAGTAATAATTAGAGCTGGGAAAAGTCAGTCTTATTTCGTGTGTCAAACAGCAAGCTTTTTGTTTATGTTTCTTCGTAATTTTACATGTTCTGACACAGTTGGTGTGATGACCAGTACTGTATCTCAGTGATTATTTTCTTTGTACTTTTTGCATGATATTTGTTAATAAAATTCACTTACTGTTCTTCGAGAAGTGCTGTGTGATCTTTCACTTCCATCTGGACAGTGCCTGGAGATGGGCAGAAGGGACTTCGTTTTAACATCCGAAGGCCAGTGCTTCAGCACTGCAGCACCTCTTATACTGCAGTACAGTGTCATTTATGGGTATTACCCCAGGTACCCAGTGTGGGACTGGACCCCTTGATCTCCTAATATTCTGGCCCTGGAAGTGAGCATGCTGTTTACTAAGCTACTGACACTGAACAGATAATATATAAATTATAGCTGAACTGTGTCTGAATCTTATGTTTTTTGTAACTTTTCTCAAAAGCAACACACTCACTTTAAGATCTGCCTATGGTACCTCATTCAATGAGAACTAAATAAAGTAGCATGCAGTAAGGAAGTCACAGAATTAAAGCATAAATGCGGACATCTCTCGAGGTGCTCTCCAGAAAGACTTACGGGAAGGAGGGCCCCGCAGGAAATCATCAAGCAGAGGAGTGGCAGCCACGTCTTTTCACACAGACTTTCTTTTCATTATCAGAAATTCCTGTTGTTACTCTTACTTGTTAGAAGAGTGTGAATACCTTAATTTGAATATTTGTCTGAGTATTTGTATTTGGAGGAGGGAGGCAGATATTCAGGTATTCATTACCACTGGTTTAAAAAGAAAAAGCCATTAAAAAAAAACTTTCCCCTCTCCATAATTGGCCAAAGCTATTGCCGTGGTTACCAATCCTGTCCTTCAACGGTCACTGACCCATCGCTCCTCACCCCTTCCCCTCTGTGGAGCCCATTAAGACAATCAGACAAAATGCAGGTTTGTGGTGGAAGGCAGTGCTAACTCCCAATAGCCTTTATTCAAGATTTATTTATTTAGTTTCAGTTGACCAGAAAAGGAGGATTAAGCAATTCTGCCTATTTTCAGCCTCATTTCGGGGAAGGGGATACAGATGGAAACCAACTGATATTGAACCAGATTAAGCTGTTGGTGGTATTTTTAGTGAATGGGGGAAAATCTGGCCAGGACCCTGGGAAAATTCCCTTACTCATCTGTAGAGGAATTGCTGGCCGTCAGCAAGATGGCCGCTCAGGAGGAGCTGCTAGAGATGGTGGATGCACCTGACTCAGTGGAGAGGGGCTCCTCTACTGTTCTCTCTCTTCCCAAGAGGCCAAAATTCTTGTTGATTCTGCTCACCTTAAAACAAGCCATATTGATGATGAATCTGCTGAGATTTTTGTTTCTATTGAGGACCTTTCAAAACCTGATTTTATGCAGATCGAAGTAAAATCGACTGCATCGAGAATCGATCCACAGATGGACAAAATATGTGCCTTGAGAGATGAGGAACTTAACCTGGATAACAGATGGCACCAGATCCAAAAAGACTTATTGCTCTTACAAGCAAAATTTCCTCCTGGCAGTAGCAGCAGTAGATCTGTCATTACAGCATGACGCTCCTGTGACACAGGAGCATCAAAGCCACAGACCACCTCACAGAATGACAGAGAAGCTTTCCCCCAGGTAAATCTTCCTTGCTCAAATACTGATATTAATGAGTCAGACAGTGAATCCACTCATGATAGCAGGTACCGAGAGCCGTGAGAAGGAATAAAATGTGTAAATCAGGGGAGTGAGAGTGGGCATGGTATTTTAAAAAGAAATGGGGCAGAAAATGTAGCTGGAACTAGCACACCACCTACAAGGGTTATGGGGCTTCTACAGGTTTTACAGATTCAAACTCGGGAAATGTGGCTCAGCCTCTAGTCTCAAAAAAGCTCATTATTTCAGACCTTCCACCAAAAGTCACAGAACCCCCTAACATTTACCAAATGAGTGATGGGAGCCAAACAAGTGCCACGTTTTTTTCCTTCTCGGCTAGAGGAGGTAGCCAAAAATCAGCAAAAAAAGAAGAAATTAAAAATAAAAGAGATGCTATAATGCTTTCCAATCGGAACCTCTCTAGTATGACTAATATATGGAGTGATGACTCTGCAGATGATTCCGCAGTTAAACCAGAAATTCAGTCAGCTGCCTCAGTTATACAATCTGCGTTTTCTATTCAACAACAGATGAGGGACCCCTTTGCACAGTGGTCCCCTCAAAAGCTTTAAAAGAGGCAGGCTGGAAACAGTTCCCCAACAGTACCTGGTTGCCAGATCCAGAATGGGATAAGGACCCCATTTCCCAGTCTTCACCAATATGGATCCCTGCTCCTTGGAACATAACAATACATGATGATATCTCAAACAACTTGAGGGAACGAATGATCCCCCCCTCCCTTGAACTTGGGGCTTCCATGCAAGGACACTCAAATCCCAACCGAAGGCCTCACATTAAAGCCAGCTGAAACGAAGCTTTCACCACCTTCAGATATTACAGAGGATCCAGGAAGGGTGCACCCCACCAGCAAGAACTTTCCACAGACTGATCAACCATCTACAGGAGAAGGGCAACCTCAAAAACCTTTACTGTCTGAACTTTTCTCAAAAATAAAAAAAGATCCTGCACCTAGGCAAAATGCTGTTAGGATTAGACACAAGGGAGGGTTGGAAGAGAAGCTTAATAGGTTCTGTGTGGGATGGAAATTATTCAAAGATTCTTTACACTTCCCTCAAAGGGAGGTTTTCGCATTTATCAACATATCAGGAGAGGACAATTTTGATATCAGTTTTTGTTCCACGTAGGCCCTTTAGTCTTTCTGGCAACGATATAATCAGGTTAAATTTTCCCCCTACGGACTCCCTTCTTTGTAATGCCATTGACGATGCCCCTGATTAAGCATGTTACAGTTATGTTTAGGAATGAGGGAGTCCATGTGGATCACATAACCTATTAGTTAAATCAAAAATGTGAAGTACTCAGCTCTCCCGAAGCCATCCTAGATTCTGAGCTGTTTTGGACTGGACGGTGGAAGTACAAAGTCAAGCTAAGGCAATCCGAAAATGGGATTGAACATATTTCAAACTCTTTTTTGCTAGGTAGGGACAGGGGTGTCTGTTTCTATGTGGGGCAGCCTCGAGCATATTATAAGTGTGGGGCAAGAACCTACCTTTCCAGTGTGAGCCAGATAGACCCAAGTGTGACAGCTGTGGGGAGGTAGGGCACATCAGCCTCCAATGGTGCCAACCCAACAAAATGTGACCTATGCAAGGAAACTGGATATGTTTTCTCTGAGTGCCCCTGGGTGGCAAAGAACAAAGTCCCAATGATCAGCCCAGAGTCATTAATACAAAAAGCTGAAGACAAAGCTTCTGCAGGGAATCATGATCCATCCCCCACCACCACCACCCCAAGAAAGTGAAAAGGATGCTGATTATCTGGCCGTTTCAGCAGCTGTTCCCCCAGTAACATCTAACCCCCCCACCAGCTGATCTACTCTCCCCAGTCTGTTACCAAGACCCCCCCTTAGATACTTATGGAAATCACAAAGGTCCCCCCAAAGATTCCGATACCAGCCTCAACTCCCAGGAGAAGAGTTACAAGGAACTCAAAACCTTCTCTTCCCCCCCAAAAAGTGCCAAGTGAACCTCCAATTGACATTTCAAACTTCTACGCGACCTTGAGCTCGGAATGGGGAGATTTAGACATGGAACTGGAAGAGCCTGAGAATACAGTGCTTCCTCAACCCCAGCCTGAAATCCCAGATTATAAAGGAGAAAAAAAGAAAAGGAGGAAACAATTTTCTTGATCTCTCATTCTGTAAATCATTTCTCATGCTAAATTGTCAATAGGTTCCTTGAACACATGAAGCCTTCTTAACAGTTCAAAAAGACATGCTATATTTCAAGATCTATACAGTTCCAAACTGGACATCTGTTTCATCCAGGAAACCTGGATGTCTACCCTAGACCAGACCTTTTTTCTGCAGAATGGCTATGGGGACCCTCTCATTGGTCTTTTGGCACAGATAAAGCTCACGGCCTAGAAGTATTGTTTAATTCCTTTTCCTTTTCTCTCAAAAAGTTGATTGGCGTAATCCCAGGCAGATTATTGATAATTGATGGCAACTGGGAAAACATTGTTTTTCATTTCATGAACATTTATGGGTCCCAAATTAAATCTGAAAGAGTGGCGTTATTCCACCAAATTCAGCCTTTCCTGGCCACCACCCTACATGTAATTGCAGGAGGAGATTTCAACTGTGATCTACTTAAATCAGGGTCCACACTTGCTGGGAAAAAATCATACTGTGACTCCAATGCTTTGTACAATCTGATCAATATAAGTGAATTATGGAATTGCAAGAATAACCAAAAAAAGGGTCCCCAGCTTACATACTGTAGAGGCAAATTTACCACCTCTATAGATTATTTCTTCATTTCCAAAAAGCTTCCCATCTAAGACTTAGAGATATACCCTATAGAATTTCCAGCTCACCTTTTTTAAGAATTACCTTTCTCCAAGAACCTGTAAACACGACCCACCACAAAAGGTGGAAATTGAATACATCAACTGTACAGTCTATAGAAGTCCAAAAAGGGATCTCTCAACTACTCGAAGCTAGGATCTCAGTACAATTTTTATATGAGGAGTTAGGTGTCTGGTGGTTAGACACCAAAGAGGACCTAAAAATTTGGTTCCAGAAATACGGAAGAAACATAGAGAGGGATAAATTTCTACATTACTTAAAACTCTGTAAACAGCTCCAATATTTATTTTTCATATCATCCTACTCTAAACACAATTATAGCCCCCAAATTGAAAAAATAAAATCTGACATGAAAGATTTCCAATATGACAGAGCTAAAACCTTGAGGGCAGAAATACAATATGGCACCCAAAAAAAACAAAACAATAGGAGACCCCTTTGAATGCTTCAAAAACAGAAATAATAACATGTCTCTTCTCGAGTTGAAAGATAGTAAAGGGAAGTTAACAGATTTGGAAAACAGAATGTATAAAATAATTTGGGAGCACTTACACTTTCATGATATGAAGGTGACCCCTTCAGAGGAAGATTTAATTAAATTCCTTGCAGGTATTAATGTACCTACAGACCTTAAAGGTCTCTCTGATCTGGCATCTCCTATTACTGTACCAGAAATTTTATAAACGATACAATCCCTCAAATTAGGAGCCTCCCCTGGTCCAGATGGACTATCATATGAATTATAGAAAGCCTTCCCCTCCTTATTTGTGGCCTGCTTAAATAATTTTTTTTGTATTTTCTCTCTAATAAAACCATATTTTACCAGTTTATGTCAGGACTAATGATATTTTTGCCTAAATCAGGAGACAGAACCTCCATCCAGGATTGGAGACCAATATACATTTTAAACTCTGATTATAAAATTCTTACCCAAATTCTAAATAATAGGCTTAAAAAGTTGGCAGAGGACCTTATACACCCATCACAGTACTGTGGGCTTCATGGCAGGAAAATACAATACTCCCTCATGATTAAAAAGAGACCTAATTGAATATACTAATTCACATCAGGAAAGAGGATATATCCTCTCCCTAGACCAACCCAAGGTGTTTGAGCGGGATTACCACCCATTTCTATTTGCCACCTTGAAAAAATATGAAATTCTGCAAAAGTACGTCTAGTGGATAAAACTCATTTACTCCTCAGTTTTAGTCAAACCTGTCATTAAACAAAATATTCACAAACAAATAAACTTTATTACCAAATAAACATATTACGACATGTATGCCCCTTCAGCCTCTTAATTTATATATTTTTTTTCATTAGACCCCTTATTAAGGATCATTCATGGTACTACTCAGTGGCGTGGCATGAAGGGCCCCACCCCTGGAGACCTTTTATTAGCCCAAGCATATGCAGATGATATGGTGATCTTTATGCGTGACCACACAGAGATCCCTTTACTTCTCCAGGTAATTAGGAATTACTTAAAAATTTCAAATTCCTTACTAAATATAAGTAAATGTAAAGGACTTTTTCTTGGTCCTGCCCCTCGACCTGAGATAATCATAAAAGGTATTAAAATATCCACCTCCCCTCTAAAAATTTTAGATATCTCCTTTGGACCACAGAATCTCCCTCTATGGAATTGGGAAATGACTTTACAAGGTGCAAAAAACAAGGTCTCAAGATGGAAAGGGTGGAAACTCTCTAAAATTAAAAGGATTCAGGCTCTTAAGTGTTTCATAGTACCCTGTTTGCTTTATGTATCGATGATCTTTCCTCCTCCAATAGTGTAAGAAACTAGGCTCTATGCCTCCTTCTTCCAAATGCTATGGGGGAACAGATTAAACCCTGTCAAAAGATGTTACACCTACCTCCCAAAAAAAAGCTAGGAGGCCTGGGAATGATTGATCCAGTGATCTTCTTTACCTCCCTGTTTATTTCGGTTAACTTTAAAGAAGGACTCCAAGGCTCTGACTCCCTTTGCTACAAATGGAAAATAAATTCCCTTGGCACGTATTTGTCCCAGTAGATATCCTCTCCTCTGAAAATAACTTGTAGACCAGCTGCATACAATCTGCATAAATGGGGGCTTACTCTACAGCAGATCTTTTCAAGAACAGCAAAACTCCTTTATTCATTTATTTTATTATAAAGCAGTCAAACTGCCTCCACCAATCAGAGGACATCATTATTGTACCTCTTATTCAGCATACAGTTGCTGCCTCGCGCTCCTCCACACAGCTGATTCCTGCCACCGTGACTCTCACTTATCACATCGTTTCTGTCACAGTCGCTGCGGTGGAAAACTAGCTGGGACAGCATTACGTGAAGGTGAAGATGGAGCTGGAAGACAGTCTGGTGGTAGGTGGCATAGGGATGTGGGTGACAGCAGAGGGGAGTCCCTCCCCAGCCAGGAAGGGTTCAGGTAACCAGGGTGCAGAGCAGCACCGGGGGCAACCAGGTGAAGGAGGAGGAGGAGATCAAAGAAGGAGGCGAGGTGGTGGGAAGTGAGAATGCTTCATAGTAAAACGGTCCCCTGGAAATGTGGGACATCACTGGCAAGGTCTGGATGGGAAAGTGCGAGAGGATTGGGATGAGGGAGAGGCGGCATGGCAAAGAGAGTAACTGGCAGCCGAAGACAGTGGACAGACGGCACCACAGCACAGGCTGACCCAAGTATGTACCACTACCATAAAAAACAGTGGGGGAGACCACTAAACATGGCAAAAATAAAATGAAAATTCTCAGCAAAATGTGTGCTCTTTTGGGATGGAAGCAGTTCGACTGCTTCATAATGTGATAGTATGTATAGTGAGGGGTGTCTCTTACTGGATAAGAATGTTACCTCGTGCTGTTTTGGGCTGACAGAACCGTTCAGCTTTGCTTCACGGTCCTCTCACCCAAAACAACATGAGATAACATTCTTATCCCGTAAGAGACACCCTCACTATACATATTTACATATAGCCAAGATACATCCTGAAGCTCCTGAGTTTACAAACTGCCCTCAGGACAATGATAAATCCCTACTAACACAACTAAACAATTCCAGAATACCCCACCATATGTGGGAAGTACTATGGCTTAGAGCATATAGCAGACTTAACATTAGACGCAATAATAAACATAAAGCTCAGTAAGAGCTAAACTGCCCCTATAACGATTGTCTTGTAGTAGAAGAATCTATGACACACTTCTTTAACTGCTCCTATGTTAAAGGGCTGTGGCTTCATCTGAGAGAAAGATGGAAGCTACCATGGATCACTGAGCTAGATCATGTTTCCTTTATTATAGGTTTGATCCCACATAACTTGAACAAATATGTCCAGGGCACATCAATGGTTCTTTTTTGTTGTTTAAAAGTTTATATATGGCAGGCTAGATGCCGATGGGTTCTGTACCAAAAATGAATGCCCTTTGAAACGGTAGTTATTCTCATAGAGAAAGCCATGACTGCAGTGTACCTGAAAGATAAGACTATCCATTCTTCATTAAAAGTTGCAAGATGGTAGAAAGGACTTTCCTTACTGATTAAGCACAAGTGAATGGAGTATGAATATAATACACATGAAGGGAAGATTTAGTTGATATATTTATTGTTGGTTTATGTTTCTTCCCTCATTTTTAGTTTTTAGTAAAATCTTACAAACCCCTCTCACCAAAAAGAAAGAAATGGGTTTCTATAGCACTAGGTATACGCATGTTGTAATGCTTATTTTGTTTATATGCTTAATGCTATTGTATATATTTTTGTTTTTGCTGTAACATTTATGTTGTGATGTTTCTTTTAAATAAAAAATTGCCCTACTCTTTTAGAGAAGTGCCATGGATCTTTAATGTTGACCTGAACAACCACCAGGACAGGCAAAAGGGACCTCGGTTTAGTGTCTCATCTGAAAGACGGCACCTCAGGAGTACAGTACAGCACATACCATGCTGCGCTATGGTATCTGTATTGGGATTCAGCCCAAGTTCCTGGTGTGGGAATCAAACCCACAGCCTTCCAACCCTCTGGCCTCAAAGGTGAGTGTGCAACTTGCTGAGTCACTAACACAGCTTACCCTCTCCTTAGCCCAATTTGCACAAGGCTCAAAAAGTCACATTTTGCAAGCAGCCCCCCTTCAACCACCAGTCTGTTATTAGCAGAGGCAACAGTATAGGCAAAGCCATACAACACTAGACATGTCCAACCCGACTCCCACTTGTCAGATCACTGCTCAGTGGTTCTGCCATCATTTTAAAGAGCAGGCAGCCTGGAAAAATATGTAGACAGCTCTACACCCTTGAACCAGACAATACACTCACTCTTCTGTGCCACATTAATCATATGCATGGCTTGATTATCTTCATGTCTCTAAGGAGCACTTATATCTTATTAAAGATTGCTCTATTTTTCCCATGTTTCTGACCACACCCCTATCCATACTACATTAGATCTAGGAGTTCCAAAGGGACAATCTCTATGATGCTCAAACACATCTTTACCTAATCACAAAGATTTTAAGGACCGTATTGAGGAACTGATCCTCCAAACTGTGGAGAGCCAAATTGTGTCAGATTCTTACCTGTTCTGTTGTGAGACATGCTTCCGCAGTCATCTTATGGTCTACTGTGCATGCTTGAAAAAACAAAGGGAGGCCCATTTGGCCTCTATAAGGATTTTGAAGATAAGCAAATACTGCACCAACAGCGGGATGTGGCTACTCAGGTGAACATCCTTAAACTGCAACATGAAGCACAGGAGATAAGGTACTATGACGGTGGCCCAAGGGCCACCCGCCTCTTAGCCCATCACCTGCACCAACAGATTGCATCCACTATGGACACTTTTATTAAACTTTTGGTGATGGGTCAAATTCATATAGAAAGAGTCCAGATCTTGCAAGCATTTAGCTCCTTTTACCATCAGCTTTACAACAAAGATATTAAACCCAACTTGGAGAGGATTTCAGTCTTCCTTACCCACCTCGGGCTTCCAAAAATAACCCAGGATCAGTGCAATGAACTCCTAAGACCCCTGTTCCAGGAGGAACTGAGGTAGTGATTCTTTCCTTAAAAACTGGGAAATCCCTGGTCCAGAAGGTTACCCACCAGAATTCTTCATCTTTCAGGGATATCCTGCTTCCATATATCTACTATTTAATAAGTTCCGTCTGGCCGGGTGGGGAACTCTGCTGGGAAAATGGAATTATGTCACTATTTCAGCAATTCCTAAACTGGGAAAGGATAAGGCATTCTGTGCCTCTTACTGTCCAATCTTGGTAGTGAATGTTGACTACAAGATTTTTGCAGCATGTTTAGCCAGGAGGCTGGAATATCTGATTCATTTTATCCACCCAGACCAGATGGACTTTCTCCCTGGCAGACAAATGCAGGATAATATAAAAATAAATTTGCACATACAGCAACATCTCCTCAAACATCAGTTGCCTTCTCTGCTCCTTAGTTCAGAGTCAGAGAGCAGGCATTCTACAAGGTCTCCTGGAGATATCTTCTCTTGTCAGTATGGGAGTTTGGGTTACCTCCCGATCATCGAACTTCTGTCTCACGTATATATCCTCCCCAGGGCAGAGGTAAAAATCAATGGCGTTCTTTTGCCTTTGTTTCACCTTGCAAGAGGTACGAGGCAGGGCTGCCCCTCTTACCACTTTTGTTCTCATTATACCTGGATCCTTTAGCCCTAGTACTTTGTTTAGATCCACGAATCGAGGGAGTATGGATAGGGTAGCAACTGCATAAACTGACTAGTTATACAAATGACATTCTGACCTATTTGACCCATTCAGACCAATCCCTGCAGCCATTATGGTATTTACTGCCCCAGTTTGGTGCAATATCAGGCTCTTGGTTAGACATTATGAAAACGCACATCCTCTGGTTCCAGTTCACCAAATCCTCCTCTCTGCAAGCAGCCGTCCCTTTCTCCTGGGATAACACCACAAAAAAATACTTAGGGATTCATCTAACCTCTGTCTTGACAAACCTTCTCCCTGTCAACTGCATGCCTGCCATATAGTCCCCAGTTCAAAAACCTGGATTGATGGAACTTGCTCCCACTTTCCCTGATACAAAAGGTGAAGGCTGTGTGCATGGCGACATTGCCTACACTTCTATATTTGTTCTAAACAGTCCCCCTAGCCCCATCTTCAACGGCATTTATTACTTGACTGAAAGCTTCATCGAGATTCGTTTGCAGGGGTTCTCATCCTAGAATCAAGTACTCTATCCTCCAGCTCCTGAAAAAGTGAGGAGGTTTAGCGCTCCCCAACCTAAGATCCTATTTTGAAGCAGTGCAATTTTACACAGCATTCTACTGGATGGCGGATTCATACAAAGCCGAGTGAAAATCACAGAAACTTTACTCTTAAGACCTTCTCCCTCTCACTCATAGACTATTTGCTTCTTCTCAACCTCCAGGAAGAGACCTCACAGATAACTCATTCACTCAAACCATCCTGAAGGTGTGACAATGTACTGTTACACATAAAAAAACTCAAAGCACTTTGCCCTCTTCTACTTTGTATCTCATACTACTTCCTGCACGCCAGCCACCATAGGCTACACCTTTCAGCAATGTAACAGGCAGAGCTTTAGATTCTTTTCCAATTCCTAGACAGAAACACTGTTCGTCCTATGATGCAGTAGTAATATCAACTCCAGATACAGGACAGATTCACACAATTTCAGATATGCGCACGCTTCTCTCCACAGCTGGAAGCCTCTCAGGAGGCTACTCAGTATCTCTTTGTCACTCCTCTGCCAAGCACTCCAATCTATCCCTCCTTCTCATGTCACCTCTTTCTTATACAGAGCCTTACAACAACTAGACAACACTACGGTAGAGCACACAAAGGTAGCGTGGGAGAAGGATTTGCAAATTCCACTCCCCCAGGAACAATGAGACTTGATCCTTCACATCCCATTTACAATAACATCTTCCCCATTGTGGTGGGAATTTGCATGGAAAAATATATTTCAGTACTTTCACACACCTCAGATCATGGGAAAAATTTCAAGACCCTCAATGGGTTAGCTGTTGGAAACATTGCAGGACAGCCCCAGCCACACACACACACACACACACACACACACACACACACACACACACACACACACAGTTTGAGCATGTGCAGTGCTACAGCCATTTTGGACTTTATTACAGAGGGAATTCCAGGACCTTTTTAGCCATGGTCTTATTCTCTCCTCTAAGGCTGCACTCTTCTACATCTTTCCAAGGGGCTTTCGGAAGCCACCAACCAGTAAATTGGTACATATTTGTATTCTGGCAGTGAAGAAAGCCATTACCAGACAATGGCTTACATACATTATCCCTACCATGCAGCAAGGCAAGAGATTGTTGCAGGGCTGTATAGAATGGAAACAATGTCCTAATCCCTGTGACAGCAAATTCTGGCCTTTAATAACATTTGGAATAGTTCCACCACTTCAGAGCGCCGGCGGAAGTGCACCCGGTCATTATGGCACCAAGTGGGATAGCCGCCATCCTCTCTTTTTGTGGGGTGCTGCGAGCGCCACACACACACACACACACACACATACTTTCTAAGGATACTAACTCTGGGGAGGGTCATACCTTGGAGAGGGGGCAGTGAATCCAGCATTTGGCGCCGTGACGATCCGATGCTGTAATGCTGGTGCCCTAATGGATGGAAAGGATTTGGAACAGATGGGTAACATATGTGGTATCACTATGCACTGATTTTGTCCCCAGGGCAAGATGAAAGTGAGTGGGGATGGTGCTATCATTCCTTAGTCCTAATTCTACAGATGTCATGGCATTCAGGAAGTGACTAGTTGGATGTGACCGCACTCCAAGGGAAGAGCCCACCCTCCTTTCCTTTTGTATCCAGGGCCTGAGCCCCTCTCTTAGCCTTCCTTCCTCCCTTCCTTACACTGTAGCTCAGACTCCTCCTGATCTAGAAATATTACTGTCAGCCTGCCCAAGAGGATATTATGATTAATAATAACCATGAGAAGATATTCCCTCCTACTGAAGGTAATATGGGTACGTAGATTTACTGGCTAACTGCACACAGTACCAAATGATTAGCACAAAACCTGTTAGCAATTTAAAGCTGTCCCAGAAGTATCCTGGTTGTTGTAGTTACAACTTTTTCTATACAAATAAAGTGAAAAAAAATATATAGACAAATATCCTACCCAGATCAGCTGCCCCCCCGATCCTCACCCAAAGTGCTTTGACTGCCCCTCTCAGCACGCTGTATTGACAGCCTATGCAGTGCATGCTCAGAAGGATCCACATCAGTTAGTGCCACAAAACAGACCACTAGGTGTGATTTGCATGCATCTATTTTATTTTTCTATTGCACACTATTTTAATTTTCCAGAATTAGAGGCTACCTTGTATGTGCTTCCTCATTATTGTGGACCCAGAAGGAATGCTGCACAGATGGAGGTAAGCATTGTCTAGCACTGGACATCAAGGAATACTATTTAAACAGTGCACTTTGTCACCTGAATAGGTGTGTAGGTACACTGGTGTTTTATGGGAAGAAAGAGAACTAATGGCCTATTAGTTGAAATTCAGTGCCAAAAAGTGCAAGGTGATAGACATACGGAACAAGAACCCAAGGGCAGAGTACTGAATGGGGGGGGGGGGTGAAGTAAACCTGTGCATGACCTCTGAGGAAAGAGACCTAGAGGTCATCATCAGTGACTCCTTAAAACAATAAAACCAATGTAACAAGGCCTACGGTAATGCAAACAGAATACCATGGTGTACAGGAAGGGGTGTTGACAACAGAAGGAAGGCGGTATTACTACCTCTTTATATATCGCTGGTGAGGCCCCACCTAGAGTACTATGCCCAGTTCTGGAGTTCTCACATAAAGAAAGATAGGGACAGGCTGGAGGCAGTGCAGTATAGACTAGGTGACCAAAATGATTCAGGGCCAGCAGGGCAGATCTCATAAGGATCAGCTGAAGGCACTGAACACATACATGCTGAAGGCCTAATGAGAGAGGGGCGATATGGTACAAACCTTCCAGTTCCTGAAAGGCGTGAACAAGGTAAACTGTGAGGAACTATTTAGCACAAGTAGTGGATCAAAAACATGAGGATATAAGTGGAAACTGACAGGGGGAGGTTCAGGGGGGAAGTGAGAAAGTTTTGTTTTACAGAGGGGATGGTGGAACCGTGGAACAATCTGCCAGCTGATGTGGTGGGTGCCAGAACTGTCATTGGTTTTGAACACAGCGGAGACAGCGTGAAGGGCTTAGTGGGTACTCAGGGTGATTGCCCATAGAGTGGGGAGCACAGAGGTAGATAATGTGGGTTAGAACCCTGTATGGATAGTGGGCCCTGCGTATGTTCGGGTTTATGGGCAGACTGGATGAACCAGCCATCTTTTCTTGCAATCACTGTCAATGTTTCTAAGTGTATCCTGTTGCTGTTCTAGCAGTTGTGTTCTGTAACATTATTCCTTTCATGCTAGGGGAAGTGCCACATCAGGACTTGTTAAGTTGAAGTCCTGTTTTGGGGATGGTGAAGGGCAGATGATTTGTTAAATTGTAGTACCATTTTGGGAACTGCAAATTACTTTCTAAAATGTAGTTATGTTTACTGGGTGGGGAGAGTGGAAAATTACTTCTTGGAGTATGGTCATGTTTTGATGTGGCAGATAGCCTGTTAAAGTTAAGTTGTGTTTGTCTGTGTGGCAGCTGACTTGTGAAAGTGTCTTCATATTTTTAGGTGTGGTGGATAGTTTGCTGAAATGTACTTCTGTTTTGGAATAGTGGATGAATTGTCGAAGTGCTGTCATGTTTTGGGGTGGTGGATCGCTTACTGAATGTAGTTGTGTTTTGGGGTAGTGCATAGCTTGTTGAAGTGCTGTCATGTTTTGGGGAGGGCAGATAGCTTGCTGAAATGTAGTTGTGTTTTGGGGTAGTGGATGGCTAGTTGGAATGCTGTTATGTTTTGGGGGTGGCAGACGGCTTGCTGAAATGCAGTTGTGCTTTGAGGTAGAGGATGGCTTGTTTAAGTGTTGTCATGTTTTGGGGTGGCAGATAACTTGTTAAAGGGTAACTGGGAGATTAGAGATAACTTAAAATGTAGTTATATTTTGTAGGTGGCGGATGACTTCTGAAAGTTCATTTATGTCTTAAGGTGATGAATGACACGTCAATGTGAAATCATGTTATGGGGTGGTGTATGGCTTGTATAAGAATCAAAGGTCAGGGTGGATGATCACTTGTTAAAGTGCTGTCATGATTCAGGGTGGCAGATAGCTTGTTAAAATGTAATTGTGTTTGTGGGGTTTGGATGACTTGTTCAAGTATAGTTCAGGTTTGGAGGTTATGGATGATTCATTAAAGAGAAGTCATGTTTTGGGACTTGTATTGTGGTGGTGGGTGACTTGTTAAAGTGTCATGTTATCAGGGTGGAGGAGAGCTTGTTAAAGCATAGCTGTGTTTTGCATCTGGCTTGTTCAGTGTTATTTGACTAGTGTTATTTGTGTTTATGAAATGACTCCTAACATATAAAAAATCTGATTTTATTTAGTTTTTGTTTACCGGGTAAGTGCACTAGCCATAGCAATGACTATTTTCAGGCACGACCCGGGAGGGTACAGCACATCAATACAGAGAAACATTTTAATACAAGTACAAAAATAGTTGATAATGGTTATACAATTACAGGCAAACATTTTGATACAAGTACAAATTATTTGACAATAGTATACAGGGCAATTTGCAGATATAACAGTGTAGAGAAAGAGAAAGATAAAAGAAGAGCAGTACAAACCAGAGACTACCAACAATTTGCTATAAGGAAAAAAACATGAAACAGCTTGAAACATTTTAGTGCTAATTAGGGAAAGAATAAAGTAATTAGAATGGATCCTAGTGAGTGATAGAGGTAATAGCCAAGAAAGGAGGGATGAGCCAAGAAGAAGGGGTGAGAAAGAATATAAGTAGGGAGGTGGAACAGATTGATAAGGATAAGTGCATAGTGAAATAGAGGGTCAGGACAGAGAGAAGCCATGGAGAGAGAGGAGGACAAGAGAAGGGGACAGGAACAGGATAACTATGGAGGTCTGAAGCAGGTACACTTACAGGAGGAGTCAAGATGGTTTCGCAGCCCTTTTTTAAAAGATGCATGAGATGGTTCTTGATGCAAGGCTAGTGGAAGGGAGTTCCAGTATTTGGGGGAATGGCAGGTGAAAGCACTCGCACCTTTTGAGGTTTTATGTCTAGGGATGAAGACAGGGGCCTGGACAGCAGACCTCAGCCCATAACAAGGTGTCAGATTTTGGAAATGTTTTGCAAGGGATGCAGGTTATTAATGATAGAATCGTACACATGGAGCCACAATTCATTAAGAGGAAGCCATCCCAGGTCTGAATATAGGAGACAGTGGTGTTTCAGTCGGTGTGCAGAGGATGCATAGCAACAGATATTATTATATGTGACATCCCATTTCTGAAGGATTGATTTACACGCAGTGGCATAAGTTGCAACATCATAGGTAAGTGATGGGAGGAGTATGCCACGGGCAATGGCAAGCTTTGCTGAGGGAGTGAGCACATTAATTGGTTCAGTAAGCTAGTCCATGTTTAGAGTTGACCAGTTTGCAGGCCTGATTGATGTGTAAGTCAAAAGCTAGTGATGGATCTAGGGTGATGCCCAAATATTTAAATAAGTTTACCACCTCAACTAGTGAGCCATTTAAGGAGGTGACTTTAAAATTAGGATGTGCAAGTTTGAGTTTCACATTTGATCCAAAGAGCATAACCTGGGTTTTGGACTAATTTTAATACAAATTTGTGAGTAGATAGCCACTCCTGTACTAGCTGAACGTCAAGAGAGAGTAGATTGTTTATGTCGTCAGTGTATTTTGCACTTGCATACAGAACAATATCATCTGCATATAGCAAGGCGGTTATCCTATGGAGGTTAGAGGAGATATTATTAATGTAGAGAGAGAAAAAAGTAGGGGCCCGAGAATGGAGCCTTGAGGAACCCCAATGTTTATAGTGGCTTTATCTGAGATAGTAGAATAGTATTCCACAGTTTGAGTCCTGTCTGCTAAATAGTTCCCAATCCACCTTACAACATTATCTGAGAAGCTTAGTGATCCAAGGGTGGCAAGAAGGATGGGGTGATCAACCAGGTCAAATGCCTTGGTCATATCTAAAAAATGCCCTGGTGAGTAGGCCACAGTCCATAGCCACAAGAGTATCCAACGTGAATTTGAGAAGGGCTGTAGTGGTGCTATGGCCTTTACGAAAGTCATGCTGAGCTAAGGAGAGTAGATCATGTTTTCGAAGGAAATCAGTTGTTTGGACAGTGACAAGCTTCTCAAGAATCTTATTTAGGACGGGCAGTATGGCAATAGGCCTATAGTTTGAGGGATCTTTTCGATGTCCTTTTTTGAAAACAGGGTAATCCTAGCAGTTTTCCATATCTCAGGGATGTAGCTCTGGCACAGGGAGAGTGTAAAAATCTTGGCTAGGGGAGAAGCTATAATAGGTGCTTCGATCTTAAGGAGCTTTGGTTCTAGATTGTCGGCGCCAGCTGTGGTGCATTTCAGAATACTGTTTAGCAGTCTAAACACTTCACATTTTGTGACAGATCTGAAATAAAAATGAGGACCATTTGTATTTTTCTGGCAGGATATGTCTGGTTGGACAGGGAAAGAGGAGGTGTAATTAGTCAGGTCCAAGAATTTGTTGTAGAAGAAGTTGGCAATAGTTCTAGGATTATTACAGTGTACTCCATCAAGAGACATGTCATTAGGGGTGGATGCTAGATTAGAGCCAAGGAAGGATTTAATATGGGACCAACATTTTTTGGGGTCACCATAGGAGTTGGTAAGTAGGTCCTTGCAGTAGGAGCTCTTGGCTTTTTTGACGACCTTTTTACAGGCATTGCGCAGGGCCTTGTAGGTAATAAGATCAGAATTTAGCCCCGAGTTCTTATAGCGGAGCCAGCTTTTATCTCTCTGCTTAAGTTTAGCTAGTAGGTCTGATTTCAGCCAACGGGTCTGCCTGATTTTTACCTGATGGGTTACCAGTTTGCAGTGTTTATCTTGGAGCACTAGAAAGTGTTTCAAGAACAGGTTAAGGGCAGTCTGAGCATCATTGGGCATGAGAATGGGGGACCAATCGGTAGTAGCAATTTGGCTACTACCTGTACGCTAAAGTGTCTAACACACAGGAATAAGACCAGGCAATGCCCACTGGGCATTGATATGGATGATGCTGCCACCAAGAATCAGAAAACACATAGTCGCCATCTTGTTTTCTGCCATAAATTATGCCACTCTTACTGTCAAGCAAACCACCCAAAAGAAATCAGTCACTTCACAATAAACCAGCACAGAAGAGAAAGCCATACCAGACATGATCTTTCCCCTGGCCAGCACTCTACTCGGTCGCTCGCCTCATCAGTAAATACAGGAAAGAAAGTCCCGACATGCATGACCTTTCCCTGCCACCTGCTCGCTTGCTCTTGTCAATTAATGATCTGCCTGCCCCTCGCTATTTCTCTCCCTTATCTCAGCAGCTCCTCAAAATGTTCTTTTTTTTAGGACATCCAAATATAAAGTCATCTGTTTAAACAATGCTGTCCAGATTCTCACTTACATTGCAGTTCCCCCTGGAACTTCAACACCCGTTTTCAACTGAATTGCAACTGGCATTATGCCTGGTGTAAGGTGTGATTTGTGCCATCAGGTTCAGCGTAAATCATCTTGCGCCAGGTGTAATGCCTTTTGGAATCGGGCCCATAGAATTTGACAGCAGATAAGGACCTACTGGCCCACCTAGTCTGACCCTTTTTCCCTACCTACTGTATTATCACAGACCCTACTTGATCTCCGCCTGCTTATGTAGTCTTGTTACGCACCTTATTGTGTTTATATTTGCCCCCCCCACTCCCACCACAGCCCCCCAGGACACATCTGGAAATGAACTGTTAACAGCTCAGTATCTTTCCTGGTAAAACTTTTGAAATAAATAAATAAAATAATAGTTTGATGATTTACAATAAATGCATAGAAATTTGCATTCTTAGGGCTTCAGAACTGATCGCCTTCGGATTGCAGTTCTCTTGCCTTCAGAATGTACGTAGAGACACTCTTAATCCTAAGAGGCACCACAATGTCCCTATAAACTTATAATAATTAACCGAATGTTCAGACTACACCTTAAAATGAAACTATATTCATATTTGTTCAGAACTGGTTTCACGTCTTTCTGAACAGTAATGTGCCAGCGTCCTGGTAGACGGCAAGGAGAAAGAGGATACTGTGTTCATGTGTACAGCTACTGTAGGTCACCTTTATAATAATGACATTTACTTACTCATGATATAATGCAGGTGCAATGTGCATGTACTTGGAACTCTGTCCAACAATACTATCAGTTCCTTTAAATGCAACTATGCATTGTTTTTAATAGAAACATGAGTAAAATTTCTCAACTCACATTTCTCAAATATATGGTTAAAATGCATGCTCCTTGTCTACTTTACTGTCCTGTAAGTTATGTTAAAATGATACCTAACTGAGCTGTCCCATTAGCACGGAAGGCTGAGGCGCTGGAAGACTCACCTCCTGTGACCAGGGTGACCCGGGGATGGAAATGTGCTGAGATAACGTCACGCCCTGTGTGGCTGAAGCATGAGGCCACAGGCCAAATGTGTTCAACTCTTGAGAAGTGATGTTATCCAAGATGAAATACATCCTGGACTGCATTATTGCTGTTATACAATGGCTGGTTTCTAAACAGACTAAAAAAAATTGCAAAAAAAAAAAAAAAATGTAAACAGTATTTTATTCGAATTTTCTTTGTGGAAGCATATTTAAATAAAAAGATGGTCCTGTTTTTTTTTTTGTTTGTTTCTCCACTAGGTGGTGCTGTCTGTATGTCCACTAAGTGAATTGTGTTCTTTTCTGCCTCCCAGACCCAGTCACTGGCTTGCTGGCTCATCACCCTTCCGCCTGGAGTTACTATCCCAGCTTTTGTAGAAGAAGAAATAATGCTTTTTAACATAAAGAAGCTGGAGTATCACTTTATCCTCCCACCCCCGCCCCATGTTCCTCTTGATTAATGACTGTCCACACACTTGGCAACCCCACCCCCATTACAGGGAGTATGGCAAGGAAAATATGGCGCTTTTTTGGTTTTTAGTTGAACGGTCATTATATCTGTGATCAGGAGCAGAGCAGGGGGAGGGAAGATACAGCCACGGGGATCGGAAATGGAGCAGGTCGGTAATGAACCCACTAACTGAAAGGGACAGTAGCATACTGTCCCTTTCAGGTACCGCTCACTGTAATGCCACACAGAGTTGTGGCTACTTGTTTTAAATGGAAAAAAAGGATAACCGAAAAAGAGAAATAAAAAGGAAAGCAAGTAGTTTCTTGAGCACTCAGTACTGGAAAATGGACAGCCGTGCACTGTACTTGTCAAGAACCACTCACTCAGTTGCTCACTCGGTCGTGTTGTGAACAGAATTATAAGCAACAAAAAATAAACAATACTGTAAAAAAAAAGCGAGAGATTTTGAATGCGTTTTTCAGGTTGGGGGCACACTGTGACATGTTGGGAGGGGCGCTTTTTGTTTCATTTGTTAACTTGGACTGACAAAAGTTATGCTGACTTCAAGATGTATAGGTGCAGTGATATTTTATCCTTTCTGAAGAACTCAGGGGGCATTTGTCAGTGAGGAATACTGGGGGGGTTACAGAGGTCACTAATGGGGTACCACAGGGGCCGGTCCTAAGGCCAGTCCTTTTCAATATATTCATCTGCGATATAGGGGAGGCAATCCAGGGAAAATTGATCTCTTCACAGATGATACCAGTGGATACAACAGAGGGAATACAGGGAATACAAATGGACCTGGACAGACCAGAAAAGTAGTCCAAGACACAGCAACTCAAATTTAACATCAAAATTGTAAAGTCACACACACTGGCAGAAAGAATCCAAAAACAGTACTAGTTGGGGAAGTGAGGATAGGCCAGATGTCGGAGGAAAGGGACCTTGGAATCATAATTAGTGACAGCACACAGCCCCATGCCTATGGGCAGAAGGCAGCAGGGAAGGCAAACAGAATGTTGGGGTGCATAGGGGAAGGAAACAGGAAAGCAAACAGAATGTTGGGGTGCATAGGGGAGGGCAGCAGGAAAGCAAACAGAATGTTGGGGTGCATAGGGAGGGCAGCAAGGAAAGCAAACAGAATGTTGGGGTGCAAGGGGAGGGCAGCAAGGAAAGCAAACAGAATGTTGGGGTGCATAGGGGAGGGCAGCAGGGAAAGCAAACAGAATGTTGGGGTGCATAGGGAGGAAACGGAAAAGCAAACAGAATGCTGGAGTGCATAGGGAGAAACAGGAAAGCAAACAGAATGTTGGGGTGCAAAGGGAGGGCAGCAGGGAAGGCAAACAGAATGTTGGGGTGCAAGAGGGAGGGCAGCAGGGAAGGCAAACAGAATGCTGGGGTGCAAGGGAGGGCAGCAGGGAAAGCAAACAGAATGCTGGGGTGCATAGGGGAGGGAAACAGGAAAGCAAACAGAATGTTGGGGTGCATAGGGGAGGGAAACAGGAAAGCAAACAGAATGTTGGGGTGCATGGGGAGGGCAGCAAGGAAAGCAAACAGAATGTTGGGGTGCATGGGGAGGGAAACAGGAAAGCAAACAGAATGTTGGGGTGCAGGGAGGGCAGAAAGGAAAGCAAACAGAATGTTGGGGTGCATGGGGAGGGCAGCAGGGAAAGCAAACAAATGTTGGGGTGCATAGGGGAGGGCAGCAGGAAAGCAAACAGAATGTTGGGGTGCATTGGGGAGGGCAGCAGGGAAAGCAAACAGAATGTTGGGGTGCATAGGGGAGGGCAGCAAAGGAAAGCAAACAAAATGCTGGGGTGCATGGGGAGGGCAGCAGGGAAAGCAAACAGAATGTTGGGGTGCATAGGGGAGGGCAGCAGGGAAAGCAAACAAACTGTTAGGGTACATGGGAAGGGCAGCAGGGAAAGCAAACAGAATGTTGGGGTGCATTGGGGAGGGCAGCAGGGAAAGCAAACAGAATGTTGGGGTGCATGGGGAGGGCAGCAGGAAAGCAAACAGAATGTTGGGGTGCATGGGGAGGGCAGCAGGGAAAGCAAACAAAATGTTAGGGTACATGGGAAGGGCAGCAGGAAAGCAAACAAATGTTAGGGTACATGGGAGGGCAGCAGGGAAAGCAAACAGAATGTTGGGGTGCATGGGGAGGGCAGCAAGGAAAGCAAACAGAATGTTGGGGTGCATTGGGGAGGGCAGCAGAAAAAGCAAACAGAATGTTGGGGTGCATAGGGTAGGGCAGCAGGGAAAGCAAACAGAATGTTGGGGTGCATAGGGTAGGGCAGCAGGGAAAGCAAACAGAATGTTGGGGTGCATAGGATGGAGGGATTGCTAGCAGAAGGAAGAAGGTGATTCTGACTCTGCACAGAACCTTGGTGAGACCTCACCTGGAGTACAATGCACAGTTGTGGAGCCTACACCTGAAGGAGAGGGACCTCTTGGAAGCTGTTCAGGGGAGGGCCACGAACAAACATGATTCAAGAGCAGCACAGAAGACATATAAGGAGAGGCTGGAGAGTCTCTGTATGTACACACTAGAGGCCAGGAGGGAGGGAGGGGGAAGATGATAAAGACCTTTAATTACCTGAGGGGTACTATTAAAGTGGACAGCAGTGCCCTGTTTGCCAGAAGTGAATGCAAGGTAACAGGAGGCCATGGATGGAAACTGGCTGGGGAGTAAAGGGATATAATGAAGTTCTTCTTTACAGCAAAGGTGGTGGAGAAGTAGAATACATTGTCAGAAGAAGTGGTCGGTATGAAGTCTGTTGCCGGGTTCAAACACAGGTGGAACAGGCATATGCGAATGGTCCACACCAAATAAGTGAGGGAAGGTGGGCAGTCAGGGGAAGGGGAAGGGGAGGAGTGGACTGGTGGGTGTCGAAATGAAAGTCCAGGTCATCAGTAGACTAGCTCTTGTCCAGCAGTGGGCTGGGTGTGGATGCAGGCAGATACTGGGCTGACTTGACTGGTCATTGCTTACTTTTTTCTGCTGTTTGCATCTATGCCCTGTTTTTATGTTTCCATGGTTTTAGGATCACAAGTTACAAACATCTGATAACTGCAAGATTTTGAAAAATGGGACCTAGTATCTTTTGCTTCTCTTAAGTGAAAATATTATGACTTCGGCAATGGGTTTGCACCAAGTATCATCCATTTTAATATCCCACTAAGGGAGAAATCAATGATTCCAACTCAAAAGCAGGTTTATGAATAGCTGTGCTAAAGCCAGAGCTTGGAGTTAACGCTTGTGTTGAGCAGTATTTTGGACTTGAAAGAATTACCCTGTGGCCCAAGCAAGGTTAATGCAAAGGAGACTTTTCAGATCATGAATCCCTGCAAACCTTACTTTGTCCAATACATTATTGCAAAATTAACATTGTTTTAAAGACTTAAAAGAAAGGTTTAATTTATACTCAAGGCTAAAATGTTGGTATTGTGTCCCTCTCTTTTGCAAAGTTTTTTTTGCAGCCATTCAAATAATCTGGCTCTTCTTGGCATTTTGAACAGTTCCATATTGCCGCATATGTTAGATTCATACCCCTATGCTCCCATATGGCAGTTTACATTTCCCAGAATGCATCACTGTTAGTAATGTCACAGTATGTTCCTCTCTTCCCACAATAGGACCTAGCCATAGTAACCCGTGATTACTTTGGAAAGGAAAAAAAATGTTTTTATACTACTTGCTATATCCCAAACTGCTTCAGAAACTGTGAACGCCTGAAGTCTAGGTAGGAAGATCCCAGATCTAACAGCAAAAATGGTGGAGGAGGGCCTTGACACTGTGGGGGTAACAGAAACATGGTACCACCAGAAGCAGGAATGGGACACTGAGATACCAGGGTACAAATTGTTCAGGAGGGACAGGGTGGAGGGAGGGGGGTTGCACTCTATGTAAAGGAGAGTATCAGGGCATCAGAATTGCAGGGTAGGTGGGGAGAGACCGAAGGACACTGGGTCTCGGTGGTGGGGAAGGGAGGGACAGTGTGTGTGGGGATGGTTTACAGGCCCCTGGCACAGCAGGAAATCAGTGGACAGAAGCATGGCTGATGAGTTTGTGAGAATGGTGGCAAGGGGGGAAGTGGTGCTGATGGGGATCTGAACCTACCAGACATAGACTGGGACACCCTTTCTGCTGCTTCAACTGGCAGCAGTGAAATATTGGACTCCCTCCAAATGGCCCTTCTAAATCAACTGGTCAGGGAGCCAACCAGGGCAGGAGCTACTCTTGATCTAGTCCTGACAAATGGGGATAGGGCAGGAGATGTATTGGTGGGGGAACATCTTGGTACGAGTGACCATAACACGGTCAGGTTTACAATAAGGAACACTGCAAAGGTTCACTAGTCTAGGTTGAGGGTGCTGGATTTCAAGAGGGCCAACTTTGGGAGAAAGGAAGAAATGGTGGAGAGGGCCTTGGAAGGGGTGGAGGAGTTGACAGAGGTGGAGGTAATGTGGGGGAAGATAAGAGAAGCTATTGTAGAGGCCACTGACATCTGTGCCAAGAGAGTAAGTAAAGATAAGAGGAGGAGGAAACCTCTGTGGTACACTAGGAAGGTAGCAAAACAGGTAAAGGCAAAAAGGAAGGCCTTCTGGAAGTTCAAGGAAACACAAGTGGAAGTGGACTGGGAAAATACCAGGTGAGCCAGAGAAGCCGGGAGTAGAGGTAAGGAGGGCAAAGGCACAGACAGAGGCGCGCTTGCTCAGAGGGTCAAAAAGGGATAAGACTCTCTTCGTGCACGTAAGTGAAAACAGGAAGACTAGGCAGGGAATACTCCAGTTAAAAACAAAGGAGGGGGAGTTGCTACAAGGGGACAGAGAGAAAGCAGACCTGCTAAATAGCTATTTTTGCACAGTGTTCACTAGGGAGGAAGACGGTGAAGGCAGCAGAGCAAGAAAAGTAATGGCAGGGGAGGGGGAAGTAGATATGAGGCCATTCCTCATGGAGGAGTTTTTGGGAAACTAGGCTACATGAAGGTGGGCAGGGCAATGGGGCCTGATGGGGTGCACCCAAGGGGGTTAAGGGAACTAAAGGAGTTATTGGTAGTGCCATTGACTGCACTCTTCAATCAGTCCTTGGAGACTGGGGTGGTACCGGGAGACTGGAGGCAGGCAAATGTGGTCCCGCTGCATAAGGAGGGGAGGGAGGAAGTGGGAAATTACAGGCTCGTGACCTTGACATTGGTGGTAGGCAAGCTCATGGAGAAACTGATAAAAGGCAGGATCACCAGCTACCTCGAGGAAAGCAGCTTGATGGCTCCAAAGCAACATGGTTTTACATGGGGCAGATCCTATCAAACAAATTTGATAGTTTTTTGACATGGTCACAAAGGAGCTGGATCAAGGGAGGGTGGCAGATGTGGTTTATCAGGATTTCAAGATGGCTTTTGACTCCGTGCGCCAAAGGAGACTGCTGTATAAAATGTCAGGCCTGGGGCTGGGTCAGAGGGTGGTTAAATGGGTGGGAAGCTAGCTGGGGGACAGAAGGCAGAGGGTCATAATAAATGGGGTGGCATCCGGAGAGGGCAAGGTCACAAGCGGGGTCCCTCAGGAATCAGTGTTGGGGCCCCTACTATTCATTATATTTGTAGGAGACATTGTGGAGGGCCTTGGAGGGGGTGTGAGTCTGTTTGTGGATGATATTAAAATCTGCAATAGGGTAGACACTCAAGAAGGGGTAGAAAAAATGCAGAGAGATTTGGGGAGGCTTGAGGTATTGTCAAAGAGGTGGCAACTTTCATTCAACACAGAAAAGTGCAAAGTTATGCATCTTGGCTACAGGAACCGGAGGGCAGGGTATCGCATGGGGGGCAGAGATCTGGAGGTAACAGAACAAGAAAGGGACCTGGACATCACTATATCATGGGACATGAAGGTGGAAAGGCAGTGCAGGAGAGCAGTGGCTAGGGGTAGTGGAATGCTGGGATGCATTGGATGGTGGATCACCAGTAGAAATAGGGAGGTCATAGTACCCTTATACACCCATCTGGTTAGACCACATTTGGAATATGGAGTCCAGTTCTGGAGGCCATACCTCAAAAAGGATGTAGGGAGGCTGGAGTGAGTTCAGAGGAAAGCAACAAAGATGGTAAAAGGGTTGAGCCACCTATCCTATGAAGATAGGTTGAGGGATCTAAACATGTACTCCCTGGAACAGAGGAGGGAGAGGGGGGATATGATCAAGACCTTCAAGTATCTTAAGGGTATAAACAAGGTGCTAGTGGAAAGCATCTTCCAGATGAAGGAAAATTAGAGGACGAGGGGGCATGGCCTGCAGGTGGAGGGGGGCCAGTTCAGGGGTAACATTAGGAAGTACTATTTCACAGAGAGAGTGGTGGATAAGTGGAACAGACTCCCGGAGGTGGTTGCTGGAGAAGAAACAGTGGAGGGCTTCAAAAGGGCATGGGACAACCACAGAGGAGTGTTGAGGGTGGGGTGCTCATGTCCAAGCAGATAGCTGGACAAATGGGCAGACTTGGTGGGCTTTGTCGGCCCTTTTCTGCTGTCACACTTCTATGAATCTATGAATCTAAGCCCTTAGGTGAACCCAGGGAGAGAAGTGAGATTGGGGAGGTTACAGAATGAGCAACAAGGTTAGGCAGACAGAGAGAAAGAGAAAGAGAAGGAGTGTAGGGAGAACTGAGCTGAACCTGAAAGTAATTTTTCCCAGTAGACACTATTTTTAAAATACTGATTTCAAGCTGCTATATTCCATGGGCTGGATATTCAAAAGGGTTGTGCCATGCGCAATAGGGTTGAGCCTGCGCAAGTCCAAAATTACGCCATTCTGCCATATTCAGCAGGAGGCAGTTGCGCCCCCCCCCAAGTCAAGCTGAGCAACAGCGCAATGCAAATGAATGCGTGCTGAACTGGAGGGGGAGGAACCATGCATAAACTGCACAGCCCGATATTCAGTGGGCTGTGCAGAGTTGTGCAGGCACAACCCCCAACCTGCTCCTGCACAACTTTGAGCCAAAAAAATGAGGAGTAAGTCGAGGGCCACCCACAGGTGAGCTGCCACAGTGCAGGGCGCAACACAGCAGCTGCCTGTGGATGGCCTCAACCCCTCCCTGTGCCCCCTGCAGCCCAATCACTGGGCATATAGTAACCCCATCCCCAACTGGCCTGATGGTGGGCATATGTTGAAAATACCCCTCTCCCCGACTGGCCCGATCGCGGGTATCGTGTAAAACAGCCCCCACCCCTGGCCGATCACGGCGCAAAGTGAAAAATAAAACCCACCTCCACCAGCCCGATCACGGCACCAAAGTGTCCAATCCCCCAAGACCATATCCTTGGTGGTCCAGTGGTAGCTAAGCCCGATCATGAGCTGCAAAATGTTCCAACACCCCCAAGACCATATCCCTGGTGGTCAGTGGACGCTAAGCCAATCGTAGGCTGCAAAATGTTCCAACACCCCACAGACCATATCCCTGGTGGTCCGAGTGGACCGCTAAGCCGATCCGGGCTGCAAAATATTCAACACCCCAGAACATATCCCTGGTGGTCCAGTGGACAGCTAATCGATAGCAGCACCAAAGTGTTTTAAACTTCAAGACCGTATCCCTGGTGATCTAGTGTCTCCCTCCCACCCATCCTGACCACCACCCCGCGCTCCCACACACGGCGGCGGCGACAACATCACCCACCTGCCCGCCGCCGCCCGACTGACTGCCGGTAGGGCTGCACGCCATTGGTGCAGGCAAGAGCCAATGGGCGCAGCCCTACTCACGGCAGTCCAGATATGGAATAGATAATTCACATATCTGGACTACCTGTACAATATGGGCTGCACCGCCCATTGGCTCTTGCTCTGCACCAATAAGCGTCAGCCAGCCGGCAGTCAGTCGGGGACAGCAGGGTGCGCAGGCGAGGATACTCCCGCCCGCTGGTTGTCGGGTGAGGGAGCAGGGTGGTGGGGCTCACAGGGTGGGTGGGGGGATTACTAGATCACCAGGGATATGGTCTTGAGGGAGTTTTAACACTTTGGTGCCGCGATCGGGCTTAGCGGTCCACTGGACCATCAGGGATATGTTCTTGGGGGTGTGTTGAACATTTTGCAGCCCGCGATCGGGCTTAACGGTCTTCACTGACCACTAGGATAAGGTTCTTGGGGGGTTTGAACACTTTGCAGCCCGCGATTGGGCTGGTGGGGGAGGCTGTACTGTACGCTTGCCCACCATCGGGCTGGTGGGGAGGGTACTTTACACTTTAGCCAGCGATCGGGCTTCACGGTCCACTGGACCACCAGGATATGTCCTTGGGGGTTGACACTTTGCTGCCTGTGATCTGGCAAGTCGGGGGTGGGGGGAATTTTTACACTTTTGCCCACGATCGGGCCACAGGGGGCGTCGGTCCCTGATGGCTGCTGCCTGGCAGGGCACCAGGTGCAAGTCCTTGGGGATCGGCGTACCTGCATGCTAATGGCATGCAAATGGGGCCATAAATAGATGCAAATGGCCCCCCGCGCGTCTCGCATGAATTATGGCCCCATTTGCATGTCGCCTTTTGAATATGGGAAATTTGCGCAAGGCGCAATGGTACTTGCGCCACCGCAACTTGAATGCTCCACTTTGACCACTTGCGGTGGCGCAAGTTCCACTGCGCCATGCACAGTGGCTGTGGCTGGGGGGTGATATTCAAAGGTTGCTCAATAGCGCAACTCCTTGAATATCGCCTGACCACACCCTGCGCAACTATTTTGTGCAGCGAAAGGGCTTGCGCCACAAAATAGCGCAGTTTGAATATCCAGCCCCATCTATATAGGCCTATTGGTAGCTTCTGTGGGTGTTTTTGAGTTACACTCTGATGTTAAAGGTGAAGTGTCAGCACAAATGACACCACACTCAAGTGTGGGACTGGCCCCAATGTACACTCTGTATGCAAAAACATTTTGATTTACTTACTGTTTACTGTAGTTTAGTAGATCAAATCAGACTAATTTTGATTAGTTTCAGGCAGACATCTGCTGTAACTACATATCTCAGAATCCCTTGCAGCTGAGAGCAGTACTGCAGAGGTGGGAGATTCAATAGGATGTAATGCATGTTAAAGTTTATATCAGCTCAGATCTTTTGTTTGCTGGTCCCACTGTCCTCCCAAGGCTAAGTACAGTCACAGAGGACTGTCCTTAGCCCCTGGAGAAAAGTAGAACAAAACATCTGATCGGAGATTATAAATACTCTCTAATACGCACTGCAGGCTATTGAATTTCCACTGCTGCAACACTGCTCTGATGTCAGCTGCAAGGGATTCTTGGATTTGTAGTAACAGAAGATGGCAGCCTAGAACTAAGCAAAATTAGTCTGATACAATCTACTATACTACAGTAAACAGTGGGCTGGATATTCAAAAGGGTTGCGCCAGCGCAAGTCCGAAATTGCACCATTCTGCGATATTCAGCAGGAGGCAATTGCGCCACCGAAAACATGCTGAGCAACAGCGCAATGATAATGAAGGCATGCGCAACTGAAGGAGGAGGAACCATGCATAAAGGGCGCAGTGCGATGTTCAAAGACTTGCGCAATGCACAACAGTGGAGCAAGCGGAGGTTGCGCCATAGCAGAAATGAGCCAAAATAAAAAGGAGCAAGGAAGAGGCGCAAGAACACTACAGGGGAGCCACATGAGGCAGGGGGAGAGACAGGCACATGGAAACTGTGAGAAACAGGGCAGGCCAGAGAAACCACACTGCAGAAGAGAGGCACAGGGAAGGTGTGTGGTGACACACATACCAGAGGCCAGCACAGACAGGTGTACCCAGTGCAGGGGGGGTAGCAGTCAGGACAGCAGGGGAACAAAGCAACAGCTGCAAGGGGGGCACAAGCCAGGGACACAGCCAGTGCCACCTTCCACATGGAGGCCGTAATGAGGGGGCTGAGAAGGCATGCAGCAGGGGGACGTGGCCATGGAAGGGCCCATCGGCAGTATGCCCCCAACAGGCAGTACCGAGCCCGCACCAGCTTTGAGCTGTTTACAGATATTGAGATTGTGGGCCAGTACCACCTGAACAGGGCAATACTGAGGCGGCTCTGTGAGCTGTGCAGTGATGAGATGCAGGCACCCACATGACGGAGTCATGCCCTGTCAGTGGAGACAAAGATAACAGCCTGCATGTGCTTGCTCGCCACAGGTACCTTCCAGAGACCAACCGGGGATACCATAGGCATAACACAGTCAGCCACATCACGCATCTTCACCCAATTCCTCAGCGCACTGCTGCCACATGCTGTGGAGTACATCCATTTCCCCAGCACTGCGGCAGAGTGCACAGCAAACATACAGGAGTTCCACAGGGTAGCACATATGCCTGGCGTGCTAGGGGCAATAGACTGCACCCATGTGGCCATACGCACACCACCTGGCAAGGAGGGGGCCACATACATGAACTGCAAGGGCTATTCCAGTGTCAACTGCCAGGTGGTGTGCGATGCCAGTGGGCGCATCATCAATGTCTGTGCCATGCACCCTGGGGGAGCACATGATTCATACATCTGGCACCAGTCAGCACTGTGCCACTGCTTTGAGAGTGGGGACATCCCCACAGGACATCTAGTGGGTGAGTATGCAAATGAAATGGACATACTGTGGGCCTGGGGGGGCATGGCCAGAGGTGCCATGGGTGTGGCCCACAGGGCTTGGGGCAGTCTGAAGCTGAACACAAAACTAACCTCCACTCTCTGTACACAGATGACAGTGGATACCCACTCCATCCCTGGCTGCTCACACCCTACCAGTGGCCCACGACCCCATTACAGCAATGCTACAATGAGGCACATGCCACCACACGCAATGTCATTGAGTGGGTGTTCGGGATGCTGAAGACACGTTTCCGTTGCCTGGACACCTCTGGCGGTGCCCTACAGTACAGCCCCTCAAAGGTCTGTGGGATATTCCTGGCCTGTTGCATCCTGCACAACTGGCAAAGAACGTGGGATAGCCGTATGGGTCAAGAGGGGACAGCAATGGGGACGATGGGGCGCCGGTGATGATGGTGATGGGCTGCCCCCCCCTTGGCCAACGGGACCCCCGACTGCTCCGGCTGGCACAGCTGCACCGGGACACCATCACAGAGGAGCACTACAGCCAACCCAGGTAAGTCATGGTGCCATGCGCAACCACCAGTGGCTAAGGAACAGCCCACAAACATGCATGGAAACACACCAGGATTGCATGCTGGCAAGGTATGTGGCAGGGCACAGAAGCACACACACACAACCAGGGATGGGTGAACAGCAACACGCCACATGGACGGACACACACACATGCACATACACAATGCACCAAACGTGCACAGAGGGCAGGAGGGCAACCGAGCCAGAATGCCAGCACTAGCAACACACATGTCCACAGGCCACCACGTCCACTGTCTGTCCATGTGCGTGTGTCAGATGCTGGGCACCATCGCACTTTGGTGTACAGCGCAATGCAGGCATCATCATGCACATGAACCTGAGGACAGCAGCCGGGAGGGTGGGCAGGTGGACCGTGTTTCCGTGTGCATGGCCGGACACCCACCCATGCACTGCCCACCGAAACACACAATGCACACAGGGCAGCACCAGACAGTGCCTGCACTGGGAGACAGGTCATTCTCATGGCACAGTGCCATGGCCACCTCGGATGCGTGGGTGGCCCCGACGAGACCCGCCAGCACTGGCAGGCTGACCACAGGCCTCATGGGGTGGCACCGATGGTCCCCCAAGGGTTCCACTGCGTGAACGTGACCGTGCCAGCGCAGGGGTCTGCAGCACACCGAACATGCCTGCACCAGGAGTGCTCGGGATGCCCACAGCTGAACCCGGTGTTGACAGGGTGGCTGTCGCATGACGCAGGAAATGGAGAGTGGATAGCACACCGCGTGGTGTGAGCGACACATGGGCACCTGATTGTGTGCCCATTGTGGCCATGACAGCAATGGACGCCTGTGCATGCCTGTTAATGGCAGCGGTCACATCCTCCCACAAACAGTCAATCCGTGACAGGATCCTATTAGTGTCCCTGCTGCGACACTCCTCTGCCCGCCCCAGAGCCACACACAGTGCCTCCATGGACGTTGCAAGCCGCATCTGCTGCTGGACCGATGCCTGCAGTAGGCGGGTGTGCTCATCAAAGAAGTTGTCTGCCTCCTCGGCATCCTGTCCCTCAGGGTATGCACGGGCCTGATGTTCAGCACCCCTTGAGGGTGGGTGCTGCGCACCGGGACCAGGTATGGGCAAGTCCACAGGCGGGCACAGATGCTGCCGCCGAACCCTGAACCCCCAGTCCCGGTGGGCGACTGCTGCTGCCAACCCTCCAGCCGCTGCACCCAAGGGCTCAGTATTGCCACCGCTGTGGCCGCAACAGTCCCACTGTCCTGACCAGCCACCGGTGCTGCCCCACTGGTGCTGACAGGCACAGCCTGGGACTGTGCTGACACGCTGGCCCTCAAGGCGGCGCCATCCAGAGCCATGGGCGCGAGCTGACCTGCTGTGTGTCCATTCCATGGCGCACACGTATCACTGCCCATGACGGTCGTGTCTTCATCACTGGTGCAGGTCTCTGCCTCAACCACAGCCACGGTGTGCTGGCATCCTTGGATGCCAGAATGCTGAGACACAGGAAGGGCTTCCCCCACACCTGTCTCAACGACATCAGTGTGGACAGCCAGGCGGCACCACTGTCGTGCCGATCCACAGAAACCTGTGGAGGTGGATGGTCCACACTCCGACTCTGTCCGATTGTCCTCAGTGGACTGGCCCACCAACGTTGACCCATGCAGATGCTCAGGATCTGTAAGGGAAAGCAAAGTCACATTACTGCGTGTAACCTAACCAGCGCCCCCCCCCCCAAGGCACACCATGGCTTACCATGCAAAGATGGGTCACCACCCGTCTGGAAGCCACCACCCGGAACTCCCTCTATGGCACTGCGGGCCATGCTTGCAGCAAGCCTGTCATCTGCTGGTGTGAGCTGCACCACCTCTGGCTGTCTACCGCCTGTTGCAGCACGTGCCGCCCTGATGGCAGCCACCTTCTCCTTCACCCTCCTCCTGTCAGTAGCCATCTTCTTCTTACATTCCTGCACAGAGCACTGGTGGCTACCATGCAGGTTCACGGCACGTGCCACCTCCTCCCATGCAGCAGCACAGGCCGGAGCGGTGCCCCGCCATCCACTGAGCATTGGCTCCTGATCCAGGTAGGCCTTGAAAAGTGCCTCTGTCTCCGCCTTCGTGAAGTTGGGCCTCCTCTTCCGCCCACCATCATTGTCCTCCTCACCCAGACCTTGATCGGTCATTATTCAGCCTGTGAAGATGGCAGTGGTTACCTGTGACTGTACTGTCCAAAGCATGTCCCTGAATTCACAGTCCACACTCCCACACAGCATGCAACTCACCAATAAACTGCAGTAACCGAATATGGCCACTGCAGAACTCTGTCGCACTTTTATAGCGCAATACATGCAAATTAGGTGAGGAGCAACTTTAATTAGATGCAAATCGCGGTGCTGCGCCATTGAATGGCTGATCGGATGATTAGTATATGACGGCTGAATATCGCGCTTTTGCACTTTGCGCAATTGTGTTGAATGGGCTGAGCTAATGGCGCAGTTCCATGGCATGTGTAGTACACCTCACTGCACATGCCCAGGCTGCTGATGCTGGCATCTGCTGCGCTGATGACGTACTGTGCACGATGGTCAATGCAGGGCACGGCCACCATTGTGCCAGTGGTGCTATAGCGAGGGTCACTACATGGCGCTGTGACAACTGGCCTCCATAGGCGCAATGGCAAAACTGCTCGATAGTCTGCTGTGGCACAGGCAAACAGGCAACCAATCGCGCTATACGCATAGTCATCCGATGGCGCTGTGTGTGGCCTTGACCCAGAGACCCTTGACCCTGTGCCTGACCTTTGCCCCCTTGGCGCCATGCGTCCAGCATGGCTGCACCTCTATCGCACTGTTCGGTAACAGCGCGATAGGGAATGGCAGCGCTGTACCGCGCAGCATGTGCACATGGGGTACCACGCTGCAGAGCGCCATATTGCCTACCATAGTGGTTGAGATGGCACGCAGGAGAGCCCCACAGTGGACTGCCATAGAGTTGGCAAACCTTGTGGCCATTGTGGAGCCACACCATGGGCCTCTGTTTGGGGAGGAGCCACTGGACAGAGCCAGGACCCAGGTCTGGCTGGAGGTGGCCACTGACCTTGGGGAGGCCACCAGATGGAGGAGGACCATGGAGCAGTGCAGGCACCACTATGGGGACCTCAGGAGGAGGGAGCCAGAGCTACTTGACCGTCTATGGTCACATGCCAGGAGGGGCAAGGTGCCTCATCCAGGTGGGTGATACACGCACTTGTATTGTCCATATGAGTAACAGTGTTTTATGTGTCCAGCACATAGGGGAGGGCTAGTCTAGGGTTGGCTGTGGCGGTGTTTACTGGGTGTGGGGTGGGTGGGTCTGGCTGGGTGGGTGGGCACACACATTGGGGCAGGGGACTTTGTTGCGGATTGTACTGATGTTCTTCTCTCCTTGTTTCCCCACAGGCATGGACGGCGACGGCTGAGGGAGGAGCAGCAGAGGGAGGAGGAGAGCACCCAGGAGGGACGGGGACCATCACCGCCAACCTGACCGGCCCAATGAGGGTGAGTGCCATGACTCCATGATTACTATTGCATGCTGTGTAACAGGGTGGGCAGCGGGACATGGCCATCATCCATGGACACCACTGCCATGCACGCGACTTGTGACAGTCAGCAATGTCCAATGGCATTGCATGTCTGGGAGTGCGTCAGTGGTGGTCCATGCATGCACCGGGCACATGGCTGTGGCACTGCATTCCCACCGCATAGCCACGTTACTGTACGGCCTTGGTGGTGCTGTGCAGGACATGGGCGGTGGGTGTGTGCAGTGGTCCACATAGCTGTTGCTGCCTGGGTGGGCAGGTCTTGTGGACACGGTCACTGTGGGTGGTTGCACACCATCACAGGGGCGTGGCACATGGCTGCATGCCATGCAGAATGGGTGGGCTGCAGGGGGATGGACAGTCACACCTATTGACTCTGCTCCCTCGTTCTAGGTGACCAGAGGCTCCTGCAATTACAGAGGTCTGTCAATGAGCTGCTCCAGGTGGCCAGGGAAACTGCAGCTCCTATGGGACATGAACCGGCATGGGGTCAGGAGGAGGAGGGCCAGACAACAGTGCCAGGAGGAGGAGGACCGGGGCAGCCGTTGATGTCCCCATGCCCCAACTACCACCTTCCCCCCTTTGACCCACCCTCACACCCTTTCTTCCCTCTCCCATATGTTCACCCTTGCCCCTTACCCAACCCACCTTGTTTCTGTCCCTCACCTCCCCCTGTATATATGTCTGTATATAGTTGATTTTTGATTGTTACAATACATCTATTTTGATATGAATACCATGGTGGTCTCTGATTTGCTGCGGGCTATTGGTGCTCAGCTGCAGTGGTGTGCATGGCATCTGGGGTGGTGCAGTCATGGGTGTGTGTGTATGTCCATGGGGAAGTGACTATGGTGTGGGAGTAGCTATCAGTCGGTGTCTGTGGTATGTGTGTTGTTCCCTGTGCATTGAATTACTGTGTGCAGTGGTCCATGGTGCATGCTCTGTGTCCATGGTGCCCCTGTCAACCCGTCCATGGCCTGTGCAGCTGACACCCTTGCATGTCTGTGACCTGCAAGGTCTGCTGCCATGTCACTGGTGGCAGTCCATGTGGGTCAGCCACTGTACCCGTCACAATGCTGCGTTGCCTCCTGTCACTGGTGTGGTGCATGTTTGCCTCAGGTGACACTGTGGCCTCCGTGGTTGTTGTCCCACCTCCATGCTGTGGCTTGTGTGTGTTGCAGGGGATGTGCACCACTGTCTGTGACTTGTGCTCCAGGCATGTGATGGTGGCGTACGGGTCCACAGTGCCTGCGCAGGGTGGCTGGCACTCCTGTGCCATGGGGGACTGCAGGCTGTGTGTGCACAGTTTCCATGGGCCCACACTGGGGTCTGGGTTGCAACGCTACTGCGTCCCAGCGATAGTGTCCCCTTCGGTATGGGTGTGTGTTTGTCCCTGCACTGCGTTGCATCCGCTGGGATGCATGCTTCCACGCAGCACTGTGGGTGTCTGTGCTGGCTGTTGTGGCCAGTGGTGGGTCGGGGTGTGTCACTGGACTACCGTGCAGGGTGCTGTATCAATGGTGGTGGTGGTGTCAGGGGCACCCTGTCCCGTGTCAGAATTACCTCTTGTGTGAAACGCTGAGTCAGTCTCTCAGCTGTGCCTCAGGGGATTGTGCATGTTGGCACTGTGTCTGCCGTTGTTGCATTGCCGTGTGCTGCCACCCACTGCTGGGTGCTCATGGTGGGCTGGCTTGTATGGTTCTGTGGTACCGCGAGGGTGCAGTGTCACAGTGGGGGTGGTGGTATGCATGGGGTTTCCTGCAGTGGTGGTCACTGCTCATGGGGGGGTGTCTGGGGGTCATGGTGCAGGGTGTGCTGTGCACTGGGGGGGATGGTGTGGCACGGGGTGGTCCGCCCTCCTTGTGTGGCAGTCTCAGCTTGCCGGTGGGTGTGATGGGGCACCATGGCCCAGCTGTGGGTTGTTTACTTGTCCCCATGGGCCGGTGGTTATTCCAGCCCTCCCCCAGTTGTGCTGTGCTTGGGGTGTGGGGGCACAATGTCAGTTCTGCTGTTTGTTCCTGTGCCCATCTGTGGCATGGGTGGTGGGCTCCTACCTCCCTGGTTGTACAGTTACATTGCTCTGCAGCTGGGGGGCTCCCTGCTTGCGCAATGGTGCCTCTGGACTGCTCAGCTGGACATCCCTTGTTGCGCCATAGTGCATCATATCTGCTCAGCTTCCCCTCCCTAGCTGTGCTATGGCGCAGGTTGTGCGATATTCAGACATTAGCTGTAGGCACAATTTGGCTTGCTCCTTTTTTGAATATCGCGTCTATTGCGCATGGGCGCAATGGACTTGTGCTTGCTCCTGCTATTGTACACTTTTTGGGTGCAGTTTGAATATCCAACCCAGTAAGTACACCAAAATGTTTCTGCCTACAAAGTGTGCATTGTGACCAGCCCTAACTTGAGTGTGGGGCCCTTTGTGCTGACTGTTCCCCATTAAGTGCCATTATAGAACTGTGTGGTGTAGTTTATATCCCTCTCAACCAAAGAGTTCAATAGTAGAACATGGATGCATTGTGCCAACAGTGGAAGAACTGAGCAAGGACATAAACTATATCACACAGTTCTAAAATGAGACTTACCACCTGTATTTTAATCAGAACCCCCCACTAGAATAACTAAAAATCTGTAGAAGTGAAACAGTAAGGAGACTGGAATCAATATTTAAAAATCAGGTTCTACAGAAAAAAAATGGCTTAGAGGTTTATTTCAGTTCTGCTGTATGGTCCTTATTGTGCCTTTGATTTGCCCACAGAAGTGTCAATCGGCACCTTAATTACTGCCTTTTACTGCTCTGGGAATGTCTTTTCTGACATAATAAATGGCACTGGAGGAGGTGCAAAGTGCTCAACAGTTATAATAAGGGGTGGAGTTAGAGGCAGAGTTTAGACTGGAGTATGGTTTATTGAAGCAATAAGGCATGCCTGGGTGAGTGCTATAATGGGAAACACCTCAGGTGGATTGTGAAGCACAAGGTCACAAGCCGAGGGCCTTCAACCACCCACGAAGTAATGTCACCCCAGGGACATATGCCCTGAAGTGCCTTACTGGGATTATAAAAGGAATCATTTCTATAAGTAGGCTGTTTTTGTGGGCACTAGTTCTGTCTGTGAGGTCATGTTGGGATAACATTGTGGTGAAACTTGCTCTCCACTAATCTGCTTTGGCATTTTTTCAATCAAAGAGAGACAGACAGAGTGAGAGAGAAAGGAGGTCCTTTCTTTGACAGAGGACTTCTTCAGACAAATGGTCAAGTAGATTCAGGGTCATTTTAGTTTTGCTATAATAAGTACCTACAGATTTATAAAAAAAATAATGTTTCTAAGGTAATAGCTGACTCTTGCAGTCCATTGTAAGTGCAGGTCTTAAGCAGAGGAAAATCACATACTGCACATATTGATGTCACGATAACACGATATGACAATACAGCACGGTAATTACCAATGATGATAATTTTTCATTGTAAAGAAAAACAATACCATGATTATCATGCCGCACAATATCCCACAACATACAGCGATAAAGCACCTCAGCTTGCTTTATCAGTCCTGCATCCCTTTCCAGGTACAACCATGATTCCTGATTCCCCATCATCCTCCTATCAGATTTTTACTATTTTTCCTTAAAATTAGAAATGCAGTGCTGGCCCTGTGGCGCAGGGTTTTGAGGGCCTGGGCGCCTCACCTGCTGCCATGCCAGTAAACCAGGCTCAAGAATAGACCTGGGTCAGTCGAGGGCTGGCTGCATGAATAAGAACAGAAACACAGAAACATAGAATTTGATGGCAGATAAGGACAGCTTGGCCCACCTAGTCTGCCCATTTCCCTACCTAATGGATAAGCTGCAGATCCTAGTTAACCAACAGCCTACTTCCTCCTACCCCCCACAAGAATTGCCTTATGTCTATCCCATGCATTCTTGAATTCCCCCACTGTTTTTGACTCCACTACCTCCTCAGGGAGGCCGTTCCACGTATCCACAACCCTCGCTGTGAAAAAATACTTCCTCACATTACCTCTGAACGGTCCCCCCTCTATCTTCAAATTGTGCCCCCTTGTTCTTGCACATCTCTTTTTCTGAAAGTTGCTACCCTCTTAGACCTTGTTGATTCCCTTGAGGTACTTGAATGTTACTATCATGTGCCCCCTCCCTCCTTTTCTCAAGGGTATGCATCTTAAGCTCCTTTAATCTCTCTTCATATGTCTTCTGGTGCAGACCCTGCACCATTTCAGTTGCCCTCCTCTGGACAGCCTCCATCCTGTCCATGTCCTTGCAGAGATGGGATCTCCAGAACTGCATGCAGTACTCCAGATGGGGTCTCACCAACTGTCTGTACAGAGGGATAACAACTTCCTGTTTTCTACTAGTGATGCCTCTCCCTATGCATCCCAGTATCCCGCCAGCCCTCCTTACTGCCTTCTCACATTGCTTGCCCACCTTTAGGTCATCTGATATGACTACCACCAGGTCCCTTTCCTTTTTTGTTGTTGTTAGTATCTCACCCCCATTGTGTACTCTTCCCCTGGGATTTTGTTTCCCAGGTGCATTACTTTGCATTTCTTTGCGTTGAATCTATGCTGCCATACATTTGACCATTCCTCCAACCTTGCCAAGTCCCTTCTCATCCGTTCCACCCCACCTTCTGTATCGACCCTGTTGCAGATCTTTGTGTCATCTGCAAAGAAACATACTTTTCCTTCCAGTCCCTCCGCAATGTCACTTATAAAGACATTAAAGAGCACCAATCCCAGTACTGAACCCTGCGGTACTCTGCTAGTAACCCCCTTTCTTCAGAGTGGACTCCGTTTACTATTACCCTCTGCATCCTGTTGTCCAGCCAACTTTTTACCCAGGCTACCACCTTGGGACCCACTCCAAGGCTGGCTAACTTGTATATTAATCTTTTGTGTGGGACTGTGTCAAATGCCTTGCTAAAGTCTAGGTAGGCCAAGTCCACAGCCCCTCCCTGGTTTTCTGCTTTGGTCACCCAAAGAAATCTATTAGATGCGTCTGACACAACCTTTCCACTATGAATCCATGTTGCTTTGGGTCCTGTGCCCCACTGGCCTCTAGGTACTCAACAATTCTTTCCTTCAGAAAGCGATTCCATCATTTTCCCTACCACTGAGGTCAAGCTAACAGGTCTGGAGTTTCCTGCCTCTGCCTTACTCCCACTTTTACGAAGTGGAATCACATCCGCCCTCCTCCAGTCCTCAGGTACCACCCCATCTTCCCATGATTTGTTAAAGAGGGTAGTCAGTGGTGTCACTAGTTCTCTCCTTAGTTCTTTTAGAATTCTTGGGTGAATCCCGTCAGGCCTCATTGCTTTGTCCACCTTCAGTTTTATGAGTTCTTTCAAAACCCTTTCTTCTGTGAATGGACTGGTATCAACCCCCCTATCCAGAGTGTTTCTATTGTTTGGTTTAGGTACCTTCCCCTCCTCTTCTTTTGTGAACACTGAGCAGAAATATTCGCTCAGTATCCCTGCTTTTCATTGTCACCCTCTGCCCACATTCCCTCCCCTTTATTAAGCCTCAGTATCCCTCCCTTGATCTTTCTTTGTTTCCTAATGTACCTATAAAAGGTTGTATCCCCCTTCTTAACAGACTTGGCTATCTTTTCCTCAGTTTGGGCCTTTGCTATTCTGACTGCCTTCACTGCCTCCTTCTGCTTTAACTGATATAGTGCTCTGTCCTGCTCCTTCTGTGTTTCCTCATATTTCCTGAATGCTATCCTTTTCTTCTTAACCTTCCCTGCCACCTCTTTTGAGAACCATAGTAGCTTTTTCCTTCATTTTGTTTTGTTGATTTGCTTTACACAAAGGCTTGTTGCCTCTGTGATGGCAGTTTTGATTTCTCTCCATTGTTCTTCCATCCCTCCTTCTTGCCTGTTTGCTAGTGCTTTTTTGAGGCACTCTCCTAAAGCCAGCCCTCCTAAAGTCCAACACCCTTGCTTTTGTATGGCTTGGCTCTACAGCTGTGTTTATTGTGAACCACACTGTTTGGTGGTCACTTGTTCCCAGATGGCTACCTACTGCTAAATCTGAGATCCTCCTCCATCCCCATTTGAAAGTACCAGGTCTAAGACTGCTCCCTCCTGAGTGGGTTCCAACACTACCTGTCTGAGGCATGCCCCCTGTAAGGCATTGAGAATGACCCTGCTCTTGGATGTGACTGCAATAAAGGTGCTCCAGTTAACATCTGGCATATTCAGGTCCCCCATCAACAATATCTCTCCTTTTTCTGCCATTCTAAGGATTTCTTCTATCATTTCCTTGTCCATTGACTCCCCCTGAGAAGGGGGTCTGTAAACAACCCCTGTGCAGATTGTGGTGCCATCTCCTGTCTCCAGGGTGACCCACAGTGCCTCCTCTCCTCCCTGTTTACTCTTTAGTTCCATTGCTTTGATCTCTTCCCTTACGTATAGAGCTACTCCTCCTCTTCTTCTATCCTCCCTGTCCCTCCTGTAGATTGTGTACCCTGTGTGTTGACATCCCAGTCATGGTTCTCTGTGTACTATGTTTCTGTGACTGCCACAATATCCAGGTGTCCCTCTTCCATCGAGGTCACTAGTTCAGGGAGCTTGTTATCCAGACTACAGGCATTGGTACTCATCGCCCTCCATTTTTTGATGGCCTTACCCCTTTTAGGTCCATCCCTGTCCTTACTGCCTTTGCCATTTTCTGGATTTACCCCTGTTCTGCTCCCTATTGACTTTTCTACCTTTGTATCCACTTTGCTAACTACCCTGTTTTGTTGGGGGCAGGCTGGGATTTCCCTGCTTCTCTTCAGTGCCTTCCCCTTGGCTAGTTTAAATGCTTGCCAATGAAGCAATTTAAACCCATCACCTAAGGTCCTGGTTCCCCTCCTGGACAGATGCAGACCATCACGCCAGTATAGGCCTGTATCCCTCCAGGTGGACCCCCAGTCCCCAGTGAAGCCAAATCCCTGAGCTCTGCACCAGGTTTTCAAACAGTCATTGAATCCCATGGTGTGGAGTACCCTAGCCTCACCCATGCCATGGACAGGTAACACTTCCAAGAAAGTTACTGTGTGTGCTACTTGTCTAAGGTCCCTCCCCAACTGAGCATCCAATGACGGCTCTCCTTCTTTGGGGGGGGACAGTGCAAGTCACTGCTTGATCACCATCTAGCGGAGGCTGGATGATGCAGCAGTACCAGCGTTCTGACTGTCTGGCTGCAGTGGCTGAGTACATGAAACATATTTACGCCACACACCCACACCATCACACATGTGCCAACCTGAGGGAGGGGAAACAGAAATGGGGGAAGGTATGTGCACCAGCTGACTTACTTAATGATGAGCAGGAACCCTCTGACCTCTCCCTCTTGTTAATCCCCACTGGTGAGACAGCAAGGGGAGTGGCAGTTGGGGTTGGGGGCACCAGGACACCTGAAGGCTGGAGCTGGTGGTGACAAGAGTCCAAACAGCTATATGGAAAAAAAATTTAATTCTGATTATCATGATAATCACTATATTGTGATCATTTTTACCCAAATATCGTGATACTAATAATTTGATACCATGACATGCCTAACCGCACACTGTCACACATTATAAGGGACAAGTTCCTCACTGTACCACGCAGAAGACATTGGTTCCATGTGGACAGGGTCCTGTCCCATATTATGCACTAGATTCTTAAGCAGAAATGTGTGGCAACCTCGGTTTCTAAATGAGTAATGCACTTTGTGAACAGAAAATGTAAAAGAGAGAGAGAAAGACGTAACTCTCACAACCTTTAAAGTACAAAAACTGTTTTTAACAATCACTGTACACCATTAAGCTATCATCAATGAAGGGAAAGGGATCAAAAACTTCTGGGAGGGGTACTATACTACCCCATGACTCTTTTGGAGTCTTTCTACCACCATCAGCCTTTTCACTAGATAATGACCCGCTGGGGGAACATATTATACTCCAAGATCAATGCTTTCAAAATGATCAGAACTTTATTAGAACCTGAAAAAAAGTTCTGATAAGGTTTTTACTGTAAATGGCATATGTTCTGGGTGGTTCTGAACGTATCCAAACTGGTTTTCCTATTTCTACTCTCCAAGTGAATTACAGGGACCAATTAACCCCCAAGGGTTAAGAACCGACTAACACGTAACACCGTGTGGGTTCTGTGACTTCATGTGAGCCTGAGAGTGAAGTTTGAGAGCTCTGGATGTCACAGAGCCCCCCACACACACACACTTGGGGATTACTTTCATTGTATAATACAAAGATAACCTCATTCTGCAAACTGACCACTCATAAAATATCAGACAAATGTTTATTAGGTCCATGTCATATCTTGTATATATTATGTCTGACAAATTAATATCCAAAAAAAGTCTTAATTACACACAGCCCTGAAACCAGATGGTGTCTGCAAAGATTATGCTTAAAACTATAACACATAAATCCTTTAAATACACAAAGAAAAATGTGACACAAGGATCCTAAGAACCTTCTTCAGAGCAATACGTTTATTATGGGAAATTAAGCTCTGCACTTGTACAGTTTGGTCAGAGAAACTGACTATGGGTGATCAAAGAGGGCTACTGCTCAGCCAGTACTGAAATGTTTTGTTTTACAAAAGTCGAACACACCTGCAGTGGGACACAAAAGGTTAATTAAAAAGAACCCTGGTCCTTTCACTAAACGGATTGCTGAAACTGCTGCCAGCCTAGGAAGGTTAAAAAGCTCAGGCCTACGTGGGCTGCAAGGGGGGGTGAATGGCTAAAAATTTACAGCCAGCTCCCTGGAAAGTCACAGTTCAGCTGTTCTCCCAGAGCAGGTGCTCATGGGAGCAGGCCTGTCCCTTTCAAAGCCTTAAGATTGATGAAGCCTTCGCTCTCCCCAACTGTAAATATACAACCAGCCTTGTCAGAACAGGTTTGTAACATCACCCTCTGACAGCTTGGATTGTTTTCAACACTTAAACACACAAAAAGTATCATACATGTTTTTTTTTGTAGAAGCCGAGGTATTGATAGTATTCAGACAGCAGCTCAGTATGCGTATACAGTAACTACAGGGCACTTTGACTTTAACTTGTTACTAGAATGCAATACAGTACACTGGGTTTTTGTTTGCGTCAAAGATACACCATCCCTCAAGCAACAAAAAAACAAACAAAAGGAAAAAAAACAGAACTAGGAAGTCTAGCCTTTTAAGTGACTGGGAAACCCACTCAATATCAACCTGTGCATGGGCACCACTATTGTGCAAAGCTGGGGCTCAGCCACAGGTACTATTAGAGTCCAATCTTCATTTTTAAATTCAAAAAAGAATGTGAAGGCTGAGAGGGGGACATGACCACAGTGTCCAGGATACCAAATACTAAAGAGGATAGACAGGGTAGAATAGTCTTAGTAAGCACAAGCAGAAACAAAGCACATGCACTCAGACTAAAAGAGAGGGGATGAGGGGATAAGGGGAAACATCAGAAAGCATTGCTTCACACAGAGTGTGGATAACTTGGAATATCTTATTTGGTGAGGTTGTGGAAGATAGCACTGTTCAAGCTTTCAGATCAGGACTAGACAGATTCCTGAGAGAGAGAGAGAGAGAGAGATACTATTGAGGGTTACACAGTATCTGATTCGCTAATTTAGAGGCTAATCTTGGCGAGAACAGAATTCCTCTGTTGTATTTTAGCTGTGGATTTTAGAAAGGTGCTTGATAATTACCTTTATCTTACCTTACTTTCAGCATGTAATCCTGGTACAAAGACATGTGACTAGTAATGCATAGACATGAAACATAATATCTGCAAATACATGTTAATAAGCATTGTTTTTGCTTTTATCTATCTACCCCTCTATCTGTACATTATAGCCACAGAACAGACTTTTATCATTTCAGCTTCCCAGTTTAAATGACCCAGTTATTTTGCTCACACTTGTACATGCATAATATACTTACAAAACATACTTTTATCATTTTGTAACTTTCCAATTTAAATATAACCCAGATGTGAGAAGTCATGATATCTGTATACCTCATCAAGCTCTGCTAGTGCTTCTTCTTTTGCTAATATCAATAAGTACATTTCAAGCTCTTAATATGCCATTTCAGCTAATGGGGCATACAGCATCCAGTCTATAGAAAGCAATTTTCCTGAGAACAAGGCTTTTAGCACAAAAAAAAAAGAAAAAAACACTTTTGGTCTGCCATAGCAAGTAGTTATGAATGCATTTTTGTATCATTAAATGGGAAAACAGTTTTCATATAGTCTGGGTAAAATAATTGAAGTCTATATTTAAAAGGAGAATATATATATATATTTATTTATGCAATGTTTGTGAAAAGAACTGCACAAAATAACCTTGACATTTTTGTTCGTTATGAACCTATAGTGAGAATATCAGGAATTATACAACGTAGGTGTGAGTCAGACTTTAACAGATAATGACGTATTTTAGCCACTGAAGCATTCTAAATGAAAATAAGTCACTTATTTCAATGTTAGGTGGGTAATCACCATTTGTTTCTATTTTAGGTGGGTAACAATGGAGCTCTCAACCAATACGAGAGCAGCTTGAACAATGCCTGATGACATCACAATGGCCTCTGCCGCACTCAGAACAGAGCAGTGAAATCAAGCAGAAACAGTTAAGACTTCATTAGAAGAGCTAATCTGAAAGCTTTACATCGTAAAAACATTGTATAAACTGGACACACAATGGCCTCACTCAGAATATGACATTTATCATCACTTGTCAGGGGGCAGGACTTTCATAACTCACTTGTGACTCTGCCAGTCATGAGTTATGGTCCTGCCCCCTCACTCAGGAAGATAAATGGCATTTCGTGAGTCAGGCCATTGTGTATCCCGTATATTCTCACTCTAGGTGGATGACAAAACAAACAGTCTGTAGGTCCTACAGAACATAATTTACATTCACAAGGGTGCAGTATGCACATAGTTGGAATCCAAACAAACAGAAAGAATACAGAAATAAATATCTTGGCTGGGATTTGAACCCAGGCCACCCTGGAATACCATTCCGGTTGCACTACCAGGTGTGCCATCAAGGCAACTGGATACCCAGGATTCCAATTGCCTTGATGGCACAGCTGGTCGCACAACCAGAATGGTATTCTAGGCGAACATGGTTCAAATCCCAACTAAGGCACTTATTTCTTTTTCTTTTCTGTTCCTTCAGAATAGAAGCCTGGCATCATTTCACCTCTGGATTTGATTGTTCTCAGAAGGTTCTGCTTTGAAACTTTAACTATAACTAAGGCTGTATAGAATGTGGAACTCCTGTATCAGAATTCAGAAATGCTTTTCAGAATTTAATTCAGTGTAAACTGCAGAATAATTTTCTGTGGATCATGTAAACTGCTAAATGTTTTTCTGCAGTTTGTAGAAAAGAATCTGTAGTTTATGTACACTGTGGATTATTAATCTGCAAAAAACCTTTCCCAAGAGAAATATCAGAATTCCCTTACTGACAGAAATCCACAGAACTGTGCAAAATTCCTCAAATTTCCATTCCTTTGGAATTTCAACATTCCAAACAATCTTAGCTGTAACTCATTTGAGACAGCAGCAAATACAACAGTTTTGCCACACAAACTCATGCTATTGCATAAATCAAGTATGGCATGGGCCTAATAAACATGTTCACAATGGGTTTTTCCATTCCCCACTCCCTCCCATCCCCCGCCCCGTTTTCCTTGCTCTTCTCTTTTCCTTCTTTTATATTCTCTTATTCTTCTCTCTCCCTTTTTCTTTTAAACTCTCCCTTCCTCTCCCTCTTCTTTTCAGACCCCTTCCCTGCCCCCTTTTCTACTCCACCCCCCAACCCTAACACCCCATCTTTCTGCCTTTTGCTGTAGGTTTGTAAATATAAAATAGTTGTGCTAGACCCTCTCATTTAGCTTACTTTTTGTCCCTGTAATTGAAATAAAACCACTAAAAGTACATAAAATACCTGACAATGCAATATACATACATACACACTGTACATACATACTGTACGTACGTACATATATACATGTGTACTATGCATACAAACACACATGCATACTGTATGTACATACATACATGCTGTGCATACATACATGCTGTACATACATACATACTGCACATACATACTGTACATACATACATGCATACATACATATATACTGCACATACATACTGTATATACATACATACATACATACCTTACATGCATACATACCATACATACTGTATATACACACATACTGTACATACACACATACTGTACATACATGCATACATACATACTGTAATACACACATACAGTACATACATACATACTGTGCATACATGCATACTGTACATACATACATGTGTCTGCTGTTCTCAGCCTTTGCTGATTGTATTGTGAGGCCTATTGGCACCTGCTTAAAGTTGAGCCAGTCCAAATTAATTCATGGGCATTTGCATATGCTTCCCATGATGCTTTGCATTATTGGGGTATGTGCAATTTGTGTTTCCATGCATACTGTACATACATACATACTGTAGATACATACTGTACATACATACATACATACGTAGTTGCCAGCAGATTAGGCCTAATGGTCTATCATGTCTGCCTGACACAGCTCACTGGTAGTGTACAATAGCTGCTCTACCTCCTCCCTTATTTCACCCCTTCCTCCCCACTCCCCTTCCTGTATACTTCTGGTGTCCACTATACCTCCAACCTGTTCCATACCCCTGTGCTTGTCTCAACCCCTCTTGAAACCTCCCACAGTTACCATTTTTACCAGGTCATCTGGCAGTACATTCCAGGGTGCCACCATCCTCTCCATGAAATAATGCCCCCTCGCCTCTCCTCTGTACTGCCCCTGCCAACTTTAGACCATGACCTCTCGTAGTCCCCTCACCCCTTAACATGAGCAGTCCCTCCTTGTTCCCTCTGTTGATCACCTTTATTTATCTGAAGGACTCTATCATATTCACCATATCCCTTCTGTCCTCCAGACAGTATACGTTCAGCTCTCTAAGTCTGTCCCCATATGACAGACCCTCCAGACCACTAATCATCCTTGTCACCCTTCTCTGGACTCTCTCCAGCAGTGTGATGCCCTTCTTTAGGAGGGGCACCAGAACTGCACAAAGTACTCCAGATGTGGCCTCACCAATGAGGTGTACTGGGGAAGTATAATCTCCCTTCTCCTGGACATTATCACTCTGGCAATACACCCAAGCATTTTGTTTGCCTTAACCGCTGCTCTCCTGCACTGTTCTGAGTGGTTCCATTTAGCATCAATCAACACACCATATCCTTCTCCATCGTTGCAACAGTCAGCTGTATCCCCCTCCCAAGTGGTAGTAATACCCAGGGTTCCAAACGCTCAGGTTCAGAACGCTACTTTTGCGAGTGTTAAACCCTAACTGCTACATGTGAGCCCAGTTTCGAACCTCATCAAGTCTTCCTGGAGTGCCCTCCTTCCCTCCTCGCTGTCTACCTCAGCCCCAATTTAGAATCATCAGCGAACAAACTCATTTTACTACCAACCCCCTCCCTGATGTCCACAATGAACACAGTAAAAATGATAGGGCCCAACACTGAACTTTATGGGAACTTTATGGGACCCCGAGGATGACCCCTCTGGGTGTTGAGGCTTCACCCCCACCACCACCTTCTGCTTTCTATTCCTAAGCCAGTTTGCTACCTACCCCACCAATTTACCACCTACCCCCAGTTTCCTCAATTTCCAAATTAGCCTTCCGTGCAGAACTGAATCGAAAGCCTTGCTGAAGTCCAGGTACAGAACATCAACCAGCTTTTCTCCATCGAGGGATCCAACCAGCTTTTCTCCATCGAGGGATCTTGTCACCCAGTTCAAAAATTCAACCAGGTTAGTTTGACACAATTTCCCCAGGACAAACCCATGTCGGTTATCATCCCGAAAACCATTTACCTTCAGGAACTCCACCATCTGTTCTTTTAAGATGGCCTCCAACATTTTCCCTACTGTGGTAGTCAGGCTGTCCGGTCTGTAGTTCCCCGGTACATCCCGCTGTCCACTCCTATGGAGGGGCATTACATGGGCCATTCTCCAGTCTAGAGGGGACACATACTGCACATACTGATTGGAGAGAGGAATTGAATAGTTCCGTCATTGGAGCCGCTAGGACATCCACCAGTTCCTTCAGAATCCTGGGATGGATGCTGTCTGACCCCGGAGTATTATCCGTCCTCAAGGACTTTCTTTTCTAATTTCTTTTTCTGGCTCCACCTCCCGGGGAACTCTCTCAGGCAGCCACCTGTACCTCCAGCTCCACCTCTGAGCCTGAAACTCCTCCTTGACTCCTGGCACCAGCCCGGCTATCCCCCCGGCTCTGAGCCCCCCCCGAGGTGGGGCTGCCCTATCCCCCAAGTATGCTCTATTTAGAATTCAGCCTAGGAGAGGAGGGAGTCCGGCTAGTGGAATGTGGCAAGATGTAGAAGGCGCTGTCGCCTATCCCCGGGGGGCGGGGATTTTCTGCTTAGATATGCCCTCACCCCCAACCCCCAGGCACAGCCACAAGCATGCGATGATGCCAAGGGATGTCCATCATTGCTTTGCATCCCTCTACGTGTGCCCTAAGTGGTGCAGTACCTCTGTTCTCCACTGGAGGTCACTGTGGTGCCGGGCAAACCCCTGGAGCCCCCTCCCCCTCCCCCCCTCGAGAGAGGACAGCAGTCTTCCAGACATTCAATCTTCTCTCTCTCCCCTGCTGACCCCCGGCAGCCCGGGCTCATTCCCGAACCTGGATCACTGGCGTGGCGCAAGGTGTGGCGTCCAGTGCCTCAACCCTCAGCACCACAGGGCCAGCTGTCCTCAAGGACTTGAGAGCCTCCCTCACCCTCCCTACCTGGATCTCCCCATCTGTGAAAGCCACCCCCCCATGCCCCCTTCCCTGTCCCCTCCCTGAGGCAACGGCCCATCCCTTTCCCTAGTAAAGACCAAGCTGAAATAATCATTTAACACTTCAGCCTGCTCTATCTCTTTCTACCTGTCCCCTCCTTCCTCAGCTTACTTATCTTCCCCCACCTCTTCTTTCACTCCCTAACATATCTTAAGAATTCCTCCTCCCACTCCCTGATCTGTCTTGCTTATCTAAGCTCTTTATCAGCCTTGGCAGTCTAACCCTTCTGCTAACCTCCCTAGATATCCTATGGGACTCCTCACAGGTCTGCCTCACGATGGGAGCATTTGTACCTTCTAAAGGCCAACTTCTTATTCATCACTTCCTCCTGTACTTCCCTAGTCCACCAGCAAGGTTTCCTAGGTCTAGCCATCTTGTTTTATGACCTGGCACAGGTTTTCATGGCCTCCATATAACATAATACAATAGTTGATCACTTTATGCAAATCCTATTAATAAATGAATAAGTTAATTCATGTACTAAGTGGTTTTGTGTTAAAATGGTCATATAGGAATATAAAAAGAACACAAACTGTCATTTATGACTATATATACAACAAAGACTGCTAGGACATCCGCCAGTTCCTTCAGAACCCTGGGGTGGATGCTGTCTGACCCTGGAGTATTATCCGTCCTCAAGGACTTTTTTTTTTCTAATTTCTTTTTCTGGCTCCCCGGCCAAAGCACCTAGTTTCACCTCAGCTCTTTCCTTCTAGATTGCTTGAAAGGACAGAGCAGATAACCTTACCAGAGCAAGGGAAAGGATTAAGACTTCTTTTGGCTAAGCAGATTTACTGTGTGTTGTTATTTTTATTTTGTACTCAGAGGGATTGCTACTGTTTGCTGCTAACATTTCATTGCTTTATTTTTCTCTGCTTTAAATTGTTGTTGCTGGTATACCTTGTTCTGAGTTATTACGAGGTGAGCCTACATGTGTGTGCTAACAGATTACTGCTGTAATCTTCTGATTCAAATTGTTTTTTGCAAGGTATAACTTCTGTTACTGCTTTATTTTTCTCTGTAGCAAAGTGTTTCTTACAGGGTACATCTTCTCTGAAATTATTACAGGTGGTGCTTTACAGGTTTTATAGTTTTATCTAATATTAGGATAAGCTTTCAGGGTTACTGCATTTGTTGTTGACTGATTGTTTCTGCTCTTACCTACTTTGTTCTTTCATCCGTGGTTCTTCTTTTAAGGCAGGGGAAGGGCCCAGCCATCCACCCCCATCCCCAACTACCCCACACTACACTCTTTTTATAGGGTACCACAGTCGTGACATTTCCTGTGGCAAAGCAAGAAGGGGCAGATCAGTGGGGCATCCATGAGGTGAGCTCATTTACAGGAGCACTAGTAATTTAACTTGTTATAACAAGTTATACGAAAACAAAACACAAAATCAAACCATTACTTGCATTTTCTTCCTTCTAATTACTCAGACCAGGTTATAAACCCAGCAACTTATCTGGAATGGATATCATTAACTGCAGGTTCTGTGGAACATTTTTTCAGAAGAACAGTCTTACAGGATTTAGGACACTGTCCTACATGCTGGGCCTTTGGAGATCTTAGGGCTCAGCTCCGGGCAGCATGGGCAGAGATTGCGTGCCTTAAATTTCATATTCAAGAGGAAATACATTATAGGAACCACCCGCCATTTCCTCAACATCCAATAGAAGAACCTCGACCGCAGACGGTAGTTGGTCTGGGAGGTTGGCAGGTGGTTCTATCTCACAGCCTCAATAGAGTCAGCTCTTCAAATCCTAAATGATATAATCATAAGTGCCCTCAATTCACATGCACCCCTCACCAGTGTCAGAACCAAACTCAAATCCTGTCGCTGGTTCTCTGCCGACCTTAAATCCGCACTGCTTGCCAGAGACAAACTCTGGAAAAGGGCAAGAAAGACAAAGGACCCAAATGACTGGCTCCAATTCAGAAAAGCCAGAAACTCCTGCACAAAACAAGTAAGAAAAGCCAAGGCAACCTTCTACACAGCTGAACTAGATGCCTCCTATAACAACCCTTCCAGGTTCTGGGGTACCATAAAGGGCATCCTAGGTCAAACCTCTACCCCTGTCTTACCATCCAAAATTCAATTAAATAATATTGAAATCACCGACAAGCAAAATATCTTGAATGCCTTCAATGACCATTTCACTACAGCTGGCCTGGCTTTACCTCTCCTGCAAACCTATTAAGATCATCTCTAAACCTACAATCTACTGAGAGTCAAAAGGTTGCTTCCACATTCTCATTCAAACCAATATTGTTCAAAGAAGTAGAAGACCTCCTACTCCAACTAGATTCCACCAAAAGTGCAGGTGCAGACTCCTGGATCCCTACTTTCTAAAAGTAGCACTGTATGCCTTAATCGCCCCTCACCCACCTCTTCAATCTATCACTTGTCACTGGTACTATCCCTCAATATGGAAAACAGCTCAAGTGTTTCCATTACTTAAGGCAGGTGATCCCATGGACCTCAATAATTATAGGCCCATCTCCATCTTACCAATACTATCCAAGATGCTTGAGAAGCTGGTAAACTCTCAGTTAACTGCCTACCTTGATACCAACAATCTCCTAAATCCAGCTCAATCTGGGTTTAGATCTATGCATAGCACCATCTCTACACTAGCAAAAGTCACAAATGACTGGCAGACTGCCCTAGACAAAAAGAATAATACCTGTGCTGTGTTTCTGGATCTAAGCAAAGCCTTTGACACTGTGGATCATGATCTTCTAATCACCTCACTAAACTCCATAGGCCTTGACTCACTCTCTATTAAATGGTTCAGATGCTATCTCTCTGAAGGCTACAACTGGTAAAGAATGATGGTGATCTATCTACCCCTAAGCCACTCCTAAGAGGTGTACCGAAGGCTCCATCCTGGGTCCCATCCTTTTGCCATTTACATCAACAATATTGACTCAATCTCTCTCTTTCTAATATCCACCTTTTGCAGATGACACTGTACTTTATGTGAGCGATCCTCACCATCAAAAGCCTGTGAGCTCCTACAGTCTCAATTCTCCCTCCTCCAGCATAACCTATTAAAAAGAAATTATTACTAAATGCTAAGAAAACCAAAGCTATGTTCTTTGCCCCCAAGAACTGTTCTTCCACTATCCCATCATTCACCTCCCACAACTCTCTACCATCCTTGGTGAAAATCTGGAATATGTTGACAAATTCAAATACCTAGGAGTATGGATAGACAATAAACTAGACTATACTACCCACGTTGAAGAGCTCCTGAAAAAGCTAAGACAAAGACTTGGTCTATTCTATAGAATCAAACACTACCTGACCAAAGATTCCAAACAAAGATTAATCCTTGCATCATTCATGTCCCTCATTGATTATGCTGACTTCCTCTATGGTCATTGCTCCCTCTCCCATCTAAACAAACTAGACACCCTGTATCATAAGAGCTATTAGATTCATTACTGACCTTCCCTCTAGCACCCATCATTGCTCTCTACAATGCAGTCAGCTGGACATCCCTGCAACATAGAAGAGAGAAAAATGCTGCTACCTGGATCTACAAAGCTCTGACAAACAAACTCCTTCCTACATCTCAGACTGCTTCAACCAGATCACATCCAGGCCCTACACCTTGAGGATCAACAAACTGATCCTGCTGAAGATTCCTATCACCTGCACCCGGTATGGAAGAGCTGCAATCAGTTATTCCCTGGCACTTATCTGGAATTCTATCCAAAGACATTGAAAATGGAAACACTGATCCCCTTACATCCTTCAAAAGCTGTACACCAGCTAATCCCAGATTCATGCAATTGCTTCCACAAGGCCTAGTCCTCCCACACCCCACCCCCACACCCCTCTCTCCCCACCCCTTCTAAAGCTCCTCCCTATTTTTCTATCATTCCTCTGGTCCTTTCCACACCAAACCTCAAACATATATGCCCACCCATGTACCATTATCCAAGCCTTATCCCTACCAGACTGTTTGTTTTCACCTTTAATAGGTTTTTGGTTTACTGTCCTTTGCCTTGTATATATGTAAATAATTGTACATCTATCTCACTCATAAATGTTTGTATTTGTGCTATTTCAATATCATGTTTTTGTATACACTCTGTAACCTTTTTGTTATGACCACTCAGGTCCATCTTGTAAATGAGCTATGCTCAATGATGTTCGCCTGAATAAATAAAGATTTTGATTGATTGATTGATTGATTGGTTAGGAGGGGCAAATCGGGTGCCCTATCACTCAGTGCTCTCCAACATATTACCTCCAAAAACCATATAAACACTACAAACAGGTACCTGCCTCTATCTCCGAAATCAAACAAAGAGGCAGAGGACACTGCAGCACAGGATGTAGCACAACAAAACTTGCCCAAATCAGGAACCAAAACAAAAAAAGTAAAAAGGAAATCCAAAAAACTTCTGATCATAGCAGACTCCATGATTCGGGGAGTTGATACCTATCTCCAGCCAGTGGTAATGGTCAGATGTCTCTCAGGTACATCAGTGTGGAGAGACACGGACCGCATTGCTAAAATTGTTCAGGAAGCAGAAGAAAGCATTGATATCCTGGTACACATACAGACTAATGATCTCACCAGCCGGTCAGTTGTGGAGACCAAGGAACACCTGACCAGGCTGGGTGACAAACTATTATCCATTTCGTCTGGCATCTCCTTCTCTGAGATCCTGCCAGTCTGGGAGAGGGGGGCAGATGGATGGAAGGTCAGAGAAGGGGAGATGGGGAGCTAAACGTGAGGCTCAAGGGCTGGTGCCAGGAAAAAGGACACAGATTTGTAGGGAACTGGCAACAGTTTTGGGAGCAAAAGTTCTTTAAATTTAATGGACTGCATTTGACTAAGGAGGGAGTCAGTGCATTGGGGCAGAGGTTTGACGTCTTTGCAGAATATTTAAACTAGCAAATGGGGAGAGGGGTGCAGCACCCCATACATCAAATGGGAAGAACACCCCTCCCCCCTTAGCTAGTGGTCAAACAGGGATTCAGCATGTTTGCAGTTCATTTGCATCACCAGGTAAGAAAAAAGGTCAGTCTCCCCATACGATGCACAGGGGAAATGCCAGACCTCTCCCAACAACTAATACACATTGAAATCTGGCCAATGGAAAATCATGTACATGAATGCTCACAGCCTGGGAAATAAGATCCCAGACCAGCAGGCAATAATGTCAGAGGCTAAACTGGACATAGTAACAATTAGTGAGACGTGGTTTACCAGTAACCATACTTGGGAGACTTTAGTACCTGACTATGTACTGTTCAGAAGAGACCGAGGTGCAAAAAGGGGGGGTGGAGTGGCCCTGTATGTCAATGAAAATATCAAAGCTACAGAAATTCAAAATACACATAAGGAGCCAGAAGAACTGTGGGTCACCCTGGAAACAGGAAATGGGACAGCCATAAGAACTGGGGTTGTCTACAGGCCCCCAGACCAGGGGGAGGACACAGATACATTACTGTTAGAAGATATACAAAACATGACAGCTAAAGGGAGGTTCTGATAATGGGAGACTTCAACATGCCGGATACAGATTGGTCAATACCAGCAGGAACATCTGCCAGAACTAGACACATGGTGGATTCCTGCGGGGAGGGCCTCCAACAACTGGTACAACAACCCACAAGAGACAGGGCTATCCTAGATCTAGTACTGACTAATAGGAAGGGATCACAGATCTCCAGGTAGAAGGTCACCTGGGGGCCAATGACCATCACATGGTATGGTTCAATTTGGCCACTACAACTAAATCATCCCACTCCAAGGCAAAAATATGGGACTTCAGAGGAGCTGACTTTGATAAGATGGCCAACAGCATTAAGCTAGCCCTGGCAAAAAGAAACACGGGTGATGGGGTACAGGCAAAGTGGGCAAGCATTAAAGATGCAATACTTGAAGCAACCTCCAATTGTGTTAGACAGAAAAGGAAATGTAAAAGAAGAAGGAAACCACTTTGGTTCTCAAATACAGTAGCAGAAAAAGTCAGAGCCAAAAGGCTGGGCTTCAGGAAATAAAAGGGAACACAGTGGGATGAAGATAGGGAGGCATACCAAACTGCCCTAAAGGAAGCAGGGAAGGCAGTAAGGCAGGCAAAGTTCCAAACTGAGGAAACACTAGCACAAACAGTAAAAGAAGGTGACAAGACTTTCTTTAGATACATTAGTGAAAGGAGAAAGTCCAGAGGGGGTATTGCTAAGCTCAAAGGAAAAAATGGGGCATGTGAGGAGGGAGGAGGAGGACCCTGTAAAAGCATCTATCCTGTATAGATACTTTTGCTCAGTATTTACTGAAGAGGAGGTAGGGCAGGGCCCACAGCTCAGCACCATGGACACAAGGGGGGAAGGAGGTGAGTACTACTCCCTTCAGAAAAGAAAGGGTCCTACATGAGCTCACTAAGCTCAGGGTGGACAAGGCAATGGGACCTGATGGCATACATCCAGGGTACTAAAGGAGCTAAGGGTGGAACTAGCAGAGCCATTAGCAGAACTGTTTAGTGAGTCTCTGAGCACAGGAGAGGTCCAAGAAGACTGGAGAAGGGTCATGTGATCCCGTCTCCACAAGATGTAGCAGGGAGGAGGCAGGGAACTACAGACCAGTCAGTCTTACCTCAGTAGTGGGCAAGATTATGGAGGCACTCCTTAAGGAAAGGATAGTGCAACCCCTGGAATCATAGGGGCACAGGATCCAAGACAGCATGGGTTTACAAAGGAAGGTCCTGCCAAACTAATCTCATAGATTTCTTTGACTGGGTAACCAGAGTGATGGACCAAGGGGAGCAGTTGATGTCACCTATCATTACTTCCTGCAAGCTTTTGGTTACCTTTCCAGATTGATAAACAAGCTGGGTGAAATGGTGGGTCAGGTAGTTGGTCAACTGGGCAACCGGCTGACCGCGAGTGGGGTAAATGGTATGCAGTTTAGATGCCCATGTGGAGTACCTCAGGTTGGTCCGGGGCCAGTCCTCTTCAATATCTTCATCAGTGATATTGTAGATGACTAGAGGTGTTGGTTTGTCTGTTTGCAGATGACATCATGATCTGCAACAGTGTAATGATCCAGATGGGTGGGCAGAATGAGAGAGATCTGGTTAATGTAAAATGGTCAGAAGAGTGGCAACTGGGATTTCGGAAAAGAAGTGCAAATCATAATATAGGAAGAGAAACCCTTGCTGCACCTAGGCTGAGGAGTTGCTGGCAGTCACAAAGGAAGAAAGATTCTGGGCATCATCATCACCGTGACTGAAATCGTCAGTAGACCTCTAAAAGGAGTGGGCTAGAGGATGTTGGGTGTATTTGTAGGGTATACAAGTCGAAAGAGGGGTCATAATCCTCTTTAGAAGATACTGCTAGGTCTCATCTACTGTGCAGTACTGAGGCCACACCACAAGGACATTAACCAAATTGAGGCAGTCCAGAGAAGGCAACCCAAATGCAGGGACTGCCTCGATATAATGGACATTAGTCAATATGTATACCCTAGAGCAAAGGAGGTGATATGATTAGACTTAAACACCTAGGGCATTAATATGAAAGAGTCAACATGTTTCAATATAAGAAAATAGCAGAACAAGAGGACACAGCATGAGATTAGAGGAGGCCGATAGGGTGTGAGGAGTCCACAGAACGGGTGGTGGATGCATGGAACGCCTACAGGAAGTGGTGGCTATAATACATTGCAGGGCTTCAAACAGATGGATAGGCATAAGGAACAACACAGATGAGTATAATAGATAGGCCACTGACAGCAAAGGACGATGTACATTCATAAGGTAGAAAGAAATGGATAGACTGATGCTATGGCCTTATCTGCTGTCAGCTCTATGTTCTATGTATAAAACAGTGCAATATTCTAATCTTAGAAATGTATGCAACATGAAATATGAAAGACTTGAATGCATGTGTTCTTACATCTGCTGTTTCTACCAGGGATTTGGTGTGTTTCTGTATGAATTAACATACTATTTGCCCAGCAGATTAGCTCTATGTCTATCAGTCTCTCGACCTAGATCCTAGTTTGCGGACCCTCCCATCCCTTGTGCTCCAGAAACCCCTATCATCCATCCCCACCCCGACAGGCCATCATCTGATACATCCACTTTCTTGTCTGTCCCACCCTCTTTAAAGCCCTCCACTGTGGATCTCTGAACCAGCTCACCAGGCAGTGCATTCCAAGGGTCCACCACCTCTCAGTGAAAACCTCCTCCTCTTTTCCCCCCTCACCCTTCCACCTTCCAACTTCAAACCATGCCCTCTGGTGATACCTCCCTGCTTTAGTCTAAAGATACCCTCCATGTTTACCCTGTTTATTCCCTTGAGGTACTTGAAGACCTCAATCATGTCCCCCTGTCTCTCCTCTCCTCCAGTGAAAACAGGCAGAGCTCCTCAAGTCTGTCCTCATAAGTCAAATCCCCTAGCCCTCAGATCATCTTTGTTGCCCTCTCTGTACCCTCTCCAGGAGCTGTATGTCCCTCTTCAAGTGTGGTCTCCAGTACTGTACACAGTACTCAAGGTGTGGTCTAACCAGTCCATTGTACAGCGGCAGAATCACTTCCTTGCTCCTAGAGGTGATCCCCTACGATGCATCCCAACATCCTGTTTGCCTTGCTAGCTGCCTCCTGCACTGCTCAGAGTTATTCATACATGCATCCACCATGACCCTAGGTCTTTTTCCCCTGTTGAGGCCTCCAGCGCCTCCTCCCAGGGTGTACCTGTGTTTAGGGTTTCCGACCAAGATGCAACACCTTGCACTTGGTGATATTGAAATTTAATTTCCATGTGTGAGCCCAGCTTTCCAGGGTGTCCAGGTCCCCTTGCAGGGCCAACCTCCCCTCTTCTCCCTCAACTACTGCTCCCATCTTGGAGTCATCAGCGAAGAGACTCATTTCACACCCTATACCCTCCCTGATGTCCGATATGTATGCATTAAACAGGATCGGACCCAGGACCGAGCCCTGCGGTACCCCACTACTGACCTCTCTAGGGTTCGGGAGCTCCCCACCGACCACTACTCTCTGGGTTTGTCCAGCTAGCCAGTTTTCAATCTATCTGACCATCAAAGGGCCTACTCCCAACCCCATCAGTTTCTCCACCAGACCATTGTGGGGGACAGAGTCAAACGCCTTGCTGAAGTCCAAGAATAATACATCCATAGGCTTTCCCCTGTCCAGTTCTGATGTTACCCATTCATAGAACTCCACAAGATTGGTTTGACATGATCTACCTGGCACAAACCCATGTTGCCGACTATCCAGACCTCCCACCTCCTCCAAGTACACCCCCAATCGTTCCTTTAGTATACTCTCCATTAATTTTCCCACCACCGAGGTCAAACTGATGGGTCTATAGTTACCTGGTACTTCCCTCGACCCCCCTTTATGGATTGGCACCACACGTGCCTCTCGCCAATCCCTAGGTACCCTCCCTGTCTCAAGCGACCTGTTGAAGAGGTCTGCCAGGGGTGCAGCCAGTATGTCCGCCAATTCCCATAGTACACTCGGATGAATGCCATCTGGCCCAGGAGATTTTTCTTTCTTTAGGGCCTCGAGGGTTAACCACACCCTTTTGGTGGAGATAGCATCATCTGATCAATCTGCCAAGATGGCCCTTAGTTTTTCTCCGCTCCCCAATGTACTGGAAGAACCCCTCTTCCCCTCCATGTATCCCCTGTGCCAGCCGCTGCTCTTTACTGGACTTAGCTCCTCACCATATGGGTGACTTTTCTAGATGCAAGCTGGTACATTTCTTATCCCTATCCCTCTTGTTGTTTTATATTTTTGTAGTCGCCTTTTTCTCTGACTGCTACCTGGACCTCACTGGACCACCAGCATGGTTTATGTGACCTTGCTCCCTTACGCTTCAACTTAGCCAGATCCTGACTGCCTCATGAAGTCCCGCTTTATGACCTCCCATCTCCTTTCCACACTTGTTGTTGAGGTAATCCCCTCAAGTGATCCTTGAGAATATTTCCCATGCCCATAAAGTCTGCCCCTGAAGTCCACTGCCAGTGTCCTAGATCTCACCCCACTCCCCCAATGCTTATTTGAAACCAGACAGTATTGTGGTCACTCCCAGTCAGGGTCCTGTACAACCATGTCCCTTACCAGATCCCCATCTGCCAGAACCACATCCAGGACATGCCCCTCCCTTGTGGGCTCCATCACATGCTGTGTTAAGAACACATCCTGGAAGCCATCCAGCAGCCTCTGCTCCTTGGCCACCTTAGAGGACATGGTTCCCCAGTTTGTACCTGGCATATTAGGTCCCCATCAACACCACTCCTTCCCTTTTGGACCACACTGGGCAATGATGTTGTCCAGCAAACCATCCTCCAGAACATCACCATCCCGGGGGCCTATATGCTACTCCAGCTTGACCTTATCTCCTGCTGGAGTTCGTGGGTGACCCATAAAGCCTCCACGTTTCCCTCTGCCTCTTCTACCTAGCAATTTCTATGTCATCTTTAATGAACATAGCCACTCCACCCCTCTGCCCTCCTTTCTGTCCTTCCTAAGCATAGTGTACCCCCGATGCATTTAGGTCCCAGTCATGGTTTTGTTGGCCCGTTCCGTGACTGCCGCCACATCCACCCCCTAACAGCATGGCCTGGAACTCTGGCAACTTGTTTCCCAAGCTCCTGGCATTTACTAACACAACCCCACCCCTTATCCCTGATCCTTTTGTGAACCCACCCAGATTCCTTATACTTCCATCCTCCCGCTGCTCCTCCTGAAACCTCCACCTCCAGTCTGTTTCCTCCCCCCTTGGGCTTGAGGCTACTCCTCATCTGGAGGGAGGGCTTGGTCAGCCCCTCCCTTATCCCTTCCCCCTTACAAGTTTAAACCCCACCTTTCTTGTATGTAGTCAGCCATCCCCTGTTTAAGGACTTCCTTCCCTAATGGGGCAAGATGAATTGCACCTTGTTTTTTAACAAACTTGTCACAAATATTTTTATTTTTGTTTTTTAAGGATTTTTTAAGGGGTATGCTTATTGTATGGTAACTTGGATTTTATAGGCAGTCACTAGTCTGTTAGAAGTTATCAATTAAGTAGAGGTTTGCCTGTTTCACACTTAAATGCATCATGTGACTGTTTTTTACCCTTAAAAGTGTGCAGTGATACTGGTGACTCCCCCCCCCCCCCATGAAGAGGGATTGCTCCTTCAAAGCGCCAGGGTAACGTCTATTTGTCCTCACAATAAAGCACCTTAATTTGAAAGTGGTCTCCGTTTGAGTGTTTCACTGCTTTATGTGATTTTCTAATAAAGGTATGCCTGATATTTTACTCGTGAACTGTGATCCCCATGACATCACTCATGACTTTGCCACTCATGATGCCATGGGATCACAGATCACTCATACAATATCAGACATATTTTTTTAGGCAGATGCCATACCCTCTGGCCATTAGGGTGCCCGTTGGAATGTGCCAGTCATTAGGGCGCCACATGGGGAAATTCACCGTCCCCTTCCTGAGGTCCGCCCCCTGAGTTAGAATAATTAGAAAGGGGGGTGAAGTATTTCAACATTAACTCACAATTTGGTCATTTTACCATATTTTCACACTATTTTTTTTTAATGTAGCCTTCTTATGATCCCATCTCATGAACCTGGTAGGTGAAAAGTTTCAAATCCCACCCAAAATGGTGATTTCATGCAGTGACTGCAAAATCACCTTTCCGGATGGATTTGAAATATTTCACCTGCCTTGTTCATGAGATGAGGTCATAAAAGTGCCATGTTGAAAATTTGGTGAAAAAATATTGAAAATTAGCAAAATTATGAGTGAACATTGAAATATACACCAAATTTTCAACATAACCTTTTTATGACCTCACCTCATGAACCTGGTAGGTGAAATTTTTCAAATCCTTCCCAAAAGGTAATTTCATACAGCAACCACAGACTTACTTTTCGGGATGTATTTGAAAAATTTCCCAATCCTTGGTTATGAGGTGGGGTCCAAAAAAGGCCATGTTGAAAAGTTGATATTCAAATATTAAAAATTGCAAAGTTAAGAATAAAAGTCCAAACCCCACTGAAATACATAAAACCGGACTTACCTTATTTTCTTCTATCACAGACACTTGTTTCAGCAGCAAGACGTTTCTTCAATCAGAAAGTGGATATACTTTGTGGGACATGTTGAGGAGAGGGAGGGTGTGGGATGTTAGGTGCTGAGTGGGGGTCTGGGGTGGGGTGGGTGGGGTTTTGGGGAGTCAGTTCAGCCGATGGACCATTTCTTTTCAGGTTCTTAAAAAATCTTTATTTCAGAGGGACCCAAGCCAACACTGAGGATTGGGCACCCTAGTGTCAGGATGATCTTCAGCAGTATTGGCAGTGGGCACCCCAATGCTGCCAACCACACACTTGGTAGCATGAGTAAGTGACCTACAGGGGAGAGGTGCACTACAAGTGGTACCAAGGCAGGCACCCCAGTCCGCTTAGAATATAATTTTATTTTTAAGTATTGGAAAGTGGGGGCAGCCGACCTGGAGGAACAGGGGAGATAAAGAAGCGGTAGCACGGGTGAGCACCCTGGACAGCTTTCTATATATTAATATAGAGATAGATAGATAGATAAAAAGAGAGACAGCGATTCAGTGATTGCTGACTCACTGCTCTCACACAAACAGGCAGCAGCAGCACCCCAGCTGTGGCTACAAAAATCAAGAAAATCCCGCTGTTGAGGTCATGCTGTTGGACTCATGAAAGAAACATAGTTCTTTCATATGAACCCTTGCTAAGGCTTCCACCAAGGTTTTGTGGGATGTCCAAAAATCCTATTTCGGGGTTGTTTTTCAAAACGTAAACTCCAGAATTGAGCTAAACAGGCACAGTTTAGCTAGAGTCATGTGTTTGTTTTTCTCTAGGACATCAGTTTTATGGGTTTTCAATAAAAAAAAAAAAAAGATGGTGGCCATATGAACAAATATTTTTTTCTCACTAAACAAGAATTTTGTCTCATGGAAGAAAAATCTTCTTTCGTGAGAAAGAAATTCTACTTCCACATCAGGCATACAAATGAAAGACCCTATTAAGCATGTTCAGAACCGAAATTTAAAATCCTTATAACTCGTGAACTGATTAACATTTTTTCACCAAACCAAAAAACGCCTCTTTCTAGAGCAAGCCCGTTCTACCATGAAAATTTCAGAACAAAATTCCAAACCCTCTGGGCTGTAGGTGAGAGCAAACAAAATGGCAAACCCCCCGATTTTTCCACTTTTTGCACTATCCAGACTTTGGAATCCAGGCATCCTACGATCACGAAACTTGCCAGATCAAGAGTCCTTGCCCCCCAACCATGCATGCACAATTTCATAATTCTGTTGAAGCGTGGCAATATTTTTAAGGTGCAAAGTTAGGGTTTAACATTAAACCTCCACTCAACTCTAACTATAGGGGCAATACCGTGTCCCTCTAATGTAGATAGATACATATATTATAGGGGTGCGGTCGTGCCCCTTTATTAGGATTAAGCTGAAAGTTTTGGACTTTAATAACTTTGCAACTGTTCAACCGATTTGCATGAAAATTTTCATACACCATGAGGGTCTAAAGCTCTCTTGATGTGGCAAGTTTTGGTCCAGTCAACTGTGTGGGTGCGGAGATACAGAGTGCCCAAAAGGGGGAAAATTACCATGTTTTGTCAAATTCTTTGTCATGCTGCTGTGCAGAAATAGTGTGGAATTGTGGTCTGAAATTTTCAGGGTAAACAGGTCTTGGATCATTTGCCACAAATGCAGACTCTTTTTCATGCTGTCACCATTTTGTTTTCAGTTAGTGGTGGCAACCAAAGTAAATAACTTGGAAAATAGAGGCCCTTAGTAGACAACAGTTGTCTTTACCTAATTGGGCCCCGTAGAGTTTTTTCATAACTTACTTACATATATGCTTTTTAAACATGCGGAAAATCCTTTTTCTCAAACCGTGAAAAAATGATCCATGAAACAGGATTTTCTTTTATAGCAAATTGCGAAAAATAATTTGCATAACAGGATCCTTTTTAGCAATTTGTGAAAAAGGATTTTCTTCTGCGCAAATTGCAAAAAAGGATCCACGAAAAAAGGTTATTTTTTGTAATTTGCAAAAAAAAGGATTTTTATATAGCTGTTTCTTTGCCATTTCATAGCAAACAAACAGTTTGCAATTTAGGGCTGAAATTTTCAGGGTACAAAGGGCTTGACCTACTGATGTGCCTTTTGCTGGTTTGGTGAAAATATTTTACTTTGCTCTGGAGTTCTGCAGGTTTAAATTTTGTGTCATTTCCCATAGGATAACATTGTGTTGGGTGGTGTAGACTGTTGCTTCTTTGTCACTGTGCTGTGAAGAAATGGTTTGCAATTTTGTTTTGAAATGTACAGGGTAGAAAGGGCTTGCCCCACTGATGTGCCTTTGATGATTTCATAAAAATATAATAATTTGGTGTCAAGTTACACAGGTTTGACATTTTCCTGTGTTTTGTATAGGATAACATTGCGATGTGAGATGTTTCTTGGAATGCTACACTATTCAAAAAATTATGCATGGATGGGAGCACAAAGCCCAGAGGGCCCTGTGGTCCCAGATGCAAATATGGATACTATTGACAGATGGGAGTGCAGGGACCAGAGGGCCCTGAGCTCTCACAGGGAAATAGGGATACCATTACAATATCTCAACAATTATGGATGGATGGCACTGTGGACTGAGGCATGCAAATATCAATACCAATATGGAGTGATGGGACTGCAGGCCTTTTGCACAGATGGTAGCGCAGGGCCTGAAGGGCCCTGTACTCCTCCATGCAAATACACAGAGAAGTATGGAGTGATGGGCACACACAGAGAAATAAGGATACAATTACAATCTCTCAAAAATTATGGATGGTTGGAAGTGCAGGGCCCAGAGGGCCCTGTGCTCCCACAAGCAAATAAGGCTACCATTATGCTTTCTCAAAAAGTAAGGAAATTCTCAACAAAAACCATCATTAAAGTACCACTAAGGTTCCAGCATCAAAAGTAGGGAAATGCCATCTTAGGTTCCCAACCCTATGACCTCACCACCTCCCTGCATGCAGGAACAGGTGTGAGGGGTGTGCATTGGTGTTGTGAACCCTAATGCTCACCCCATTCTCATATACTGTACCAATATTTGCTTACTTACTTACTCATGGAATGGGGTGAGGATTAGGGTTTGCAACCTCAAGGCACACCCCTCACACCTGTTCCTGCATGCAGGGTGGGGGGGGTTCTTTGAGTTGGGAACCCTAAGATGGCATTTCCCTTCTTTTGACATTGGAACCCTAATGGTGCATTTACGATGGTTTTTCGCACAGAAAAATATATATATATTCTTTGCAAAAACATTTTTAATGCACCAGCTAGGGTTCAGAATAAACTGACAAACATAGGGAAATGTGATGTTAGGGTGTCCAACCCTAACACCCCACCCCTCACCCTGCAAGCAGCAAAAGGAAAAAACATTATGTTTTTGCCTGCCCTGAGTCTTCATGCATCCCACCTGGGGTCTTCCTTGGGGTTATCAACCCTAACGCTTCCCCCGTGCCATCAGCAAGTAAGCTCAGATGTGCAGACTCCATGAGGATGGAGTGAGCATTAATGTTGATAATCGCCATAGATACAGATGTCCATGTGGGCCCTGCACATCCATGTCTCCACAAAAACAGTTTATGTGCTTGGTTGTAGCGCTTGTTAACAGAGCAATGTTATCCTATGGGAATTTAGATTTTTTAATATGTATGTTTTTTTAATACAGTATGCGCCAAATTAAACAGACATGCTTGCAATGGATGTCCGCTTCTAATGGACGAATCCCGATTGTCACATGCCATTTCCTATATGGCTCAATGCTAAAATATCCTGATTAAGCGGACTTGTGATTCTGCATTTAGCGGCCACCTAGTGGCCACTTAACAGATTCCTTGACACTTCAGACACCTCAGACAGGTGTTAATTATTAATGTTTAGCAGCCAGAATGTGTTAGTTTTAGAGTCAAGCTGATGGGAGTGCTACATTTGAGTCGATTGAAAGCTGGCCTCAACTTTACTTTTGCTATGCAAATTGACAGCATAGGAGGGAAACATATCACAGCAGTCCAGGACACAGTCTGACCATCAGCATCTCCCCATGTCAGCCGTACCCCTCGTCTGAATGAACACTCACCTCAGTGTGTCACTCGCCTACAGCTCCCGGTCTGTCTGTCATGAGATGCTACACTGAGTTTATTGCTATAAACCTCCCCCCCAACACAGACAGCAGCATGCAGCACCATGCAGAGAGAGAGAGAGAGAGAGAGAGAGTCTGCTAGGGAGGTGCTGCTCCCAATGTCCTTCTCACTTTCTCTCTCTCTCTCCACATTGAATAAAGCACCATGATGGGAGTATGGGAGAAACACAACACCAGAAAAAGCACCACACAGAAAGAAACACTGCTGCTGCTGATGTCCTCCTCGCACTCTCTCTCTCTCTCTCTCTCTCTCCCTCTCTCTCACTCCGCACTCTGAAGAAAAAAAACAGGATCTGGGACAATTCGCACTAAAGGAACTGTAACTCACTGTATGTAGCTTTTGCTGTTCATTATCTGCGTCCAAAGTTCCCTGATCGCAGTTTATTGATGTAACGGATGCCGCCTGTAATGGACAAAATACCACATGTCAAACTAGTCAGTTACAAGCGGCGCATACTGTATGGCCCTAAACTTTTTTGGGGGTGTTATGTGTTAATGTTGTAGTACTCATGGTGACCTTTCTTTTAATATACAGATTGCCCCTTAACTGCAACTATTCAGCGAGGTATGGCTTGTTAAATTTGAAATGGAAAAAAATCTAAGTCAAACTCTTTTACCGTATGAAAGAATATTTTTCGTGAGAATTACACAATCTCACAAAAAAAGATTCCTTGGTATGGAAAAAGAATGTGAAAAAAATAAGCCCAAATTCTTTATGCATATGAAGGCATCTTTTTTCATGAGATTGTGTCATACTCATGAAAAAAGATACCCTCATACAAAAAAAGAATGTGAAAAAAAAATAAGACCAAATTCTTTTTTTTTTTTTTGTATGACGGCAATCTTATTTCGTATGGCCGATTCTTTATTTGTGTGGGCACCTAAAAAAAGAAAATCACCTCACAAAAAAATATTTTAAAATGCCTTAAAACACATTTCTGGGTCATTTCTCCAAAAAGTAGCTGCAGAATCCACCTAATGGGGTCCCCAATAGCTAGATACATGTGTCAGTGTGTTTCTGTGATACCATTTTTATGAGTTTGGGGTTTTAAGATTTTTTTCTGAGCCTGCTTATTAAGTATTTTAGTACCTCTGATAAGAAACATAAAATCATCTTTCGTGAGGGTTTATGTTTTGCACAATTTGTGCATTATCTTTCGCAAGAAAAAAAACTGTTGTGACAGCCACCATCTTGGTTTTTTCTAGACTATAAAACATTAAAAATACTTAAAATTAAGTATTTTTAAAAATCAAACACCTGAATCTAGTTAAATGAGATATATTTAATTTACCTAGATTCTGGTGTTCGTTTTTTGAAAATATGCCTGGAAATAAGGTTTCTGGGCACCTGAAAATCCTGGATGCCCAGCTTAATGAGAGGAACTGTTCACCCCTGTTCTCTGTATAAGAACAGCAGGACTTTCTTGAATTTTACAGCCACAGCTAGAACCATGCTGCCATCTTGAGTAGAAAAGTGAGCCAACGGCCTGCTGAGCCCACAGTCTGTTCTAATTCTGCATATTGTATGGTACAGTATAGGATCTATCATCCATGTATCTGTCTGTCTGTCTATCTAGCTAGCTATCTATCCATCTAGTTACCCATTGTTAATATTTTTTTTTTAATTCTTTTGGTAACCAGGTTTCTATCTAATCTATTAACATACTGTAAGCAGACCAAGGTGCCCACACCCGGTACTGCTTCTGTCTACTCTCTCCCCTCCAAGTCACCCCCCTTCCCATAATATACATGGTGGCACCAGGGTGCCTATTGCGACACTGGGGTGCCCAGTCCCAAGAGTTGGCTAGGTCCTCCTGTGAAATAAGAAAAATGTTCCTCACTGACCTTTTGTTTGTGGAAACTTATAAATAAGAAAACGGTCCCTTGCTGATCTGCCCCCCACACACAGAACCCACCCTGCCCCCACTCAGCACCCACCAACCTACACCCCCATATACACACATGTCCCATGATGTAGATCCATTATCCGACTGAAAACACTTCTTGTTGCTAGAACAGGCCACTGCAGTATGAGAAAATAAGGTAAGTCCAGTTTAATGTATTTCAATGGGTTTTGAACTTTTACTCATAACTTCATAATTTTTTATATTTTTACACCACATTTTCAACATGGCCTTTTTGGGACCCCACCTCATGAGCAAGGTAGGAGAAAGTTTTTAAATCTGTCCTGAAAGGTGATTTCAGAGTTGCTGGATGAAATCACCTTTCAGGCAGGATATGAACATTTTCGCCTATGGGGTTCAAGAGATGAGGTTATAAGAAGGCTGTGTTGAAAATTTTGTGGAAAAGTATGGTACAATTACCAAGTTATGAGTGAACATTGGAATATTTCAACATTCACTCATAACTTCACTCAATTTTCAATATTTTTCCACCAGACTTTTATCGTGGCCTGTTTGGGACCCCATATCATGAACAACGCAGTTGATATTTTTCAAATACATGCTGAAAGGTGATTTCATAGCTGCTGCATGAAATCATGTTTCAGGTGGGATTTGAACATTTTTATCTGCCAGGTTCATGAGGTCGGGTCATAAAAAGTCTATGTTGAAAATTTGGTGTAAAAATAGAGAATAATGGATAGTTACCCATCGGTAACAAGCTGGTTAGGGTGTCGAGAGGTTGCCATGGTGACTGCATAAACCTCAAGAGTGAAGCTTGAGAGGTTTGTTCGCCAGTGGCAACCTCAAGAGGCATTAACACAGCTTGTTACCATGCAGTAACTATCCAGTATTTTTTAAAGTGTATGATGTCCCACCACAAGCAGTAAAAGTCACTGAGACAACATCCAGTCGCAGTTAAAAGCCCTACCGTTTTTTTCTCACTCTGTGCCACTTTCCTTCACTCTCCTTTTCACCATGGCCACTTCCTTCTTATGTAAGGTGCATGCACTAGCACGTTCAATGTTGTTATGCTGTAGTAGCTATGTAGCTAGTGAAGTATAACAGCTACGATGTCGTAGCTACTACAGCATAACAATGTTTTAAAAGATCTAGGGCCAGATATTCAAAACTTTGCCCCGGGGCTAAATTAGCACTGCCCGGTGGGCAAACTTAGCCCGGAGCACAAAGCAAGCTATAGTGAAATGGAAATAGCCCAGTGCTAATCCTGCTGAATATTGCAGTCTAAGGAAGCCGGGCAAACTGGTCTGGGAGTGCAGGGCAAAAATACCCGGAAATAAGACAGCACTGAATATAGCAACAGGGAAGTGCAAACTGCAACTGCAGCGCATCAGACTCTGTAGCAAGCCAGTGTTGCAGGTGGAGAACATTGTGTGCGATTGCACAGAGACATGTCACAGCTGCAGCTAATACGCCTCTCAACCCCCTGCCTCATCAATCAGGGACAAGACTTAAAAACATCAGGGACAAAGGTTTAAAATCAGGGACACATCCTAAATATTGGTGATATCCACTCAGGAAGCTGGTAGGATAAGTGGTGTAGTGTAGAATGCATTTACTAAGGAAGAACACGTCAGTAACATTAATGTTTGACAGTATATTATGCTTACAACCCCCACTCATACCTCTCAACCTTTTGTCACTGAAATGAGGGCATGGACATTTTTGGACACTCAAAATGAGGGACAATGAGGGACACATCCTCAAACATGGAGATATAAGTTCAGAACACTGTGAAAACCACAGTGTTTACTTGTACAAGGTTTATTTTGGATTTAGTATTTCAGAATGCAAGAGTTTCTGCTGTAAAATCTGAATATACAGCACATTCTCTCTGTGGGCAGCACCTTTTCCATGAGGGACGGATGAGGGACAGAGCAATTTTAAGGGGCCAAATGAGGGATGTCCCTTGTAATGAGGGACACTTGAGAGGTATGCCCCCACTGTTTGGCCACAGAAACACAATGTTTAGTAGGGAGAGAATAAGAATTTGAGGTAAAATCAGGGACGTCCCTGAAAATCAGGGACAGTTGAGAGGTATGACTGCAAACAATAATATAAGCCGCACACTGCAAAACTGTGCTATGCTGAAGTGATGCTTGCCTGGGGCTAACCTGATTGCACAGTGCTAACACATTAGCCCGGTGCAAACTGGTTAGCCCGGGGCAAACTGGAGCTATATTCAAAGCTCCCATGCAAATGAGCTTACTTAGGTAATCCGTGGGCAAGCAGGTATATTTGCATACCATTAGGTGCTGCTTAGCATACATTACCATACAGTTTGCCTGGTGCTACTGCATGGAGCACAAAGCTCCCCCTTTTGGTCGGAATGGAAGTACAGGCTGGATGCTGCAGGCCAAGGCATGCCCACAGCATCCCCTGTTGGTCGGAATGGATGTACAAGCTGACAGCAGCAGGAACTGTGCGCTGGCAGGTACCAGCAGTGCATACAACATATCTATGTAGCACTGCAAGCAGTACATAATGAGATATATAGATCCGTAGTGATCTATGACTATAGATTAATACAGAGACTCATGCAGATACATATATATATATACATATATATATATATATATACACACACACATATACATACACATATACACATATACACATACACACACACACACACTGCCAGTGTCACACATGCCCTTGATGATGCCCCTACCACACCAACAGAGGCAGCCTACAGCAGGTGGTTGGGAACACATGGAGGGAGGGCTGAGCCGTCGCCGCCCGTCATGCGGGGGTCAGATTCGGATGGGTGGTGGGGTCACTGCTGGGTGGGGGGACCACTAGACTACCAGGGACAAGTCATTGAATTTATTTGCAATGGAGATCGGGAGTCGAGCTGGGGGGACCACTAGACTACCAGGGCATTACTGATGTTATCTCATACGAAGGTCAGGAGTCATGCTGGGGGACACACTAGACTACCAGGGAAGTAATGATGTTACCTTATACGGAGGCCAGGAGTGGTAGCTTGGGGGTACTAGACTACCAGGGCATTACTGATGTTACCTCATACGGAGGTCGGGAGTGGTGCTGTGGGGGACACTAGACTACCAGGGCATTACTGATGTTACCTCATACGGAGGTCGGGAGTGGTGCTGTGGGGGACACTAGACTACCAGGGCATTACTGATGTTACCTCATACGGAGGTCAGAGCGGTGTGCTGGGGAGGACACTAGACTACTCGGCATTACTGATGTTACCTCATACGAGGTCGGGAGCAGTGCTGGGGGGGACACTAGACTACCAGGGTATTACTGATGTTACCTCATACGGAGGTCGGGAGCGTGCTTGGGGGATACTAGACTACCAGGGAATGTATTTATTGTACTTTACACAGCAGTCGGGAGTAGAGCGTGGGGGCATCGCTGCATTACCGCCAGCCTTTTTGGGCGTATAGCGCCCAAGGCTACAGGTTGCGCTTAATGCCTGTAGCTGCTGTATGTATACCTTGAATATGCCATAGCACAGGCATTCAGGTCCCTCCCTGCATCTATTATGATTTAGCCGCCGGTGTTAACGCACCTACGCCGACGCTAAATGTCCTTTGAATATTGCTGTTAGGCAACTGGTGGTTAATCCAGCGTGAACGATTTTGCACCCGCGCGCTACTCCTTTCAATATCTGGCCCTAGTTTTTATTGGAAACAACGTTCCATCGTATATTATATATGGTATAATGACCATATTATGAGTGAATGTTGAAATATTTCAATGTGCACACATAACTTCACTAATTTTCAATACAATTCAATTTTGACTACAGACTTTTAACATAGCCATTTTTTCACACCGCCTCATAAATGTGACAAATGTCTTTTTTTCAGTCATGGAACTGATGTATTGGATAATGGATCTACATCATGGGACATGTTGTGTGTGGGGGTGCAGGGTCGTGGGTGCTGAATGGGGGGGTCAGGGTGCGTTGTGTGTGGGGGATAGAAGAAGAAAAGGGCAGAGTAGATGGATCCGGTGGCCCCCTTCTACCAACGTATTCTATGTTTCTATGTGTCTTCACGCCTGTGGTGCGAAATGACATTTCATCCAGTAGTCCATAAATCAGGGGTGCCACATTTAAATTTCTGAGTAGGATGTGAGCAACAACAACGTGTGGCCCATACCATACCCAACATGCAGCCCTTACCATACCCATATTTAGACATATTTAGGAGTTAAAATAATAACATAGTCAGAGTAAATAGTCAATAATTGTATTTTATTAAGTTACAGTATTTTTGAAAAATAGTTGTCATTTTAAAATAATTATTCAGAGCAGCACTGGAGTTTTAGATTTGCATGCAGACTTAGTAAAAGTAGCTTGCTGAGCACTCAGGGCACTTTACAGCTCCCTTACTTTGACTTTTTTCAAATGCAAAAGACTTTGACGTGTATTTGACACATAATTAACAAATCCCTCAGGAGTCACACCAAACTGCTTCAAGAGCAATATGTTGCTCGTGAGCTACAGGTTGGACACCCCTGCTATAAATGCTAAATGTCATGTTTATAAGGGGCAATCATAAAATGGTTATCTTGAAATTTTGGGGTAAAAATAAAAACCAAAATTAAGAAACATTGTGTGTAGTGCCAGCTTTTACCCCGGTGGGTAGTGCTTTCTCATCCTGTGCCAGCAAACTGAGTTCAGGAGCAAGCTCAGTGAGTCAGCCGGATGGGCATAGGCTGGGGGCATGGCACTGTCATGCAACACCACCCCAAACCTGGGAAGGGAAGGTGAAGGGCTATCTGCATGGGCCAGGTACCATATAGTGAAGAGAACACTTCTCTTGACATAGAGAACTGCACCTCTTCACCCATGGGTGGCAGAGGGCCAGGTGCTTTGGCTGAGAGACTGACTCTTTGCCCTGTGCATCTGTATCTGCTGCCACACGAAAGCACAGGGTAGCCCATCAAACACCCTCATGAATTCCTGATAGCCATTGCTGCATGTAGGCAAATGGTGTCTTCCCTTGTTGTGAGGCCCAAAGGGCTCTATGCTTCTACATCTGCATCTGATCATGCAGGTCTCAGAGGGACCTGGGTGAATGAGGATACAATTCCATTATCTCAAAAAAGAAAGAGGAAATCTTTGCAAAACATAATGTTAATGTAGCAATAAGGATTCAACTTAATGCCACAAAAGTAGGGAAATGTGGCATTAGGGTTTCCAACCCTAACTCCTCACCCCCAAGCAGCAAAAGTACAAGCTCACACAAGCACACACCACACACGCAACCACAGACAGATATCATCAGGTAAGACAAACAACATACAGCTGTTTCCAGATAACACAAATGCAGTAGGACCCAACAACCAGAACTCCAGGAATGCAGAAGGGAGGTATTCAATGTACTCCTACAAAATGCAGTATAATTTTTCCAAAAGGAGTTAACCAGATGGCAAGACCATAATATGTGTGCCAGGTTCCCTTCCAGGCTTTTGTACCTCCAGCAATGATCATCGGGTAGAATCTGCATGGTTTGAGGTGAGCCAGGGTTCTGTACCACAGGTCTAATATTTTGTTCTGGATCAAGAGGGCCCTGTCCTCTGAGCAGGCATTATGTGTAAGCCTCCAGTCCTCTGCCCATTGGGCCTCTGTGACTGAAAAAGAGAGCTGGGATTCCGACATCTGCTGAGCTCCTTCCCACTTCTGCTGAGCCCCTTGCAACTGGCCTAAAGAGAGTCTAGGATAGCTTGATATATGGCCCGACTCTACCCCTTTTCAGGTGTAGCCATCCCTGTGTTTTGTGTGAGTTGGATGTAAACCCAGGTCCTGTCTTTGGCCTTTTAAGAAAGGAGTTTATAGCACACCTGAGCTGTAAGTAGTGACAGAAGTCTACCCTAGGTAAATGGAACTTGGTCTGAAGGCCCTGAAAGGAGTCTGTCTGAGAGGTTCCTAGGATGAGCACATCCTGTTTTCTTTATACCTACAAGAGGATCAATTCAGGTTTTTATCATCCACTTAGATTAGGGGATTGTCCCATACTGGACACAGAGCCCAGTCTAAGGGGTGGGTTTTCATCAGCTTGGTGACTGCTTGCCATCCATGGATGGAGCCCCATACTGGTGGGGGAGTTTTGGTGGGTGCATTTTTTGTGAATAATAAAACCTCTAAGAAGATCCTGCCAGTGTCTGCCATTTCCAACTCACCCACAGGGGAGGCCTCCAGAGCTGCGGCTGTGTGCCAATGAAACATCCGCACCCCTAGGAAAGCATGGTGGTAACCTAACATTCAGGGAAGACCTCAACCATCTGTTTTCCAGTGCATGCATAATTTTGCTCTGCTATATCTTGGGGGCTTACTTTCCCACAGAAGATCATTGAACAGGCTATCAATTTTGGCAAACCAGGATTTCGGAAGAGGAACTGGGATGTGGGATAAGCAGTGTAAATGTTTGGGCACTGACATCATTTTGAGTGCAGATATACTGCCCACCACAAAGAGTTTAAGAACTTTCCATATGTCAATTTCCATCTTAAGTTTGGCTATCAGGAGGGTCAGGTTGGCCTGAGACCAGTGTATGGGTGCCAACAGGATCCAGATGCCCAAGTTATGTGATGTCCTTAGAGCCCATGACATCTTTCTGAATCAAAAGGGTTCCTCTGGAATGTTCCTACTGAAAGGCATTACTTCAGTCTTCCATGGGTTTATCATGAGCCCTGAGATTTTGGAAAAGCTGTAAAGAATGTCTAGTATAGGGGTTAATGCTGCCAGGGCATCTCTAGTGAGCAGCAGAAAGTTGTCTGCATAGAGCATGGTGCTGATCATGTGGTTACCTATGGACAAAAATGGGATTCATTTGTGGCATCTTAGGGCAATGACCAGGGGCTCTGTGGCCAAAACAAAGAGGAGGGATGACAAAAGGCATTCCTGGTCACTCCTTTTTGTGGCAGGAAAGGGTCTGATAGGGTAGAATTAGTCAGCACCTTTGCCACTAGAGTGGTATATAGGATGCTTATCCAGGTAAAAAAGGGGGGCCCAAAGCCCGTATATCATAGGACCTGGAGGAGATAGTCCCACTCCACTGAGTCAACTGCCTTTTTGAAGACTACTGTATAGCTATCCCTGTGGCTTGTGTGGGACCACTCCCCATTTTGAGAACAAGATGGCCAGGGCTCCGAGATGGTCTCAGACCCTCCTATGTTTAATAATTCCCAATTGTGATGAGTGCACAAGGGAGGGGAGGCACCTCTCCACTCTATTTGCAAGAGCATTGGCCAACACCTTGGCATCCGCATTTATCAGCAAAATGGGTCAGTAGTTCACTGGGTCAGACAAGTCCTTTCCCTTCTTGGGAAGGACAGTTATGGTAGCCTCTTTCATGGTGGGAGGGAGGGACATTTTAAGTTTGGCTTCCGGGAACACCTTCTACAGGACAAGGAAGACAACCTGTGGGATTAGTTGAGAAAGTCAGCCAGCAGTCCATCACACCCCACTGCCTTGTTGCAATTCAGCTGAGCCAAAGCCATGTCAAGATCATGAGTGGAAAGGGGGCTTCTATCAGTGTGGCACAGTCTGCGCCCAGAGCTGGGAGAGGAATACTGGACAGAAACTTCTCAATATCCTCACTGGATAAGGGGTGAGGGGAGGCATAGAGGGATTCATAGAATGCCCACATGATCCTTTTGATGGTCTGTGGGGTGGTCAAGGTCTGCCTACTATGGTCCTTGAGTGCGGCTATGTGCCTCTTAGCCTGTCCCTGGCACAGCCAGTAAACACATTCACCTCCCTCCCAATATTTGTGCGGAAGCCAGGTTATGGCCAGCTCTGCCTTCTTGGTGAGGAGCTTCATTCACTTTCAGGCAAACTCCTAGGAGCTCTGACTTGGCATCCGGCATCTTAACTCACACTGGGGAATCTTGATTAGTGCCTCTAGCTGTTTTAGCCTACCCAAGAGTCTAGCATGTTCTGCCTATCTCACGCCTTCCGTATTTTTTCCACAAACCTCATGATCTGACCTCTCATGTTTATTTATTTATTTGGCAATTGGTGACCGAGAAAGGCACACTGAGCCAAGGCTCATTTCCAGGTGTGACCCGGGGGAGGCAAATACATGGCACAGATACCGTACACAGTTAAATATAATTACAGAGCATTGACACCTCTCACAGTTATGGTAAACTGGAAAAAGGTACATGGTTAAAACAAGAGTAAGTACAATAACAGCAAGAAAGAATCAGGCAATCCAACCACACCTACATCAGGGTAGGAGGCAAATGTAAGGGGGCAGTCAGGCAGGAGAAAAACAGGAGCGGCGGGGAGAAGGAGTTTCAGTTGGTATCTGAGGGAAACAGGGGAGGTAGTGAAATAGAAGGAGGATATGAGTAGGTTCCAGAGTGAAGGGAAACAACAGAAAAAGGATGACTGTCCAGCAGAGGAGGGGGAATGAAGAATGGCAAAAGTGCAAGGATCCCTGGAGCCAAGGGAATGGAGAAGAGGAGTGATGATAGGTAAGAGGGAAAGGACCCAAGCCAGTATTTGGATATGAATGAGGCACAGTGGGTCTGGTGATGTGAAGGTAGTGGAAGAATGGATAAGAAGGAATACAGTGAGCAATGGTAGGCATGAGAGACAGGGAGAGGGAGTTGGTAGTAAACCATCAAAAGGCATTGCACAGAGTATGCAGTCTGGCCAGGGAGGTGGAGGTAGCAGTGCCATAGACCATATCTGCAGTGGGTGAACCCAGCCATAGGTCTATGCCACTAAAGGTGTCATGTACTGCCGAGTGGCATGTGTAGTCATGTACGGTGGGGTGTTGCCAGAGGTCTGACAAGGAGTGTTCCTGTATTAGCCCCATCAGGGACTCTGCTGCCTTGGGATGGCTTTCATCTTTGCCTGCGCTTCGATCTGTTTTTGGGGACAGGTCAAGGCTGAAGTCTCCAACTAGCAGTATGGGATCATGACCACGGTTCAGTTGAGGAAGCGCCTCATTAAGGCAGAGAAAGAAAGAAGGCCAGTCCTCGTTGGGGGCATATGCACTACCAGGTATCAGGGGTCCCTCAGGAGTCAACAACTATGCTAGGACCCATCTTCCTTCTGTATCCAAAATGGTGGCCATAGTTAGCCAGGTCAATGATTTATGTAGCAGGATAGAAACCCCGTATTTCTTTGCAGAGTTGGAGCTATGCATCCCCCTTCCCACCAATTCTCTAGCTAGTTTTTTCACCTCCTCAGAGGTTAATTTTATTTCTTGCAGAAAGGCTGTGGTTGCCCACTGTTTCCTAAGGAGGGAAAGTACCTGCTTTCATTTACTGGGTGAGTTTAGCCTCCGGTCATTCCAAGTGATGCACTGTACATCAGCCATAGGGCTCACCTGTGGATGTAGATGGAGAATGGCAGCCACCACCCCACCAGTGCCATACATAGATAGACTTTATCACATACACGTGCACCCAAAGAGTGAGAGCCCCCATCCCCTCCTACATGTAGCCTCCAGGGTTCCCCCTTAAGGTTACTAGAACCCTGTGTAGTAAGTGGGGTTTTAGATAGGCATGCTGGGCAGCAGAGAGTTAAACAGCTGCTGACGCCTCAAAGAAAACAGAAAAACATGATATTTAGCTTGCATTCCATATTTATTCTATAGATTTCTCCTCCCCATTATTTATTACTGAGGAAATTTGCATGAATACATGATCTTTATCTCTTAGAGTTGGTCTGCCTCTTTAGCTTACTCCGTACTTCAAGTTATAATCCTTTGTTGTGACATCACAATCTGTTGCATGGGAGTAACTGTGATGTCACAAGCAGTGCATTATGAACTCAGTTATGGAGAAAGTAACAGGAATAGATTAACTCACAAGGGGTTAAGATCCTGTTTTCATGCAGATTACACCAGTAATAAATAATGGGGAGGAGGAATACAGAACTAATGTGAAATACAAGATGAACTGTGTCTAAATATCATGTTTTGTTAAAGTTCTCCAGAAGACGTCAGCTGCTCTTTAAACTTCTAGGGCTCCCTTGGCAGCTTCTGTCAGTCATTCTAGCAAAGGTTCCAAGTGGGAGTGGCTTTCACAGCAGCATAAGCCACAACAGAATGTTGCTGCATCAGTTTGTTTTCTGTCTTAGAGCTGTGCGGTTCAGCTCTGAGTGCTGACTGAGGAGAGCCTCAGGGGAGGTGACACCTCTCTCCTAACACTTTTCAGCCCCTAGTTGGATCACAGAGATACTTGCATTGAGTTGTGGCGGCAGCCTTCTCCTATGCGGAGCCCCTGAGGGAGTGAAAGAATCCTGAAAGATGATTGGCCCTGCAACCGTGAGTAACTTATGGGGTCATCCCCCATTTCTGAGAAACTTTTGACTGGAAAAAGTGCTGCCCAATTTTTGGAATGCCCATGTTTTGCCTCATCTCTCAGCGAATTCTTGTCTATTGAGACAATTTTACTTTAGAACTGTCAGAGAACAATTTTACTACTTAAATGGTGCCTTCACAGTCGTGAATTCATTTGAAAAATGAGTTGCCACCCCGCTGCCTAGAATTTGGAGCTACTCCCTCGTTTCTGTCCAGAATATCAGGAGAAGACCTGTTCTCAGTTGGGAGTGTTTTCTGGAAGTGTTCTCCCAGATTTGAGGACACGCTCTGTCCTGTAAAAGACTTTGTGGAGATGGTACTTTGGTAATGTGGGGAGCCTGGCATTGCCCACCCCAAGACATGTGAACCTGGAATGGTTCACTTTCCAGAAAAGAATGAAAACTGGTAAATTGTGAGCCCAGCGTTTTTCACAATTTTGGACAAGCTCGGTCCTGTGTCCATAGCCCGGAAGAGGGCTGGATGGGAATTTCACTTCTTTGATCCTCTATGGTGGGGGGGACCTGAACAAATGTGCTGGTAGTAAATTACTACTGTGGATTTTGTGGACTTTGTTGTACCTGTTCCGCACCTGCAGCCCCTGTGGGCAAATATCTGTCAGTCCATCAAGTTACAATAAAACCTACTACTTGGCTGTAGTTCTGCTGGTGGACATTCTTCTGAGAGTGGACTGTGTGATTTAATGGTGCCCCCCCCCCAGCGTCATGGACCGTCCTGGTTCCTGGTAAAAATATAACATTTTTTATGTGCTCTTCCTCCCGAGACTGAGCCAGGTGAACACCCTAGAAAAGGGAGTGTGAAGATTGTCTGTTGCCTAAGTATAAAGTGCCAGTAAGGTTCACACACATATCCAGGTATACCACCCTATTCCACACTTATCTGTAAATACCTTCACATGACTAGCAAAAACAACCTGTAAACATAGTACAACTATTTACAATCCCCCACGCAGCATTCCTGTCTAGGTGGAGAGCATTCCTGGCCCAAGGAGGACCAGAGATATGACCCAGGCCAGGAACCCTTAATCTGAAGGACTAAGTGTATGATGATGACTTCCTCAGAAGCACATTTATGTAGCATTCCTGGGGCAATAGATGAGTGAGGTACAGAAATGAGCAGGATGCCACCAGAAGCCAATGATTTCTGTACTATTGCCAGGATGTACATCCTACAGCCTTGCCCACAGGTCAAAGAGATACCATCACTCATTCTTCATTTGCGTTCTTGTGAAGAAGAGATCATCTGCCACCCCCTGTTGGCATTACTGTAATTTGTGTTACGGGATCCTAAACTATGGCTAGGCCCACTACAGGCAAATTGCAAGAATAGTAGAGGCCACACAGGCAGATAGATTGGGGGGGGGATGCAACTGACTCCTGTCCTGACCAGAGGCTGCACCTTGGGGTGAGCAGTCATACCATAAGCTGTACCATAACAGAGCTTACTTGTGCCCTAGTTGGGGGGTATGAAATGAAGAGAAGAGGGGGTTAGGGGGTACCCCATGTCTCTGACCTGTGACACCTGCTATTACCTCCTGAGGACTTTCCCAGAATTCTGAGACACCATCATGCATCCCCTTCCTCCTCACGCTGCAGAAAGCCATACTGGGGGGGGGCTGCACCACTGTGGCTGTCCAGTGTACCCTGGTACTCCACCAGCTGTGGCAACCATCACCCTAGCCCTCTATTATCGGTTTGTAAGATAGTTACCCTAGTCTATGGGGCCTCTGTTACTCCTTGATCTGCTTGAAAGTGTAGGAAAGGGAGACTGAGCTGAAGAAGAGATGTGGGGGCTGGCCCACTTGACCTTCCTCAACATTGCTCTCAGTTATCCAAGTTCTCCTTGTGGTTGTGAACTTCACTCACTGGGTCACAATGTGCCTTAGAGAAGCCCAGCCTGTAGAGTAACATCAGTGAGCGTGTTGTCTAGGGGAGACATGGGAGGGAAAAAAACAGGTGGGGATTGAGGGGAAGGAAGGAAAGAGACACAATTGGTCAAATGATGGTGCACCCTACAGGTGACACTTCTCATCTCTTGCTGCTGTGTGCAAAGGATTTACTACATTGTTCCCCATCTTGGGAGCATGAGCAGGGGACTTGACTAAGGTTGGCACCCAAGGGGAGGGTATATCAGGCCCAGGTAGTCAGTCTTGTCCAGTCTGTACACTGGGGAGCGCTGTTGTGGACTGGGAGAATGTAACTGATGTGTATGGGGGTAGTCTAGGGGGATGGGTTTGGGGCATAAATGGAAAAGAAAAAAGTATCCTTTGTAAGAAGTCTCCTTGGTTCATAAGAGAGGACTGTTACCCATTAACCATGATCCAAATCCTGGATCCTGAAGATGTATCATCATTAACTACAGAAACAACACTACTAAGCATAAATAACACTACATAGAAAAGGATATGCATTTTGAGTTTCTGCCATAGCGTAGGCATCGGCAGTCAGAGATTACAGCTCTTCTACTCCATTAGCATAAGTCCTGTGTCCTATCAGGTCCAGTAAATGACGTTTGGTGGCATCCATGGGTCATGCCTTAGTGACCTCAAAGACACAATGAGGTGCAGGTTGTAAATGGAAGGTCCTGCCCCTGAGTTCCCTGGGATTGACACGGATGTGCCATCAGCTACTGTAAAAAGAAGAAAAAATCTTGTGTAGAGTAAGGTGAGGGAAGTGGGGGGGGCCTATGTTGTTTATATCCATTGCATTAAGTCCTGTGGTGTCCCCCTTGCCCCCCTACAGATTGAAAGTTCAAGATGCTGTCCATTTTCTGTGTACATCAATCTTATTTCCCTCACAAGCATGCAAGAGGCAGAGTGCATGATGGTTTGGGCTTATCGACGTGCAGGAAGGAAAGTGGCTGGGCTTGAGATATGAGATGGCTTCCCCGAGGACCGCTCCCAAGGAGCGAGGCTTGTGGTCCACCAAACCCCTTCTACAGGTATTGAGTGGGTAGTGAGAACAAGTATTCTGGTGTTGGAGAGGGGGCTGTGGAGTGCTATATTATAATTAGGCAAGGGAGCTGAGTTGGAAGCAAACCGCAAGGCTGCTGTTCGACGGATGCTCTTGAACATTTGCACTGCTTGCTGACTCTTGCGAACATTCCAGAAGGATCTTAAAATTCGTGGTGGGAAGGGAGAGGCAGTTTAAGTAGTCCTCATGCCATAACCAGGAGACTTGGGAGATTTGGGAGAGAAAAGGGGGTGACTGGACCAAAGTGCAGGGGGAATGTGAATGGGAGTCATTGTTGGGTTCTCTCTCACAGTTCAAACATCTATGCAAAGTATCTCTGTAGGTATTTTCACATTATATCAGATTCCTGACATAATCCCATTCCCATTTCAAATATGAAGGCCAAATTAAGCACAAACATAAGAGAGTCTGTTCACTTTGGGGAACATCATTTACTTATTATGACGCCTCACACCGGACCTGACTTCTCACTTTGCTGGGAGGTGGAGGGCATCTCTTCCGCCATTGGGGCTAGTTGCAGGGCTGATGGACTGGCTGCTATCTCAGCCTAAGAGTAAGGCTCCTCAGCCGATGTGGGGAGGGGGGGTCTCCCTGGCCCTCTTAAGTACCAGATCAGTATATTTGTGTCAGGGGGACAAATCAATTAAAGGAATTGTGAGCTGCCAGAGGGTCTGAGGAGTCTGAGGAAGACAAGCTATACAAGTTGCAGCTACAAAAATGAGAAGTTTGATTATCTGAGTCCCTGCACCCCCTATTCCTCTGCTTTTGGTGTTTCCTCCCCCTTCATGGAGGAAGCCAAGCATCCTCTGCCCGATTGTCCTTGTGCCCTTCTGTAGTCTCCAGAGGAGAGGTCTCCACCTCAAGTGCGGTCTTGGGCTGTGAAGTTGGGGTGTCAGAGAATTTCTGCAGGCCACTGTCCAGCCAGGTTTTCATGATAAATGTCTGTGCAGCCTCTGGGGTGTCAAAAATCTGATCACTCCATTTACCACTACTCATAGCTAGGAATGGTAATGGAGTAATAAGGGAACCCCAAGGCTGTGGAGGGCTTTCTTGGCAGAATTGTAGGCCCTGCATCTCTGGAATTGTTCTACTGAATAATCCAGAAAAATGGATATTTTATGACTGTCAGGATAGAGGCTACTCTCTCTGGCAAGCCTAAGAATATTCTCTTTATCCTGGAACCGCAAGAAACATGCCCAAGTGTGTCTTGGCTTTTTTCCCTGTTTAAGCAAGGGGCCAGAGACCTGTGGGCCCTTTCAATCTCCACAGGGCACTCCTTGGTGGTCCTTAGTAGGATGGGTGGAACCCTCTATAGAAACATAATAGTGTCTTGTTCCTCTACACCCACAGAGAACCTGACAAATTGGAGTGTCTTCCTCCTGCTCAGGTTCTGGAGATCCTTGATGCAGGTCCGGCACAGCTGGATCATTTTAGCCTGTTTCCTCAGCTATGCAAAGAGGCTCTCATGTCGCTTGTCTCTCTCCGTGTGGTTTTCTTTTTGATCAGGTGCACTCAGACTCCTGGATCTGACACCTCCCACTGGGTTTGGACGGCAGTGTTTGCCATCGCCTCCACCTGGGCCATGATTTGGCTAAACATCAATTTTTTTTTTGCCATATCTGGTGAGAATTTCACTGACTGACTCTCTATCATGTGTGAGGCCTGTAAGAGCTCATTGTGCTGGAAACTTAGGCATGGCACAGAAGCTGTCACAAAAGTGCACAGTTCAGACTCCACATCACTTCAAATTACACTACAGGCAGGCAGAGATGACTGAACTGAGCTACACATAAAAGGCTGAACAAAATAAAGCAGCAGACTACACAGACATCCACGGATGCAAGTAAAGATTAGCAGGAGCTCACAGAAACATGCCCATCTTGGCTGGCGGTCAGGAGTAATACCATTCTGACTGGCAAAGCCAAAAGTGGCTTATGAACGCAAAGGCAAGTTGTATATTTTGAGTCAAATAAGTGTGTACTCAGTTTATACAACATTGATTTAAAAGTTATCACTTTTAAATCAGCTGTTTGCATGAAGATTTAACAGTTTCTCTTTTTAGGTTCAGCAGCTAACGTCAGGGCAGGTTACTGTGATGCCACCAGCACTGTGAAAGCTGCTCTTTTGGGTCTTTTCTCATGCTTAGTTCAAGGACAGCGAGCATGACATAGCTAATGTCAAAGATAAATATTTACCTGAAGGTTAGATATCTGATAAATTTATTACAGCAAAACTGATCACCTCTGCTTTTGTTTAAATAAGGATAGTAAGTGGCTACCTTTGTGATGTCATATTTAGCCATAAGTACAGAGACCGAATAGCTCACTAGCAGCAAAGCATTGCGTGTGTTAAATAAGCCTCTCTCATGGGTGAATACATGTTCATATCCCAGCAGAAGGTTCATATCCTATTTATACATTCGATGTGGGTCTTACTGAAGTCTGCAAAGACATAGACAGAGTGGAGGCTATTCAGAGGAGGGCAACCAAATAGTGCAGGGTCTGCACCAGAAGACATACGAGGAGAGACTAAAGCAGCTTAATATGTATTCCCTTGAGGAAAGGAGGGAGAGGGGGGACATGATAGAAACTTTCAAGTGTCTCAAGGGAATTAACAAAGTACAAGAGGGTAGCATCTTTCAGAAGAAGAGATGTGCAAGAACAAGGGAGCACAATTTGAAGATAGAGGGGGACGGCTCAGAGGTAATGTTAGAAAGTATTTTTTCACAGAGGGTTGTGGATGCATGGAACAGCCTTCGTGAGGAGATTGTAGAGTCAGGAACAGTGGGAGAATTTAAGAATGCATGGGACAGGCATAAGGCAATTCTAGCAGGGAGTAGGAGGAAGTAAGCCATTGATTAACTAGTATCTGCAGCTTATCCATCAGGTAGGGAAATGGGCAGACTAGGTGGGTCAAGCAGTCCTTATCTGCTGTCAAATTCTATGTTTCTATGTTTAATGCTCTAAATTGTAGTTTTTATTGGTGTTGGGATGGTCTCTTCTGGAGATTACATTTGCATTCAATTTTGTAACAGTTCCATTGGAACAGAGTTGCAATAATGCTGGTTTCAATTTTTGATGCCACTGATTGAGTAATAAAGTATGTCCAGGGATTAGTGTTGCTCAGATAGTGTCCTAGAAACTAGGATGCCAACAGACACCTCCCATTTGGCCAGATAGTTGCTGTGGTACGATAGCAGTGCTATCAAAAAAATGGACCCGACCCGCTAGGATCCAGTACACAGGTCCTACAAACATTATATATCCTGTGGATCCTAGTAACAGATCAATGGATCTGACTAACAAATCCAGCTTGGTTCTTAACTATCTGACTATCCAACCTAGCATCCATTGCTATCTGACTCCGGAGCCTAACTATCTGATCTAGGATCCCTGGATCCTAACTAGGATTCATCGCTATCTGACCCTGGATCCTAACTATCTGACCTAGGATCCCTGGATCTGACCTAGGATCCCTGGATCCTAACTAGGATCCATCGCTATCTGACCCTGGAGGATCCTACATCTGTCTTTGGTAGGATTTCTGGTAGGATCCTAGGTAGGATACCAGCACTATCTGACAGAGGGTGGTAGGATCCACAATGCACTATCTGAGCAACACTACCAGGGATTAGATGAACAATCTGTTATAAAATGGTGTCTGGTCAATTTTGACTCCTCGTTGGTCAGGACCCCGTCACACGGTACTGTGTTAACCTAGCATATAGCCCTGCTCAGAAGGCATGGTAAGTGTGCATTAATCAAGAGGACAACCAGTCGGGGTCAGAAAGGTCAATATGTTAATTACATATCCTAAGGGTCAAAAAGGTCACAATACAAATCAATCAACCCAGCAACATCAAAGGGAAATCATGCAAATTCAAATAACATGACCCCCCCCCGCAACATTGTTAAAAAATCACAAACTGTAAAGAAAATCCATCCAATAACTTTGAAAAAACATATAGTGCTTCCTACTCTCATATCCAAATCCAAAAGGCTTCAGTGCTGCTCACACATGCAAAGTCTTTTAAACTAATTATAAAAAACACAGAATATATTTGAAAACTATGATCAAGGCCACTGTTTTTCGGTTTTTACCAGAAAATCCGGTAAAATTCCGGAATTAGGGCTGCCTGAAGACCGGTAAAAATGAAGATTTCATGGAATCTGGCATTTTCTATCAGATCAGTAAATCTATAAAAAAGTGTTTTTCTTTTAATTCCTTCCTGTACTATTTTCAGTTTGCTTTATTTAATGCTCTGTATATTAAGCCTTCTTTAATACTGACTATTTATGCACATACTGAAAGAATGATAGCAGAATACCGGTAAAATCCAGAAATTAGAGTAACAATCACCGGTGAAATTCCGGAATCTTAAGTCTTGAAAATGGAATGTAATTGTTTTAATCACCGTAAATCAGTGGCCTTGACTATGATTCTACACACACAACATAAACATGCATAAATGCATCACTAAACTATTAGCAAAACTTCTACAAACATTGATCTAAAAATGAATACAAAATTATCAACTTAACTATCTAGCAAGCAGAAACACATAAAATACAGCTCAGACTCCCTGCTTGAATCTCAGTTGCCCTGCAGTGCCCCTGAGTGAGGTCGCATGACATTTAATCCACAGCCTAGGCTTCCAGGTCTGAGTCAGATCACATGAAAAGTACAAGCAGCACAGCCCTGGCTTCCAGCTTAGCATCATAGATCACATGGGAAGTACAAGAAGTCAAAAGTCAGGAATGCTTCCTTAAAGCAATAGGACCAGCTATAACCACGCAACCCCAACCCATTCCTTGCAGTGCAACCACACCCAACTAGTGCAGTTTACCAGCTGCAACCTAATCCCTGACACATATTTAATTGATGTTATAGCCCTAAAGCCAACATTTAAAGATGCAGCACCAAATTACTGTACTAATACACTGATTAAAAACTAACATTATTGAACATGTTATAAGTGGAATAAGGCAATTCCATTGAGGGAACAATACTATGTCAATGCACCTCATGGTGGTTGAAGTCCCTCGCCCTTTGAGCTCAGGACTCCAACTCACTACCTGGTAAATTAACATAGCATAATCTCTTCCCTTTCATGCCTTATTCCTTACTTAATCTAACTCTTGGGAGTGCCTTATTGCTATTATAAAAGTAAATATCTAAAAAATGGGACAAGCATAACCTTTTGGATGTTTTCCTAAATGAGAGGGGGATTTTGAATAAAGTTGCTCTTCCACCATCTGCCCAAGCATGCTGGCTCAGAATGTCAGAATGCATCTTTCCAGTCGTACAGCGAGCCAGTGAATGGAATGCTGCTACTTTTCTAAAGCATTAATGTGCTCTGCTGATAAGGCACTACATGACAGTTCAACAGAGATTAATGTAAGGGTCTCAGAATGCAGACAGCCAATGAGGTTGCAGCATTTGAGACACTTTCTATAATTGATATTATCTTGGATTCTAAGCTAAGAACAGCTGTTATCTTGGATTCTAAGGGGTACCATGATTTTTATCTTCTCTGGTGTATCATTATTATGCAATAAGGTATGACCAGGAGTTATATTAATGTTCTAGTTCACTCCCAGTATGTATAATGTGGCACAAGGCACAGCTAAGTGCCACTTGATCCCAAGGTGATTAACTCAGACATTAACATAACCCCTGGGAATAAGTTATTGCTATTACAAACTGAGGTCTGCTGAAAAATAGTTACCTTTTGCTGATAAACCTTTATTTTCATGTTTAAGCATTTCTGAGGTGAAATAGTCCATCCATGATGTGAGGAATGCTGATAGATACTTGATGCTGCCTCGTGAGTGGTGTTGCCAGGACGATGAGGTTTATGAGGTTTGTTTACAGTCTCATTTATCTGGGACACACATTGAGAGGATGCATGCATGTCCATGTGATTGTCTTAGGGATGGCAACAGTCAAGACTTGGCAGCCAACAGCACTGAGTCTTTAGGTGTGTTGAGATACATATGTTCGTGTGTGTGATGGCAGTCACAGTGAGGGTGCTCAGTTGACACAGTTTGGTGTTCATAAGTTCAGCATTACTGTTGATCTCCTAGCTCTTAGCATTGCAACATTTGGTTACTCAAATTGTTTTATTTTTGTTAAAATAAAACATTTATTACTACTCAGACTGCAGTTCATTGCATCGACACATACTGCAGAAGTCTAGTAGCTAACATTACTATGAACTTTTTTGTTTCAAGTAAATCGCATGTCTCCAGGTCTGATCCAGTGTGTGGAGACAGACCGTGGATGTGTCATTAAGGAAGCATGATCGGGACAGGAGCAGCTGAGATGTATGACAGATGGCTGATTTTGAAAACTGAAATATGATTTTTACACTTGGCAGGTCAAACAGTTGATGGTATAGATCCTGTTTCTCAGGGCCATATTAACGTACACACCAACAAGGCCTAGACCTAGGGCCCTGTCTGCTAGGGGGCCCCAACCATGACTGAATCAGCCAGGCAGCAGAAAGTAGGTTCAGCCAGTCTAACTTGTAATCACTCCCATCTGGGACACCTCAGCCTAATCTCCGCCACAAAGTAGTACTGTCCCAGCACCTATTAACACTCCATTAAGCCATTAAAGAGCTAGTGGAGCCAAAACAGGCAGACAGGAAAATGATACAAATTTTAAGAAGTAGACAGTTGTAGCTTTTTATTTCTGAATTATTTTTCTTTTTCCATTATTATAGCAGAGAGTCTCTGCTGTGAGGCACTTCTCTATGCAGATGACCTTCTTCTATACCATAGTGACAAGTCACTTGCAACCATGTCCTCCATGTCCGCCGTTCATACCCTTAATTATGGTGCTTCCTACCATTGGTTTACTTCCAACAAGCTCCTGGCAAATGAAAAAAAATACAAAATCAATGTTATTTGGCTCAAAACCATTCCTCACCAAGGCATCCAAAGTGGAATCCTCTCTACTTGTACTCACACCTGTTGGCCCCCCTTCCCCCTCGAAAATGTCTCTAATTTTTGTTTAATAAATTGTATAAGGAAACACAGAAGGAGCAGGACAGAGAGCTGTACCAGTTAAGGCAGAAGGAAGCAGGGAGGGAAGTCAGAATAGCAAAGGCCCAAACTGAGGAAAAGATAGCCAACTCAGTTAAGAAGGGGGATAAAACCTTTTATAGGTACATCAGCGAGCGTAGAAAGACAAAGGGAGGGATAGTGAGGCTGAATAGAATGAACAGTGGGTGGGCAGAGGGGACAGTGAAAAGCAGGAATAGTGAACGAATATTTCTGCTCAGTATTCACAAAGAGGAGGGGAAGTGCCTAATCCAATTAACAGAAGCACTCTTGATAGGGGGGTCGATCCCAGTCCTTTCACAGAAGAAAGGGTTCTGCAAGAACTCCTAAAACTGAAGGTGGACAAAGCAATGGGTCCTGATGGAATTCACCCCAGAATTCTAAAAGAAGTAAGGGAGGAACTAGTGAAACCACTGGCTACTCTTTTTAATAAATCATGGGAGGATCGTGTGGTACCCGAGGACTGGAGGAAGGCAGATGTGATTCCCCTTCACAAAAGTGGGTCCAAGACAGAGGCAGGAAACTACAGACCTGTCAGTCTGACCTCTGTGGTAGGGAAAGTGATGGAGTCACTTCTGAAGGAAAGAATAGTCGAGTACCTAGAGGCCAGTGGATCACAGGACCCAAGGCAGCATGGGTTCACAGCGGGAAGGTCATGTCAGATGAATCTAATAGATTTCTTTGACTGGGTGACCAAAGTAGTAGACCAGGGAGGGGCTGTGGACATGGCCTACCTAGACTTCAGAGGCATTTGACACAGTCTCACACAAAAGATTAATAGTCAATTAACCAGCCTGGGAGTGGGTCCCAGGGTGGTAGCCTGAGTAAAACATTGGCTGGACAACAGGACACAGAAGGTAATTGTAAATGGAGTCCATTCTGAAGAAAGGGGGGTTACTAGTGGGGTACCGCAGGGTTCAGTATTGGGTCCAGTCCTTTTTAATGTCTTCATTAGTGACATTGCAGAGGGACTGGAAGGAAAAGTATGCCTTTTTGCAGATGACACAAAAATCTGCAACAGGGCTGATACACAAGGAGGCGTGGAAAGGATGAAAAGGGACTTGGCATGGTTGGAGGAATGGTCAGAAGTATGGCAGCTAGGATTCAATGCAAAGAAGTGCAAAATAATGCACCTGGGAAACAAGAACCCAGGGGAAGAATACACAATGGATGGGGAGGTAGTAACAACAACAAAAAGGGAAAGGGACCTGGGGTAATCATATCAGATGACCTTAAGGTTAGCAAGCAATGTGAGAAGGCAGGGAGGGCTGGGGGTATACTGGGATGTATAGGAGAGGCATCAGCAGCAGAAAACAGGAGTTGTTATCCCTCTGTACAGACAGTTGGTGAGACCCCATCTGGAGTATTGTGTGCAGTTCTGGAGACCCCATCTCGCAGGACATAGACAGGATAGAGGCAGTCCAGAGGAGGGCAACTAAAATGGTGCAGGGTCTGCAAGAGAAGCCATATGAGGAGAGACTAAAGGAGCTTAATATGTATACCCTTGAGGAAAGAAGGGAGAGGGGGACATGATAGAAACTTTTAAGTACCTCAGTGGAATCAACAAAGTCCAAGAGGGTAGCATCTTTCAGAAAAAGAGACTTGCAAGAACAAGGGGACACAATTTAAAGATAGAAGGAGGGCTGTTCAGGGGCAATGTGAGGAAGTCTTATTTCACAGAGAGGGTAGTGGATGCATGGAACAGCCTTCCTGAGGAGGTTGTGGGGTCTAAAACTGTGGGAGAATTCAAGAATGCATGGGACAGACATAAGGCAATTCTTGTGGGGGGTAGGAAGAAATAGGCTGTTGGTTAACTAGGATCTGCGGCCTATCCTGTAGGTAGGGAAATGGGCAGACTAGATGGGCCTAGCAGTCCTTATCTGCTGTCAAAGTCTAATTTCAAATATTTGGGCATCACCCTGGACCCTTCCCTTACATTCACTGATCATGTTAATATTTCCATGCGTAGAGTTGACCAGAATTTAGGGGCCGCCTACTGGCTAAGAATTTCTGTCCCATGAGGCACGCCTAGCAATTGCGCAAGGCAACCTTCTACCCCTTATTGATTACTGCTCCCCCATATATTCCTCCATGTCATCAGCCCTGCACTCCATGTTGACATCAGTTTACAACAGCATCTGCCACTTCATCCTCCTCACACCCTTTTGTACCCATCATTGTGACTTATACAAATTGCTTGGTTGGCTCCCACTTCAAGGACACTTCGACTATGCCTTGGACTAACTAACAGACACTACAGTCAGAGATGGTCCCCTGTCCCCTTAGTCATCCCTACTTATGGGCAAAGTGGCTACTAGGTGCCTCCATGAACCATCCATCCTCCCCCGGTAGTTCACAGAATCTCCACTACCATGGGCAGAAAAGCCTTTTCCAACTCTGCCCCCTCCTTATGGAACAAGCTCCCTATATCACTCCACTCATCCTTCTCTCACTTATCCTTCAAAAGTCACTTTAAAGATTGGCTACTACTGGAAGCCAAATGCCGCTGTCCTCTGTGTAAGCTTGAATGATTTCCCCCACACACACACACACCTTTTGTGGGATCTCCCCACTCTTGTGTAACCCCCTATAAACAGGGGTTCCCAAAAAGTCTTCCTTGAGCTTGCCTAAATGCTCAGTGCCAGGCTGGTGTCCTGCGTTTTAGCAGTTTAAATGTGATTGCCAGAGAGTGCCTGTATAGCCTCTGTGTACTGTCTCTTTAAGAGCTGCCTGGATTGCAGTCATGAGTAATCTGAGAGGGAGTTCTGTTAAAAGATGTAACTATTTGCTGAAAATCATTTAGAGTGATAATGGTAATGTAGTTTGTCTAACCTGCCTTCTTTGCAACAAGGACTGTTTTGTTTATCTCCACTATCTTGGTCCTGGACTGCGAATTGGACCAATCAGTACTGGTGGGACCTAAAATGGAGCCTTAATACAGGAGCTGTCTGGAGTCAAAATCTGTAGGAATTGTAGTTTTGGGCTTGTTGAGCCTTTTTGCACCTGAAGGGGGAGCCTCTGTTGTGACTGACAGGAGGATCAGCCAGCTGAACCTTTTGGATCTTGGGAAATTTCCCAGGCTGCTGCAGCTAGTTTCAGTTTTGAGCTGAGAAGTGAAGAAGTAACAGCTCAAGTGATTTTTGAGCAGCAGTTCTGTGCAGTTTTGCATGGGAGAACTGTGAAAGGGCTAAATTTTGGCCTGCCTGTCTGCCTGCTGCCCCTGAGAGGGAAAACAGAGTTTATTCAGACTAAATCCAAGTTGTGAGAACTATTTAAGCCACTGGACTGTGACCAGGCTTTAACCTGAAGAAGACCGAAGATTTGCTGAATGCAATTGGTCTGTCAGGATTTCCAGCTGTTTTTGAATCCCCTGTTTGTGCAGAGACTTTGCGATCATGACCGGAGAGCAGTTTGCCTGGTACAGTAGAATTTCCTTACATGTAAATGTGCTGTGTATTGAAAGTAGGTCGTGATTTGGTTCCACACTGTGTGAACTGTTTTCTACTTGCTGGTACCGTAGAATCCTTTACATGTAGATGTGCTGTATATTGAAAGTGGGTCATGATTTGGTTCCCCACTGTGTGAACTGTGTTCTGCTTGTTGGAAGCTTTATCCAGCCTAATCAGACTGAATCCACGTTCGTCTCCATTCAGCCTGGGCCATGCCACAGAACCACAGCTTCAGAGCAGGGCCTACTTAGGATCCCTACCTCCCATCTTAAGTTGGTAAGGGGTTAGGCTTTCTCAGTGGGTGACCCTGATTTACGAAATGCCCCACCAAGGGATGTCTGGTTAGTCACCTCAGTTACTTTTTTCAAGACATGGCTATTAAGGCACTTGAGAAGGCAGACATTTTAGATTGTTGAAAGTGGTTATCTGCTGTTAGAAATGTATCTGTTTTCACTCTGATTGTGAGCAATTAGATTTAAGCTACTGTGTTTTGATTATTTTATTTATTGCCTTGCTATCTGTATTCTTTTTTTTTTTTGCTTTAAACATTTTATTGGTTTTCAACAAACTATAATACATCAAACAGTAGACAGTAAAATAGTTAAAACATCAAAAATAACTTCTTAACAATCATAACTGAATTGTTATCAGTGTTATCTATTTTGTCAGAGTGCTTTGGGCATATGGAAGGACATGAAGCAGATATATTTCCTATTACTTCTACAAAGAATTCCAAAACTGGTGGACTACATTTCAGGTTCCTAAGCAATAGTCTTCTATTACAAAGGATATCCTATATTTTTAAATCTCAAATTACCTTTCTCCCACGTACAGTAGGCCTACTGACTCCCCACATTGGACTGTAGCAATTGATAAACATCACACATGGCAGGGAATGGAACTGCTGACCTACACTAGTTTACTAGTACTTAAGAAATTATTTCCACCACATTTGCAGTCCCCTGCTATGCTACTATATGTGATATCCCCTTTACAGTCCATTTTAACGCTCCTGGATTTGGATGTTGGCAGGCTAACAGCTCCCTGCCAGTCAAACTCCCAGATGAACAGCCCAATAATGAAAACTGCCGCAGCAAGTTAAGGATGCAGAGATTAATATTTTATAAAGAAGTTGATGTTTAAGTAAAGCCTTTTTTTTGTCTTGAAGCAATTTGAACTGCAGTGTTTCTTCATTTAGCACCTTTGGCCTCACCAGCTACCATGCTCTTGCTGGAGGGCCAGGTTTTCAATAGTACTAACTCTACATGCCTACCTGTAACTGCGTAACACTTCACTAGTTTTTCCCAAATCCCGCTGGACTATTCTAACCACAAATGAGTGGGTGCTGGGAATATGAAAATAGGCACCAGCATAGGAGAAGTGCACAGGCTATGTCTAAGAAAGCAAATGGGTCAACATCCTGCATACAGGAACCTGATGTTTCAGAGGCAAAATTCATTTTAAGATTAATGGATTTTTTTTTATGTTTTCCATGTTTCCAGTGCAGTAACATGTGCAGAACTTTTTTTTAAATCATTTATGCTCCCTTGTCTACAACCTGCCCTCTTCTGCCTCTGGTCCCTGCAGAGCAGTTGCCTATGAATTGCTCCCCATGGCTGAACCAGAGGGGGCGGCCAAGCTGCTCCAGAGCCTGAGCCAGATGAGGAGGTGCCATAGTTAGTGGTTTAGGACCTGTGAGATACCAGGGTGTCATCCTGCTGTGGGGGGTCCACCTGATGCTCTCCCCCTTGAGGGTCGCCAGCATTCAATGGTGTAACCCTCACGCACATGGAGTTGCACATTCACATATCAGCACCGAGGCTGGGGCCCCCTAAAATGTGTGCATCCCAACTGCACTGCTATCCAGTCTCAGCTGAGCAGCAGATAACGAGCAGGATGCAGGAGCCCACATCCTTGAGAAGGGAATGACGAGACACCCGTGGGATGCTCACTACTCCTTCCCCCTGGCCAGCCCCCAAATGACCCAAGTCCCTTTCCTTCCCCCTGGTCACTGGTGTAGTAAACGATAGTGTTACCGCTGTGCTACCAGGCCCTCCAAATATTCAGAACTTTTTTTTTACAATTTTACTACTTCTTTAGTGAGGGTAGTCCAACTTACATCTCATTTTTGCAGGGAGGAGAAAAAAGTGAAAAAGGGGGGAAAAAGCTTAAAAAACTACTGTTTGTAATGTGAAAGTGGCACTATTTTTTTTTACTGTTGCTGTGGTTCGGTTGCTTTGAAAAGTGGTGAAAGTGAAGTGCATTTAGTGCATTTCAGTTGGGGTTCCTTGAAATAATACTGAAGTGTAGTTTGTGCTCTTGCTTTAACAGTAGACTTTGGTTGGGGCTTCTTGAAACGGATCCATGACAGTCGGTCGACAATTAGTTGTTGACCGACATTACAGTGACTTCCTTATGTCGATCGCATTTAGTAGTCGACATAAAGGGAGTCAATGGACAATTTGTTTGCTTCGGGAGGCCTTGCCCCCGAACCTATCATGCAGAGGGCTCTGCTCCTGCAAAAGTCGGAGTTGTGTCGGGGAAGGGGTGTAATACTCCTAAAAAGCACTGCCGGGGTCCTGCACCGATGCTACAGAGACCCCGGCACTGTTGTCGCTGTAGTGTCAGGTGCTGTCGAATTGTTGAGGTAGCATTGGTATATCCCTTGAAACAATACGCTGACGTGGGTTGTGCTCTTATTACAGTGTCACACGATACTAATTAACCAAAGTGCAGGATGTTCGGAACCCATTTTATAAAAGATTTGGTTCTCTGTAGTGACAAAGTCTAGTGTCTCCAAAACAAAGCCCATACAATAATTTATTTTTCTGAAGCCCTACTGTATAGGCCCAGTCATGCTGTGTTTGGTGCATTACCAAATGTACATACCAGGAAATGCAGGCACTCTTGCTGAGATGTCTCAACCAATTTATTTCATAAAAAGAGCTTAAGAAACATACTTGTCTCTATAGACAGATAAACCTAAAAAAAGTATATTTACATTTTCTTAAGAACATCTTGATTGGCAAGAACCAATTAATTACATTATTTAATATGTGATATATGGATAGTGATTTGTTCCCAGGGGAAAGAGTGACATATATTTAATATGTAACACATGGATGGTTATTTGTTCCCATGGGGAAAGGGTGACATACTAGTGTTGAGTTGACATCCAAAAGCCATTAACAGCACTGTGCTTATCTGATAACAATGGTATTATAGGGTAGAATGTTCAGAGACGAGAGATGTATATATTACAAAAAAATAAAAGATCTGTAGCAAGGGTTACTCATATTTTTAAATTATCTCCTACCACCCAAACCATTCCCTCAGTATGGAAGCATTCATCACTCATCCCCTTGCATAAAGGTGGGGACAAAACCTTAGCAGAGAATTATCGTCCTATTTCCCCACTCCCTGTTATTTCCAGACTCATGGAAAAAATTGTCCACCATCAGATTTTTGACTATTCGGCCACTTACCAGATTCTTTCTACTTTTCAGTAGGGCTTTAGACCAAACCACTCCACCCAAAAAGCAATGACAGATTTTCATGATTCTGTCTCCAGGGCTTTGGACAAAGGATATCTTGTTGGTTCCATTTTTATTAGTTTGTCCAAAGCCTTTAATGTGATCAACCACTCACTGCTTTTAGCTCACTTATCTTCTTATGTTTTTTCCACTAACGCTATCACTTGGCTCTCTTCCTACTTAAATGGGAGAACCCAGGTCCATCTTGCAAATGAGGTTCTGCTCAATGATGAATGCCTGGTTAAATGAAGACTTCATTGATTGATTGATTGATTGATTGATTGATTGAACCAAGCTGTGTTTTGGAATGGTTGTCTTTCTTCTCCTCTTTTTATTTCAACTGGGGTTCCTCATGGGTCTATACATAGATTCCCTAACCTCTGTTGTGGACCACTGTTCAGTCCAACTCTATGCCGATGACAGCTCTCTTTTATGCTTACAAGAATCCTTTTTTATTCGCTCAACTCTTCAGGGTAATTTAGACAAAATCTTGAACTGATTTATGAATAACCTTTCTCTTTCAAATAGCAAAAAGACTCAGACCATGCTGTTTGGCCTCAGTCCGCAGTGTCCCTGGCAAATTCTTCCTTTTCTATTACTTTAAACAATAACACACTTGAGCTTGTGAGTGAATTTAAATACCTTGGTCTCACTTTTGATTCTCCCTTGACTTTTAAATCCCATATTGACAAATCTGTTTAAAGTTTGTCAATGCCTAGGTCACTTAAAATGTGTCAGGCACTGTTTGTCTAGTACATATCATAAAAATATTGTTGTTCAAGCCATTCTCCCCATACTAGACTATGGTTATACTATTTATCATCATGCCAATGTTTCAAACTTTTTTCCATTCAATACTGTTTACTATCAGCTTCTACATTTCATTTTAAAGTACAAATGGAATGAACACCATTGTATCCTACTGTCTCAATTAAACTGGTTGTCCCCTTCTTCCAGATGCACGTTTCATTGGCTATCCCTTATTTACAAATCCGTGAACAAGCAGACCCCCACTTACCTTCCTGAAAGGCTCATTGTTCCCACCACAACTGCAGTCTTAGAGATGTGTCTTAATGCGGTCTCTGTTTACCCAAGTTTCAAACTCACTTTGGGAAAGAATGTTTTTCCTGCTGTGCCTCTCTCATGGAATCATCTCCCTCCTCAGCTAAGAACTTCACCAACCCTCTGTATTTTTAAACATGGCCTAAAAAATTGTTGTTGCAGGAACAATCTATTTGTACCTGTTTTAATTGATTCTGTCTATGTCAGTTTAGGTATTTGTTGTTTTACTGACTTGGGATGTCCTTTAAACAAGACTTATTTCTCATAGAACCTAGCCTGTAATTTATGCAACTTTTAATAAATAAATAATAAATAGGTTTATACAGGTAATTACATTTTGACATTCTAGTGACACTGCTCATGGTTTCCTATCACTTATTCCATATGATGGTTACATTTTAAGTGTCAGTTAACCACACTGTAGTTACAGTGTAATTACACTGTAACTGCACTGCATGATCTATATTGGGTTGGCCATGTTCTATAGCTCAGTGGCAACACACCCCTCTGTCACATAGGAGATTCAGGTTTGGAAGTGACCTTGGGTCATTCCCACACTGCACTGTAGATGCAGAATTGCTCCCAGAGAGGGGGGAGGAAGAGCTACAGCACCCACTGCTGCTAGGTTACAAGCAGAACTTGGCATATCATGAAGGAGACACTGCTTATTCTTAGTGTGGTTAAGGCCCCATGCTACAAAGTGCAATATAAGCACTGGGGTGTACCACAACCCCATAGAACACTCACTCACCCTCACTCCCCTTTACTGTACATTTTATCTCTATGGACACACTAATCTGCATACTCAACCTCCAATGGCCTCCCATCCTATCTGTAGCTGTAGGAGTGTGGGTGAGGGTCTAGTATGTAATACATTGATTTATTTGAAAGAAATCCCCGTCTTCAAAACACATTAATATGTGCCCTGCAGCATCCTTTGTCACCCTAAGATATGCCTGTAAATCCTGAAGGGGTGGTGACATATGTGCCATACGTTTAGCATGGAAGGTGTTTGACTGTGGAACTCCCAATGGCTGAGTGGCAGTGGAAGTGTAAAGGAAACTGTGGTTCAGAGGTGGGACTTCCATCAGGAGAACCAATCACAAAGGAAAATGGTTACTTTGTAATTATCGTCATTCTAGTTTGCTGAAAGAAATTGTTGTAGTCTTTCCTGATTATTACAGAAGCTCTCTCAAAATTCATCAATGTTCAAATCAGGTGTCTTCCCAAAATGTGCCATGTTTTTCTTCCATTCATTTCTTTGTTGTGTTTCTCTGAGAAATCAAAGAGGACTTCCCATTTGTAATTTGCATCCTTGTCACCAGAAATACTGAAGTATATTCACCTCTCATAACAGCTGGAGAGGCAGTTCTCCCAACCATGATTCATTTCTTTCCATAAGGCAATGTAGCTAGTACACACAGTGTAGCTAGTACACACAATGTAGCCAGTACACACAGTGTAGTTAGTACACACAGTGTAGCTAGCACACACAATGTAGCTAGTACACAGAGTGTAGCTAGTACACACAGTGTAGCTAGTACACACAATGTAGCTAGTACACACAGTGTAGCTAGTACACATTAGTACACACAATGTAGCTAGTACACACAGTGCAGCTAGTACACACAATGTAGCTAGTACACACAGTGTAGCTAGTGCACACAGTGTTGGAATCGAAAAGAATGCATGAGGGTACCCACCGCTACCTTTGATGTAGGATCTAACATACCTGGCAGGGGTCTAGCGACACGTTCTCTCATGATAGGCTGCCTTTATTTTGTCTGTTTTTATGCCTTTGTTGGGGGGTACATTTTACAGAGGTGCACTCCTTCGCCATTTTGCTCGTGGCACTGAGTCAGAGCTGTGATTTTACTCCCTGATGCAGTATTGCTTATCTGTCAGCTGTGTATTGCTGCCATTTTATTTTTTGCACTTGCACAGATGTTACATATTGTCCTGTGATTGCACTTTATGTTCATACCAACTTACGCACCAAATGTTGTTTCTTTTTTTCAAATGACTTGTTATTTTTTTTTGTTTTATTTAGTTGTTTAACCAGGAGTAGCACACTATGCTGAAAGCTTTTTTACAGGAGCGACCTGGGAGCACAGGGAAGTGAAGTGACTTGCTCAGGGTCACACAGTATGCAAGTGGAAGCCGTGGGATTCAAACCCAGGTCTGGTCTACTGGATGTCACCAGATTTGCAGCTCAGATGCCTTAAACCACTACACTATACTGCCTCCCTATTTTGTATAGTACTTCTGCTTTTCCTGTTCCCTATTTCCCCAGGGGCACACCTGGAATAAGCCTTGGCTCAGTGTGTCTCTCCTGGTTACCAATTTTCAAACTGAATAAATATATAAATAGATAAATAAAATAAGAGCTGAGCTCCCACATTTCCACCACTGCGTACACAAAGAAATGCACCTTAAAATCATTGTTCAGTGTTTGCACAGCACTGCTTTAACTCACCTCTAAAAGTTTAGCTCACCAAAACAGAACTTGGAAGTTGGAAAAGAAATCCCCAAAGAGACCTACACTAGGTGGTTATGTGCCCTGTGAACAGAAGTGGATGAAACTGTGAGATCTGGCATCTGAGCAATTCCACAGCAGAATGTATAATTTATATGGAATTCCACCAAATTCCGGAGAAATTACTTTTTTTTGGTCTGCAAGATTTTTTTTTTCTTTTTCTTTTTTGTGAGAGTGTAATGCTTAAATTTCCACACATTCATTTAATGAAAATGGAACAGGTTACATAAATTATACAACTGAGCTAAACTGATTGTGGAAATTTGCGAAGATTGTAATTCTGCTGGTGAAAACAGATTTCTGCAGAGAGTGCAGATTCTGCTGAATATTTACTACATTGAATTGACATGACTGCAGCTTTACCTTGATGATTGAGAGAAAAAAAGGTGTATTTTTAGGACTTGAGGTCCCCCCCCCCACACATGCTCACACACTTTCCTAGCTTTCCTGAACTACATTCAGGGGACCTGGGTTCAATTCCCAGTTTGGTTACTGGTACTTCTGTCCCCTTTACTTGGGCTGATGCACTTCCAGCCTCTGCTGGGACTCAGATCTGGGACTGAGTCAAAAGTAGTGCCAGGCAAAATTACAAAAATGTGTTCTGCACACTATTCATGGAACTGAGCAAGTTCTGCATACTTTTGCACAATTTCATGTAAATCACTTTTTTTTTAAATGCACAGTTTTGAAAAAATTGCATTATTTGCTTCAATTGTTTATTGCTTTGAATTCCCAATTTTTTAATTATGCAGTTTGGTGGTAAATGGTGCTATCTGAATAAAAAAGCATTTTGGTACAATTTCACAAACATTGCACAAATTCAAAATCAGCAATTTCGTACGTGCAATTAAAACTTTGCACAGCAGTATCAATAACTGTAACCATTCAGTAAAAGGGAAATTCTCCCTAGGTGGGAGGCTAGAGAGCTCCCTGAACTTATATATACTTGATATCCCATGGACCACCACCAGAGTGTCTAGCTGTCACCATTACTCAGCACTGCTACTAGTGCTTAGACACAGCTTTCACTATTGCTTTGCACAGACAGCTTTTTCTCATACACAGCAGTTACACTGTTTCCTTCTCACTGCAGTAAGTAAATGTTTATTTCTATAAGGCGCCCTTCCAAAGCTCAGGGCGCCTTTACAATATCCTTCATACAATATTAAAAACCATAATTATGAATAACATTAAATTCAAAACACAATCCGACATAATTCATGTCACTAAAAATGCTTGGTTAAAAAGAAAGGTCTTTAAACCTTTTTTAAAGCTCTCCACAATCAGGCTATTGCGTATCTGGTAAGGTAGAGAATTCCACAGGGTAGGGGCCATAAAGGCAAATGTTCTTCCACCAGATGTTTTTAAAGTTACCCTGGGAATCTCCAGCAATCCCTCAGCAGAGGATCGGAGGGAGCGGGAAGGACAGTAAGAAATCAGAAGTTCTTTCAGGTAGCGAGTCCCAAACCGTGTAGAGACATAGAGTCATCAACATGACCAGTAATCCGCCACTGTACAGGCAGCCAGTGCAATTCCACAAGCACAGGTGTTATATGGTTGGACCTCGGGCTTCCAGTCAACAACCTAGCTGCCACGTTTTGCACCAGCTGTAAGTGGCAGATATCCACTCCCAGCAGCCCTAGATAAAGGGCATTGCAGTAAACAAGATGACTGGCAACAAAGGCATGGACCAGGGTAGGAAGATCCTCTGATGGAATCAAATGTTTCACCCGTGCTATATTCCTTAGATGAAAGAAGGATGATTTGACTATGGCTGACACCTGTGCCCTCAGGGTCAAGCCCTCGTCAAATATAACACCAAGGTTACGCACCTGACCAGATGCCATGAGCGAGGTTCCTCCCAGAAATAAACCTGAGGGTTTTCCCACCCATGGACTTGATATCCTCACCCCCGGTTCCACCACCAATACCTCTGTTTTTCCCGGGTTCAGCCTTAGCCAATTGGTACTCATCCAGTTCTGTATCTTCAGGAGGCAGTTGTTAAACAATGTACTTGACTCAGACTCCTACTCGGGCACAAAAGACATATAGAGTTGAGAATCATCAGCATAGCAATGAAAACTCAAACCATAATGTCTTATAATGTCCCCTAATGGAAGCATGTACACCGCAAATAACATGGGGGACAACACCGAACCCTGTGGCACTCCACAGTGTAGGCAGCGAGAGGTCGAGGAATAAATCCCCGGCACTACTCTCTGAATCCTACCCTGCAGAAAAGATTTAAACCAACTGTGGACCACCCTTCTTAATCCACAGAGAAACCACAGGCATTCGAGCAGCACCCCATGATCCATGGTGTCAAATGCTGTGAAAGATCAAGGAGAACCAAGATAGAATGAGTTCTCCGATCTCTTGCCATCAGGAGATCATTCAGTACCCATACAAGAGCCGTCTCAGTACTGTGCCATTTCCTGAAGCCAGACTGGAGAGGGTCATAGATATTGTGGATGTTTAAATGATCTTCCAGCTGCAAGGCGACCACCTTCTCAATAATCTTCCCCAAAAAGGGAAGATTCGAGATCGGTCTGTAGTTTCCTGGGCAGTCAGGATCAAGGGAGGGCTTTTCAGGAGGGAACATACTATTGCTTCCTTCAAAGGATCAGGAAAGATCCCTCTCTCCAATGATGCCACTACTATCCCAGTAAGGATTGGGCCAATAACCTCTACACACCCCACAAGTAGGTGAGTAGGGCCCGGATCCAAACCACAGCAAGTTGGACGTAAAGTCTGGACGATTCTCATTATATCCATGACTACCGGTTGACTGAACATGAACCAAGTCAAATGGGTAATTGTGTCCCTCGATTGATCACTGCAAGACCCAATGGGGAGGTTCTTCCAATGCCTAAAAATAGCTAACTCTACACCAAGGACTTATTTTCATGAGGAGGGCACTCAGAAGAATGATGAGGTATAGGATACTTTGAAGGTCTGTGTACACCGTGTACTATCCAGAACCATCATATATTCAAAAGCTTCTGTAGTGTACAATGCATAGGTACTTGATCTGTTAAATACATTTCAAGTGGTTTAAAATGCAATTAGAAACACAGAAATATAGCAAATTTTGACAGAAAAAGACCATTGGTCTATCCAGTCTGCCTTGTTTTACCCTACCCTATCCTGGGAGCTAATGTCTAGTCAGGGTTACTGCCTCCCCCTCCCGCCCTACTGATTTCCCCCTGTGTAACTATTAAGCCTTTTGCTGTGTCCCCAGCTGTGTCTGAAACCATTAATCTTGCTCCCACCACTTCTGCTGGTAGGCTGTTGTACAGCTCAACCCCCTCTGTAAAATAAAACTTCCTGTCATCCCTCCTGAATCCTCTCCCCCCCCTGCCAGCTTCCACTCATGTTCCCGTGTTTGTGATTCACCAGTCTTGCTGAATATTTCCTCTCAATCTACCTTGTTCATTCCTTTCAGGAACATAAAGGTCTCCATCATATCACTCCTCTCCCTTCTGGTTTCTGGTGAGTGCATATTCAGGATCTTAAGCCGATCCTTGTAGGATTTGCCCTGAGTCAGAAGTATGTAATTAGTATGTACTTACTATGCAAATATATACAAAATGCAAGAGTCAAAATGCAGATATAAATCAAGAAACTTTTAAAACCATATGAGCTCCCCTGCCTCTAGTTCAGCTGTTCATATCATACCAGTTGGTACTTTACAGCTAAACGGAGGGTGCACTTTTTAAACTCTTCTTAAATTAACAACTCATACTTGTAAATTATTAGGGGGAAACACAGTTGAAAGAGGAATTAATAAATCTGTTCCAGCCAGCCCCTACCTAATGTTATGCCTGTCCCATCTGTTGGACACTTTGGACTTTAAGTTACTATTTGCTTGTCTTAAGTTAAAAAGAATTATTAGGTAATGAAAAAAATGGTGTACAGAAAATGTGTAATCAAGGGGCAAGCTATTGACTGGGGAGGCATGGATAATGTTTGCAGTTTTTCTTAAAGCAGCAGTATTTGTTATTTGGTGAAAATATTTATCATATAGTTTTTCTTAGCATAAATGTATTTCTGACAACCCAAGATTCATGCTCAGTATATTTTTTTTGTTTTCTCAGTTGTGTTATGACTTTTTCTATAGCTGATCTTGTAATTGATGACTCGCATCATTAAAGATGGCCACCACTCACAATTTAAAAAAAAATCTCTTCCCCTGGTGTTACTTGTTGAATGTGCATGCTAGATTCATGCTGCAGTTGCATTAGGATGATACTTATGCATGTTTCTGACAGTCAACAGCACAAAATATTATTTATTAATGGTGAGTGTGGCAGCGGTGTGGCAACTTTTAAAAACTTCAACACCCCATATCTTGGTTCAGGAATGAAAGAAAATGAAAAGAAAAATGTGTTTCTTGATATTTTTGCCAGACAAACCTTATTACAGAAAAATGTGTATGTTTATTAACAAGCACTGCTGCTTTAAAGAGAAAGCTCTCATGAGCTGGGTAGTTAGACTAAACCTTTGGCTTTCCATTGCTATCAGCCCCTCACACAAGAGGGCGCTAATGTTGCTCATTAATGCTATATGACTGTTGTTGCAGCACTTCCCATCACAACTAGATGGAGCTGCAATTCACACTGGGTGGGCCAAGCGATCCTTTTCTGCCGACAAATTCTATGTTTCTGTTTCTCTATACAACGCCACATGGGCATCCTGAACAAAACCAACTGTGTTAGAATTATTTTGTGGGGACAGTGATACAGGGGCTTTGCTATTCTTGACCCAGTCTGGACCCTGGTAGTTCATGAACCACTAACATTCATGTATAATTGATGGGAGGGGGGCTCAATTTAATTGTAGGGCCCCATAGGTCTCTACTAAAGCTCATACAATGCCATTCCAACACTGGAAATCAGATTAGAGAACTGCACAGCAATCTCAGTTTAATTCTGAACAAGAGGTAACATTATGGATTGGGTCACTGTCTAGCTGAGAACTCCTAAACTCACATCCAGGCTAAAGCCATATGCATTTTGAGCTGGCAGGAAGAGGGGCCAAAGAGGATGAAAATAAAAGTCTTCCTTTTCATCAAGGTACTGTCACCTTATTTTTCATGCGTAGAAAACCTTTTCACTTTCTGAGTACTTCACAATGGCATGTATTACTTATGAAATGGGTTGCCTATCTAGTTTATATAGTGATACTCTGCTTTAAATACTTTACATAAAAGATCTACAGATTATATAGCAGTACCAGTCAATAGTTTGGAAAGGCAGACATCATAAATAATTTACCTCGACTGACATGCCCTACTATACAAAAACATTCTTTATGCATTTCATGTACTTTTACTGCATCTTTTTAATTGTCTCTCTTCAAAGAGATTCTCTAGACACAAACACGGACATTCATTTTAAACCCGGTGACATTTCTCAGCGACTATCACTGAAAAACTGGCAACCACCGGCTAACCTTCCAACAATGAATTATGGGAATTTACCTTCATGCTTCACTGCTTGCTATTCAGCTGTCCACAGGCGTCTAAATCAATGGTTGTATACTCAACACCTTAAGTTTCTCTTCCAAGAACTGATGATATGGCCCTGAGTTACTACGTTCAAATGGCACAGCGTTATACTTTTCTTCAGACTTGTATTACTTTCATTAACAACTGTACTATCTCTGCCCTTTTACAGAATGGCAGTCCCATGCCATTTCAGTACCCTGTTGACAACAAGCTATTAATCGAATCTAAGCCCCCATACAATCTTAATTCAATACAGCATCTCAGATTAATGCTGATGTGAGACAGACTATGAAAGAATGATGCATTTTATATCAGGAACCATAGGAAGCTCCAAATTAAGACAGATGGGGGCAAGAAAAATGATCAACTGACTTCCAAATTGGAAAATATGGATTAGCACCTCCATATAAGACAAACTTATTAGCTCTGTATAGTACTGCACATTGCTTGTGGAATGTGAGTACTGAGAATCATAAATTCTCTAAAAGTTTGGTCTCATTTTGAAGGACAAATGTTTGCATATTCTTCTGCCCAGTTTTGGGATTCCCCTCTCTCCTATGCTATGCAAAGTCAGTTCTGTTCATGTTTTTGGGTGCTTTTTTAATGCTTTTTAGCCCCCAGCTGCCTCCACATGCCTGCCTCAGGTAATGTCCCTGCCTTCCAATCCCATCTGCCTTTCCCCCTCTGTCTCTCCAGCATGTATCCACATGGAGTGGGATCTGAGAGTACATAGGCTGTCATGTATTGTAGCCAGGCACATTGGATTTTTCTGTGTTTCTTCCCTTTCACCACCCAATGCTCACTCAACGTGAGGAAGCCCCCCCCCCCTTGCACAGGCCGAGTCCACGCATTCTGTGCCCCTGCAGAGAAGGCAAGCTTTCTGACCCACCACAGGGTCTGCTAGTGTGGCAGAACCTTTCATATTCTCCTCCTTGACTGAGAACACTGCTGTGGGCAGCATCCCCAGCAGCCCCTCCCGCCTCACCCAGCTAGCTCCCAGGCTGCCCCTAAACTCGGGTCAGCAGTGTGGAAGCATGAGGCACTACTCCCAACGCCATGAGGTAGTCACATTCAAATGTTTTTATCTTTTATCCTTATTCTTCCAGTGCCAGCCTTTTCTTCCTACCTGGAAGCTGCTCAGCCCTATCCACCACTAGCCCACGGTCAGCAAATGAGCCAGTGGATCAATGGCAGTGAGCCCAAGAGTGTTGGCTTTCATCAATAGCTATTAGCAGGCTTTTCCATTTTCTCCCTTGTGTCCCTCCCACCTCCCCCACAGCACCATGTAGCTGGAGGCCTCACAAGCAGAACTGTCAGTCACATCATCATGGAGAGGGTGGTGTTGGGAAATCATGGACACAGTGATTCCCTAGCAGTGGGCCAGGGAGCCTGCTCCCTCATGAGGGGTTGGATATGAACACTTTTTACTGCATCTGGCAAGGCCAAAAGAAGCTGGTGCCTGATGCCAGGGTGGTGGGAGGGATGAAAAATGGGCCAAAAAAATATTGTCACTGGGAGGATGGATGGCGGCATCCTTGGGGTCTCCACCTCATAGATTGTTTCATGTAAGAGTGGTGGTCTAGTAGAAGATGGGGCTTGGGTGTTGCCACAGGAACACTCCCCAGGTCTGATGACCAGGACAGGCAGCAATGAAGGAGAAAAAGTGTGATTAAAAAAATTAATGAAGTTTGAAAGATTGAAATATAAAATCATATATACACACACACACACACACACACACACCAGTAATGCAAAGCATCATGGGAAGTTTATGCAGGTCACCATGAAAGAATTTAGACTGGTTCTTCTTTAAGCAGGAGTGTATGGGTCTTTGTCTTTTAAACTGCTTTCCTATTTTGACCCCACCCTGACTCAAACCCATAAGATCGTCATAACACTTGTTCCCCCTTCCTCTGGGTTGACATATAGATGAAATACACTGATGACTCCTGAGAAGGATGAAACACGTGTGCGTCTTCTGTTCTCGGCTTTTGCAGATTGTGTGAGAGGCCAGTTGGCAGCATACTTAAAGCAGAACCTGTCTTCATTCTTTCATGGCGATTTGCATATGCATCCAATGATGCTTTGCAGTATTGGGTATGTGTGATTTTGCATTTCTTTAAAACTTGGCATTATTGCGAATCTCTTTTCAGCTAACCCTTGCCTCAATGCTTTTCTACTGAGGTTCTTTGTCTTTTAATGAGCATTATACTTATTTTATTTATTTAGCTTTTACTTTACCAGGTAGTGTCACATTAAGGCCACAGTCCCTTTAGCAAAGGCGACCTGGATAGATGGTTACAGGAGTACAGAGCTGGCTTGTATTATACAGTATATAGATTATTATGGTATTAATCTGATATTATAGTGGCACAGTAGCACCACTATAGTTAGGTTTGAGTAGGCTGTTTAATGTTACATAGAAACAGAATCTGTCAGCAGAAAAGGACCTGATGGCCCATTTAGTCTACCCTATTTTCCCTTCCTATTGTGTCTCCGCAGACTCTTCACAGTCTGTAGTCTCCACCCCCACTGCTAAGATCCCTCTGTGTCTGTCCCATGTGTTCTTGAACCCTGTCACCATTTCTGCCCCACCATCTCCGCTGGTAACCTGTTCCATGCATCCACCACTCTCTCTGTGAAGAAGTACTTCCTCACATTTCTTCTGAGCCTCAACCCTTCTAACTTCATAGCATGACCCCTTGTCCTTGAGCATCTTTTTCTGTGGAACATGTTTCCCTCCTGTACCTTATTTTTTCCTGCAAGGTATTTGAATGTCTCTATCATATCCCCCTTTTCCCTCTTTTCCTCCACGGAGTACATGTTAAGTTCCTTAAGTCTTACACTATAGGGCTTTTGATGCAGGCTATGCACCATTTTGGTTGCCCTCCTTTGTATTGCCTCCACCCTCTCTATGCCTTTTTGGAGATGGGGTCTCCAGAACTGTACACAGTGCTTGAGGTACAACCTAACCAGTGATCTGCACAGGGGTATTATTAAACCCCTAACTTTGTACTTAAATACTTTTACCGCTGTTAAATAGATTTGCATGAAATTTTGCAAGTGCGGTCTCAGGGGCAAGGTCTCTTGATGTGTCAAGTTTTGTTCCAGTCAGATGTGCGGATTCTGATACATGGATGGCAAAAAGAGTGGACAAATAAGGGGGTTGGGGAGGTTGATGTGTATTTGTTATCACCTAGTGCCCAGATGGTTTAAAATTTTGATCAGAAATTTTTAGGGTAGAAATGGCTTGGGCCTAAGTTGTGGCTTTCACTGGTTTGGTGAAAAAATATGAATCTGTTTCAAAGTTATATTAGGATTTGAAATTTTGGTTATGAATATGCTCAGTATGGTCTTTTGGTTAGCTATTTGGTATGAAAAAAGAATTTGGCCCATACAAAAAAAGATTATGCTTTGTATGGGGTAATCTTTTTTCGTGAGAAACAATTATTTTTTCATATGGCTGCCATCTTGTTTCCATTTAATTCAAAACCCATAAAAATTGTATCAGGGAAACACACCAATACATGCATCTTGCTAATCAGGACCCCACAGGTGGATTCTGCAGTTACATTTTGGATAAATGACCTAGAAATGTGTTTTATCACATTTTAAAATCTTTTTTCATGACACAATTTTCTTTTTCATATGGCCATACGAAAAAAGAATCAATCATATGAAACAAGATTGCTGTCATACAAAAAAAAAGAATTTGGACTTAGTTTTTTTTTTCAGATTCTTTTTTTCGTATGAAGGCATCTTTTTTTCGTGAGTATGAGACAATCTCACAAAACAATAATCCTTCATATGGAAAAAGAATGTGAAAAAAACTTAGTCCAAATTCTTTTTTCATACAAAGCATTCTATTTTTCATGGAAACTACATAATCTCATGAAAAAAGATGAGTCATGAAAAAAGAATTTGGACTTAGGTTTTTTCATATTCTTTTTTTGTATGAAGGATTCTTTTTTCATGAGATTGTGTCATTCTCACGAAATAGAAAGTTTCATACAAAAAAAGAATTTGGACTTAGTTTTTTTCATTCTTTTTTTGTTTGAAGGAATCTTTTTTCATGAGATTTGTCATTCTCATGAGAAAAGATTCCTTCATACAAAAAAAAAGAATGTGGGCTTTTTTTTCCACATTTCAAATTTAACAAGTCATAACTCCCTGAATATTTGCAGTTGAGGGACACTCTATATATCAAAAGAAAGGTCTTAATAAGTACTACAAGACTAATATATACCAGTCCCCCATTTAGGGGCCATATAAAAAAACATAATTAAAAAATCAAATTTCCCATAGGATAACATTGAAAGTTTAACAAGCCATAAAACCAAGCAAATACTTAGTTTTTTGCAAGTATGAAAGCGCACAGCCCTACACCAACATGGATGTCTGCATCTATGGAGGGATGGAAGCACAGGCTGCAGAGGGCCCTGTGCGTCCCTAGGCAAATGAATGTGACCATGCAGGTCCCATGAGGATATGGTTACACTACCTCAAAAAGTAAAGAAATTCTTTGCAAAAAACCTTTTTAATGAACCAGTTAGGGTTCAGATTAAACCAACAAAAGTAGGGACATGTGGTGTTATGGTTCCCAACCCTAACACACCATCCCCACCCTGCAGGCAGGAAAAGGAAACATTATTATGGTTTCACCTCTCCTGACTCTTTGCAAATCATGCCTAAGCTCTTAAATGTGGTTGTCAATCCTATTGCTCACCCCATTCTCATACAGTCTGCACATCTGAGCTTATTTGCTGATTGAATGGGGTGAGCATTAAGGTTGACAACCCTATGGAAGACCCCAGGCCTGATTTGCAAAGAGTCAGGAGAGGTGAAACCATAATGTTTTTTTCTAGCTGCCTGCAGGTGGTGTGGGTGTTAGGTTGGGATCCCTAACACCACATTTCCTACTTTTGTCAGTTTATTCTAAACCCTAACTGGTGATTAACAAAGTTTTTTGCAAAGAATACATATATATTTGTGCAGTGGATACAGTAAGGTGCTGTTTGGTGCATGTTATGCACTTATTTTTAACTGTTGTCCTTTTGTAATGAACTGTATGTTTGTATGTATTGTGATTAAGCCATCAACAGGATACTCCTGTAAATGAAAGCTATTTTCTCAGGGGGCCCATTCTTTGTAAAATATGAAACATAAACATTCAGAAAATACATGCCATATAAGTATTTAATTATTCCATAAGCTGAGCTAGCAATAAGACATGACAGTGAGTGCATTATGCTAGATTGCTGTGTGTCCCAGGAGCGTTATGAGCAGCCGAATGCCTTCAACCACTGGGGAAGTGCAGCCATCTAGCATAATGCACACCCTGGAGTGTCTTATTGCACTTATGTAATGAGTTTTTCAACAAACATTGAGTGAAGAAATATAAAAAAAAATTATTTTGCTGTAAAATTGGTCACATTTTATTAAGTATCCTTCCACAATACAACTGCAGAAATAAAATAGTACCTATGAATTATTATACGCAACAATAAAATAGTAAACATTTCTAATTGTCAAGATATTTGTCAACATGTAGAACTTTTTTTGCTTGTGTAACAGCAATGATAACTGTTTGTGTAACAACAGTGCTAACTTGTTTGTCTCTCAGAACTGCCTCATGACAGTTTTTTGACTTTGCTGTGCATCTAGCTTGTGGTGGTTGCATCTGCTGCCATTATCTGATTTTTCATTTGTTTCCTCTGCAGTTAATACACTGCACAGTATCTTGGTTCACGAAGTTTGGGAGATAGAAAGGTGTGTTGAATTGTGGCATTGTTTGTTGCTCTTGTCGAAGACTTCCTGGGTCTTTTTTTTTTTCTTTCTCTTAAAACACTGGGCAGATTTGTCACTGCTGTGCACTCAGGATGTGACATCATTGGCAGCAAGACTCATTCAGGATCAGCATTCCTGTTCGTTCCTGTTGCAGGGAGGTTGCGGCTTTGAAGTTGAGAGCTGAAGATTTGCTTGCTATGTGCATGCATTTCTCCTGGTGTTTTCAATGTATTTTGTCCAGTTTCCTGTTCCATTGGAGTCATCGGGTTTACCCTGTGTCAAGAGGTTGAAGCAGTGCTCATTGGGAAGCCTCTCAGTACTTTGCTGCATTGCTGCCATTCATGTAGTGAAGGCCCCCAATAGTTCTTCAGATTGCCTCAGCTCGGTGCCCCGTTACTGACATGATCTGTCTACTTTCGAGACCTGCATCGGACAGGAGGCGGACTGCGGTGGATCAAATGGATTGACTGGTATATACCTTTGCGAGGTTGGCATCTTTTGAAATTCAAGGCATAATTTCTCACAAATAATTAACTCCCATGGGGGAGATTGTGTACCAGATTGCTTTGTTTTGGAGAAGTGTTTCTGGGAGTCTTCGTAGGTGCAGATAAAAGATTTCTGCTTCTGGTGGGAACTTGTTGATATATTTTTTTAAAGGATGCAACAGGACACAAGGGGTCTATGAAGTGGACAAAGATAAGGCCTCAGTGAATGTCTTGGTTTGGGTTGGTGGCATCCCTTGGGTTCTTTGTATCCTCACTGAAAGTGAGGGTTACAGACTCACAGCCATTTTGGTTTGTTAAAATGGTGAAGGAATGTTTCCTGAGTTGTCGGAGACTCTCCTGCCCTGTACTTGTGAGATAAAATTGTATATCCACCCAGACCTTGCGTACCAGTCCTGTGGATGTGTTTGGGGATAAAGCAGGGGGAGGTGCAGAGCTGCTGCAAACCTGGGCCGGTGATTTGGGGTGGTGTGTGGTCTTGTCTTTGCAGGCTTTGCGGAACATTTTGATTATACCATTGAAGACATTGTTGCCATTTTTTAATGCTGGCCCAGTTACAATGCTGAAGTTCAGACCGACACTTACACTATTTAAATGTCTGTTTATGCCGGCCCTTAGTGATATGTAACTTGAAACTGTATAACACTCCCCAGCTGCGTTTTTCACAGACGCAAAAAAATTCCCTCAGGATTTGACACAGAACATTTTCAGCTAGTGTCTTTAAGTCAGTTTGTTTATTTGTCTCAGTTAGCCAGTCTAGAAAAATCTTTGTTGCCCGCAATGTGCCTTTTTTTAGTGTTGTCTTCGTGGACATTGCCCTCTATTTCATTTACTTGTTCTGCAGTTAAAGTGCGGAGTCTACTCACTGGTTTTGAGTTGTTTTCTTTCTTCAATTTTTTTAATGGCTGGTTCATAAGCTGTGTGTTCCTTTTCTTCAGAAAACATCCTTTCCAACTCAAAACTGTAGTTTTCACTCAAAAATAGCTGGAAATTCACCTCAGGCAAGGGCGACATACTAAGCTAGTTGCTTGTTGATTTGGCTACATGGAGTTTGGAGTGGCTGTTTTACTGGTTCTTTTTTCAGACTGTTGTGGAGTGATATAATGATGTCATGAGGTTCTGGAGATGATACAGTGGTATAAGTAGAGTCAGCCATGCAGCGACCAATATTGCCACATGGTCATGTGATGTGTTTCATTTATTTATTTTTATTTTATGGTAACCGGGTAAGGCCCACTAGACACAGGTGCCTGTTTTCAGGGGCAACCCAGGAGCACTGGGGAGGTTAAGTGACTTGTTCAGAGTCACACAGTATGCAGGTGGAGGTTGTGAGACTCAAACCCAGATCTCTCTGCTGGATGTACCAAGCTCATTCACAGCTCATTATTCTAACCTCTAGGCTATACTGCCAGCCCCATTACATTTCTTACGGTTTTAAACCCATTGTTTATTTATTTATTTTATTTAGCTTTTGTTAACCCGGGTAAGTGCACTAGCCATAAAATGACTATTTTCAGGCACGACCCGGGAGAGTACAGACATACAGAAACTTAACAGGATAACAAATTATAAGTGTTTTGCATACAATGAGTTAAAGAGGATACAATATATCAGAACATACAAAATAAAGCGCTTTACATACAATGAGTTAAAGTGGATACAATATATCAGAGACATACAGAGTAGACCATTCATAAGTTCATAGGTGCCTACCTATGCAATGAATAGAGAGGACCTTGGACAATAAATTATCAGGTGACATATCATATGAACAGAACAAGGTACACAAAAACAGGTAATACAAAAGGAAGAAATAACCATTGAGAGCAGGGGGGTGTCATTAAGGAATAGGTTGGTAAGTGAGGAAGAGGGGAGCAAGCCATGAAATTGGATTATATGAGTGTATGTAAGTGTAAGGGAGATGCCTGCAGTGCAAGATTGTATATGGGCAGGGAAAGGGAACCGGGACAGGCTGAGGCAGTAAGAGGGTTATATAGAGGTGAGGAAATAATATTGTATGGCCAGAGACATCAGTCATTAGGTAGGGTGAAAGCAGGAACAGGTATCAGCAATCAGCAGATTTGAGCGCAATATTCTCTTAAAGCATGTGTGGGAACTAGAAAGTCTAATGTTGAGGGGAAGGGAATTCCACAGCTGTGGAGCTGCATGCTCAAATGCAACAGTTCCTTTCCTAGTGCGGCACCTCAGCAAATTCAGAAAGGATTTATCAGCTGATTATAGACCATGGAGTGTGTCCTGAGGAACAAGCATAGCTGCAAGACACCTAGGGGTTTGATTTCAAATTATCAAATCAATAAGAGAGCCGAGGTAGTATTTCCTACTAGCTGACGGAGAGAGACAACCAAGATCATTATAAAGCTGACAGTGGTGTTTGAGCCGAGAAGCAGAAGAGGCATAGCGACATATGTTGTTATATATAATATCCCATCTGAGTAGGTCAGGTCATTGTAAAAGCATCTGTGATCCATACTTTTTTGTAACATGGCAAAGATTACTGAGACTAAAACAAGGTAAGCAATTGGTTAGAAAGGACCACATGGTATAGTTTGGAGACGTCATTAATTTAGCAATAATGCCATCTTCAAACTGAACTACTAATGTGTTCCACAGATGCAAGAATCAGCAGTAATCAAGGATTACAAGACAAGAGGCCGAAAGGAAGTCGTTGTCTGTCCCACCCACCCAACTGCCCGAGAGTGTCACACAGAAGGTGGCAGTAGCACGACTACGAAATTGTCTCTGACTCACACATGAGCGAGGAAACTGGTGACACGGCAAACTTGCACATCATTGAGCGGTAACGTAATCATGATCGAACTGAGGGGCAGAGTGCAGTACCAAACGGAGATACAGTGGAATTTGTATTTAAATACAGTAAAAGTGCAGGAGTGACAGAACGCCATGCAGAACTTTTTGTGCGACATCAGAAGATTAAGGAGAGCAGAGTAAGCAGCTCATCAAATATGTAAATCAGTGCGTAGAGTTTCAGCAGTTGAGATCACGGCACGAACAGAATGAACAAAGTGACACCTTCTAAGCAATGCAGTAAAGTAAGTGCCACGTGAAATCATGAAAGAGTAAAAAAAAAATTCAATTTATATCTCATTGTAGCAGAGCAGTGGCTTGTTGTTGACAACATCAGTTTTTGAATAGATGTATCTAGCTACATGTGAGGAAGTACAGAAGTGCACTCAAGAGATTTCCAAATAATAACTTAAATGTTTTGGTGATGTACTCAGGAATAGACACAACACTGTGGAAACACTATAGAAAGAATGACCATGTTACAAATGCATTAAGCCACTCCGAAGGTGGCATCTAATGGGGAATTAATGCATGGTTGGGCTGTTGTAGGCACTCAGCTTTCGGCTTCGTGCCACAACCCTCCCAACCATGCATTAATTCCCCATTAGATGCCACCTTCGTCGTGGTTTAATGCGTACATGTTTTATAGGGAACATGAACCTTCTCTTTTTGACATTGTAGCATATAATTGGAAACTTAGTCAATAGTGCAGTCTGTTTAATACCCCCAGCATATTGTTTTTTCTGTACTTGAAGTACCTGCAGTCTTATTTGTTTCTTTATTTAGGACCTCTTGTTATTGCTACATTGTGCATTTTTTGTTGCCCAATAACTTTTCTCATTTTTTATCAGTTCTGGAACCCAGTGGCGTAAGATGAGTGGAAATCCTGCATGGAAAGCTTTACTATGGGTTTCTGCTCAAAACCAATGTCACCAGTGGTTAACCTGGAAATATTTAGGTGGGGGAACTCTTCACCCCTAAATTTCTTGGTGGGTGAACAGTCCTCTCTAGATGGGCGAACTCTCCCCCTATTATTTAAGGGAGAAAAATGGCAGAGGTGCAGGAACTCTTTTACAATTTTGTAAGAGGTGGGGGAACCAAGTTTATGTGGGTTCCTGCCCAGTTTAAAGTAGCAGTGCATGTTACAGTTCAAACTATTTCACTGTACCATTTTATTCCATTTTGGAGTACCAGTGTTTTCCTGTTTTGAAAGATACACTTTTTTCCCCTATTCTGAGTCTGCTTTAGAATTCATTTGATATTTGAAATTATGAAATGGGTATACAAAATCTAGAAACCTGATGCTTAGTGGCTTGGAACCCAGTGCTATCCCAGTACAACAGCACTGGAAAAAAGATCTGTGACCACGCAGACCTGTGTGCATTAAACATGTGTAGCTGTATCATTGCACCTCAATTCACTAACAAAAAATAGAGCGCTGGCTAAATAACCAAATAATTAGAGCTCACTAGGACCACTTTCTCTTTCTCCTTTTATTTGCCTTTTTCTGAATTTTACTTATTTAAATTAAAACATATTTTTTAATTATTTCAATACTTGTCTGAATAAATCCATATCATAGTCACAGTAAAGTATTCCAGGGTGGGCTCCGTGCTGTGAGAATGGTACTTCCTGAGCAGTGGAAGCACTTAACCACTGGCCTTGTGCTTCAACCTACCCAAGACATGCCATTATCCCAGCACAATGCACATCATGCCTCACTGCATAATATTTAAGAGGAGTTCTCTTTTCAACATGGCTATCCCCCATATTTTCATCATTATTCTCAGCTGTTTTGGAACATTTACTGTTTTAGCATAACTTCTCTTGTGAGCAGGGTAAGCAAGGATGCCACCGGAACTGCTCACCAACCTTATGGGACAATGAGTCTTCAAAAGCAGCGGAGAATAAAGATGAAAACCTGGGGATAGTCATATGAAAAGAAGCATTCCTTTTATTATTTCAAATGTAAACAAGTACTAAAGGAGACAAAAATGGGGGAAATGGCATCTTCCAAAACAGAAGAACAAATGCGCTCTAAAACAGAATAAGAAGACATAAGCCAAACTTTTCACAATAACTTGCACTGCTGCTTTAACACCTGGTCACCACGGTCTGTAATTTTTATAGGGGAAGGTAAGTGTGCTGGGACCCTCACATTTTGAAAATCCATGAAAATAGTTTTCAAATAAGGTACTGGACTTATGTGTACAGTAGGGGCAGGATATTCAGAACAGTTGCGCAAGGCGCAAAAGGGTTGTGCCTGCGCACCAATGAAATGCGCCCAGGAGCGATATTCAGCAGCAGCAACTGTGCAGAGCAAGTGGCCATGCACCAGTGCACAATGGTAATGCATGTATGCGCAAGTGCAGGGGGCGCAGACATGAATAAGTGGCACAGTGCGATATTCAACGCCGGACAAATGGCGCAAGCAGGGAGCAAACAGGAAATGCACGGTGCAAACTTGTGCCTATAAAAAGAGGGAGCAAGCAGGGGAAGGACATCTGCATCAGAGGGGAACAGGAGAGAGGGAGATAGAGTGGCCAGGCAGAACAGCAGGAGAGGTGCAAGAGAGGGACAGAGGCAGTGAGGAGAGTGTGTGTGTGTGTGTGTGTGTGTGTGTGTGTGTGTGTGTGTGTGTGTATGTGTGTGTGTCTGTGAGACAGTCGGGCAGGCAACTGCCACAGTGTGTGCCTGTGACACCAGGCTCAGAAGGGGCCACACAGGTGCCCAGACAGGTGGGAGGTGGAGGCCACAGCCAACAGGCCGCCAGCCAGGGTCAGGATACATAGGTGTGTACCAAGCACAGAAACACACAGTGCAGCACACAGCAGGGGGGGCCAGTGGAGTCCGCCGCCCAGGGGGGACCAGATAGCAGAGGCCATGGCCAGTGCCATATTCCAGATGGAGGCAGTAATGAGGGGTGTGGGGAGGCAGGAGGCAGTGCGGTGCAGCCGTGGAAGGGCCCGTCGGTGTTACGCCCAGAATAGGCGTTACCATACCCACACCACCTTTGAACAATACAGTGATACAGAGATTGTGGGCTGGTATCACCTGAACCGGGTGATTCTGAGGCAGCTATGTGAGCTGTGCAGTGAGTCAATGCAGGTACCCACTAGACGGAGCCACGCCCTGATGGTGGAGGCTAAAGTCACAGCTTTCATGTGCCTGCTCGCCATGGGCACCTTCCAGAGACCAACACGGGACACCACAGGCATAACCCAGTCAGCGCATCATGTCTCCTCACACAGTTCCTCAACACACTGCTGCCACATGCTGCGGAATACATCCACTTCCCCAGCACACAGGCAGGACGTACAGAGAACATGCAGGAGTTCCACAGGGTAGCACGTATGCCTGGCGTGCTAGGGGCCATCGACTGCACCCATGTTGGCATCCGCATGCCACCTGGCCCAGAGGGGGTAGCCCACATCAACAGAAAGGGCTACCCCAGTGTCAACTGCCAGGTGGTGTGCGATGCCAGGGGGCACATAATCAATGTCTGTGCCACACACCCTGGAGGAGCACATGATGCCTTCATCTGGCACAGCTCAGCACTGTGCCACAGGTTTGAGAGTGGGGACATCCCCACTGGCCACCTAATAGGTGAGTATGCTGGGACCATGGGCAGCCTGGCACAACAGGGCAAGGGGTGGGGGCTGCCAGGGTAGAACACCGCAGGGTGCAGCCGAGAAGGAAGGGGGTTGCAGCAACAAAGTCCACCATGCTGACCATCCCTCTCTCCACACAGGTGATGGTGGCTACCCATTCCGGCCCTGACTGCTCACCCCATACCAGTGCCCGTCGACCCCTACAGAGGACTGATACAATGAGGCACACGCCAGCACATGGAACATCATAGAGCATGTGTTTGGGCTGCTAAAGGCACGGTTCCATTGCCTGGACAGGTCTGGTGGTGCCCTACATTAGAGCCCCTCAAAGGTCTGCAGCCTATTTCTGGCCCCTGCTGTATACTGCACAACATGGTCACCGACCATGGGATAGCTGTCGAGGTCGAAGAGGGGAACAGCAGTGGGGACAACGCTGCTGCCGGGCCATGCGGTGCTAGGCAGCACCCCACTGGGTGAAAGGAACCCCGGCTGAACAGGATGGCCCGGCAGCACCAGGACATGATCGCGAAGGAGCACTACGGTGCACACAGGTAGGTGAACATGCATCCATGCATGGAATGGCACAAGTGGCACAGTGCACAGGCATGTGTGGGTGGGCCCTGTGACAGGAACAGATGGAGGGTGGGCATGGGCTGGCCTGGAATGGGACCCCGTGGCAACACGCAGCGCAGCACATCACACCCTACCCACAAACACACACACACACACACACACACACACACACACACACTGGCACCTGCAGGCACATGCCTGGATGCTGGCACCCGGCATGTGTCAGATGCTGAACATTGGTGCACAGTGGCAGTCAGTGCCATGCTGGCATCATCATGCACATGCCACACAGGCCAGCGGCTGAGCGGGTGCGCACACGGCCTGTGTGTGTCGCACACCACAGATGCCATGTCCATGATATGCACATGCACACACCACACCAATGTGCACACAGGGTGGCAGCAGCAGACTGTGGACAGGGAGATGGACAGATCAGGTCCGCCGTGTGGTTGCACGGCCGCCGCGGACATGTGGACACTGTTACATGAGGTCCCTGCACCCTTATTGGTACCCTCAGAGGTACACCGTAGACAGCTAGTTCTTAGGCATATGTTATACTAACATACAGGGTTAAGGGCATCTACCGTATAAGAGTAGATGTCAGGATATGTACGCATATTGTTGTAATACACTTTGTTTGCTAATACACATATATTCTTCTATGTATTTTCTGTGTATTTCTTACTTATAAGATGCCAGGACACCTGTGTCCTTGGAATAATTATGATATATAAGTCGGCATTGCCACCTTTTGGTGATTTGTACTACTACACTGAGTTATGTAAGACTCTGTATAAGAACTCTTTTGTTCACAAACTGATGACTACTACAAAATTGTATAATGTTATCTTGGACCGTGCTGCCTCCTCTAATTTAGCCAATAGGGCTCATCTCTCTAACTAGAAATGTTTCTATCTTACAGTAACCATAGTAATTATCATAGGTATATAATGTGATACACTAAGTCTTCTACCTCGGAGATCCCAAGAGTCACAAAGAAACCTCGAGGTATAGGGAACTCTTAGCACTGGCTCCTGGTTCGTATTGGTAAGAACTGCTTAGGGCAACTGTGATTTTATCCGTTTTGGTAGTAATAAACAAGTTTATTACTCTTATGCAACATGTCTGTGATTACTTGCATTCCCAATATTGCCAAGAACCTGAAAGTGAGATTTAGACCTCCTGACAACGTCCGCGCTGAGGCCGCCCAGCAGACCCAGGCTGTGCGACGGCCATAGGGGGTGTCTGTGACAGTCCCCCAGGAGTGTTACTGCGGGACCATGATGAGGTCCTCACAGGGGTCTGAAGGCTCCTGAACATGCCCACCCTAGGCATGCATGGAATGCCCACAGCAGAACCCAGCATCGATACCGAGGGGGTCGTTCGACGTCATGTCCCAGGGGTGGAGAATGCTCTCCGTGGGGTCTGCGGTGGCCTGCCATGCACCATGGTGGACAGTGGTGCTAGGCCGACTGTGACTGCAGTGGTAAGCCGATCCAGGGCTGCGGTCATGTCCTCCCGCAGCCAATTGTTGTCAGCCAGGATCTGTGCAAAGCCCCGTTCGCACTGTTCTGCAGCCTGGTCATCTCAGCGTGGAGTGCACGCACCCCTGCCAGGAGCAGTACCTGTTGCTCCACGGAGGCCTGCAGCAGACAGGTGTGCTCGGGTAAGGGGTCAGTGCCCAGGGGATCTTGGGCGATGCCCTGACCCATGGGTGGTGTACGACCTCACTACCCAGCCCCCCGCTCAGGTGGGCGCTGCATAGCAGGGTCCTCTTGGGGCTGCACAATCACGGGGGCATCATCAGCAGTCGCTGCACCTGTCCCCCCAATGACCCCATCCATCTGCCGCTGTCGCCCTTCCAGCCGCTGTGCGTCATGCAGCGCCAGTGCGGATGCATCGCCACCGCCACCACCATCAGCTGGCGCTGCACCGCTGGCACACACGGTAACACTGGGGGGTGGTGACCGGTGGGCAGACAACCGCCACCAGGGCACTGCCCGCACTGCGGAATGGGTGAGTGGTATGGGCGCCTCCCCCTCGACGGCAACACCGCTATCCAGGATGATGGTCACATTGTCATCGGTGTCAGACCCTGCCCCGATCTGTGTCTCCGGATACTGAACACCATGGCTGGTGTCCTGCTGGAACACAGCCAGGGCCTCATCTACCACCACGCCACAGGCATCCAGCCAGACAGCGGTGCCTTGATGCAGCCTATCTGGCCCCCGGATACCAGTGCAGGTGGAAGGCCAGTCCTCCTGGGCCATGCTCGCCTCAAAGACGGACACCACCATCCCTGCCACTGCATGCTGGCACTCTGGTGCTGAAAGGGAATACAGTCACATTAATGCCGCTGTCGCTCAAACTGCACCCCCCTCCACTGCCACCCTGCTCCAGATGATGCTGTACCTACCATGCAGTGATGGGCTCCCACCTGTTTGGTAACCGCCTCTAGGCACCCCCTCGACAGCATTACACTGCATGATGCCCGCCACCATCTCCTCCTCCGGCGTCAGCTGTGGCACATCGGGCTGACCACTGCCCATCACTGCACATGCTGCCCGAATGGCAGCCACCTTTTCCTTTATTCTGTGCCTGTCAGTGCCAACCTTCTTCTTGCAGTCCTGCGCAGACCACTGATGGCTACCCTGCTGTTTAGCAGCCCCCACCACCTCCTCCCATGCTGCAGTCCTGGCCTGTGGGGTACCTGTTATGCCACACAGCAGTGGCTCCTGGTTAAGGTACGCCTCGAACAGGACATCCATCTCTCCCCTTGTAAAGTTTGGCCTACGCTTCCATGCAGGCACATGCTCCTCACCATCCTCACAATCGGTCATGATGCATCCTGTAGGCAATGACATGTGGTCAGTGACTGCTACAACACACACCACACGCCCATTCCACTATTCCTTCATTTCCCTCATCGTTGCGACCTACCTCTGAAGGATGCAATACTGGCCAGTGTCCTGTGCTGTCCCATGGTGCCTTTATAGCGCATCACATGCAAATGAGCAGATGCGCAACTATAATGAGATGCAAATGCCCCCGATGCGTCATGGATTGGCTGATGAGCTGATTAGCATATGCTGGCTGAATATCACAATCTTGCGCCATGCACAAGTCGTGGTGCAACATTGTGACAGCGCAGTATGCTTGTCAGTACGCATGTGCACACTGCCAGTGCCTATGCTGCCAGCGTAGCATACGCTCACTGCACAATACACGATACGGTACTTGGCCGCTATTGAGCATGTGGCGCTTGTGCGCTATGTGGCTTATGGTACCCGGACGCTATAAGGCAAATGGCGCCATTAGCCCCATGGTGCCCAGGCGCTGTTGGCGCATAGCCCGTGGCACCCACATGCCTCTATTGTGCACCATGCATGGTGGTCCCAATAGCGCAGTCGCGCACAGTGAGCATGCTGACTTTTGATCCCAGGCATGCCCTTTGCCCCTCAGTGACCCTGGTGCCACATGCCAGTGCAGTCTGGCACATGTCACACATCCCCAGGGGATGCGCAATTGCCGTTGGCAACGCATCTCCATGCAAGGCGCGCATCCCCAGCACGTGGAGCTCGTGCACTACCAGACACCATTTTGAGTTGCTCTAAAGTGCTACTGCAATGCCACGCTGCAGCAGTGCTAGGGCTCCAAATTGGACCCAGATTGAGCTGGTCAATCTTGTGGCCCTGGTGGAGCCACACACAGGTAGACCGTTTGGCCAGGTGCCCCTTGACAGGCCATGGACAGAGGTGTGGCAGGAGGTGGCGGATGAGTTGTAGCAGGCCACTGGTGTCCAGTGCACCAGTGAATAGTGTTGCCACCGCTATGGGGACCTGCAGTGGAGGGACCCAGAGAGGCTCCAGGCACTGCAGGCACGTGTCTGGAGGGGTGCCATGCCACGGCCAGGTAGGTGTGCATTGCTCATGACTGTGACCGTCCAGTGATCTGTGGGTCTGGCAGGGTGGCACACCATGCTGGGGGGTGCTGGGGCTGCGTGCCCTGTGGCCCGGGGCGGTGCAACATGTGTGCGCTATGACACCACACTGTGGCTGGGCTGGGGAGCATGCTGTGCTGGGGGGGCATATGGTGATGCCGGACACTGATTTGTTCTTCTCAACGTTTCCATCCTAGGCCCTGAGGACTGGAGGACAGCCTGACTGGCTGGTACTGCGAATGGGCCGGGGTGGACCACCGCAGGGGGACCTTCCCAGAGTGCAGTCTGCGGGGACAGTGTTGTGGGACTGGCACATGGTGCCACAACATGCAGGTAGGCACAGTTACATGCTATATTGTTGTGCAGGATGGGCAGCGGGGGTGGGGGTGGGGTGGGCCTGACCTCCTGTGCACATGGCCATTGCCGCTGTGTGCTGCCCATAGTGTCAGTTGCACTGTACTGTGGCTATCGTACATGTGTGTGGCTGCCGGGTGCCAGCTGTGCCACTGCCATCCTGCCACTGTACCATGTTGCCTGCTTGCCACGGTGGCGGTGGGTGGATCATGGGTGGTGTTGGTGTTCAGTGTTCTGCATGGCTGTGGTATGCCGGGTTGGCAGCACGTGTGGGAGCACTCACTGTGGGTGGCTAGGTGCCATCACAGGGGTACATATCACCACTGTCCGCCGCGCACGGTGGGTGGGTGGGCTGGGGTGTTCCAGACACACACTGATACCGTGTACCCCCTTTGTTCTAGGTGTCCGTCAGCCTGCTGTCAATGCCCACCTCCTGAGGTGTATCCTGGAGGTTACCACTGCCACGCTGTGGGTGGCAAGGATGATTCAGAGGTCCTTCCGCAGGCAACAGTGCCGGGCAGCAGTGGGGCAAGGCAACACATAGGGTCCATTGGTCCGCACTCCTTGTACATCCCTGTCCCCCCTTCCCTTGCCCTCCCTTGACTTCTTGTCTAGACCTGGCCCTGTCCCCTTCCCTCCCTTCCCTGACTTATCCTTTTTGTACATAGCTTCCCCATTCCTTGTTCCCTGTCTCCTGTTCATTGTACATACAGTATGTATATAGTTGTGTTTTATTTCCATTATTAATACATTTCTTATGGTTAACCATCTGTGTCCGCGTCTGATTTGCTGCTGGCATGTGGAGCCATGCTGTAGTGGTGTGCATGGTGGCTGTGTGGTGCACCTGGGGTGGCTAGGAGGGTGGGCCTGGTGGTGTTCACCCATTGGTCAGTGGCTGTGCCCTTCAGCGGCCATGGGCTGTATGTTCTGGTTGTGTGGCATGTGCATTGTGTGCTGTTTGCCTGTGTGTTGCCAGTTGTGGTCCAGGTGGCATGCCGCGTGCCTTCCAGTGGGGGGTTGCCAGTGGTTGTTCACCAATGGCCATTGGTGCCACCCTACCTCCGTGCACCACTGTAGTGCATGTGGGCGGGGGCCTGCTGCATCCTCATGCACACTGGGTGGTGTTCCGTCATGAGCTTGCTGTGCCTCACTCTTGGCACCCTCGGCACCCTGGTGGTGGCACATTCCATACCAGTGGCATGCTCCTTGCTGTGCCTGTTGCCAGTCCATATATGTCCTGGCACATGCACCTCAGCCCTTTGTGCATCCCTGGTTGTGCTATTGCACAGGTTGGGTTGCTCCCTGGTGCAGCCCTGATTGCGCCATGGCGCATCTGTGTGATATTCAGCTGTGTTGCGCTGGCGCATGCCGCCCAGCACAACCTTTGGATATCGCGCTCAGTGTGCCTTGGCATGGTGGCGTTGCACTGTGTAGGTCTTGCGCCGGCCTCTGGCGCATTTCTGAATATCCCACCCTAGGTGTTAGCAGTCTATAAATATTATTTAGTTAGTTAGTTAAACATTGGTTGAAAATTGGTAATTGGGAAATGCTCACGAAATCAAGGCTCATTTCCCCAGGAGAGCAGGAACAGGAAACACAATAGTAAAAGCATACGCAATATTAAGGATACTGCAGGTACAAAGTAAAGTGTAAACAGAGTGTAAGTTAACATGGTACAAATATCTAAACAATAAATTTAAATATCTAAATAATCTGTAATTGAAATAAAGGGAGCAGCGATTTCATGGACTCTTGAGATAGAACGTGATGTCACGCCAGCCCAGTGGCACTGAGGGTTGAGGCGCTGGATGCCACACCTCACACCATGCCAGTGACCTGGGTTCAGGAATGGACTTGGGTCATCGGGGATCAGCAGGGGGGGGAGAGGATGAAGCTTCCCATGACAGCTCTCCTCTCTCTGGGGTGGGTAAAGGGGATCATGTCGCTCAGCAACAGCACCTGATGGGAGTCAGGGGCACTGCAAGGGCGGTGCACAAAGGGGCTGGAGTGCTGCGGACATTGGCACATACGTGCACTGATGTCATTGCATGTCTGGCTCCAGTAGGGGGGTAAAGTCAGGCGGAAAACCTCTGGGCGATCATGGTAGCTGACGGTCGAGCTCCACACCCCCATTACCTACAGAGGTGCGCCCCATCCAGGTATTGAATCCAGGTCCACCATCGGGGGGGGGGACACTGTGCGCACCAGCCTGAGTGAAGCAGAGTGTGTCGCCGACCAGATCCAAGTCTGGGGGTGCAGGTGCCGGTGACCAGATGACCCGCCAAGCCCGCTCCGCAGAGGAGAGAAAAAGTATGCCATGATAAAAAAAAAAGAAAGTGATGTCACTGTTGGGTAAGTTGTTCTTAACAACATATACCTTGGCCCTCAGTGACATCACTTCCTATCTCAAGATGCCATGAAATGGCTGCTCCCTTTGATTTCATTTATCGATGATTTGGCTATTTATAACTCTGGACTGTGGACACTTACAGATAAGTGCAATACCTCAGCTAAATGATCTTTTAATAGGCATTCAGAATTTGAAGAACCTGGCACACTCACTTTTTTCTTTAAGAAATTATAAAATTAATATTAGACGGGGAAAAAGAAGCAGCAATAAGGGTCCTTAAATAATGAAAACACAGGACTACTTCAAAAGAAAAACATGGAACAATAATCTGGGGGATAGTAGAAAAACTTCACACATGCCCACATTTCCAATAATATGGCAAATGTAAAAAAAAAGGAGTAAGGTTTATGTTCCCTTTATAGTCATTCGTGCCAGACACCTTAATTTGTAGGTTTCTACATGTTTTCATGCTGGCCTTCAGAGCTGTTGCACTGATATCTACACGCTGCATGCTCCCGGGTGCTGACAGCTTGAACAACTTGTTTTGGCTAGTGCTGCTGGACAGCTATGTGGAACCACTTCAGCATTCTCCCTGATGGGAAGGAGATGCAGAGAGAGCCATATGGCTCATCCCCTTGCTACTGATACTCAGCCAGGGAGGTTACAGACTCAATCCAGGGAAGGCGGGAGCCAGTAGCCCACAAGCCAAACTCTACTTGCTACAGAGGCTACTAAATACAGCCAAGTGGCTCAGTCAATACCTGGATACAGTCATGTTCTGAGTAATCTAATAATTGTACCCATCTTCACTGTACCCTTCTTAATGGGATACTACCAATTGATTTGACTCTATTAAATAAAATGGAGGGGAGGGAGGGCAATGTATTAAACATGGAGGACCTAATGGTGACAACATTTACAATTTAGGCTGGTCACAGGCACAGGGGTAGGGCTAACACTCGTGACATCAGTGACCAGAGTTCAGGAACAAACTTTGGCCATCAGGGGGCCAGAAGGAGTGGGGGAGGAGACTGAGTGCTCCAGAGGAAACTCTCTTTCTCCTGGTAGGACTATGACGCTACTATACTGCCATCTAGGGGACAGCAGGTGGTGGAGCAGCGACAGCACAACTGGACAGGAGACATCAGCCAGCGCCCACATGAAGCACGCTTAGTGTCAGTCTGGGCCTCCCCGCACACCAATGTCCCAAGAGGTGAGACCAAAATCAGAAATGTGCCTGACCCCCACAGGAGGATCCCTGGTACACTTAGGCCCCATCCTCAACCACTGCCCACTTACCTACACCACGGGAACTCCTGCCGGTGGTAGACGAAGGAGGGATAAGCTCGTAGGGTTGGAAGTCAGCTGAGGTAAGTGCCAGGATGCTGGGGGTGGGGGTTGGTGGTGGTTGAGGGTTAAGCCCAACCCAGGGCAATTGGGCTAGGTCAAGTGTGTATGGGAGCATAAACAGCAAATTTTAAAATAAAAACATTTGCAATTTGTCACTTTTTGAGATGGGGTTGTGAAAAGGAAAACTGGGTGCAGGAGAAAAAGCAATAAACAAAGAAAAGACTAGAGGGAAACAAGGGAAAACAAAATGAAAGAAAAAATAACTAATGAGACAAATAAGCGTACCTTTCATCAATGAAGCTAGCCCAACTCTCGGTCCATGCCCTGTCCCTTACTATTCTGGGTCCACTAGTGCCCTTCCAGTCCGTCCTATAAAAAAAACCAAAAAACAATTATTACAATTATTATCATATCTGTGAAGTTGTAAACTGTATATATCCCTTACCGTAACTGCTTTACTCTGTTATGATTGTAACCTGTATATATTCTGTTGTTGCATCACTATGCTGTATTCCTTGCCTTGTATAATTCTTATTTATGTGTTAGCCTGTACATATCTATACTACTGAGTATCTTGCCCTGTCTATTGTGCTATTACCTTATCTGCTGATTCTTACTGTACGACTGTATTGCCTACCCCAGGTCCACCTTGAAAATGAGCTTGCTCAACAGTGTCCGCCAGGTTAAATAAAGGCTTTGATTGATTGATTGATTGATTGATTGATTGATTGAATAAAAAATAGAACATACATGTTGAAAATTCAAAATATGGTTCAGAAGACAATAATTGTATTTATTTAGAAATGGTAACCAGGAGAGGCTTAATGAGTAGAGGCTCGTTTTCAGGTGTGACGCGGGGTTATGAAGTAGGAGGGAAGGTACAGTGACAACACAGTAATAATCAACAGCAGGAAGGCCACATTACATTGAGTTTGCAATAAAAAAAATTACAAAGTGGTAGTAAACAGATGATACAATTGTGAAGAACTGAGGATTAGAACCACCAATGATCAACAAACTCTAGTGTAATTAAACCAGGGGAGACCAGAGAAGGATTTTCAAAGGGTCAACAAAATATGTACAGGTGGTAAAAATGGTGCACAAGGGGAGCATCCCTTGCCCATCTGCTAGTTTCACTGCATGCATACAATTTTCATAGAGGAAGCTGTTTTGTGGCTGTTTCCACAATTTATGACAGCTTGCGCATGGATTTGCGTAGCTGTGCCAACATTGCTATGCCGGGTATTGCCAGATATAACATTTCTCCACAGCCGTACCTGCCATATGATTGCCACACATACACACAAAAAGATGAAAATAGCATTTCCACCAATGCAAAGATTTTAACTCTGCACCGGTGGGTGCGCATTGGGACTTAGTCTTTGTGCCATGTCAGGCCCTTTGAAAATCAGGCCCCAGATTTGTAAACATCCCTGGGAGCGCAGCACATGTGGGATCTAGGCAAGGGTTAGATCAAATAAAGGCTAAAGACAGGAGCAGACTGGGGTGTAGTGAGCTCTGAGGTGCTGCTTGAGAGGGGGTAGGAGGAGGAGTGGCTGATAGCATGAGGAAGAGTGTTCCAGAGGGAGGTCAAGTTACACCTTCTGGGCAGATTGTTTGATTTCTAATTGAGTTATCTGTCTCAGAAATAAACCAAGAAAGAACATCCATGGTTTTCTAATTCAAATAAAGAAGAATTATGTGATCTAAACCAAGACACTGGAGATTCGAATCCCACCAGAGTCACTTCTTCACTGTGTAACCTTGAGCGAATCACTTAACCCTTCCTGTGCTATAGTACCTCCTGTGAAGAACTGTGTAGCAGCAGGACCCCCACAGAAAACAAGATGCTGCAACTCAGCTGGATAATTCAGGGTAATTAAATTGTAAAAGAATAGAAAAAAATTTTACTTTTTCTGGCCAAAAAATTGCTGTTCGGTATATCCACATATATCACCAGACTTTGTTACTGCTGTAAGTTATGGTGGTGTCCCTAGGGATATCTGAGTCAGAATTTTATGGGATCTTAATCAAAGCACCTGCTGCACAGAATAAGCAACACAAGTCACAGACATACTGCAGCTGCAGAATAAGGGGTGCTAGCTGCACATTCGAGCAAACTTGATATAGACCTCTAGGCCTTTATCTGCTGGCAGATTTTGTATGTTCACATACTGGAGATAGGAGGTTGTCCTGTTTAAAGATTCTGTTTTGCCTCATGCTGTTTGCCCCATCAAAGGGTGGGCTTACCACACAATAACCCCCCCCCCCTTGGCATTATGACAGTTAATGCTCTCTAAGATGGTTGGAGAAGACAGAGATGTTTGATCTGGTGTCCTGGGCAGAATATGGAGACATGTAGTGACACTCCAAGGTGGTAAATTAAGTAGTAACATTATGACGCAGTGGAGTGATCGGAATCATCAAAATCCAGTCCAGCACCAGATTTCGGAAGAATCCGATTCCAATTTTGATTCCGGTTCAGAGTCGGAATCAGAATCAGAATCTGAACTCTGATTCTGAGAAGAGTCCTACTTGGACATATAGAGGGTGCTACCAGTGGTAACACTCAGAGGCCACTGCAAGAGAAACATTCTTTCAACGAAAGTTGCCTCCAGGGCAGCCCTGTCTCTGAGGCAGTGCTGCCTTGGAGGCAGACATTATGGATAGGGTCGTCAGCCAGGCAGGGCTTTAACCTCTACAGCTAGAGTGCTTCACTTCACCGCTGTGCCAGCTTGGTAGCATAGTTGAAAGGTCTAAAGCCTGATAAAAATGAGACTGTGAGTCTGAATCCAGACAACACCCCCTCAGTTTTGTTTTATCAGAATTTCACTAGAGTGGTGATCCATGGCAGTGAAAGGACTTAAATCTGAGAAAGAATGAGTGGCAGTGCAACAGTAAAGTGCTGCCTCCAAGGCAAAGCTGCCCTGGAGGCAACTTTCACTGGAAGAATTTGTCTCCTACAAGTCCACCAGTAATGGCAGGCTGCAGACAGGGAGTGTCTTGCCTGCCTGAAGGATGGAAAATGGAATCAGAATCAGAATCATAGGATTTGGATTCCAATTCCGAAAACACTAATTTCAGAATTAGAATTTTCAGACTCAGAATCTGAAAATCCCACTGCCGTCCCAGTGGTGCTGAGGGTTGAGGCGCTGCATGCCACACCTCGCACTGCGTCAGCAAGTCGGGTTCGGAAATGGAACTGGGTCGTAAGGGGTCGGGGGGAGGGAGGAGTCAACCTGAGACGCTGTATGGCAGCTCTTCTCTCATGGGGAGGGTTGGCACTGATCCAATTAGCAGATGGTGTCAGGGGAGGGAGCTATTAGCACTCGGCGGAAGCCATGTCTCTGCATGACTTACCACCCACGCCTGCACCCTCAGGGGGTGGGTTTAAGGGTCACAGCAGTCATGCTAAAATAAGTAAAAATCCTTACCCCACTGCCAAGCATTGGTGGGATGGGCACTGTGAACCAACAGTACACTGCCAACAAGCCCAGGCCAGCAGCTGCGTGAAAAAATGTGCTACATAAAAAAAAAAAGATTCTGAAAATCTCAATTCCTAATTTCGGACTGAAATCCAGTTAAATCCAATTCTGAATTCCTATTACACCTGTGAGGGACTTTTTCTCTCAAATGGTGGTAAACTTATGGAAGAGCCTACAAGCCAGAAGACGGTGCAGGCCTTCAAGCTAAGTCTGGATGGAGTTCTGCTTACCAAAGGAATCACAAGGGTACCCTGGGTAGCAGAGTGGAAAGGGAATCACGAGGCATTTAAGGGAGGCAGTATAGCATAGCGGTTAAGAGCACTGAGCTGCAAACCTGGAGACCTGGATTTGAATCCCACAGTCACCAGTTACATACTGTGTGACTATGAGCAAGTCACTTATCATCCCTGTGCTCCGCTCCCAGGATGCACCTGGAAACAAGCCTTGGCTTAGTGTGTATTTCCTGGCCAAAAAATTGTAAGTGAAAAATAAATTAGTACATGTTTGCAAAACATTCTTTTCATCCCTGCTTGACAGGTGTGGGTAGAATTGGACATGATGTACCTAGAGCCTCTTCTGACCATAAATTACTATGTCACTAAGTTAGGAAAAGGTAAACCTACCTACCACAGGCTGTAGGGTGAGTGATAGATGGGAGATTCTCTAGAGAAGCTTGCATTACTGGTAACAGTTTCATTTTCTTTTTTCCTTTTCTTATATTATCATTCTTCTTCCTTCCTGTCCCAGTTACCCCCCGCCCCCATTCTAACAGTCAGGTTACCACTGCTGTGATTTTACACTGTCCAACAGGGCGTGGGAGGAACTGAGTTCATAGCCAATGTTAACGATGCTTTTTAGTTGGCCGATATGGAGTGCGTACATACCAGGCATTCTGCGCCCTCACTCCCTGTGAACCAAGTGCATTATAGCCTAGAGGTTAGATTAATGAACTGTAAATGAGCTTGGTATATCCAGCAGATCTGGGTTTAATTCCCACAACCTCCACCTGCATACTGTGTGACTCTGAGCAAGTCACTTAACATCCTTAGTGCTCCCAAGTCACTCTTGAAAACAGACACTTGTGCCTAGTGAGCTTTACCCAGTTACCAAAGAATAACAAAAAAAAAGTGCCCCGCCACTATGACATACCTGGCCTGTAGACAGCCTTGGCGTGAGATTCCAATTGATCACACTTTAGCCCCATTCTCTCAGATGGCAGCCTTATGCAGTGCCACAGTACCTCCCGCCCTGCTGTGCAGCAGTCTCATTTTAAGGTAATTTATCCATTTGTCAAAAATGTTATAAAAAAGTGCCAACCTGCAGTGAGCAGTAGCGCTACCACTTGTGATGACAATCACCCCAGTTAAGGAATAAGTCTGGCGCATTGGAGGGCAGGCTGGGGGGGAGCAATGTCAAACATTGGACTGACAGTTCATTTCCCCTGGGGTGGGAGGGAGAAGGGACCCAGCAATATGGTGCCACCTGCCAGCTGTCAAGAGGCAATTAGCCTGGTGATCTAGCTAAGGCTGGGATTGGTGGAACGCTGTGGACATCGGCATGTCATGCACTGAAGTGTGCGTGACACTCCATGACATCATTGCTCTCCCACTCCCTTCAGGGGAAACACACACCGATATGCAGGAAGTGCTGCTGGCTGAGCAGGTGACACTGCTCCTTGCCACCACACTCACTGTCGGATCCTGCCTCCGGGTCATTGATTCACCCAGGTCTTCACCTCTGCCTGCTGGGACACCAGATCTCACGTATGGGAGTCACCATGGCACTGAAGGTGTCCCCACCTAGAGGGGGGTATACCAAGGGGGTGCAATGAGCAGGTAAGTCACAGATGGGCCAGGAGGCCAGGGAGCCAGGTCATGAGAATCTTGGTGAGGCAGGATCGGTACTGGAGATGGCTGAATTAGACACCAGCTAGCGGAGTCAGGAGGATGAAGAAAGTTGAATAAAATATTAAAAAAGCCGGTTCTGTGGCACTGAGTGATGATTAAGGTTGATTCTGGAATGCTGTTGACATTTGTTCAAGCTCCAAGCCTGGGATGCCAAGAGTGGAGTCCAGCTGGAAGGGTTTAAGAGCATCCCTTGGACATTCTGCTCCCAGGGGGTTCAGAGATCATTGCACTGCTCTGTAGAGGCTCCAGGTGGCGGTGTGCAGAAGTTAACTTTGATGGCGTGGGTGACCACGCGCTGTCAGGCACCCCCCAAGACAGCTGTTGAGTGCACAAGCATGTGGGAGAGCAGGAAGGAAAAGGCAGATATGCTGCATCAGTAGGCCAGATGACAGCTTCACTAGTCCTCCCCACACCATCACTACCCTAGCACGCCAGTGTCAGAGCCCCCTAGCCTGTGTCGCAAGTATGTTTCCACTTTCTGGTCTCAGAGAGGCACCTAGCAGGGACAGGCCAGCAAATGGGATGGAGGATTAGAGGAGTCTAGGAGCATTTTCACAATGGTGACCAAAGAGGGCCCCCAGCAGGGACAGTGCAACCTCGTGGATGTTAGACTGAGGTCTGGGGAGGCCTCCATTGATGAGCAGTGAGGGATGAGTCTGGCAGATAGCAGCAGCATAGGAGGCCTGAAGGAGTGGGTGTTGGTGGGCACAAAGGAGCATAACCAGATAAGGGAATAAAAATCGATGTTATGAAGTATGTGATCACCCTATCACAATGTGCAATTATAAAATGGGGCATGAAAATGCTGTATCCTTTAACCTCATTGGCTAAAACATGTCACATGACCACGAGTAAATCCTGCAACAGACAACATAAAGATCCCACTGATAAAATGTTTACTTTCTTTGAACCTAATTTTCTTTTCTTTTTTACTTTATACAGATCTGTTATATAATAGCAATAATACACTTCAATAATGGGATTTATCCACTTCTTGTGTGGTTAAAATGACTACTGTATTTTTTATTTATACTATTGCTGATTTATAATGTCTATTAATTGTAACCCCTGCTCCAGCTTCATTACAATTCATCCCAGCCATTTCTTAGAAACATAGAAATATTTAGCATCAATCGATTCGCACATCAATTCATCCCCGAACAATTTGTCTCCAGTGTAAATATTATAAAATAAACTCCAGATGGGTGCAATTCACCCACCACATGAGGCAATATGCTCAAGGGTTGTAGAAGTGGAAGTTGTACTGCAATTGTCATTGGAGTACAGCACAATATGTAGTAAGAGTGAAATGTCCAGGAACAAACTGACGTGGGAGCCGACTGACACTGGAGCTAATGGGTGAGTTGTCATGGAGCGAAATGACCGGGATGAGTTGATGTGTCCCCCTGATAACATTGCTCTGAATTTATGTATACGGTTTACTGTGTTGTTCTTGCTATTAGTCTGTAATTCTACCAGGGTCATGCCTGACAATAGGCAAATGTATGCCTAGTGTAAGTTACGTGGTATCAAAAGCAAATAAATAAATAAAAGAAACTCGGCTGTACCTCGTGATACACCACAAAAGGCATGGGTAAATTCCACAATAATACACACCCTGTCATGCATTATTGCTTAAGTAATTATGTTTTGCTTTAATATTATCTCACCATCACAGGGTCACATCTGCTACCTCTACCGCAGCCCCCACAGATCAGTACATTCAGCCCAGCCTTTCTGCATAACCTTCACAAGCAATACAGAGACGTTTTCTACAGCTGCAATAGCAACTTTACTCCAAAGTGCCAATTACTTTGAGCACAGTGAGGAATAAAGACACTGAAATGAGCTGAAGGAGCAGGAAACAAAAGTCAGCTTGAAAAACAAGAAAGCGTCTCCATCACTTTTCAGGGTTCAGATTGGAAAAACAGGGATCAATAAAGTAGAAACTTCATTTAATAGTGTGAGAAACAATCGGACTCTGGACAGGAGGAGCTCACTTATTACCAAGCTAACAAGGCAATTAGAGAACAAGAGAGAAAATATATGTACAAGTGGGTACGTACTCAATCCGAATGACAAAGGCTAAAGATTGCTTAACCTTCTGATTGTCTAGGTGTAGTTACTGCAGCAAAGAACATCAAAGGCAAACAGATATTTCTTGTCAAAGTATGTGCTGTGCCTGCTGAATATGCATAAGGTTTCAGGCAGTGATCTTACGGACTTCCATTGTTTTGAAGGAAATAGAAAAAAAGACACTGTAAGAAACAAAATAACACGGGCTTAAAAGGACAGATTTTGTTTTGTTAGTGTATTGATGCTGTTGTCCGATTTATGATGCCAGAAGGTTGCTGTTGATGTTGTGGTAGCTACCCCTGCCTTGTGAGCTCAGCAAGGTTGAGGGGCCTTACTGTATCAAACTTCTGGTTGAGGAGTTTATATCCAAAGTTAGAATGCTTCCCCCCAGAGAAAGGTTTAAGTGGGTCTGGTGTAAATGTGGTACAACCCCCTGGGAAGCAGTACCACCACGCACACAGGATCAACCTACCCATGAGCCAGCTCCATGCAGTCACAAGTCCCACGAAGCATGCAACATCACTTAAAAAATGATACACTTAATAATGGCAAACAAAATAAAAAGAGCTTTATTTACGATCAGGATCAGCTCTAGAGGGAAGTGGGGGGTGATTAGAAATGGATCAAGGAATAGACTTCAAAACTAGTAAAGCTGCAAATCTGAGGAGTTTATTAAAGTGGCAAAATGAAAATGGACTGCATGATCAGCTACCCCAGAGCATCAACTCTGACCAAGTTCTTCCTCGGGGGGATGTTAAATTAAACACAGACCAGCTCTTCAGTCACCCATCCAGGCACAGTCAAACCCTATATATAATCTGGGCTATGCACAAAGTGGCCTTCCAGACTCTGCCCAAAATATGGTAGCCCACCCCTAAACCACACTTTTAGAGAAACTGCTTTCACCCAGCTGTACTGGTGGGCATTACCCACTCCCCATCAGCACCAGTGTATAACCCTTTAGGTACAACTAGGGGCTGCTAATGCCGCATGGTATACCCACCAGTGGAAATGGTGTAGGCCTGATGATGTTGCACTTGGCTGGCCAGCAGCAGCAGTAGTAGTAGTAGTTTTATTTATAATTATTGGTGCCTTTTTCTGGAAGCTCAGAGTACCATTATAATAAAAGCAATAGGGTAAGAAAATCATATTCAACGCAAAGTAAATAAGTCCTACGCCATTAAAATAAACATTATAAATAATAAGGCTAGAATTGTTTTTACTGTAACAGCTCTCAATAAATAATTAGTTAAAATTATATAAATAATAGACTGGGAAGCAAGATGAAAACAAGGGAATTAATCCCCAAAAGTCTGCATAAACAGATACGTCATAAGACCCCTTTTAAAGACCTCCACTGAGGGGCCTCCCTTAGGACTCTTGTGAGTGTGTTCCAGAAGGCCATACCTGTCACCTCAAAGGCCCGGTCATTCCAGTTTTTTAACCACACCCTGGGTATCACAAGGAGGCCCACCTCAGTGGAGCGAAGACAGCATGAAGACACATAAGGATGCCAAAGGTCTGCCAGATAGCCCAGTCCCAACCCATGTAGGGCATTATAAGTGATCAAACCCACTTTAAAGCCAATGCTGATCACACAGTGCCGGAGAGACATGACATGACCTCAGAAGGCAAGTCAACAACACAGGAGCTCCACTCTGCACCAACTGCAGAGGCATTGTAGTGTACCTCCGATGACCCTGAGGTACAGAGTGGTGCAGTAGTCAAACCTCGTAGTAACAAAGGCATGAACCAGCATCTCCAAGTCTCCGGGGAGAGGGATTTCATTAAAAATATATATATATCCAGCAGATGTTCCTCAGATGGTAAAAACTACTCCAGACTACTGCTGCCACCTGAACCTCAAATGCCAGCACTCCTCCCCTTCGACGTGGCTCAATCCCAGTACTTCAGTCTTATCCAGGTTGAGTCGTAAACAACTCTATGACATCCGGCCTTGGATCTCAGCCAGGCACCTACTGAGCACATCGACCTCACCCGGCATCTCAAGTACAAAGGACAGATGATATAGATTCCCACTCCGACTGAAGACACGCCTTGCTGCTGGAACCAAGGACTGTGATATGAGAAAATAAGGTAAGTCAAGTTTAGTGCATTTCAATGGGTTTTGAACATTGACTCATAACTTTGTCATTTTTTAACATGTTTACACCAAATTTTCAACATGGTCTTTTTGGGCCCCCCATGAACTGGATATGTGAAATGTTCAAAACACATTGAAATACATTAAACGTACCTTATTTTCTCACATCACAGTCGCCAGTGCCAGCAGCAAATCATGTCTTAAGTGGGAACGTGACTCTATGTTATCTGTCCTTTGCACCCAAGAACACCTCTTGCTGCTTATACCCACTTGGTGGGGAGCTGTTTGTCTGTGAAGCCTCCATTCTGGCATACAGCCATGCCAGGCCTCCTCCTTCCAACCCTTACCAAGATGTCAGCGTGTCCAGTGGAGGCAGGACTGCAGCAGTGACGTCCTGCCCACATGCCCTCCCCCAAGTCACCACATGGTACACTCCTTCTCTGGAAACTGGCCACTCAAGACTGTTCCACTGCTGCAACAGTTAGGTCCTAAGTCAAAGGAAGTGAACCCAGATACCCAGATGGTGAGCCAAGATGCTCATTATTAGACCAGTGGATTAGCAATCAATGTAAAACAGGAAGCTTCAATACAGTAATAATCCAAGTAATAAAATGGGATTAGAATGACTGTGAGAGGCCCTTCAGAATACATAAAAAGGTGCTGCACTCCACTGGTATATTTCTTTGATGAAGCCAAGACATCATGGCAAAATGTCAGCTAATGCATGCGCATGGTCATGCATGTGACCAAGTTCCTCCTTACTGATCTACCCATGGTTTGTGAGACTCTGAGTAGTCTACAAGGAGACTATCTATTTGTAAATCAGCAAAATTTGATGCCTACTGACTGACGCCGGAGTTCTTACCATTTTACTACACAATATTCGAACATTTTAGTATCAGTTCACAGAGTAATAATAAGTTACCAGAAGGTAAGAAGAGTTTTGGTCTGTTTCATGTTCAGGATATTCTCTAAATGAGGAATTTTTGACCAAGTGGTTGGTCGATATACTGGTACATTGTGCCACCTCCCTATTTATAACCCTGATAATGAGCATTCTCCATATACAGGTTGATAATAAAATTTATAGCATGGAGCACAACGTGTCTCTCTTTCTTTGGGTGTTGCCCTACGTATTACATTAAAAAATACTCCCTGCCAAGGTAGACACACACACACAAACACTTACTTCTGTAGCTGAGAGGCTCTCTCGTCATGGACTTTTGAATCCATTACTCAACCATACCTGGTTCAAGTGATTACCCCTTCCATCTGTCCTTCCAATACTGTATATCCCTGACTGTTCAATGAAGCACTCTGGTTAATAGCAGTGCCCCTGGATCTTTAGAATGTATGTCTGAACATTTTGGTTTTGTAAATAGATGTAACGTGTTGACGGAGTGCATTCTTAACTCATTCTATCCTATTGTCACTTAGAATGTTCAGGTACTCTCTGCCTGCTGCTAGAACACCTGTGTGCCTGAAGGGGTTTTAGATCTGCAGCATTCATACAAACGCACTGTGCTTAAACCTACACATCTTAAAAACCATACATCCAATTTTAAAACTGTAAAAGAAAAGTTTTTCAGGACAAAAGTTTTGAAAATGAGTGAGGTTTGGTAATGTCTATTTAACTGGATTTAATGTTGTGTAAGGTTGTTTTCATATTTTAATAAATTCTGATGATTTTATCTAAATATAATTATGCTCTATTTACTTAGACATGCAAAAATATTAAATTTCTGTAAAATTGTTGATTAAAATTGTTAAAAATATACAATAAACATCTGTCATTGTCTAAATATAAATTTTGCAAGTTTTTACCATTTAATTTAGTCAGAAATCAATAACTGAATCTCTTGTTATTACAGTTTGAGTTTTTTGTTCCACTCCACTGGTTGGAATTTTTGCAGTGTTTAATTCTTCTCACCCACTGATTTTAGTTTACAAATCTGATTATCAATTTTGTTTGTTTTTCCCCTAGTTTAGTAAGAACATATTTACACATCACCTTAGAAGGACATATCAGGAAGTGATGCAGGAAGGAAGTGCTTTGTGAGGTCAAGTGATGTAAATAGGAAGAACACTGCCAGTGTAGGTCAGTAAGCTGACACAGGAAATGGAGACATGTGTTAGTGCTGGAGGTCTCTCTATGATTAATTGCATATGTGCTGTAGTTAAAATGTGTAATTTCATTGAAATGAACTGTTTTATTTTATTTTTGTAATAAAATCCCATAATAAGTATAGGAAACTGTATTTTATTTGTGTTGTTTGCCTTATCACACTGTAAATGAAGCATGATGTTGTTCATGTAAAGGTTCACAGTCTTCCAGTAAACATCATGTTACATAAATCTGTGTATAATTTAATTTCCTGGCATAGTTTATTTTTGGGGGTTGTATTATGGATGGTTTAAGGTGAGGAATGACTGAATGATGAAGCACTGTGTGTTAGTTGGAGGGTCCTGCATTCATAATACAGGCTCAGATGCACTTCATATGTTCTGGGGAAATGAGAGGGGCTGTATGCATGTAATAATGGTGCTAACAGACAATGTAGATACATTATGGGTATACGTACTGGATGATGAAATTGCTGAAAAGGCACTAGTAATTTAGAATACTGTGTCATGGGGAAGGGGGTGGATGTGCCTGTACCAAGGAATGATGCTCATAGGCACTGCAGTCATTTTGCGTCATGAATTGGCACCTGTCCTTGGGGTATACTCAGTTGTAGGGAAGCAGGTGGGGCTGCCTGCACCTGGTAATGGTGTTCATATGCCATGCAGAAACATTGTGGGTACACATACAGGGTGATGACACGGGCACCCGTAAAGGTTGTGTACTATATGCTGTGTCACACGGTTTGCCTGCATACACATGTGATATGTTGCAACATTCAGTATGGCACACTCTATGGGCAGGAAGGAGTGTGGGTATGCCTGCACCATGGAGTGATGCTCACTGGTGCACATGTGTACTGTGTGCTATGTTTCATTTGAATGGACTGTATAAGTCATACACTGGCACTGATCACATCACAGTGCATCAGAGGTAAGGGATGGTCTGAAGCATTATGAGCACAAGGGACTAAACAAGTGGTTGTGGAGTGATTCGAACTTGAATAGAACATTACAGTGCATCTGAGGGTAGTGTTGGAATGAATCTTGATGTGCACAATGGACTACACCATGGTGACTGAGGAGGGATCCATATCAGTAATGCACATCATGCAGTGTCAGAGATAAAAGTTGGACTGAAGACTGATGAATAGATGGACTAAATCAGTGACTCTGGTGGGATTTGAACCTGAACAGCACTTTACAGTGCAGTAGAGATTGGGGCTGGACTGACACCAGATCAGTCAATGGACAACACCATTGGCTGTGAAGGGATCTGAACCTGAAATGCACTTCATTGTTCACTACAGTTTGGAGCTTGACGGATGCCTGATAAGGAGATAGATTTTACAAGTGGCTGTGGAGGGATTTGGGCCTGAGATTTTACTAGTGGCTATGGAGGGATTTGAGCCTGAAGAATACTTCTACATGCATCAGAGATTGGGGCTGAACTGATGTCATATGAATTGATGGCTACACCAGTGGATGTGGAGGTTTTGAACATCAAATGCACTTCACAGTGCATTATGGGATTGGTCTGGACTGATACATGGTAAGTCGATGGACAACACCATCAGCTATGGAGGGATCTGGACCTGAAATGCATAACTGTTCACTACAGTTTGGGGCTCGACTGACACATGATAAGGAGACAGATCTTACAAGTGGCTGTGGAGGATTTGAACCTGAAAAATACTTTACAGTGCATCACAGATTGGGGCTGAACTGATGTCATATGAATTGAAGGACTACACCAGTGGATGTGGAGGGTTTGAACATGAAATGCACTTCACAGTGCATTGTGGGATTGGTCTCGACTGATGCATGGTAAGTCGATGGACAACACCATCAGTTGAGGAGGGATCTGGACCTGAAATGCACTTCACTGTTCACTACAGTTTGGGGCTCGACTGATGCATGTTAAAGAGCTAGATCTTACAAGTGGCTGTGGAGGGATTTTAACCTGAAGAACACTTTACAGTGCATCAGAGGTTGAGTCTGTACGGACATCATATGAGTCGATGGACACCAGTGACTGTGGAGGGATTCAAAACTAATTTGGCCTTTACAATGCATCAGAGATTGGGGCTGGACTGATGCCAGATGAGTTGAAGGCAACACCATTATTTTTTCATTTTAAACAATCAGCAACTGCGTATTAGGGAGAAAACTCAAGTGCAGAGCATGAGACAAACCTGCTACTGACCCTAACCCACTTATCATCCATAACGCAGGGAGCAACTTACCACACAGTTTTAACATAGCCATAATCCGAACATAAACTCTTTAAAAAGTAACAAAAGGTGCTGAGTTCATATGACCTCATCTAGTACATGCACAAGAAACACTCTCTCCCATCAGGAATGCCAGCCAGATCCATAAGATGTGATCACAGAGGATGACCAGAAATTATCCCAAAATGAACAAAGTGACAACTATGAAAACTTTTATCATAAATAAAAATTAAAACAAATCAAGTAAATACAGATTACAAATCGAGGTTTTGGCACCAAAATGAAGTGAGTATTTTAGGATGAGAGCAGCACCTCCATCTTGAAACTAAGTTTCCAGTCACCACACTCTTCCTGCACCAGTGTGTGCTCTGACTGGTTAGTGGAAATAGTGACGTGTACAATAAGCATAGAGCAAGCATGGCAACAGTGAGGATCAATATGACCAAATGGTGATGCACTACAGAGCTAGGGCAGGTGCAGGTAAGGGATGCGACCCCTAACTGAAACATAAAAAAAAAAAAATCACTGTACACTCCAGAGCCCAGAGAGCCACTTTCCCTCCAGTGACAGTTGTAAAAAAAAATACGAGTCCTTGCTTGAATGCTAAATAAGGATTTAGTCTAACATTTCAGGCACACAGATTGAATAGAATAGTGGAAGGCACAACGAAAGATCTGCATGCAGGTTCCCTGATGCTTCGACAACTAAGGCTTCATCAGGGGAATGGTGCCTGCATCTAAGACAATTCCTTTATACCAGTTAAATTCAGAATTGATGATGTCAGAAAATCCGACCAATCACAGAGCTCGATTTTTAAATACAGAAATATTCAGCTCACTTAGTGGTATAAATGGACTAATAGTTATAACAATCATGATATCAGTGACAACATGTTATTGTAGAAAAATACCCCAAAAGACAAAAAAAATACACCAAAGTGGTGACGGCCAATCGGATTCCTCGAATAAAAAAAAATATATATACGATATGAAATTAATTATAGTGTCAATCTGATCAGCTTAACATGTTACACTAAAACAAGATGATTTGTTGTTACAATACAAACTGATAGCAGAATGAACATAATACATTTTTCACAGCACATGCAAAAAAATAATAAATTTATTTATTTTTGTATTAAGGCTTGTTTTCTCAAAAACAGCCAATGGGAACGCATATTATATTAGGTAAAATCAGTAAGGGTACGATGTCCCCTATTAGCTGGTACAACTCAATTCATCAAATGTAAACAAATGCTTGAGCTGCACAAAGAGAAAGATATGGACGCCAATTGGCGTCATCAGGCACTACAGCATATGATTTAGGACGCCATATGGCGTCATCAGGAAAAAGAGGTATGTTTTTTTATGACGCCATATGGCGTCATCAGGAAGGAATGAGTTAAGATAAAATTCTGGTTCCTGCATGTGTATTTACCAACAGGGATTCTATGTGGCAGTACGTACGTATGGCACTATGTAAAACATGTAATAACTACTGAGCATTAGCTGTATATATACTATAGGCCTCTTTTATGATATTTTTGTATTTCTCTCCAGCCCACTTGATTGTGTGATTACAGCACAATATAATAAATTCCACTATAAACTGAAGATTAAATATCATCCCAAGTCAACCCTCAATACTTCAGAAATTCATGCCACCTACTGAAGCAACCTGTGTGCTGGGATAAAACAGATCGTTTTTTTAGTGGCATGTACTGCAGGAGCATGTGTCAGTGTTACATTGGGGGTGGGGATGCTTGAATCCAGGACATTCGCCAGACACTTCTTAGCAGCCCAAAGAGGACAGAGGCAGTTTTTAAAAATGAAATCACAAGGTGTTTTTTTTTTTTTTTGAATTTTGTGATTACATTTTTTTTTTTAAATAAAAATGAAAAATAATTTATAATCTACTTCTAGGCAGGTTTAGGAAGTCTGTGATGGTTATAAGGGCATCGCTACATGCACCCATGAAATGGTAGGAGACTCTGCTTCGTTTTGCACTTATTTCACCCTTAAAATGCACAAAGGGAAAAACTGCAAACCCACCAACAATCAGATATTACACCTCTCTAGTTTGGGCTCTACCATCCGTTCAAAGCATGATTTGCCAGTACTGTATGTACCCTAGGTTTCACTCCAGGATACTTAAAGGGCCCTTGACAATCCAGGAGGGACAAAATGATGCTTTTTTTATTATTTTGTTTGTCCCAGTTTTCTTCCCCCTCTTCTGTCCCTCCATCCATCTCACATCCTACTGATTGGGGTCAGCATGGCTGCACCCATATTTCGGCTGGGAGAGTGGGCAAGGGTCTGCCTTCACAGCTGACTGCTGGCAGGACTGCATTAATGGTGTGAGGGCCTGTATAGCCCCATCACCTGGGATCATAGTTCATCACTCCGCAATCTGCCTGTCCCTCATTCAGGAACCCCAGTCTCAATGGTAGCAGCCAGTTGCGCTGACGCCACACCATTAGCCCTGTCCAACATCATTGTCAGACATTGTCTGCTGATATTTGATATAGTTCCCGTAGTTATCATTTGTCTGGAATATGCCCATTGACATGAAAATTGGTTGTTGTCTCTTCTACTCTCACTGCTTGTCAGTATCTGACATTTATTTATTTGTTTGTACAATCAGATTTACAACCTTTGAGCCAGGGGCTCATTTACAAAGGTACCTTGTCACAGAGAGGACATACAGTGGACACAGTTACAAAAGATACAGGACATTGAGTGACACAGAGTTACACAGTTGAAATTTATACAATAAGTAATTAAACATTTCATTGTGCAAACATTAGCACATGCAGATACCTCAGAGGGCAAGGTACCGGAGGGAGATTATTGGGGGGGGGGGGGTGATGTGCCGGTTCAGCCCAGCAGGCTTTGTCAGGTGCAAAAGATGGTAGCAGAGTGCCGATTAGAGACAGGTGCAACTGAGGTCATTAAATAGTTGGTTACGAAGGATGGCTTTGAAGGCGCCAATTTTGGGAGCACTGGAGACGGATGCAGGAAGGGAGTTAAACCAGGATGGAGCTCTGTAGCAGAAGGACCTCTGAGCCCGGGTGGTCCTAGTTCTGGGAACCAGAAGAGTGGTTTTGTTGGTGGTACGGGTTGAGACAGTGGACAGGGTATGAAGGATGGAGGCAGTCACCCCGGGCGGGGAGAGCCCAAGCAGAATTTTCTTAGTTAGGATGCAGGTTTGTTAGTGGAGTCACTCGTCGAGGTTAAGGAGATTGGCCTTGTCATAGAGTTGACATGTGTGAGTGAGCCTGCGGGCACTGATTATTAGTCTTCAGGCCTTATTTAGGGTGAGGTGAATTTTGTTGAGGGCAGTGGTGTCAGCAGCACCATAAACAGGCAGGCCATAATCCACAAGTGACAGTACTGAGGACATAATGGCAAGTCGGAGGGCATCAGGTGGGAGGCAGTCCTTGTGGCGGTAGAGGATGCCAAGCCGTGTGTTAGTGGCAGATGCAAGGGCATTAATGTGGGTGTGAAAGGTGAGGGCTGAGTCGAAGGCAACCCCAAGGTATTTGTAGGAGTAGACATTCAATAGGTTGTAGGGTGCTAGGGAGGATGCGGAGAGAGTTATTACAAGCTTTGTTTTGGGGTGGGTGAAGAGCATTGTCTCGTTTTTTTTTTTTGAGATTAATGATGAGTCTACGTTCCCTAAACAAGGTTTCGGCATCATTGAAGGAGTGTTGGAGAGAGTCCTGGAGGGAGAAAGGGTTTCGGTGAGTGGCAAAAATGACGGCATCATCTGCACACAGAAGCATATTGCCGGAGCAGGTACTAGGCAGGGCGTTTAGATAGAGACTAAAAAGTAGAGGACCCAGAATTGAGCCCTGGGGAACCCTTGAGTGGATGGGACAGGTTTCTGAGAGTGTCCCATTGACTGACACACTGGGAGTGAGCTGATAGTAGCTCGAGCACCAGGTGAGGGGACCAGTGGAGAAACCAGTGTGGCAGAGGGCGTCAAGTAGAAGGGGGTGGGAGACAATGTCGAAGGCCTTCGAGAGGTTGATGAACACTGCACCGGCTAGTGAGCCAGCATCTAGGGAGGAGTGCAGGAAGTTGGAGAATTCCATTAACGCAGTACCAGTACTGTGACCGGCATGGAAGCCATATTGCCCCGGACACATGATGTTATACTTAGCCAGATATGCAGTGATTTGAATGGCCACCACTTTTTCTAGGGCTTTGGAGAGGGGGGGGAAGGATGGAGATCGGTCGGTAGTTGCTAGGGGAGGATCTGTCACCCCCCTTTATGGATAGGCATGACTACAGATGTTTTCCATGCAGTGGGGAATTGCCCCAGACAGAGGGACTGGTTAAGTAGACCGGTGAGTGGGGTGAGGACTTAATTCAGGACCAGCTGGAGTATTTTAGGGTCCAGGGAATCCCTGCTGGGACTGTTGCTTTTTAATGCTTTAAGTAGGAGAGGTCTGGCTTCCTGGGTGGATATCTTGCATAGGGGGAACCAGGGGTGCTGTAAGACTGGGAGTGGTTGATTAGGGGTTGGATCAAAGAAGTTACTAGGGAGGACTGAGCTGAGGTCCGTAAAGGAGGAATTAAGGCTGTTGGCAATGCAGGCTGGGTCGGTGAAGGTGGAGCCATCAATAGTGAGCTGGGATGGGGAGGACGCAAGATTTCCCATTTAGCTCTTTTATATTGTCCCAGAAGGTCCGGGCATTCCCCCAAGATGAGGTGAGGGTGGTCTGGTAGTGGTCTGCCTTGGCTTTATGGATGGCCCAGGTGCACCTGTTCCATGCAGTGTTTTAGGCCTGTCTATCAGCTGCCTGACCGGTATCAGTGGCTAGGTGCCAGAGGTTATCCCTCACTCTGAGCATTTGGAGTAGGGCAGGGGTATTCCAAGGTGCGTTAGGTTTTTTGGAACGGAATGTGGTGAGGGGTGCAAAGAGGTCACAGGCCTTATTAAAAGCGAGGGCGGCATCAATGTCAGGTGCATGTTGGATGGAGGACCAATTAATCTGAGCGAGGTACTGTTTGAGTTTAGTCAGCCCTCCAGGGTGAAGGTGCCTGCGTTGGGTGGTTTGGATTACAGGTTTGAGGCTAGGGGCAGACCAGAGGAGTAGGATAGGGGAATGCTCACTTAAGGAGTCAGGGAGGAGCTGAATGCCCTGAATTTTCAGAGGCGGTTGGTGATAATGATGTCCAGGAGGGTGCAAGTTCCTCTAGTTGGACATCACAGAACTCTGCTGGTGACATCACAATCTGTTGATGTGGAAACAATTTTGATGTCATAACTAGAAGCATATGGTCAAGGATGGCTTCAAGGGGGCATGAGGGGGTAGAAGGTCCCTAAAATTTTGCTTTTGCATTAAATTAAACCATTAATCGTGACCAATAATGACTTGTTTTATTAACTACACCCCTTTCTTAGTATCGCTATAGGTAGGAAGAGGGGTTGTGTAAGATTAGGTGGGATGGGGACACAGGGGGATCTTAGAGTTAAGAAGAGGGTGGGGAACCGGAGACTGAGTAGAGTCTGTGATGTTGCTTTAGGTAGGGTAAATAGGGCAGACTAGGTGGACCAGGAGGTTCTTGTCTGCTGACGGATTTTATGTTTCTATGCTTCTCTTTTGGTCTAGAGCCCCCCCCACCAAAATATGATAGAAGTTGTAGACAAGCAGCCAGACAGTGATGACATCTAATCACCAGTGATAGAGGAGATATGCACAGAAGCTAAAACTGCTCTCAGAGTTATGTTTTTTAAAGTTCCCCCATCACTAAAGAATGGTTGAGCCCTTACTGATCAGCACATTTGCAATGCACTCAACTCCTACCCCCAGTTGTCTACAACTTCCTCTTCTGCTGCCTCTCTATGACCTAAGGAGCTTCAACTCATGGTTGAAGGAATGGTGCAGAGAGGAGGGGGGTTCTGCTGCATTGGGGACTGGGGACCCACCTGGAAGGATAAGGGCCTATACGGGGTGATGGCCTGCATCCATCCGGGAGGGGAACCCCAGTCCTCAGTGGATGGTTTAAATGTTACTTCAATGAACATTAAATCTAACCAAGCGGGATGGAGGAAGGAATCGGGGAGGCAGAAACTGCCCCCACTCCACAGGCTGAAGTAGAGAGTAGGAAGAAACTGAGAGGAGAAGAATCCCCCAGGGTGCAAATTAATAAAGGAAGCAGGGTGGTAGAACTGAAGGGGGATAAGAATGGGAGCATTAAGAAGAGAGGGAGGGGAAGAGGAATGGCAAAATGAAAAAAAGGGGTAACAAGTGGAGTGGTAACAAAATCTGGAAGGCCATGCATGCGAATGCTAGAAGTCTAGGAAATAAGAAGCCAGACCTAGAGAAAATCATGGCAAAGGTTAACCTGGATATTGTGGCTATTACCGAGTCATGGTGAACTGAAAACCATGACTGGGACATGGTCATATGGGGCTATACTCTGTTCAGGAAGGACATGGTGGGGATGAAAGCAGAGGGTGTGGTGCTTTAAGTGAGGGAAAGCATAAAATCAGCAGAGATACAGGGAATACAGGGGGAGACAGAGGGTCATCCTGGAGATGGGGAATGGAGCCACTATTTGCACTGGCATGATCTACAGACCTCCAGCACAAGGGGCAGGAGTTAGAGAAGGTACTGGTGGAAGCCACTGGCAAGATGGCAGAAAAGGGAGAGGTGCTGCTGGTAGGGGACTTCAATCTGCGTAAGTAGACTGGAGCTTCTCAGCTGTGGTTTCAGCTAGAAGCGAGGACATCCTGGACTCCCTGCTGGGGGCATTCCTCAGGCAGCAAGTCAGTGAACTCACTCATGATGTGGCAATACTGGACCTGGTACTCACTAACAGGGACAGTGTTGCACACATCAAGGTGGGACGCCACCTGGGGACCAGTGATCATGGTACAGTGTGATTCAATACAAGGGCAACTGCAAAATTGAATCACACAAGGGAGAGGGTCCGGGATTTCAGGAGTACAGATTTTATAAAGACAGGTGAATGCCTCAGGGATGACCTGGTGGGGGGATGACCTGGGTAGAGTGGAGGGACATGGGGCAAGCTAAAAGGGGGAATGGTGAAGGCAACAAATCACTGCATCAAGCAAGTGAGCAAAGCAAGAGAAAAAAAGAGACCACTAGGGAAGTGTGTCAGGGGAAACAGAGGGAAGTAGGAAAATCAGTAAGGAGCGCAATGGCCCAAACTGAAGAGAGAATAGCCCAGGCAGTAATGACAGGGGACAAAAAATTTTTTACGCTAGTGAACAGAAAGACCAGGAGTGGGATTGTAAGGTTAATATAACTTCCAGGGGTGCCCATGACTAGGGCTGAATCGCTGTCCCAGCCTGCAGCGGCTGGATAAGCCAGCCGGCTGCGAACCCCGCGCCACCCGCCCTAAGGACCACAGCGCCAGGGGGTGCCCGTGACTAGGGCCGAATCGCTGTCGCAGCCTGCAGTGGCTGGATAAGCCAGCCAGCTGCGAACCCCGTGCCAACCGCCCGAAGGACCACAGCACCAGGGTAAGACTGCTCTACATCCCTGGGACATTTCCTGAATGTTGATTGGCTCAGGGGTCTCCAGCATGCTTCGGATTGGCCACAGATTTCTACGGCTTTCTCCCTGATTGGACAACTGATTTTCTGACTCTCTCTCTCTTTGATTATGGCTCTCTGTAACTGGAATCCTAAATTCTCTGAAGCGTAGCTCAATTATTAATCTGTATTGAAAAAATGTGCAAGGTTTTCTAAAATCTGGATGTAACAATGTTATCCAGTAACTGCACTTGAAATAGGGGACTGTACTGTAAAATTTTGCTGCAACAGTTCGTTAGCTTGGGGGATCCAAGTGTGCTAGGGGCTCTAATTTTCTGCCCGCCCTATAGATACAGCTGCACTGTGTTGTTAGCATTCGCATGCCAGAGGATAACATTGCACCAGTTGTTGGATAAATTCATATAAAACCAGTGTCTCCACACTTCTCTCTGTCTCTTGCTTACCTCGCCTAACTACCTGCTCTCATTTACATAGAAACATAGAAACAAAGAAGTTGACGGCAGATAAGGACCGCAAGGCCCATCCAGTCTGCCCATTTCTTTTTCTACCTTATAAATGTGCTATCGGCCTTTGCTCTGTCAGTGGCCTATCTATTCATACTCATTTGTATTGCTCCCTTATGCCTATCCCATGCCTGTTTGAAGCCGTGCACTGTATTCATAGCCACCACTTCTTGTGGTAAGCCATTCCATGTATCCACCACCCTTTCTGTGAAAAAGAATTTCCTCACATTCCCCCTTAATCGGCCCCCCTCTAATCTCATGCTGTGTCCTCTTGTCCTGCTATTTTTCTTATATTGAAACATGTTAGACTCTTTCACCTTGTTAATGCCCTTAAGGTGTTTGAATGCCTCGATCATATCACCTCTCTCCCTCCTTTGCTCTAGGGTATACATATTGAACTCCATTAATCTGTCCTCATATGTCTTCTGATGCAGTCCCTGCACCATTTTGGTTGCCCTTCTCTGGACTGCCTCAATTTGGTTAATGTCTTTGTGAAGGTGTGGCCTCCAATACTGCACATAGTACTCCAGATGGGGTCTAACCAGTGTCTTGTAAAGAGGGATTATTACCTCCCTCTTACGACTTGTGATACCCCTACTAATACACCCTAACACCCCCCTTGCCTTACCTACTGCTTTAGAGGTCTGCTTGGATGATTTCAGGTCATCAATGATGATGATGCCCAAGTCTCTTTCTTCCTTTGTGACTGCTAGCAACTCTCTTCCCAGTCTATAGGTGGCTTCAGGGTTTCTCTTCCCTATGTGCATGATTTTGCACTTCTTTGTATTAAATCCCAGTTGCCACTCTTCTGACCATTTTGCTAGTTTATCCAGATCTCTTCTCATTCTGCCCACCCCATCTGGATCATCTATTCTGTTGCAGATCTTGATGTCATCTGCAAACAGACAAGCCTCACCCTCTAGTCCATCTGCAAGGTCACTAATGAAGGTGTTGAAGAGGACTGGCCCCAGAACTGATCCCTGAGGTACCCCACTTGTGACTTGCAACTCTTCTGACTGTATACCATTTACCACCACTCTCTGTTTTCTGCCCATCAACCAGTTTGCCACCCAGTTGACCAACTTCTGACCCAACCCGAGCCTACCCAGCATATTTATCAATTTTCTATGTGGAACAGTGTCAAAGCTTTGCTGAAGTCAAGGTAGGCAACATCAACTGCTCCCCTTGGTCCCACTCTGGTTACCCAGTCAAAGAAATCTATGAGATTAGTTTGACAGGACCTTCTTTGTAAACCCATGCTGTCTTGGATCCTGTGCCCTATGGATTCCAGGTGTTGCACTATCCTTTCCTTATGGAGTGCCTCCATAATCTTGCCCACTACTGAGGTAAGACTGACTGGTCTGTAGTTCCCGTCTCCTCCCTGCTACCACTCTTGTGGAGCGGTATCACATGAGCCCTTCTCCAGTCTTCTGGGACCTCTCCTGTGCTCAGAGACTCACTAAACAGTTCTGCTAATGGCTCTGCTAGTTCCACCCTTAGCTCCTTAAGTACCCTGGGATGTATGCCATCAGGTCCCATTGCCTTATCCACCCTGAGCTTAGCAAGCTCTTGTAGGACCCTTTATTTTGTGATTTCCATTGCTCTGACCCTACCCCCCCATTGTTTCAATGCTAAACTGCTTTTCTCCCCTCTGCGCCAATGATAGCAGAAATTCCATCTTGCTGTTTGGCAGCCCGCCCCCTCCTTCCACACCTCTCTACACTCTTTGTGTCCCTGGTCTGCTGTTGTTCACAAATCCTAATATTCACCTAACCCTGTATTCCTCTCTTCACTTCCAGGGGTGCCCATGACTAGGGCTGAATTGCTGTCCCAGCCTGCAGCGGCTGGATAAGCCATCCAGCTGCGAACCCCGAGCCACCCGCCCAAAGGACCACAGTGCCAGGGTAAGACTGCTCTACATCCCTGGGACATTTCCTGACTGCCGATTGGCTCAGGTGTCTCCAGCATGCTTCGGATTGGTTGCAGACTTCTACGGCTTTCTCCCTGATTGGTCAACTGATTTTCTGTCTCTCTCTCTCTCTTTGAGTACAGCTCTCTGTAACTGGAACTGCAAATTCTCTGAAGCATAGCTCAATTATTAATCTGCATTTTCTTCCCGCCACACCCGCCCTGACCCTGGCCTGGCCTCTATTAAATACGCATGAAGCCCCACCCCTCCGTTGCTCATTGGTAGTCTTCCTTCAGCTATCTCACCTCCCATTCCAGCCCCCCAAGCTGCTTATTTTGACCGTAGCCCCTGCCTTGGCTCCCCTCTCCTCTGTAAACTTAACTCTGAGATAGTTTGCTGTAACCTCCTAAACTAGCCCCAATCGTCAGGCACGAACGTTGCCTATCTCAAGCTCAGTATTGCCTAGCACCTGCCCCATAATACAGATGCCTCCCGGCTCTGGCCTAGCTCCTTACCACTGGGTTAATACGCCCTGAATAGGACATCATCATGAAAAATGTATATGCTATCTCGTCCCTGACCTGTCTCATTCTCCTCAGTTACTGCATAATTAACCTTGTCATTGATGCAGCACATCACAACTCCTGGAACAGTTCCTCCCCTCCCTTGCCTCATATGGCCGGAATCCTCTCTGGTGCTCCTCTACTTCCCCTGTCTCCCAAAACGGGACACTGCTCAACTGGGGCTCTGGCTCTATAAGTGCCTCCACATACCTCAAAGTTTAACAGTAATTCGGATGCAGTGTCAGTGGCTCAGTAGGTAGCACACTCGCCTCTGAGGCCGGGAGATCAGAGGGCTGTGGGTTCAGTTCCCACATCTGGCACTTGGGTTAATATCCCAGTACTGACACTGTAATGCAGCATGAGAGGGGTGCTGCATTTCTGAGGTGCCGTCTTTCGGATGAGACGTTAAACCGAGGTCCCATCTGCCTGGATTGGTGGTAGTGCAGGTGGATGTTAAAGATCCCATGGCACTTATTGGAAAGAGTAGGGGAATTTCCCCGGTGTCCTGGCCAAATTTCCCTCATTCACTAAAAAAATACCACCAACAGCTTAATCTGGTTCAAGGTTAGTTGGCATTCATCTGTATCCCCCTCCCCCGGGTCGTGCCTGAAAATAGGCAGGATTTGTCTAGTACACTTACCCAGTCAACAAAAGCTAAATAAATAAATAAATAAATAAAATGCTCTCCTCACGTGTCTCTCTAGGGCTCCATTTCTCAGTCCTCCTGCTTGCTTGTGCAGGCGACATTGAAACCAACCCTGGGCCCACCTGTCTTACTCCTCCCCCACACACTACACTGTCTATACCTCAGATTAAGGGACTAAAAATTGCTCATCTCAACATCCGAAGTATTTGCCCCAAGATGGCGGAACTGGATGCCTGGGTCATGCAGATGGCACCAGATGTTCTTTGTATATCTGAATCCTGGCTCAAGCCAGCCATAAAGCAGCACGAGGTGGCCATACATGGCTACAGCTGTCTTAGAAAAGATAGGATAGGAAAAAGGGGCGGTGGTGTACTACTACACTTCAGGTCTAATCTGGACGTCACTGAACTCCCTAATCCTGGAGGGGGCACACCTATAGCTGACTCATTCTTCGCCTCTCTAACACTTGGAAATGTCAAAAAACTGACCATTGAGTGTGTCTACGTGCCCCCTAGTACATCCGCCTCCAGTTTGCCCTCCCTCCTAGATTCCTTCGCTAAGCTCCCTGGCCATGACCTCATACTCTGTGGAGACTTTAACCAGGACTGGCTACACCCAGATGCCGTGAAACTGCATGCTTTGCTGGCTGACTCATGCCTTACCCAGCTCATACACGCTCCCACATGCATCAACACTAAATCGGGGAAACATACATTACTTGACTGGATGGTTACAAACTGCCCAACGAGGATAAAAGCAGCTGGTGTACTTCCTGACTGCCTAAGCAAATCACTCGCCTATCTTTTGTGTGTGGAGAAACAACTACCCAAACCCCCCCTGCCAAGATATTAGTCCGTGACATGTCTAGATTTGATGTAGGCCACTTTGTCACCTCCATCATTGACATGGACTGGACACCCATTAATGCCCTTCCGGACTTAAATCATGCCCTAGACTTCTTCATCACAACTTTTACACACATAATTAACCAAAATGCACCCCTGAAAAAATGTAGGTCAAAGGGTGTTAAGGCACCATGGCTCACTAGGGAAATTAGGATGCTTATGTCCCATAGGGACAAAGCCTGGCGAGCCTACAAAAAGGGTGACCTACCCTCTGACTAGCAAGCATACCGAAGCCTCAGGAACAAATGCAAGCAGTCCCTTCATAAGGCCATGTCCTTACACTTTAAATCTCTCCAAATGAAAAATCTCTGCAACCCAAAGAAGTTTTGGTTGCAAATTAACTCACTATTGAAAGGGATAACTGCTTCCACCCCCAGCTCAGTCCTCACCAATGGCTCTACCCTCACCGACTCTGCATCCATAGCAACAGGATTTAATTACTTCTTCATAGATCTTGACAAATATACCTCACTTTTCCATAAATCCTTCACCCCTAACTCGGCCTCACCTTATAAAGCGGCCCTTGATGGGTGCCCGGAGGTCCACCTGAAACTTGCCATGTTCAAAGAGGTCCAGAAGCTCCTCCTAAACCTTAATCCTGATAGTTCAGCTGGACATGACTCTCTAGAAGCAAAATTTCTCAAGTTGGGAACATCAGCCCTTGCTTGTCCAGTCCATGATCTCTTCAACCGGTCCTTCTTGTCCAACATAGTACCTGATAAGTGGAAGATAGCAGTGGTAGTACCTATACACAAGGGGGGATCCAATACTGTTGTCGACAACTATAGACCTATATCCCTCCTCTGCCACTTGGCAAAGATACAGGAGTGCATAGTCTACAACCACCTCCAAGACTACCTTGAATCACACAACCTACTATCCCCTTATCAGCATGGATTCAGAAGGAATCACAGCACCCAAACTGCTCTGACAAAAGTAACAACAGACATATACCATGCCATGGATGAGGTCCATGCTACAGCTGCCATTTTTGTTGACCTTACTAAAGCATTCCATCTGGTAAACCATGATCTTCTGCTCCACCAGCTGCATACGCTAGGTCTGGACAACAATGCCCAGAACTGGATAAAAAGCTACCTATCCTGCTGCTCTCAGAGAGTCAAATGGAATGGCTCCTTCTCTGAACCCAGGCATATAACACATGGAGTACTGCAGGGATCCATCTTAGGACCTCTTCTATTTTCCCTCTTCATTAATGACCTCCCCCGCTCTTGTGGTGGTGCCTCAGTTCACCTTTATGCGGATAATGCCATTATCTATCGTTCCACATCAGATTCCGACCAGATTAATAGGGATCTTGCCAATGACTTTGCTTCCCTTGAGGACTGGTTCAGCTGTTGACAGCTGGTCCTCAACACAAAGAAAATTAAATGCATGCTGTTCTCCCAACACCCTTCTACAAAGGATCCTCCACCCTCCCTTAATATCATATCTAACAAGGGTGACACCCTGGAGACAGTCTTGTCCTTCAAATATCTGGGCTTCACCTTGGACACTGCGCTCTCTTTCAATCTCCATGTCTCCAACATTGTCAAAAATATGAACCAGAAGCTTAGGTTACTCTATCGAATTCGCCCGTTTCTCACCTCTGCCTCCAGTCTAAGAATTGCTTCTGCATTGTTGACTCCCCTCCTGACCTATGGAGCCCCTTTGCTGCTGACTACTAATTCCTCCTCTCTCTCTCTCTCTCCTTTCCCAGGCCTATCATAGGATTGGGAGGTTCACTCTGGGAGCCAACTCCCGTTTGCACCACTGCGAAGTCCTCTCCTCTCTGAGCTGGTTAACCTACGAATCTAAATTGAAGTACTTCTCCATGTGCCTTATTTATAAATTTGTCTACTATTTCACGCTCCCCTGCCTAAGGGATATAATAAGCTTAAGACAAACTCCTCGCACTCTCCTCTCAGCATCCCTACCCCTCCTAGATATCCCCAAACTGCACCTAACCTCCACTAGGAGGTCCTTCTCATTTGCTCCTATCTCTAGCTGGAACTCTCTTCCTCCACTTGCCCTGAACAATACCTCGCTTCCTCTATTTAAGTCCAGCCTATATGCTTCCCTTGTTCCCCTGTCTCCTGCTCCTGTCTTCACTGATGCACCTCTACTTCTCCAGGTCCTGCCCCCCCATCCTACTCCTCTTCCCTTCCCTTCCCTCTAACTTTCTCCCATTATACATTCATAGCACTATGCTCATATCCACTTGCCATAGCACTCATTCTATGTAGCATTTATGTCTGTGCATAGCTCTATATGGCTATATACCAATTGTACATGGAGTTGATGATGCTTTACTGATGTCCTGCATTTTACCTGTCTGTACGCTGTACTATACTGCTCTGTTATATTTGTTGTACTGCTCTGTAATATATGTTACCGCGGGTCGACCCTGAAAAAGGGACCGTAATTGTCTCAGTAGTCTTATCCAGTCAACAAAATTCAAATAAATAAATATAATCAGCCCCAGAATTCACATGTGAATCGAAATGTTCTATGCTTAACCTTATTCAAAATGGCCAGCTGGGGCTGAGTGAGATCATTATATGTTATGAACGGAAAGGAAGATTGTGTAGAGAGGAACCAGGAAAAGGTAGACTTCCTGCACAAATACTTTTGTTTAATGTTCAAAAAGGAAGGAGATGCTGAGGAGCAACAAATAAGTAACAGGCGACTTTGGAGGGAGGGAGGCAGACACCAGTCCTTACTCAGAGTAGTGAGGCCTGAAGGGACACACAAATCTGAAAGTGGAGAAAGCAATGGGACCAGACGGGGTGCTTCCAAAGGTATTGAGGGAGCTCAAGGAGGCACTGGCTGCGTCTGTGACAGTCCTATTTAACAGCTCACTGGAAAATGTGGTCCCAGAGGACTGAAGAATGGCAGATGTAGTCCTGCTTCACAGAAGTGATAGGAGGCTGGCAATTATGGGCCAGTCAACCTGACATCAGTGGTGGGAAAGTTAATGGAATTATTGCTGAAGGAAAGGATTGTGGAATATCTTTAATCCAGTGGGTTGCAAGACCTGAGGCAGCATGGATCTGGGGGGGGGGTCCATGGGTTCCATGTCATAATAGCGATCACAAAACAGCGATTGCTATTATGGCGAGTGCATATCGCCAAAAAGCAAATTGGCAATATGCACTTCTTGGAAACCACACTTCCAGAAAAACTTAGTGCTTCTGCCCCCCCCCCCATACCCTCCTGATTTTGGATTACCAACTCCAAGGGGGTGCATGTCGAGGAGGGGGCAACACTCTGGCGTGGGAATAAAAAAAAAAGCAGCTGCAAGCAGTGGCAAAATTCTTTCGCCTGCTCCTTCCCAAACCCAGTGCCTACTGCACTGGAGCCAGCCACCCTCACCACCACCACACCACAGGGCTGGCTCAGATGCAGCAGGTACGCCCCACCCTAGCTAAACCATCTTACGTATCCCTCCCATCCTCCTCCCTATCCCTCCCCTTCTGGTCGCCGTCCTCACTATTGCATCACTACCCTTGCAGGGTAGCCCAAAATGATAGCACTGAAAATGAGTAGCTATTTTTGTAGTCGCTATTTTTGGTTTCTATCAGCCCTGGATACCGGGTCCACATCAAACAAATAAATGAATCTGATAGATTCTTTGACTGTGTGACCAAGGTGTTGCCTCTGTATAGCTCGCTGGGAAGACCCCACCTGGCATACTGTATCTAGTTCTTGAGACCACATCTCTGTAAGGACATAGACAGTGAGGAGGTGGTCCAGAGGAGGGCAACTAAAATGGTGCAGGGTCTGCATCAAAAGCCCTATAAGGAGAGACAAAAGGACCTCAATATGTGCACCTTGGAAGAGAGGAGGGAGGGGGATATGATAAAGACCTTTAAATACCACCCGGGGGGGGGGTAAATAAGGTACAGGAGGGAAGTATTTTCAGAAAAAAAGGTGCCTAAGAACAAGGGGCCATGCAGTGAAGCTGGGGGGGGGGGTAGATTCAGGAGAGATAAGAGGAAGTACTTCTTCACAGAAAGTGGTGGATTCCTGGAACAGCCTCCCAGAAGAGGTGGTGGGAATGAAAAAGTGGTGGGGTTCATGTATGGGATAGGCATAAGGGAATCTTAGTGGAAAGGAAGGGGGGAGGGAGAAAGAGCCAGAGATCGAGTAGGGTCCCCCGTGATACTGTAGGTAGGGAAAAATGGGCAGACTGGGTGGGTCAAGCGGTCCTTATCTGCCATCTGATTCTACGCCTTTATGTTTCTACACCATCCCGTAACTGTATAACTACCACTATGCTCCCCTGATCCCCTGAGACACAAGAGGGCAGTCAAACAATGCCACAACCTTCATCAGGTTGACACCACCTGACAAAGGTTGTTTACTGAAGCACTGGGGTAACTGGCTGTTGTTCAAGCTGAACGGAGCACATTAAATTGATATTTACTGTTGAACCTGAATCTACCGTCTGTGCGTTTTTGCTTTGAGTGCTGGTTTTCTGGGACTGTCCATTTACAGCACCTGCCTTGCACCGCTGATTTGCAGCTACACACCTTGTGACTGTTGTAAACAATGACACAAACCAACTCACTCCAGAGGAGGAAGAGGGTATCCACCTGGAATTTGTATCCATTCCTCATCTACCGCAGAAATCTCAGGTCAAAGAAAAAGTTTATTACTGTAAAAGCACGCAACCTAGGTGTCTCTTTTACACACAGACACATACACATACACACACACTAATATTACACATCTAGAACTACTGCTGATTATGCTGTATTTTCCTAATTTATTATAACTTAGTTTGTGCCTGTTATGTTTATTCAGCTCTACCGTAGCTACAATTCGGATTCTTATTCTGTTGTTTCCTTTGTACTCTCCTGGGTCGTACCAGAAAATAGGCATTTAGTTGTCTAGTGTAACTACTTGGTTAACAAAGGCTAAATATATATTTAGTGCTCTGAAGAAATGTGATACATAGCAGCATAACAGGGGCAGCATGGGGGAAAATACACAGAAACGGTAATGTAATTCACAATGGGGAAATTCTGTCAATTCTCACCAGCGATGGTGCAGCTGTTGCAGTGGTTCTCTGTGCTCTGTTATTACTCAGGCTGTCGTAATAGTTACTGAAAGCTTTTCCCTCTGCCTTTCCAACACAAGAGATGGTTGATGCCGCTACACACTGCCACAGAGAACAAAATAAATTATGCAATACACTGATGAAAGACATTTTATGAAATTATAAAATAAAGAAGTAATTATTAGAAATCAATAGATGGTCAGGACTAGAACTGGTTGGAACTTTGATAAATTTCAGTGAAATTATGCAAAATTGTCAATTTCATTTTTGCACAGTTTGTACGGTTTGTATATCTTTTGTGCAGATCATATTGAAAACATGCATTTTTATGCACTGTAGCTTGTTGAAACTGCACCGTTAAATGACAAATGCACTACTAATGGCCAAGGTGCACAGTATTTGCAGTTCACTATTTAGAAAATACCTGTTCTTTGCATATCATACCTTACTAAAAATGCCCCATTTTTCAAAAAGTGCGTCAAATGTTGTCTAAATGCGCAGCACAGTCTTGCACCTCTGTATTGTACAACTTCAAATGGGAACATTTTTCGACCAAAATAAGCTGCACGTTTAAAATGGAGTCTATTTTGGCTAAGAGCACAAACTTCCATTATGATTTAGTGCATTTCATAAAAACCATGTGAAGCAAAGTGTACAAATACCTTATAGCTAGCATACCTCTCCAGAGGCTGACATTAGGCATAACACTGCACATTCCACACTGGAAAGTGCTCTTGTCCTGTGGTAACATTTATTTTATTCTTTTGGTAACCGGGTAAGGCCCACTAGGCACAGATGCCTGTTTTCAGAAGTGACCCAGGAGCACAGGGGAGGTTAAGTGACTTGATTAGAGTCACACAGTATGCAAGTGGAAGGTGCGGGAATCAAACCCAGGTCTGTCTGTTGGATATGCCAAGCTCATTCATAGCTCAATACTCTAACCTCTAGGCAACACTGCCAGTCCCCAATGATCAAAATTGTATTGCAGTCCTTCCTAGGCATGCAAAGTTATAAACAATAAAACTTTACTTCATAGAAACTCATGGTGCCTGTGATTTATATTCTTATCAGTCTTAAAGTTAAGGATCATGTTACACATTCTAATTATCTGTTTCACATGTTAAAGGCCTTTGCTACACATTTAAGTGGTGATGGGTTCAGAGATATGCTTGGGCCTTCATCTCGTTGACACAGAGCCTTACCCCCATTAAAAGGCAACCTTGTGGGCTGCTTTGCTCTATTACTTACAAGTTGGGAGGCAGTTTAACCTTGTGATTAGCATGCAGAGCTGTGAACCTGGAGACTCAGAATGGAATCCCACCACTGCAGCTTACTCACTACTGTACGTGACCCTGAGCAAGTCACTTAACCTCTCTGGTATAAATCTCTCTGCAGTATCATTCTAATGTCAATGTATCTCTGTCCTGAAAGGAGGTGATTTTGCGACCATATAGGTCACTGGTTTGTCTTTACCTGGAGTACTGTGTACAGCTGATGAGACCTCATCTAAAGAAGGATGGGGACAGAGTGGAGGCGGTGCAGAGGAAGGTAATCAGGATGCTCCAGGAACAGCAAGAAAGGAAATGTTTGCAGATCTGATCATGCACAGGCTTGAGACGAGAAGAAAGATGGGACATGACTGAAACATACAAATACCTCCATGGGGTAAATAAAGTGTATAGCGGGGAATTGTTCTTACTGAGAGCACAAACACCCAGGGCAACACCTTGAAGCTGGCAGGGGGCAAATTTAAGAGAGATGCCAGGAGGTATTTTTGCACAGAGAGGATGGTGGAGGGGTGGAAGAGGCTGCTGGAGGAAGTGGTCTGTGCAAAATCAGTGTGAGGGGATGAGGATTCAGTCAAGGATAGGACATACACAATGGCTTGGTAAACGCCGTAACCATTGATGTGTGGGAGGGGGATCTCATAGGCTGTTTGGAGGTGGTTATTAAATTTTCCCCCATTAAAATGAATGGGACAGGAAGGGAAAAGATGCAGGTGTTAAATCTCAAGAGCCAGTTGTTAAAAATCTGGCAGCATATCAGTGACTGCAACAGAAAGGGAAGGGGAAAGGAGACTGATGAAGTGCTAGAGCCCCCTCATTCTACATTAGTTAGGTAGGAATAAGCAGATGTGATGGGCCAATGGGCCGTTTTCTGCAGACAGTTGCTATGTTTCTAAGTTTCTATCTATGCTGTTGGAATTTCCCTGCACACCTAAAATAGCTGTAACATTCTCTGCCTCTCTTGAACGATAAAACACTTTGGGATACAGTCTGTATGAAAGGCACTCTATAATCCCAAATTCCTTTCCCCTCCTTACCACAGGAAAGAGTTGGCACTGCACTAGACTTATACATGAGTCCTCTCCCCACCCCCACGTGAGGTATGGAGCTTTGGAAAGGAAAGGATAGTGCAACACCTGGAATCCATAGGGGCACAGGATCCAAGACAGCACGGGTTTACAAAAAGGAAGGTCCTGTCAAACTAATCTCATAGATTTCTTTGACTGGGTAACCAGAGTGGTGGACCAAGGGGGAGCAGTTGATGTCACCTACCTTGACTTCAGCAAAGCTTTTGACACTGTTCCACATAGAAGATTGATAAATAAGCTGGGTAGGCTTGGGGTGGGTCAGAAGTTGGTCAACTGGGTGGCAAACTGGTTGATGGGCAGAAAACAGAGAGTGGTGGTAAATGGTACACAGTCAGAAGAGATGCAAGTCACACGTGGGGTACCCCAGGGATCAGTCCTGGGGCCAGTCCTCTTCAACATCTTCATTAGTGACCTTGCAGATGGACTAGAGGGTAAGGCTTGTCTGTTTGCAGATGACACCAAGATCTGCAACAGAGTAGATGATCCAGATGGGGTGGGCAGAATGAGAAGAGATCTGGATAAACTAGCAAAATGGTCAGAAGAGTGGCAACTGGGATTTAATGCAAAGAAGTGCAAGATCATGCACATAGGGAAGAGAAACCCTGAAGCCACCTATAGGCTGGGAGGGGAGTTGCTAGCAGTCACAAAGGAAGAAAGAGACTTGGGCATCATCATCACTGATGACCTGAAATCATCAAGCAGGCCCCTAAAGCAGTAGGTAAGGCTAGGGGGTGTTAGGGTGTATAGAAGGGTATCACAAGTTGTAAGAGGAGGTAATAATCCCTCTTTACAAGACACTAGTTAGCCCCATCTGGAGTACTGCATGCAGTATTGGAGGCCACACCTTCACAAAGACATTAACCAAATTGAGGCAGTCCAGAGAAGGCAACAAAATGGTGCAGGGACTGCATCAGAAGACATATGAGGACAGATTAACAGAGCTCAATATGTATACCCTTGAGCAAAGGAGGGAGAGGTGATATGATTGAGGCATTCAAACACCTTAAGGACATTAACAAGGTGAAATAGTCTAACATGTTTAAATATAAGAAAAATAGCAGGACAAGAGGACACAGCATGAGATTAGAGGGGGCCGATTAAGGGGAATGTGAGGAAATTCTTTTCACAGAAAGGGTGGTGGATGCATGGAATGGCCTACCTCAAGAAGTGGTGGCTATGAATACAGTGCAGGGCTTCAAACAGGCATGGGGTAGGCATAAGGGAGCAATACAAATGAGTATGAATAGATAGGCCACTGACAGAGCAAAGGCCGATAGCACATTTATAAGGTAGAAAAAGAAATGGGCAGACCAGATGGGCCTTGCGGTCCTTATCTGCCATCAACTTCTATGTTTCTATGTTTCTATTGTGTTTTAGTCATATAATGAGAATAGGCAAGCAGTTCCGTGGCAGATGAGCCAAAAGATGTTTAACTCCTTAACATCTGGGAACATAAGACAACTTGAGATTAGTGGCACTGGTTGTGGGATTTCAAAAAGGAGGCCAGGAAGTTCTCCTTTACTGAGTGGGTGGTGGATAGAGGGAACAGTATACCAGAGGAGGTAGTGAATGTGGACTCTATTTCAAGTTTCTTTTTTTTTTTTTTTGCCACCTTCCCACGGCTTCCCGCAGCCCTGCTCCTTGAGGCTGTCATGCTGGCTTCCATTCGTCCACCTAGACGACATCAGCTCCATTGCCGCTTATAACACATCAGATTCCTGCTAGGGTTTGGCCCATCAGGCATGCTAATTGATCTGGCTAGTTCCCAGCTGGGGCTATTCTAGGGACATTGGTCAAAGGGGCAGGAACGGACCAGGGGCTGCACTACCTGGGGCAGCATAGGAAGCTTACCTGAGGCCAACATCCGGGGCCATGGTTGGCCATTTTTCCATTTTCTGGAACTCCACCCAACACCCTGCAATGCATCTCAGCGGTGTCCTGGGGGTCGGGGTGCTCAGCATCTGATCATCCATGTCAAAAACACCTCTGCATTGCCACCACCAGGAGCTGCCATCGAAGTGGCGCATAACAACTCACCCACCCCAGAAGGGAAGTGTCCAAGAGATGCTCTGAACTCCTTCCCTGCTGGCCTCTGCTCCTGGTACCTGGGATTGGGACACAAACACAGGTCACCACCATGCCAGAGTGATGCCCCATTGCTCAATGCCGTGAAGACAGCTACCATTTCAAGTTTCAAGAACAAAAGGAACAGGTGCAGAGGAGTCATCATGAACAGGTACACAGGGGTCATCAGGAACCGAGGCAATCCCCCTGTGCTGAAACTTAGTCACAGAGCCTCTTAGACTAGGTAGAAATTGTTGTTATCTCTTTGATTTTGTTGACCAGATACATACGGCAGGCGTATAGAAGCCTATTTCTAGGCACAAGCTGGGATAGTTACAGTAATAATACAGTAAACAGCAGCAAGAACAAAACAACACAGCAATAGCAGCAGGTGCCTTAGAACCACCAAAGATAAATTTGACAAATTGCAAGTCAGGAATGCAAAAATCAACAAATGGGACGGAGAACCAAATAAGGGTCAGTAGCAGGGTCACAATAAAAACAATTAATAACATTAGGATAGGGGATCATAATAGGTAAGTGAGCAGAGTAGAACAGGTATTGCCTCACAGAAGCAGTAACAATGATTAGTGAATAACTAAATTATAAGTGTGCAGTGCAGAACAGGTGCGTCCCATGGGTAACAGAAAAGTATGCTAGAGGTGTGGAACAGGTACTGCCCTACAGAAATAGCAACAACAGTTAATGAATAACTAAATTATAAGCGGGTAATGTAAGAACAGGTAAGTCCCACAGGTAGCAGCAAAGTACACAAGCTGTGTGGAACAGGTACTGCCTCCCAGAAATAGCAGCAATGATTAGCGAATAACTAATAAATGCGCAGTGTGGAACAGGTGCATCGCATAGATAGCAGTAAAGATTTGAGATAATTAGGTCTGACAGCCACATTAGTACAGGACAGAGTAGAATGAAAATCCTTTATCTGTCCACAACTGTCATTGTATCTGTATAAGACACATAGACCCGGAAGAGTTAGCACTTCCATATTACAGAACAGCTAAGTGAAACAATTTTGCCTTCCCAGAGAAAAAAAATACCTTTGCACCTCACAAAGAGTTAAATATATTAAGTAATTTACAATTAATATAAAAATCATTCCACAGATATCTATGAGAGAGTACAACAGGGCAATTAACCCACTAATACACTAGGCTATTACATCGCTATGTCTCTTTTTTAGCCTGAGGTGATTTGAAACGTAATGGATTAAAGTATATTACAGGAGATAGCATGAAAAATAGCTTAATGTAATGAGCCGTCCCATGATGTCTGCTATTAAAGATGATTTGCAGTTGAAAACTACAACATAGTTTAGCCATTTAGAAATATAAGTATGTTTAACCCTTTTTTGATCCGGCATCCTCTGAGATTAAGCAAAACGTATCAATTACAGCCCAGCATATTACCTCTTGGTATATGGATTGCATTGCTGTTCTTAGGAAAAATGGTGCAGGAGCTGTATAGAAAGCAATGAGACCTCTATGAAGACCGGCCCAGTGGCATGGTAATGGCACTATACACCTCCACCTGGAAGACAAGCATTCGCGTGCAAGTCCCAGAATCCAATGGGAAGGCTGGCTGGGGCTTAGCACATCACAGTGATGGGGAGAAGAATAAAAAGGAAGACCTCGAGGAATATAACATCTTATTGGTTTGGGTCACGGGCAGCCCAAAGTAGAGAGAGAAGAGAAGAGAACAACAAAAGAACCCCAGAGCAAATGCACTGGGGCAAGAGTTATCCAGGAGGATACTGGCCATATAGCCACATTTTATTTATTTTGTTCTCTTCTCTCTCTACTTTTGGCTGGCTATCTCTCCCTGGGCTGAGGTACAGATGTGGCACACTGATGAGTCTAAATGAGGACGAAACACGTGTCAGTGTCTGCTGTTCTCGGTCTTTGCAGATTGTATTGTGAGGCCTTCTGGTACCATGCAATTCTGCTTAAAGTTCAACCAGTCCAAATGAATTCATGGGTAGTTGCATATGCTCCCCATGATGCTTTGCACTAGTGAGGTATGTGCAATTTGTGGTATCTGTAAATATAATTTATTCAGCTACTAGAATTTACTGGAGAACCAATTTTGTGTTATTTGTTGCCTGTCCCAGGGTTCACAGTGCATTCTTGGAACTTATGCAGAAAAACTCTATGAAAGGTTTCACTCATGTTGCCCCACACCCCACTTCACCATTAGCTTCTGCCATTCCAGTCTCTCCCCTGCCCACTGTAATGTAGAAATATTTACATAGTAAAGTAGAAAATTAAGGAGGGAAAGGACTCTAGGCACATCTTGTCGGCCCCCTGCTTTGCAGGAATGCTATGCAAACATGTATCAATTCCTAAGGATTCTCTACCCGCTGTACTACCCAGGCTACCCTGTGATTCCCTTGGTATGCAGACATTTATCCAGACTTACCTAAGAGGCCTTTACTGTATTCTTGTCCACTTTCTCCACTGGTAGGCTGTTCAATACATCCACTACCCTCTGGGAGAAAAGGGGCCTCCTAATGTTATCCCTGAATTTACCACCTCTGAGCTTCGGCATGTGTCCCTGAATTCTGCTGCAGGACATCAGACCAAAAATCTCCAAATTTTCTTTTTTTTTTTCCTGTGACTGCCACAGCCCCACTCATTTGGGCTCTCATGCTGGTCCTTCCCCCTGTACACCCAGACAGCATCAGTTTTTGCTGCTTATCACCCATCAGATGTATAGGTCTGACCTGTCAAGCACGCCTACTGTTTGTGACCAGTCCCCAGCAGGAGGCTTAACCGGGGATGTTGGCAGGAGGGGCAGGAATGGTCTGTGCTGTGCAACCGGGGGCAGCATAGGGGAGCTAACTCGAGGCCATCATCTAGGGCTGTGTCAGCCATTTTTCTGTTTTTCCTGGTCCTGCCCATCCCCTTCCTCTATTGGCTGCACGTGCTCACAGTTGGCTTGGGGAAGAGTGCCTGACGGCATGTGTTCTGTGAGACACTCTTAAGCCTCCCTTCTGGTCCTGATGTCCTGGGCTAGGGGTACGAACCCAGGTCAATAGCATGCCAGAGCGATCCCTATCACTTGGCACCATGCAGCCAGCATTTCCAAATGTTCAATCTTGTTATGCCCCGGAGAATACAAAAGACTGAGATCATGGGCCCCTCTCTTAGCCTCCTTTTCTCTGGGGTGAACATGTTAAGGGTCTCCAACCTCTGCTCATAGCTTCCCCCCATACTGCTGATTTTCGTGGCCCTTTAACTGAACTTAACTCATGACACTGCTGAAACCCACCCATATTTTTATACAGAAACATAGACATTGATAGCAGAAAAAGATGATTGGTCTATCCAGTCTACCCATAAACCTTAGCAAACCCAGTAACTATTGTCCATGCAGGATTCTAACCCACACTACACCCTCATGCTCCCCACCCTACCAGTACCACCCTGAGCAACCACTGTGTCCTTCACTCTGTCCCAGCCCTTTGAAAGCATTGATAGTTTTGGCATCCACCCACCTCAGCAGGTAAATTGTTCCACTGCTCCACCACCCTTTCTGTAAAATAAAACTTTCTCACTTCCCTCTTGAACCTCCCGTCAGTTTCCACTCATGCTCCCATGTTCTTGATCTGCTACTTATGCTAAGTAGTTCTTCGCAATTTACTTGTTCATTCATTCAGGAACTTGAGGTCTCTATCATATCTCCCCTCTCTTGTCTGACCTCCGGTGAGTACATGTTCAGTGCCTTGAGCCAATCGTCATAAGATCTACCCTGCTGGCCTTGAATCATGTTGGTCACCCTACGTTGCACTGTCTCCAACCTGTCCTTATCTTTCTTTAGGTTAGGACTCCAGAACTGGGCACATTACTCCAGGTGGGGATTCACCAGTGATCTATAGAGAGGTAGTAATACCTCCTTCCTTCTGTTGTCAATACCCCTTCTTTTATATGCTAGCATCCTGTTTGCCTTACTGTAGGCCTTGTTACACTGGTTTGATTGTTTTAGGGAGTCACTGATGATGACCTCTAGGTCTCATTCCTCAGAGGTCACGCCCAGCTTTACACCATCCAGTACTCTGTCCTGGGGTTCTTGTTCCCTATGTGCATCACCTTGCATTTTCTGGCATTGAATTTCAATTGCCAAACCTCGGACCACCTCTCTAGCCTTTGCAAGTCTCTTTGCACCTCCCTAAACCCCTCCTCACTGTCTATCCTGCCATAGAGCTTAGTGTCATCTACAAAGAGACACATCTTGCCCTAGATTCCTTCTCCCATGTCGCTGATGAACATGTTGAAAAGGACTGGACCCAGGACCTATTCTTGTGGCACCCAACTGGTGGCCTTCATCTCTTCTGCTTTAACCACAACCCACTTCTGTCTCCCTTCCAACCAGTTTCTCATCTGCGTCCTTTGCTGCACCCAGATCCTCTAGCTTCTTCAGCGACCTTCTGTGTTGCACTGAGTTGAAAACCTTTCTGAAATCACAGAATCATAGAAATCTGGTGGCAGAAAATGACCCTTTTGGTCCATTTAGTCTGCCCCTTCCCCCCCCACCTGCCCTCCTTTCCCAGATGTCCCTTACTCCCCCCACTGATCAACCCCTTGTGTCTGTCCCATGCCCTCTTGAATCCCCTCCACCATTTCAGCCCTCACCACCTCCTCTGGCAGACTGTTCCAGGGTTTCACTACCCTCTCAGTGAAGTAACACCCCTCACATTGCCCCTAAACAATTCTCCTTCCAATCTTAGATTATGACCACTAGTTCTGTCACCTACTTTTCTTGTAAAACCAAAGTAGAGTAAATTCACAGTATGACCCTTATCCACTACACTCATTACTCAGTCAAAGAATGCTGTCAGGATGGTCTGACAAGACCTCCCTGCCACAACCCCATGCTGCTTACTGTCCTATAGTGCATTGCTCTCCAGGTAGTCCATGAGGTCCTCTTTGACTAGTGTTTCCATCAGTTTACTCACAGTAGAGGTAAGACTGACCAGTCTGTAGTTATCCAGTTGTTCAGTGTTCTCCCCCTTGTGGAGCGGGACTACGTTCACTACCCTCCTGGCTTTTGGAACTACCTCTGCCTCCCTGACCTACTGAATACCCTAGTAGGGATTCAGTCAGTTCCATTTCCAAGTCCTTGAGCACCCTCAGATGCATCTCATCTAGTTCGGGGTCTTCTCTATCTTTAGGGCTGCTGGCCCTTTCTCAACCATTTCACTGGTAAATACTTGCTACCTCATGTCAGGGATCCCCCTTAGAGCAGTTATAAACCAACATTTCAGTTTCCTGTGCATTCTGAACTAAAACTATCAATTTAATGTTTAGTTACTCCTATCTGGAGATTCTGTCTGCCCCTCCCCATACCGAAACAAGAGATAGCGTACATGCATTTAAAAATACCAAGATTGACCCCTTTCTTGGTATATCTAAATATATGGACCTGGAATTTTAAAAAGACCTACTACTGGTGAAAGTCCTAATTTTGACATGTATCTGTGGTAGGGTAAATGTGGCAATTTTCAAACAATTTGCCACATTTGTGGCCAGGACATTGTTTTGTGGCAAAATAATATGTGTCACTATAGGGCTATTGATCCACTACATGCCATGGTAGATGTGCACATAAGGGCTAACTTACGACTGTAAATGTCGTGGATGCAGCACAATCGTGCCACAAGTTCCCAATGTGCACCTGAAAATCCAGCCTGTGATGTTTATGACATCACAATATGCTGCTTGCAAAGGATGATGATGTCACAGACAGAGGATTATAACTTCATCAGACATTATCGATCACAGAAGGACCAAGGAGCAAATATCCGGTTTCATGTAAATATCTTTAGAAATACCAAATGAGTGTATAATTCTACTGTACAAGACACTAGTGAGGCCCCATCTGCAGTATGGTGTACAGTTCTGGAGACCTTACTTACGTAAGGACATAGACAGGGTAGAGAAGGTTCAGAAGAGGGCAACAAAGATGGTACAGGGATTACATCTTAGGTCCTATGAGGACAGGTTGAAGGACCTGAATATGTACTCCCTGGAGGAGAGGAGGGAGAGAGGGGATATGATGGCGACATACAAGTACCTTACAGGGAGGAACAGGGTGCAGGAATACACTATTTTCCAGTAAAAAAGATGTTCCAGGACTAGAGGGCATGGGATGAAGTTGGAGGGAGGGCAATTTAGAGGAAACATGAGGAAGAATTTCTTCACAGAATGGGTGGTGGATAAATGGAACACCCTGCCAGAGGAAGTGGTGGGGGCTGAAACAATCACGGGATTTAAGAATGCGTGAGACAGACGTATGAGAATTCTGGATGTCAGGTGTAAGAGGCAACAGACTTCTAGGAAAACATAAAGCAAACTTACAAGCTCAGTTGGGCAGACTGGGTGGGCCATGGGCCCTTATCTGCCAATACTGTCTATGTATCTATGTAAATGCAGAATATGAATGACATATCAGCTATACACAGCCCCAAGAAAATAGTCTGACTGGCAAACATCTGATCAAAGCTTATAAAATTTCTAACATACCCTAAAGGCTATTGAATCTCCCATTGCTGTAGCCATCCTCTGATGTCAGCTGCAGGGGATTCTGGGATTTCTAGATAAACAGATGTCAGCTTGCAAGTCAGCATAATCAGTCTGATACAATCTACTTTAGAAAATGGGCTTTTTATTTGCTGAGCTCTGATTGGCTGGTACCCCTGCCAGGGGGGTACATTAACTTTCAATAGATGCCCAGCAAATAAAAACTTCCAGCACAAGACCCCTTCACCCACTGAAGAATCCTAGTGCCAACCCTGGTTCCTGACTGGCTTAAACCACATAATTTAAATTTAAAATTGCCGCCATTTTCTGCCCTCACTAAGCGACAGTAAAGACCAACTAGCCACACAGACAGACACGCACAACCCTGCCCACAACTCCAGTGCCCTATCCCCAAAACCTAGCCTATTTATTAAAAAAAAAAAAATTAAATTCACAGAGAAAAAAGCGATTCGGGCTGAGCATCGTAACACAAAATTAACTGCTGGCAAGATTACGTGACTCAGACATACAGAGCACCTATGCCCCTTCTCAGTAGTTTACCGCCTGTATCCCCAGTACCCTACTTAAAAAATAATCACCATCTTACAGTACAAGCGCGGCAGTACCTGCTGTATTTTTAGCTCCTCCATCTCCCTTTATTTTCACATGCTGCTCTGGGCTGAGCAATGGCGACTTTCAAAACAGATCCACGGTTGGCATTCACGTCTCCTCACTCGTCCGTGATGCCGCCTGTCTCATTTCTCCTTCCTGAGTTCTCCAACCCCACACATCAATCGCTGACTATAAAATGAATTTCCAAAAAAAGAAAACAACCCAAAACTGCACACAGAAATAAAAAAAAGAAATAAATTACTTTTTCGTTGAAACGGCTCTTTTACTTCCGGGTATGATGTCATCAACCACACCAAAGTAACACTGCATGTAATCAAGCACACCGAAGTAACGCTGCACCTCTAAATAATTAAATACATCACGCAGTATACATTTTTCAACCCCAATTAAAGTAAAGTCACTGCTGTTGACACAGTAAGTACAAACTCTGTGTGGGGGTGGGGCTAACTTCAAGATTCTAGTGGGGTAGTGGACAACTCTTAACTATATTTAAACATATTAAAAACGGACTATTTTTTCTCAAATTTCAAAAAAATGTTAAAATAAAACTTCATTTATTCACAACCAAATTAATACTATGTATCTTTATTTTTCAACAGTTAGCCCATTTTCTAAACGCAATAATGCCCTCCAGGGTGGGCGGTATGGGCAATACCGGACCGGCCAAGGGCTATAAGGCCCTCCGCCTGCGGCGTCGGGCCTCATCATGCCCCTGGCCAGTCCGGTATTGCCCAATACCGCCCACCCTGTTGGGCATTATTGCTTAAATACTGCAGAGAACAGCAAGTAAAAAAAAAGCTTTTGCATACAAAGTGCAAATTAGGACCTGCCCCACATTTGGTGTGGGCTGTTAGGGAAGACTGCTCCTCTTTAATTGTATTTGAATTTCATATTTTGAAGTTTTTCTGGATACTGGAAAATTGCTTTAAACATGGGTACCAAAGGGTTAAGTTGATGGCTTCTTTTCTCCACTGCAGGCTCTTCTTTTCTTATTGTCCCCCCAGCTCCCTATTGTCTGTAACTCAAGTGGCAGGTCAACCTGTCCTTTCTCATTTGATTCTGCAGGGACAAGTAATTTTGGAGGAGGGGAGAAGATGACCAGTCCTCTCTGACCTTTTCTCCTTCAATTTTGCTCCTCTGTTCTTCTCGGAGAAAGTGGCAATCATGCTAGGTGGAACTGACAAACTCATCCCTGTGTCACGCTGCTACATATACAATGGCCATGTCACTCGGCATCAATGAAGTGAGAGCTGATGGGATTACAAGTCCATAATAGCTGTAATCGGCTACAAGTCTGGAGCGTTTCTGCTACATTTGCCCTTTTCTTTTTCCTTGGGTGTGTTTCATTTTTAAGTTTTTTTTTTTGCACCACTTTGATCTTTTTGGTCTCATAATTTTAAATTATTTAATTTTGCTGGGTTTTTTTTGCTAAAAGAGACACATTTGAAACATTTTTAGTACATTTTCCTTAATAATTTGTTCTTGGTAGGCTATTAGATTTTGATGTTGAGCTTTTAAATTTCCCTTTTGGGAAGGGGATAACACAACTCAATGTTTGCTTTTTTTCAGACTTCTTAGGCAGTTGGAATGTAAACATTAACTAAAGGGTGGCTGATGCCTTCAAGAGAACTTAAATAAAACATAATATTTAGATACAATGCCGCTTATATTTCATATTAGTTCTGTATTTCTTCTTCCCATTATTTATTACCCGGGGTCATCTGTATGAAAACAGGATCTTTGCTCCTGAAGAGGTTATCTATTCCTGCTACTTTCTAACTACCTGAAGTCATAGAGCACTGCTTGTGACCTCACAGTTACTCCCATGGCAACAGATGATGTTGATGTTATAACAGAGGATTATGACTTGAAGTCAGAAGTAAGCTGCAGAGGCAGAGGAACTCAGTGACACAGATTGAGATATTCTAGCAGCTAAGAGCAACAGACGTCAGGCCCTGCTTGACATGTTGCAGGACTTCCTGTTGGTGCAGCTAGCCAGGGAACCCACTAAATAGGCTGCCATTCTCGATGTGGTACTCACCAACTTGGAAATGGTAGGGGAAGTGTGGGTTGGAGAACCACTGGAGCCCAGTGACCACAACGCCATATTGTTTGAACTGGCCAAGGATATCAGTAGACTCTCGTCAAAAGCTGTGGTTCTGTATTGCAAATGAACAGATGTTGATTAGATGAGAGAATTAGTCAAGGGCAAGTTCCTTGGAGTGGACAAAATCGGGGGTGAAGGAGAGGTGGGGAGAAATTAAAGGGACCATTCTCAAAGCAACCATTCAATGCTTGAGAATGTTTACCAAGGGGAATAAGCATAAGAGGCCAGTCTGGTTCTCCAAAAAGGTCAGGCTGGTTCTCCAAGAAGGCAAGGGAGGAAGTGAGGTCCAAAACAAGGGTCTTCATTGGCTGCAAGAAAAAAACAGGGGGATCAGGAATGAAGCAAATACCAGGTAAAGATGAAGGAGGCCAAGAAGTAGACAGGGGTGCAAAAGCAGACAAAGAGCTGATTATTGCAGAAGGGGTCAAAAGATGGAAAAAACAATTCTTCAGGTACATAAGGGAGAAAAGGAAGATGGGGGGGGGAATTGTTAGGCTGACGGGAGAGGGCAGCATAGTAGAAGAGGCTGAGCAGAAGGCAGCCATTCTATACAACCACTTCTGCTCAGTATTCACAGTGAAAGAGCTGGCCTATGCTGGAAAGTAGCATAAAGGCTGCTGCAAGGGGGACCCCAGAAATAGGACAGGTGGTAATTACAGGAGAAAGGGTTAGAAAAGGGCTCGCAGCCCTGAAAAGGGACAAGGCTCCTGGGTCAGATGGGATGCACCTGAGGATACTCGGGGAATTGGCATTAGAATTAGCTGAACAATGGTAGGGCTATTCAATAGCTCACTACAGTCGGGGGAGACATGGTGCTTCTCCACAAGGAGGGGACAGGGAGGAACCTGGAAATGATAGGCCTGTCAGTCTCATCTCCACTGTTGGTAAACCAATGGAGACACAAGTCAAAGAGGACCTAGTGGACTACCTGTAGAGAAATGGGCTCCAGGATAGTACGCAGCATGGGTTTGTGCCAGTGCCATACAGAAGGCTGTTGAAGAAATTAGAGGATCTGGGAGCAGCAAATAATCTAGCTAAATGGGTGGGAAGTTGGTTGGGGGAGACAGCAGAGGGTGGTAAATGGGGTCAAATGGGGAGAAAGAGAAGTCATGTGTGGGGTACCACAGGGGTCAGCCCTGGGACCAATCCTTTTCGGTATTTTCATCAGTGACACAGGAGAAGGAATATAGGGCAAGATGTGGCTCTGCAGATGACACTAAGCTCAGTGGCAGGGTAGACAGTGAGAAGAGGGTAAGGGAGTTGCCGAGGAACCTGCACAGGTTAGAGAGGTGGACCAAGGTCTGGCTGTTGAAATTCAACATGAATAAGTGCAAGGTGATGCATATAGGGAACAACAACCCCAGGAAGGAATATTAGATGGGAGGGGTTAAACTGGCCACTACTTCAGAGGAAAGTGACCTGGGGGGTCATCATAAACAACTCCCCTAAAGCAAACTAGCCAATTAAACAAGGCTTAAAACAAGGCAAACACAATGTTGGGGTGTAAGTGAAAAGGTTTCGACCCCATCTGGAGTACTGTGCCCAGTTCTGGAGTCCTCACCTGAGAAAAGAGAGACAGGGTGGAGAGAGTGTAGCATAGAGTAATCAAAATGATTCAGGGATAACAGGGCACATCCAATGAGGATCGACTTAGGGCACAGAACGTACAGTACTTGCTGGAGGCCAGAAGGAAGAGGAGAGACGTGATAAAGACGTTCAAGTTCCTCAAAGGAATAAACAAGGTAAACTGAGAGGAACAATTTACCAGGAATGGTGAGTCAAAAGAAGGGACATGAATGTAAGCTGGTGGGGAGGGGGGATTCAGGAGTGATGCTAGAAAGTTTTGTTTTACGAACTGCCCCCCAAGACTGAAGTAGAGAACAGGGAGGACCCAAGGAGAGAGAAATTTCCCAGGGTGCATATTAATAAAAGAAGCAGGGTGGTAGAAATTAAGGGAAATGGGAATGACAGCATTAAAAAGTGAGAGGGGGAAGGGGACAGCAAAAATGGAAAAGGGGGCTTAGGAAGCAGAATGGTAACAAAATCTGGAATGCCATGTGTACGAGTGCTAGATGTCTACGAGCTAAAATTATGGACCTGGAGGCCATCATGGCAGAGGCCGACCTTGATATTGTGGCCATTACTGAGTCATGGTGCACCAAATATCATGACTGGGACATGGCGATACCAGGCTATACTCAGCTCAGGAAGGACAGGGTGGGAAGAAAAAGAAGGGGTGTGGTGCTTTGTGAGAGGAAAGGCATAAAAGCAATGGAGATACAAGGAATCGGGGCTGGCAGAGGTACTGTGGGTCACCCTGGAGATGAGAAACGGAGTCATTGTTCACACTGTCATGATCTACAGACCTGCAGCACAGGGGGAGGATTTAGATAAGGTACTGGTGAAAGCCATTTTATTTATTTATTTATTTATTAGATTTTGTTTACTGGGTAAGCACACTAGACAAGGAATGCCTATTTTCAGGTGCAACCCAGGAGATTACAAGAGTAGATTTACAAGTAGAATGAGAACAATTATAACATAGTGAAACACAGGCATTGAACAGGGTGAAACAAATAAACAAGTACAGGATGATCAGATAAGCATATACATCAAGGTAAGAACATACAAGCAGTAGTAACAATTACATAGAAACATAGAATCCCTACCTAATGGATAAGCTGCAGATCCTAATTAACCAACAGCCTACTTCCTCCTACCCCCACTAGAATTGCCTTATGTCTGTCCCATGCATTCTTGAATTCCCCCACTGTTTTTGACTCTATGACCTCCTCAGGAAGGTTGTTCCAAGCATCTACAACCCTCTCTGTGAAGAAATACTTCCTCACATTACCTCTGAGCCGTTTCCCCCCTTTATCTTCAAATTGTGGTCCATTGTTCTTGCACATCTCTTTTTCTGAAAAATGCTACCCTCTTGGACTTTGTTGATTCCCTTGAGGTATTTGAAAGTTTCTATCATGTCCCCCTCTCCCTCCTTTCCTTGAGGCTATACATCATAAGCTCCTTTAGTCTTTCTTCATATGTCTTCTGGTGCAGACCCTGCACCATTTTCGTTGCCCTCCTCTGGACAGCCTCTACCCTGTCTATGTCTTTGCGGAGATGGGGTCTCCAGAACTGTACATAGTACTCCTCCAGATGTGGTCTTACCAACTGTCTGTACAGAGGGACAACAACTTCCTGTTTTCTACTGGTGATGCCACTCCCTATGCATCCCAGTATCCCCCCAGCCCTCCTTATTGCCTTCTCACACTGCTGGCCCACCTTTAGGTCATCTGATATGACTATCCCCAGGTCCTTTTCCATTTTTGTTGTTGTCAGTATCTCACCCCCCATTGTGTACTCTTCCCCTGGGTTTTTGTTTCCTAGGTGCATTACTTTGCACTTCTTTGCATTGAATCTACACTGCCATACATTTGACCATTCCTCCAACCTTGCCAAGTCCCTTTTCATCCTTTCCACCCCACCTTGCGTATCAACCCTGTTGCAGATCTTTGTGTCATCTGCAAAGAGACATGCTTTTCCTTCCAGTCCTTCTGCAATGTCACTTATAAAGACATTAGAAAGGACCGGCCCCAGTACTGAACCCTACGGTACCCCACTAGTAATCCCCCTTTCTTCACTGTGGATGCCATTTACTATTACCCTCTGTTTCCTGTTGTCCAGCCAGTGTTTTACCCAGGATTCCACCCTGTGACCCACTCCAAGGCTAGCTAATTTGTTTATTAATCTTTTGTGCGGGACTGTGTCAAATGCCTTGCTAAAGGCTGGGTAGGCCATGTCCACAGCCCCTCCCTGGTCTACCACTTTGGTCGCCCAGTCAAAGAAATCAATTAGATTTGTCTGACGTGAGTTTCCTGCTGTGAATCCCTGCTGCCTTGGGTCCTGCGCCCCACTGGCCTCTAGGTACTCAACAATTCTTTCCTTCAGAAGTGATTCCGTCATTTTCCCTACCACTGAGGTCAAACTGACAGGTCTATAGTTTCCTGCCTCTGTCTTGCTCCCACTTTTGTGAAGGGGGAATCACATCTGCCCTCCTCCAGTCCTCAGGTACACATGGGCTTTTAAGGTGGAATATTGGGTGGTTGTCCCAGTATAAGGATGATAAGTGCCGAGGTGCAGAAAACCATAAGAGTGGCTGGTTCCCCTATTTGAGCTCAGAGAAGGGGGTTAGGAACCAGGGAAGTGGATGGAGCACACATGGGTCCAAGCCAGGGCTGGAGGTACCAAGCATCCTAGGGACAGTTACAGGCTGAGGAAGACTTCAGGTGCGAACAGAGGGATCTCTTAAACATGAGATGGGTGGGACTACGTCTGATGGGCTCAGGTAGAATATTCCAGAATCTAGGGGCATAGACAGCAAAGGCACGATCACCTGCCAGAGTACAAGTTTTTGGGACAAGGAAGGGGGCAGGACAGCTAACCTGAGCTGGTATGATGGTAGAGCCGGTTGGAGGAGTTAGCACTGGCAAGATGGCAGAAAAGGGGGAGGTGCTGCTGGTGGGGGCTTCAGTCTGCCAGATGTAGATTACAGCCTCCCAGCTATAGCTTCCGCTAGAAGCAGAGGCATTCTGGAATCCCTGCATGGGGTGTTCCTCAGGTTACTATTCAGGCAGCCCATGCATGACTGGGAAAAAAATGGACCTGGTGCTCACTAACAGGGACAGTGTTGCAGAAATCAAGGTGGGAGGCTACCTGGGGACCAGTGATCACTATACAGTGATGCTGAACACAACAATGGCTGCAGAATTGAACCACACAAGGGTGAGGGTCCTGGACTTTAGGAAAGCAGATTTTAAAAAGATGAGTGAATGCCTCAGGGATGATCTGGTGGGGGGGGATAGCCTGGGTGGGGTGTAGGAGCAGTGGGAAAAGCTACAAGAGGGTATAGTGAAGGCAACAAACCTCTGCACCAAGCAAGGGAGCAAATGCAAGAGGAAAAAGAGACCACTATGGTTCTCAAAAGAAGTGCCTGAAAAGATAAAGGCTAAAAGAATAGCATTCAGAAGGTACAAGGAGATGCATAGGGAGGAGGAGAATAGGGAAGTGTATCATACAAAACAGAAGGAAGCAGGGAAAGCAGTAGGGAGCACAAAGGTGCAAACTGAGGAGAGACTAGCCTAGGTGGTAACAAGAGGGACAAGCCATTTTTTTAAGTATATAAGTGAAAAGAGGAAGACCATGGGAGGGATTGCAAGGTTAAGATGGGAAGGGTGGGCTGTGCTGATGGGGACTAGGAAAAGGCAGACATCCTGAACAAGCATTTTTGTTCAGTGTTCACAGAGGAAGAAGGGGGACACAAAAAAGTAACAGGTGCATTAGAAAGAGAGAGAGAGAGAGAGAGAGAGAGAGGTGGACACTAGTCCTTTTTTTGAGGAGAGAGTCCTGAAGGGACTCGTAAATCTGAAAGTGGACTATGAAATGGGGTCAGACCAGTTGCAGCCAAGGGTATCGAGGGAGCTCAGGGAAGCACTGACTGCACCTCTGATAATCCTATTTAACAACTCACTGGAAACAGGAGTGGTTCCGGAGGACTGGAGGAAGGCAGATGCAGCCCCACTTCACAAAAGTGGTAGCGAGGAGGAGGCTGGCAACTACAGACCAGTCAGCCTGACATCAGTGGTGGGAAAGGTAATGGAATAACTGCTGAAGGAAAGGATTATGGAATATCTTGAATACAACAGGATACAAGACCTGAGGTAGCATGAATTCACAAGGGGGAAGTAATCTCAAATAAATATGATAGATTTCTTTGATTGGGTGACCAGGGAATTAGATCACGGTGAAGCCGTGGACATGGCCTATGTAGATTTCAGTAAGGCTTTTGACACTGTTCCACGTATGAACATACGAAGAAGCCAACAGAAGAAGGCCATATGATATATACACAGGAGACACATAAGGAAGCTGGGCAGCTTAGGGGTGGGTCCAAAGATGGTAAACTGGGTATGAAATTGGTTAGGGAATAGGCGAAAGAGGATGGTGGTAAATGGAGTTCACTCCAGAGAAGTAAGGGTGACCAGTGGGGGTGCCTCAGGGATCAGAGCTAGAACTGGTCCTCTTTAATGTCTTTATAAGTGACATTGCAGAAGAACTGGAAAGGAAGGTCTGCCTCTTTGCAGATGACACCAAAATCTGCAATAGGGTGGACACCCAGGGTATGTGGAAAGAATGAGCAGAGACTTGAAAAAACTTGAGGAGTGGGCAAGGGTATGACAGCTAGGTTCCAATGTGAAAAAATGCAAAATAATGCACTTCGGGCACAGAAACCCGGGGGTGAATACAAAATGGGTGGAGAGGCAGTGACAACCATGAAACAGTAAAGAGTCCTTGGGGTAATCATATCTGATGACCTAAAGGTGAGCAGGCAGTGCCAAAAGGCAGTTGGGAGTGCTAGGGATGCTGGGGGCTCATAGGGAGGGGCATCACCAGCAGAAAGAGGAAGGTGTTGTTGCCTCCATATCGATCGCTGGTGAGACCCCACCTAGAGTACTGTGTCCAGTTCTGGAGACTACATCTCTGGAAGGACACAGACAGAGTGGAGGCTGTCCAGAGCAGGGTAACTAATGTGGTGGAGAGTCTTCATCAGAAGCCATACAAGGAGAGACTAAGGGACCTCAAAATGTACACCCTAGAAGACAGAAGGGAGACAGAGGTATGATAGAGACCTTAAGATACCTCATGGGAGTAAATGAAGTACAGCAGGGAAGTATTTTTCAGAAGAAAAGGTGCTCAAGAACAAGGGGACATGTTATGAAGCTGGGGTGGGTAGATTCAGGAAAGATGTGAGGAAGTACGTCTTCACAGAAAGAGTGGCGGATGCCTGGAGCAGTCTTACAACAGAGGTGTTGGTGGCAAAAATAATGGTGGGGTTCAAGAATGCATGGGAGAGGCATAAGAGAATCTCAGTAATGGAGAGGTAGGAGAAGGAGATGGATATCAAGTAGGGTCCATGGTGACACTGTAGGTAGGGAGGAATGAGCAGACTGAGTAGGTCAAGCAATCATTATCAGTCATCAAATTCTATGCTTCTATTTTTCTATGGTCCTTCCTATGTACATTCATTTTTATTTGACATTTTTGTCCAAGAAGAACACACTGATCTGCTCACCAAGAGAATGTGGCTTGATCAGTAGCCAAGTGTTGCCTGGGAATAAGCAAGGAGTGGAGATTGGTGAGGCAGAGATGGGTAGGCTGAGGTGGAGGAAAGTAGCATGAGAAAAGAGGCTAGGTAGTCAGGAATACAGCTGGTACAGCATTTAAAAGTCAGGAGAGCATGGTGCTTGAGTCGCCTATCCAGGAAAGACCAGATCAGACTGGAGTATAGACTGCAGTTGTGGGTTCGTGGGGAGCAGTTTAGATGAACAAGGTAAAAAGCATGGAAGAGGGTGTCTAATCCAGTTAGGGAGTATTTGGAACTGTAATGTCAGGGGAGTCAGCAGGATCTGGGAAAATGAAGGCCCAGGCATTTTGGAAGGGGTGGGTGGAGTTAGTGGCCAGCTGTGTTAAGGTAGAGTAGTCAAATTTTATAAACAAAAATAAAGGCCTAGGTTGTCAGGCTGCAGCCTGGTAATTCCACTAGCTATAGAAAAAGCCCCCATAGTCAAAGACAGGAAAACCATCTTGTGGGCAATCCCATGTCATGCAAATGCATGCGGTCTGATATTCAAACATTAGTGCAGGTGCTAATGCGGTTTGCACCTGCGCTATCCACGTATGCAGCTTATGCTGGGGGGCCATATACAGAGGTCCAGGTAGCGTGCCCCAAACACATTAGTGCTCAGGCACAAACATAACAGGGTGGCTGTACTACAGCTTCTCACCACAAATCGCCCATTACACCAGTAAGGTTGCAGTCCCCGACATCCTAGTGTCTAGTGGCACCCCTACTCCTGAACACCCTTTCCGTGTTTTGTGATCACATCTCTGGTGTCTAGTGCCACCCCTACCCCCCTGAACACCTGTGCCATGCAGTTAGTCACATCTTTGATGTATAGTGTCATCCCCACCGCACACCCTAAGCAGTCAACAGTGCAGCTCCCTGCGTCTAATGCCCCTCACTCTCTATACACCTGTGCCATTCACTTGGTCACATCCTTGGTGTCTAGTGGCACCCCCCCCCCAGCACCTGTGCACAACTAGACAGACTGCCCTAGTGTCCAGTAGTACCCTGCCCCCAAATTCCCATCAACAGATGTACTGCTAAGCCCTGGTGGTCCAGTATCCGCCACCTACCCTGCCTGCTCCCAGAACACCACCCATCCAACCCCCCCGTACCAGGGTGGCTAGGGATGTGACTGGAAATTTAGAATTCCTATATGACGACCAGCATAGTCCTCCTCTCACCTCCTAGGCTGGCTGCCACAGGGGCTGGCAATGAGCATGCATACAGTATACAGCATCGGGATTCCAATCACATCCCCAGGCACCCTGGGAAGGGAGGGTATTGGATGGATGGTGTTTTGGAAGCGGGTGGGATGGGTGGAGGGGTCAATGGACCACCAGTGCTTATCAGTACGTCTGTCAACAGGCATTCGGGGTGCGGGGTATACCTTTGGATACTAGGGTGGTCTGTCTGGTTGTACATGGGTAGCCATGGGGGTGAGGGTGCTGCTAGACACCAGGGATGTGACCAACTTAATGGCACAAGTCAAATGGGAGTGGGGGTGCCACTAGACACCAGGTAGTTGCACACTTCCATTAGCACTGGCATACAGGGTGGGAGCGGTGCCATTAGGACACCAGGGATGTGACTGATTGAATGGCACAGGTGTTCAGGAGGTGAGTGTTGCCACAAGACACCAGTGATATGTCATATGAACATGGGTTGAGTGTTCGGGGGTGGGGGTACCATTAGACACCAAAGATGTGACTGATTGAATGGCACAGGTTTTCAGGAGGTGGATGTTGCCACTAGACACCAGGGATATGTCATATGAACATGGGTTGGGTGTTCGGGGGGGTGGGTGTACCATTAGACACTAGGGATGTGCTCACATAATATGGGATGGGTGATCAGGGGTGGAGGGTGCCACTGGACACCAGGAATATGTACAATGACTGCAGGACAGGTGTTCAGGGGGGGTGCCACTAGACACCAGGGCTAGGTACAGGGGGGTAGGTATTCATGAAGTGGGGTACATTGTACACCAGGAATATGTACAATGACCATCGGATAGGTTTTCAGGGGGTAGGGTGTGCCACTTGACACCAGGGATGTGAGCCCATAACACAGGATGGGTGTTCAGAGGTGGGGTGTGCCACTAGACTCCAGGTGTGATGATGTCATACACAGAATGGGCACTAATGGGCTGCCGTTCACCATGCAAATGAGCCCATAACGTGCAAGCAAATGGTCCCTTAGTGTCTTGCATGCCCAATGGCCTCATTTGCATGTTGTGGCTGAATATCGGCCACCGGGTCTCAGCGCTATCTGTTCCAGGAGTACTATTCCTTGTGGGCTAGATATAGCCCAGGTCAATGTAGGGGCAGCGGGGTTTTGCTTACCACTGCATCAACACAGCTGATATTCAGTCAGATAGCACCAGTCTGCTATCCAACTGAATATAGTAGTCGCTGGGATGCACAGCACAAACCTTTGTACCATACTTGCACCTCCTGCAAAATATCTGGCCCATGACCTCCTAATTCCATATGCTACTTCTCATTGCCTGCCATCCCAAAATGTGGGCTTGTTATCTCCTCCTCAGTCCAGACCGAGATCTACAGGAGACCATTCATCTGCAGTTGCAGCTCCTGGTCTACAGAATTCTTTGCCTGTGAATATTAGATTTGCCTAATCACAATTTTTTTTTTTCCAAAGAGTTAACATCATTCCATTTTAAGCAGTCATTTTGGGAAGCCTGACAAATTTGCACTATCTCCTTGCATAATCTACTTCAGCTTTGTAATGCGCTCTGAGCCCCGGGGAAAGGCACAATGTAAATGTAATAAATAAATAAATTACTTTTCTCGTCTGTGGAATTTTGTTCAAACTAAATCATTTGCATTGAGAGAAATGATGGTATGTGAGACGCCAGTGCTGCCTTCTGAAATAATAGTCACATTGTGATGTAAATTAGGACAGGCTGAGTCTGAGGAAAGTCTTCATGTCCCAACGTGAATACGAGACATCGTTTTATACACGTTCAGAAATCAGTTTATTATTGGATGCCGGCAGTTTGTTCGTCTGTTTGCCATCCTTTTTTCTGGATGCAAGTCAAATGTATTTATCACATAAGCTTTTTGCTGCTACAGATTAAAAACAGCAGTGCACGCTAGTAAATAGATTGTAATTAAAATGTGACTTTGTTTTGATTTTGTTCTAAACAAATTCTGTTGAGAAAAGCTACACTGTTTGGGTGAAAAAATAGGATTAAAGTATTTGTGGCACTTTACCATGGACAAACCCCATTGGCATATAGTTCATATGTAAATATATGCATGTTAAAAATAAGAACCTTTCAGAACCTGAATAAGTTTACCTTTTCCTGTTTTGGACTTTATGGGGTCTATACACAAAGCTTTGGATTGCCAACATGCCATGTATCCGTGGCTTGTAGGCAACCCTAAGTCAGAATGCCACACAGCGGGGGTCCAGCAGGCCCCACACAGCATTCACGGCAGGGGTGCAAGCCTCTTGCACACATGATCCCCTGGCCAATCATGCAGCCACACACTGCAGGCAGTCTATGGGTGTGTCGGGAGGCGTGCCCACACTCCACCCCATTCACTAAGGCGAGGAGTGCTGGGCATAGGGGACACAGGATATGCAGCAGGAGCCCTGCCATATCTTTTACATGCCCCCCACAACTGCAGCGGGATGGGAACTCCCTCCAATCTGATGCCACACCCCACTAGGCTGACAGGTAGGGCTGGGTGCAGCCATTCGAGCACTTGCCCATGCCTTGTACGGAGTCCGGTCCTGCACTTTCCCAGAATCCCCGGTCATATGCAGCAGGGGATCCACTTTGGAACCCAGGATGCCTGCCTGTGACACCTGAACTGCTCCCCACGCAGCTGCACATTGGGGGATAGGACCACAGGCAGGCACCCTGGGGGGTGTGTGTGTTTATGCATAGTATGCCCCCTGTGCCTCTCTGCGGTTGCATAGCTGCATGGTCCAGGTACGTGCAAAACACACATACCCGGTGAGCCTTTGTGAATAGGTCCCTATATTAGGTACAACGACTCACCCTCTGCTATCACAGTAAATTTTATTTATTTATTGTAATATTCAAAAAGACCTTTGAGTCAGGGACTCGTTTACAAAGGTTCCACGTCATACATACAGGCACATGGAGTGGACTTGACGATACAGGATACAGAAAAACATTACAGCATATTAAGAGTTACAGGTAGTTACATAGATTGAGGTAGTTACATAAATGAGGTCACACTGCTGATAAGGTATAAAGAGGACTTGAACGAGAGACGTCAGTCTCCAGGTAAAGTACTGCCCTTCATATTGCACGTAATACTAGCAGGCAGAAACCTTCTAATGAGCAAATAGAAAAAGGAAAACACTTCAGAAATAAAAAGTAACAACTGACAACTTTTACCAACTTTAACTTTTTTGATTATTCACATTTTCTGCCAGCTTCTTTTGTACTACTAGCTCCTTAATACTGTTTAGCCTGTGAACTAGTCGTGGCTACAATCAGAGCGAAATGTGTGGTCGCTATAAAGAGACGCTGACATATCAAAAGGAACTCTGAAAGAACATCATTTTTTTATGCAATTCAATATAAATTTGATATATTTTCTGTATATTTTTGTTTCCATTTTTTCTTTATAACTGCTGGTATTAACAGGATCACTGTTCCCCTTTGCTTCCTCTGTTCTGCCTGCTTGTCTACATCGGGATCTGCTATCCTCTCTGTGTGATAACACGGTTTGTTGCTGTAGAAACAACTATGATGTCATAGACAGGGGATTGTGAACAAAGTCAGGTGTAGACCAACAGCCAGGGCAGATGAAGTCTAGGAGGCAGTGATCTTGGTGTCAAGTTAATATAGTGTACATTGTTATAATGAAAAGGGGGGAAGCATCATAAAGAAAAGAGATGCAACATATGCTAAAATCTGTCTAAACAGAATGTTGTTTTTTTTTTTTTTTTTTTTTTTTCAAACTGTTCAATGAGATGCCAGGTGCTCTTTAAAAGGAAATTGCATTTAACCTGCAAACCAGATCATATTCTGCGATTATAAAATGGGTTTAAAAATCCAGAAACCTGATTGACTGAGGAGCTCAAAAGCCAGTGTTGATATCACAGCACAGCAGCACTGGAAAATGATGCATGACTTCACTGACCTGTTTACATGAAGCACATACAGATGTATCAAGTCACCACAATTCATTTATTGCACTTATATATTTTTTTTAATGTAGCATCTACCATCTACTGGCCAAAGAGCAAAATTACAGTGGCAACAGGACTACTTTTTTTTTTCTCCCTTTTCTCCCTTTTTTCCTAACTTTTACTTATTTAAATTAAAAAATACATATTTCTTTACTAATCCTATGGATCCATTTCATAATCTCGGTAAGGCATTCTATTGTGTGCTTTGTGCTGGGACAATTGCACTTCTCAGGCAGTAGAAGCACTTGGCCTTTGGCTACAGACTTCAATCCACCAGAGACATGTACTTATCCAAGCGTAAAACATATCCTGGAGTACTTTATTGCTTAATTGTTCCATCTGTACTGAACTTTAAATTAATTCAGTGGGTGTGTCTGATGTACACACTGGTGATAATGACCATTTTAGAACTTTATGATCTATGTCTGTCTTCAGCTCTTACATTGCTGTCACAATGAATTTGTGTTCTAATATAGAACTCTGGGTTTGAAATGGACATACATTACATTGTACAATTCTAAAATTGTATTTATTACTAGTGTGTTGCTCAGAAACACCCACTGAGTTTAAAAAACTGCCCATATAGACTGAATAATAACAAAATGAGAACCAGTATTTAAAATCAGCTTCTACGGGAAAGAGTACCATACAGGTTCAATGGACTTCTCCAGTAAATAACCTTTATGAATGGCTAGTATTTTGATTTACATTGAGATGTGACTGATACGAAGAGCCTGTTTTTTTTTTTAATGAAAGCTTAAATCCTTTAGACAACAAATACTGTACATCCCTGGAACAGCTCAGCCAATTGTTCAGATCTGTGGAACGTGTGCATTTCTTGACTTGTGTTTTTTGTGTATTGGTCACAAAACCTTAACTCTGTCAATTCCTTCCAAAAAAAACAGAAAGTGAACTCTGAGACCCACTGTCCCAGAGAAACATTTGGCTTTGAACCTAGATTACATGATTTCATATGGGAAATTGCACATCCCAGTGCTATGCAGGGATTCCATACACCATTTAAGAATGTTTGGAACACATCTCAGCTGAAATCAATGCACACAACTAACTCTGGAATTTGTAGTTCCCCAAGATGTTACTGCTGTGGGACAAAGGTTACAAGTTCTCAGATGAAAAACTACAGTTCCCAGAATTAAGCAAAAAAAAAAAATACATCTGCAGTTTCCTATAAGACACATTCTGTGCACATTATTAACACATAAATAGCTCTCGTAAAATCAATGTGAAACCAGACACACTTTGTAACGTGTTTGTTACTATAAATAGCAATGTACAAGAAATAATTTTTTCTTTCAGAGATGGCAAAAAAGAAGGCAACTACAAAAAGTTGCGAATATTTGGCTTTCAGAAAAGAACCACTTCCCAAATCACCAGCACTATTTCTATAATTCATGCATTTAAAGGGGCAGTCTACATAATTAAATTAATAGTAACTTTTAAAAGTAGTGAGCTATCATGTCAAGTATCTGAAGTTTTTTTTTTTTGTTTTTTTTTTTTGCCATGTGCAGAACAGCACTCTACCTGGAGGCTTACATAGTCAGCTCTATTCCTCCTCATGTATCATCAGCATTGTGACCTCACTGATTGTGGCATCACGAGTAACCAGGAAGGGCCAGTTTCCTGCTACGTGACTGGTAACTCATGACACATGTTACCAATCAGGCTGCAGGGCTTGTGATGTAATAATGAGCAAGGTCACATGCTTACGATGTAGTGCAAGGAACAGAACTAGATACATGTGCTTCAGTATCCTGTGATAAGGGCATCTGCTACTGAGCACTTAGAAAAAGGGTGACTCAATAGCTGCACCTGTTCACAGGACTACTGGATGGGGGGCAAATATGGATATAGCGACATCCTTTCTAATGTCTTTATAAGTGACATTGTGGAGGGACTGGAGGGGGAAGGTATGTCTCTTTGCAGATGACACAAACATCTGCAACAGGGTTGATATGCAAGGTGGGGTGGAAAGGATGAAAAGAGACTTGGCAAGGTTGGAGGAATGGTCAAATGTATGGCAGCTTAGATTCAACGCAAAGAAGTGCAAAGTAATGCACCTGGGAAACAAAAACCCAGGACAAGAGTACACAATGGGGGTGAGATACTGACAACAACAAAAATGGAAAGGGACCTGGGGGTAGTCGTATCAGACGACCTAAAGGTGGGCAAGCAATGTGAGAGGGCAGTGAGGAGGGCTGGAGGGATACTGGGATGCATAGGGAGAGGCATCAACAGTAGAAAACAGGAAGTTGTTGTCCCTCTGTACAGATAGTTGGTAAGACCACATCTGGATTACTGTGTACAGTTCTGGAGACCCCATCTCCACAAAGACATAGACAGGGTGGAGGCTGTCCAGAGAAGGGCAACCAAAATGGTGCAGGGTCTGCACCAGAAGACATATGAAGAAAGACTAAAGGAGCTTAAGATGTATAGCCTCGAGGAAAGGAAGGAGAGGAGGGACATGACAGAAACTTTCAAATACCTCAAGGGAATCAACAAAGTCCAAGAGGGTAGCATCTTTCAGAAAAAGAGATGTGCAAGAACAAGGGGGCACAATTTGAAGATAGAGGGGATGGCTCAGAGGTAATGTGAGGAAGTATTTCTTTACAGAGAGGGTTGTAGATGCATGGAACAGCCTTCCTGAGGAGGTCATAGAGTCAAAAACAGTGGGGGAATTCAAGAATGCATGGGACAGACATAAGGCAGTTCTAGTGGGGGGTAGGAGGAAGTAGGCTGTTGGTTAACTAGGATCTGCAGCTTATCCATTAGGTAGGGAAATGGGCAGAGTAGGTGGGCCAAGTGGTCCTCATCTGCCATCAAATTCTATGTTTCTATATGTACACACGTGTGGGGGAGCGAGCATGCCCTGCGACGGGCGAAAGGGATGGGAGGGTTTGTGAGGCATACTGTGGGGGTGGGTTGCCGAGCTGGCCCTGTGGTATGGTGGGTGGCTGGCAGGCTAGGGTTGTGAGGGTGCAGGGTTCATTTCTGGGTGTGCGTTTGTTTTGTTGTGCGCCTGGATTAAAAAAATGTTCCCGGTTTTTCACCCCCCCCCGACATGCACCCCTGAAGTTAAGAATCCTTTAGTAGGGGAGTGTGGGGGCACAGCCCCCTGCATAAACAAAAAAATTAGAAGTCCTCTGCACCTTTTTGCTGTGTGCTGGTAGTGAACATTGGCGAAATGGATTTTCACTGATGTACATTCGCCCTAACAGCGATCGCCTTTCCAGGATCGCCGTTATCACATAGAACCATGGGCTTCCAGGTAAAGCACTGCTTTTTCACATCACACCCAATACTGTTAGGTAGAAAACCATCTGATGAGCACATTTAAAAAGGAAAATAGTTCAGAAATAGAAAGTAGTACGAGGCTGCCTTTAAAAATCGGTAACGTTTTCTGTCTGCTATATTTTGCTGCTACCAGTTCTTTAATATACTTTATCACACTTGACTATAACACAAGTAGCACACCAGTGGCTATCACATATATTTTAACACTTGCACTGCAAAATAAAAACAATTACAGTACAAAATAGGAGGGAGTAGTGAAGTATGCAGACTACTCTCACTCCAAAACCCTACCTGGCAGTTTTACATATGGTTCGGTGACAACAATAAACATTGCTCTGAAATGAATGTGGCTAAATCAGTATATTCTTACAGTTCATGTGTTTTCTGTCAAACTAACAAACCAGAAATACTATAAATACTTATTATGCATATGGAATATTTCTGTTAATGCATGAATGCATTCTTTCTTGCTTGTGTCACGGGATTACTTTAAAGCAGCAGTACTAAATAACTAGAAAGTGTTCATATCTTCCCAGATTTTTGCACTGCCTGATAGTTTAAATTTTCAGATTTAACATTTGCTGTTTACTACTGCTTCCTGATAATTGGTTCCATTGATTTTTAATACATTTATAATGTTGTGTGGATCCACAGAAAATATGGCGACCCCCATACCATTTCCTGTTTCCCACCCTTTGTTTACATTGCTTGTCCTATAAACACTCAGCAGACAAAGGAAAGGGTGATGCATTCCAGTCACATCAGACTGAATAACCAATGAGAGAATGGCACCACCACATTTTCCTCAGACTCCAGTGTGGCGCTCCTGGCAAGGATCCGTGTTAAACTGTCAGAAAAAATAAAGACTATAAAGAGAACAAAAAACAATTAAATGCAAATGATTCAAGTTTTGTCAATTGTAGCACTCATTTGACATAACAATTGTAAAAAGAACACTTTTGTTAACTAGTAGTGCTGTTTTACGAACTATATTTATGGGCACCATTAAAAAAATATTTCTGCACAGGCGCAGAATGGAAGAACCTGTTTTTGAATATAAGGCATTCCACTGCAACCAATTAGTGGCTTTGGTGGAGACATAGACAAAACATTACATTATATAATGAATGCATTAAATAGTTCACAGTGCAATGCAGCACGAAATGTATTACAAATATTGCACAGAACAGTGCAATAATACATCTATTAAAAATAATGCTGTTTTTTTATTTATTTCAACCATGTACTGTACTGTATACACTGTATATACTTTTTCTTCCTTGTATATTATTGCTTTTTGTATACCTGCTTCTGTACTGTACTGTACTTTGATGTATTCATGACCAGGTCCACCTTGCAAATGAGCCTTGCTCAATGGTGCCCACCTGGATAAATAAAGATTTTGATTGATTGATTGAAATATATCACTGTGTAACGTAATAATACATGCATTCAAAATATTACACAGTGCAATACAATAATAACTGTGTTGAAAAGATTATACAGTGCAGTGATTCAGGGAGAACCAAACCAGTTCTGCATGGTATTCCAGTGCCATCCTCATTCTCATCACGACTATCTTGGGTTCAGAAAAAAAATACTTTATGTGTATGTCACTATATGCAAAACAATTGTAACACATTTCTACAGACATACGCTTTAAAATCTACTATTTCAGTCTGCTAAATACACCGCATGCTACTTCCGAATGCTATTCTCTAAAGCAAACAGTTTGGTATGATGTCACATAAGCTATGTCAAGTAGTTTACACCACCAGGGAGGAAATATAGAAATGTATGTAGCACCAATATGAATAAACCATTCTCTGAAGGAGGGCTATCATACACACACTAAATTGGATGTAATGTATCATTTTAAGAAAGTGGGATATGCTTTCAGAAAATCACTTTCTCATTTTTCACGGCACCACCAGTTTGTATTCCTTTTATGACGGTCTGTTGAATTGTCTTAGTACCAACTATCTTTAGAAAGCTTGGCTAGAAAAGGTGGCTTCTTCCTGGGAAGTAACTTAGGTCAGACAGCCCTCATCCTTAAACACTGCTGATGTCGCACTGCACGTCCTACATAAAATCAATACCACTGTAGTGGTGTTTCAGCAGCCTACTGGGGGGAAAAAGTATTATCACTCAGTAGAACCTCAGACTGAGTACATGTGCCTTCAAACCAAAAAAAATAGGAAAGTTGAAGGGCTCTTTCATTTGCCTCTCCTCCCTCTTATATTGTGCTTTTCTTTCTTTCTTTTTTTTTTAACATGCAAGCGAAACCAAACAAAACAAAAAACAGAACAAAAAAAATTATGCGGCTCAGCATGGATATTATCATTTGAAAAGATTCTGTTGCTGTGTTTTTGTCCCCGGGTGATGAAAATGAAATTGTCTGATGTGCGTGCCGTGTTAGATTTACCTTTGCAGGGTTCACCCACAATCAGTGGAGAGGGTCATGCCACAATATGTCATTTCACAGCTTCATCACACCAGCTCCAATTTACACGAGGAGGTATTATGCATTTCAAAGGAACCCCTGCGCGTGGCTCCTGTTGCTGATCTATATCACAGCTCCTCTGAGGGAAGATTAGTTCAGCTGCAAGCGCTACCAGACTTATTTGTTTATTATTATTATATAATGCTTCTTTACTTTTTAAAGATAAAGTGGCCCCAACACTCCCCCCCCCCCTCCATTTTAGGATGTTAGTTTTAAACTGCTTATCCCAAACTTAAAACAACGGTTGTGGTCCCCTTCAAGGAAACCTGCTCACTAGAGGCTCCCGTGTGTGCTAGGCTTATAGCAAGAAATCTCCATTTAAATGCAAATTTGAGTTTTAGCCTGGGACCACTGAAAAGCTTCCTGGGGAAACACTAGGGAAATGAAACTACAAAATTCAAATAGCTGACAGCAGTCCAACAGCCCACGGAAAACGACTGCTTTGCGAAGCTCTCCAGAAGCCTGGATTCTCAACAATATCTCAGATCTGTTGCAAGCCGTGTTTTGAGGGCCATGTTGAATCTCAGTTGGTCTCATTTTCTTAGTCCTCATCCACTTCACTGCACCCCAAGGCAAAATCCACCCCCAAAAAAGCAGAAGCTGATAATGGCTGTCCAACTCTGGTTTTTTTATGCATTTACTGCCTTAGTCACAATTTCACCATGAAGAAGCCAAACCTCATGTTTTTTCCAAGTTAGAAGTTTGTATACAGAACATAAGGTAAAGTATAGCTGAACATAAGGTAAAGTATAGCTCTATAATTTTCATTGGCCTAGAGTGAGACAGTTTCTGTGCTTTAATCAATCCCCCACACACTACCTTATCTAAATTGAACTAAAACAGTCAACTTTACAGTTTGCAGGGTTTCAGTCCACCCAGCTATAAAAATTGGCAACAGCAGGACCCAACTGAAACTGAGATATTGCGTCTCACTTGGGAATCCTGGATAAATAAATTGTAAACAAGATAAATAAATAAAATAGTAGTAGATTACAAATAACAGTATAGCAGATTACCGCCATCAGAACAAAATCTGGCTGATAAGCATCAGACTGCAGGGCCACATGTGACTGGAATACCCCCACCCAACACACACACACACGCTTTCCTATGGAACATAATTAAGTTATTTAGGCAATAAGGCTAGACAGGGTGTGCTTTATGCCAATATAGTGGCCTACCTTGGGTGGGCTGATGCGTAAGGCCAAAGGCAGAATGCTTCCACCACCATAGAAGTGATGTTATCCCATTCCCAGGAGAAACCACACCCTGGAGTGCCTTACTGCGATTCTGAAATGGGTCTCTTAGGATTAGTAAAAAGTAGTTCTATTGAGCCATTGTAATTTTGCTGTTTGGTCAGTAGATAGCAGATGCTGCATATAAGTAAGTGGATTGAGGTATAGTACTATAATACAACTGTGCCTGCTTGACGTAAACAGGTCAGTGAGATCACAGATCTTCTTCCAGGACAGTTGTGCTAGGATACCAGCACTGAGTTCTGAGTACCTCAGCCAATCAGGTTTCTGAATTTTTCATACCAATTTCATAATTTTGCATCAAATCTCTGTTGAGGGAACACTTGAAAACATTAAGTAGTGATTGCCCTTAACTGTAACTCCTGTATTATACGTAAGTGCAAATGTGAACTCTTTATAAACTGCCACAGCCTTGTGTCTCTCCCAGTACCTCACTAAAAATTAGATGTTATTATCTCATATAGGTTCTGCCAATATCCTCGAACTGGCAGACTCTGTATGAGGTACAGATATAGAGGTCTGATAATACCCTCTAATTGTCAGAACCTGTATGTTATTATCTAATGCAGATTCTGCCAAATACAGGGTATTGCTAGTTTTTTGACTGGGGAATCCTGAGGAAAGGGATACATATATAAACTAAATAATATATCACTTGCCTGATGTTGGAGTCCTGCCACGAATCCTGCAGCACTTTTCTCCCCCTTTTTGGAGATTGTAATTGTCCTCATAGCTACCTCTTACACTGCAGTGCTAGGAGAGACTGGTGATGTCATGCCAAAGAGAGGGGCATCATTAGACATTGTAGCAGTAGTGCTATGGAGGGCCCCAACTCGCACCATGGGCTCCCCTTTCCTATCAGCACTGCCCAGTTGTGTCCCTCTGTGGTAGTGGGATTAGGTCCTGGAGTAAGAACACCACCACTATTTCCATTTGGACCACTAGGAGACAGAACAGGCTGTTCCACCCTTCCTGTAGTTGCCTGGTGTTGCTGTGATCATGACCAGAGCCAAGGGAAGAGCCCCTCTGACCAGCAGCCAGACCTTCAGCCACTTCTTGGTTCAGAAGAGCCAGTTTTTCCTTAAAACAACATACTGATATGCTGCCCAATGCTCCAGTGGTAGTGTGACACACTTCTGTGCTGCTGACCCAGGTCTGGAAGCAGACCTGGGGAGCCGGAATCGATGCAGTCAGGGCTGGGGGGTGGTACTGAACTGCCAATGGCAATGTGAGCCCGACAGGGGTGGAAGACAGCAATCCCTTCCTGCTGGCCGGGCTGCCTGCTCCCTCGCAGAGGGGCAGTGCATGTAGCCAAAACATGTCGGTAGGTCAGACTGGGCAGACTGGATGACCAATGGTCATTTTCTGCCAACATATTCCAGGTTTCCATATTTTTCGATGAGGCCAACACTAGGCTTGCCAACATCAGAGGGTTTTAGAAGATAAAAATACCTTGGAGAAAACATAGAAACATAGAATTTGACGGCAGATAAGGACCGCTTGGCCCACCCAGTCTGCCCATTTCCCTACCTAATGGATAAGCTGCAGATCCTAGTTAACCAGCAGCCTACTTCTTTCTACCCCATCCCCTAGAATTGCCTTATGACTGTCCCATGCATGCTTGAATTCAACCACTGTTTTTGACTCCACAACCTCCTCCAGAAGGTTGTTCCATGCATCCACAACCCTCTCAGTGAAAAAATACTTCCTTAAGTTACCTCCGAGCCGCCCCCCCCATCTTCAAATTGTGCCCCCTTGTTCTTGCACACCTCTTTTTTTGAAAGATGCTACCCTCTTGGACTTTGTTGATTCCCTTGAGGTACTAGAAAGTTTCTATCATGTCCCCCCTCTCCCTCCTTTCCTCGAGGCTATACATATCAAGCTCCTTTAGTCTCTCTTCATATGTCTTCTGGTGCAGACCCTGCATCATTTTAGTTGCCCTTCTCTGGACAGCTTCCATCTTGTCTATGTCCTTGCGGAGATTGGGTCTCCAGAACTGCACACAGTACTCCAGATGGGGTCTCACCAGCTGTCTGTACAGAGGGATAAAAACTTATTGTTTTCTACTGGTGATGCCTCTCCCTATGCATCCCAGTATCCCCCCAGCCCTCCTTACTGCCCTCTCACATTGTTTGCCCACCTTTAAGTCATCTGATATGACTACCCCAGGTCCCTTTCCATTTTTGTTGTCGTTAGTATCTCACCCTTATTGTGTACTCTTCCCTGGTTTTGTTCCCTATGTGCATTACCTTGCACTTCTTAGCATTAAATCTAAGCTGCCATACATTTGACCATTCCTCTAACCTTGCCAAGTCCTTCTCATCCTTTCCACCCCACCTTGTGCATCAACTCTGTTGCAGATCTTTGTGTCATCTGCAAAGAGACATACTTTTCCTTCCAGTCCCTCTGCAATGTCGCTTATAAAGATATTGAAGAGGACCGGCCTAATACTGAACCTCTGCGGCACCCCACTAGTAACCCCCTTTCTTCAGAGTGGACTTCATTTACTATTACCTCTGTGTCCTATTCTCCAGCCACTTCTTACCCAGGCTATCATCTTGGGACCCACTCCCAGGCTGGCTAGCTTGTATATTAATCTTTGTGTGGGACTGAGTCAAATGCCTTGCTAAAGTCTAGGTAGGCCATGTCCACAGCCCCTCCCTGATCTACTACTTTGGTCACCCAGTCAAAGAAATCTATTAGATTCATCTGGCATGACCTTCCTGCTGTGAACCCATGCTGCCTTGGGTTCTGTACCCCTCTGGCCTCTAGGTACTCGACAATTCTTTCCTTCAGAAGTGATTCCATCATTTTCCCTATCACTGAGGTTAAACTAACAGGTCTGTAGTTTCCTGCTTCTGCCCTGCTCCCACTTTTGTGAAGAGAAATCGTATCTGCCCTCCTCCAGTCCTCAGGTACCACCCCATCCTCCCATGATTTGTTTAAGAGGGTAGTCAGTGGTGTCACTAGTTCTACCCTTAGTTTTTTTAGAATTCTGGGATGAATCCCATCAGGCCCCATTGCTTTGTCCACCTTCAGTTTTAAGAGTTCTCTCAGAACCCTTTCTTCTGTAAATGGGCTGGTATCAACTTCTGTATCCAGAGTGTTTCTACTGTTTGTTTTAGGTACCTCCCTCTTCATTTGTAAATACTGAGCAAAAATATTTGTTTAGTATCTCTGCCTTTTCACAGTCACCCTCTGCCCACCCCTCCCGTTTATTAAGCCTCACTATCCCTCCTTAGTCTTCCTTCGCTCCTGATGTACCTAAAAGGTTTATCCCCTTAACTGAGTTAGCTATCTTTTCCTCAGTTAGGGCCTTTGCTGTTCTGACTGCCTTCCCAGCTTCCTTTTGCTTTAACTGATACAATTCTCTGTCCTGCTCCTTCTGTGATTCCTTGTACTTTCTGAATGCTTTCTTTTTCTCTTGAACCTTCACTGCCACCTCCTTTGAGAACCATAATGGTTTCTTACATCGTTTTGTTTTGTTTATTTGCTTCACACAAAGGCTTGTTACCTCTGTGATGGCAGTTTTTATTATTCCCCATTGTTCTTCCACCCCTTCTTCCTGCCCATTTGCTAGTGCACCCCAGCTGTTGACCAAATGACAACTGAGGTTCCTTCAGCCATAACAGGATATACCCTGGCATTAGGGTATATCCTTGAAAGGCAAAAAATTAAAATGGACGCAAACAAAAAAATAAAACTTGGTGAGCTAGGATGCACAAACTTTCCCACCCATTGACGCATCCTCGTTTCTGTGTTTTGTACATTCTTAAAAGACAGGCAGCTGGCAAGGAATAACAACAAATATAGGGAAAAAAAAGAAACGTATTTATAGGGGACTTTATAACAGAGCTGCAGGCTGAGCTCAATAGTTCACATACTGGCTCTTTGACTACTTTCAGACCAAACCGAACTTGAGGGTAAAATTACAGACTAAAGTTTGACCCGGTTCAAGCTGGCCAAAAAAAGGTCAATCTTTAAGTTACAATTTGGGTTCATTCATTATGAAATAACAAAATGACTACCCAGCCCCAATAATGGCAAAATAAAGCAAAAAACAAAACAGAGCCCTCCACCCTCACACTGAATCATCCATCACCCCCATCCCTCAATCTTCATACTTTTTCAGTGTTGAGGGGGCCTAGCCCCATGAATCCAGCTGCTCCCCTTGCCACTGCCAGTTCTGACAGGGTCCATCTTGTTTGCTTGTTCTGTCAGTGCATTGCTACCCCACGCCAACCAGTGCAACCCCTACCTACCATGTCCTGCTCTAGCAGCCCTGATACGGAGATAATGTTGTTGCTGTTGCTCAGGGATAGTTTGAGCAGGTGCCTTTGTGTCTCAAAGCCTACTGTCTGATTCCCAGCAAGGGGCCATTGTGTGTCTGTCCAGCAGACAGGCCAAACAGAACACAGACTCCGGCTGACACCCTGCCTATTCCAACAGATACTGTACATAAGAACAGTAAATGTCCATACAGACTTTTTTATTCTACCAACCCTATGTCATCCATCCTCAGAGTAGGCCACCATCCAGATGCAGTTGGACTGGCCCACCAGGATAGTTGGAAATTTCTAGGATCCCCCCCCCCCATTTGGGTACCTGGCCACCTTCTAAACTCTAAAAATCTTTCCATTTATCATCTATTTTCTAATTAAATGTGATATTTTTAGATACAGTGAGTAGATGTCCCCTGCTGCTTTTGCTGGTGGGCCAGTGTAACAACTTTTCAGGTTGGCCCCCTGTACCCCAGTTCATCCCTGCATCCAGATCCTCCACTAGTGAGGCCATGTGCGCTTCTGCTTCACCACTGACTTGCCCCTGTAGTGGGGCTCTGGGCAATCCTCCCCCCAATGAGCATTAGAATCCACCGTCGGACTGCTGGAAGGCATCATGGTGTGAGGCACAAGTGTAATGGCACTGTCATTGAGACACAGGCTGATGCTTTGTCCCTTATTTTTCTTTCTTCTTTCTTTCCTTCCTTCCACCTGACCATTAAAATCATGCTCCCTGTCCTGTCACAGGGGGTCGCTGCAGTGCCGGACCCAGTGCTATCTCATCCATGGGCTGGGAAGTACTGCTGTCAACAACATTGCTTCCCAACCTCAATAACTCTCACATCCTGACTCCACTCCAAAACCCAGGTTTCTGGCAGGACACCACAATGCACTGTCAATGGGCATTCCTCCAGTTGATGTTACCTGTTAGTATGCCCAGCAATCTAAGCTGTCATGGTAACCCTTTGTGTCCTGGTAAGCAGGACACAGAGGATTATGGTAAATGGCACCTTGTCCCAAGAGGGAAAGGTGTCAAGTGGTGTGCTGCAGGGGTCAATACTAGGTCCCATCCTTTTCAACATAGTCATCAGTGACATCACTAAAGAACTGAACGTGAAAGTCTGCCTCTTTGCAGATGATATGAAGCTCTTCAACAGGGTGGATCCACAGAAAGGGATCGCAGAAATGGAAGCAGAACTCAGGATGCTAGAGGAATGGGCCAGGAACTGGCAGTTGAGATTCAGTGCCAAAAAATGTAAAGTCATGCACTTGGGTAGAAGGAACCCATGCATGAAGTATGTCCTGGAGGCGAAGCTACTAGAAGAAACAAAGCTGGAACGGGATCTTGGTGTCATGATCTGAAATAATTTAAAGGTAGGAAAGCAATGTGAAAAAGTGGCACTAAAGGCAAGCAGTATCCTTGGATGTATTGGTAGGGGTATTACCAGTAGGAAGCGTGATGTAATCCTCCTGCTGTATAGGTCCCTGGTGAGATCTCACTGGGAGTACTGTGTGCAGTTCTGGAGACCTCAACTAAAAAAGGACATAGACCGTCTGGAAACCATGCAGAGATATGACACCAAAATGGTGCAGAGTCTGCACCATGAAACGTATGAAGCTAAGCTCAGCCAGCTAAATTTATTCTCCCTTGGGCAGAGGAGGAACAGAGGATACATGATTAAGACATTTAAATTTGTTAAAGGGATCAACACAGTACAAACCAGGAACTTCTTCTGGGAAAACAGGGCTGCACATACTAGGGGACACAACATGCGCCTGGTGGGAGGTAAATTCAAAACAAATGTTAGGAAGTACTTTTTCACAGAGAGGGTGGTGGACCCTTGGAACAGCCTGCCACTGGAGGTAGTGGCAGCCAAGCCAGTCACTGAATTCAAACAGGCAAGGGGTAGACAGTATAGTCACCTTAGCAAGACAAATTGATAGTGGGGGGGTAGAAAACCCAGGCAGACTAGCTGTACTACACGGTCTCCTTTCTGCTGGCAAATTCTTATGTTCTTATTGCTGACTGATGTGGACTGATATATTGTTTGCTTGTACTCCCCTCCCCTGGGTCACACCTTGAAATGAGCCTCAGCTCAGTGTGCCTTTCCCAGTCACCAATTTTCAATAAATAAATAAACCCTTGTAGCACAGTAATTTAAAGCAGCAGTATCTCCTAGTTGGGAAAAATTGCATCATATCATTTAGCAGCAAAAAATGCATGTATGACATCCCTAGATTCATCATCTGTGTATTTTTAATTCAGTCAAGTATTTCTAAAATAGCTTTTATAGCAAATGTTGTAATTAATGACACAAGATGTTAACGATGTCCATCACACCCCACTGAGGTAACTCTTTGAGTGTACTTACCAGATTCATACAGTAGATGTACAGTATTAAGATGGTGCTACCCCAAGTGTCTGATGGTTAACAGCATAGCACCACACCAAGATATTTCATTTTTTCATGATGAGCATGGCACGGGAATTAAAAAAATAAAATTCAAAATCCCATATTGGTTCAGGAATGGAAAAGAATGAAAGAAAAAAAAAGTGAGCATAATGATGGTTTTGCCAGAAATTCATTATTGCTGAAAAAAACAACAACACGGTAACTAACAAATACTGCTGCTTTAAGGTTGGAAGGGACTCTAGGTACATCAGGTCCCCCTCCCCTACTTTCAAGGTCCATCAGATCCAAACCCCCTCCTCCCCCACTTCATAAGAAGGGACTGATAAGTATGCTGTGCAGACATATTTAAATTTAGGTCCACTGAGACCAGGACAGTCCCTTTTTCAGGGGTGACATATACTAATTTATGGAGATTCCCCACTCAGCCTGGGAGGTGGGAAGCAGAACTGTATGTAGGGCTCACAGTATATCAAAGTTCAAGATCAAACACAAAGCGGGGAAGCAAGAATGTGAACCAAGCTGGCCCTAGGGGGCTTCATATTCTTGAAATTGTTCAGCCTTCCATTTACTACTGCTTATAGATACATGGCAGATAAGGCCATGCTCTGTAATGCTAAAAACCCATTTGTATCAAATATATAAGCAAAACGTTGTTGGCTACCTCCATCAAAGTGAAACCAAAAAGTAGAATTTTGCCTAAAATATTGTGCCATTTGCTGTGTTCACCTGTGCTGATTATACAAGGAATTGCTTCTGCTTTTCAGGTTTACTTTTAAAATCATTGTATTAACGCAATAAACCTTTTAGAAGTAGGCATTACTATCCCATAAGGCCCACCTGTGGCCAGAAGTTCCCACAGCAATCCCGTCAGGACCTCACCTTACTCAAAATAAGTCATACAGTGGTAATAAATACGCAGCAGATCAGGATAAAGTGTTTTAAACAGTACAAATGTCCCTGCATTGTTTACTGTGAGATCATGGTGTGTCACATACAAGCAAGTAAAACTGTCTCCTATCTGGGTCATGGAAAGGAAAGGGATTTGGTTTTATATAGTGTCTTTCATTCAGCCTGTATCCCAAAGCACTTTACGATCCAGGAGAGGGAGGGGAGAGAGTAATGGGTGATTCATACAGCACAGAGAAAGATTACAGGGGGCAGCTGTTAAGCACAGGGAACTTAAGTAACTTGCTCAGGGTCAAACACTGAATAAGCAGCAGTTGTGGGATTCAAATCCAGATCTCCAGGGACAGATTTTAAAAAGAAGACAAATTGTGCTTGTGTGATAAAAAAAATGTTGTGCTTGACAGGGTGTCCACACGTAATTGCAGTTTTTGACATGTAGTGGGTGTGGTGGGGTTGGGGTAAGGGCGTCAAAAGATGGGAAGTGTGTATATTTTTGAAAAGTTTGCCCTTTTGTAACCTTTTTCACATTTTACTGCCGGTTAAGCAAATGTTTTTTGTACAAGTGCTGCGATGTTTGGTATTACGAAGGTTTGCATGCATGCAAAAACAAAACATGCCGCTGCGCACAAAAAAAAAAATACTGAAAACAGCATTTTTGTCAGTGCAGGGATTTTTCTCTACACTGGCTAGTTGCGCAAGGAGATTAAGGCCCTGGACCCCATGTTTATAGCTCTGCACTACAACTGCTAGGCCAAACAGCTTGTGTGATCCTGTTAGCCCACCAGAACCTGGATGGTTTGGAAAATGTGTGGAATAGATACAGGTAAAAGGTTTTACCACCAACTTTGTTACATCAGTTCTATCCTCTGACTAACAGAGCTACTCATCCAGGCCAGGTTCAAATGTAAAATCATATGATCTCTCTCCTGTCAACCTTAGACACGTAAAATATCTTGCTTTTTAACCCACCCCCCAAAAAAAAAAAAACACACACACGCACACACACACACATAACAGTATAGGTAGCTTATTAATACCTTTTTTTTTTACAAACTTGTCTCTAACTTCAAAGTACAGTCCCTGCAGTTTCCTGCAGCCATGTCCATTCCAGTAAAAACATGACCGCAGACTGTTTATTAAAATCTTTACACTGACTGTATGTCTCCAGCTGATCCCCACTTTGTAAGTAACTGCCATTTAAAAGGTGTCAAGCCTCTGATTCAAATTAATAGGCTGTCTGCCCATTCATTTTCAATGGTGACCCAGTGTCACCTCTCATGAACACTAAGCAGGGATTACAATATAGAGAAATTAAAAGATTCTAATAACCAGACCCTGTTTAATAAATCATTCATTGCTTCGGTCTCACCTTAGAACAGCTTTCACTAAAACTGCGCAAACTGGCAGCCTCCCATTAAAATGAAGAAGCTGTCTGCCCTGTTCATTTCTCAGAGGGGATCCCAGTGTCTAGCCAGGTGACTACAGGAAATTGTGTTCATAATAGCTTTATTTTAAGAGCACCCATCCTGTCCACTACCTAACCCATCAGAAATTAGCTACAGTATCAGAGGGGTGAGATGTGGAGAAAGTCATCTCCATATATCAGCCCTGTCTAGCTGTGGCTTTACGGAATGCTAATAAATTATTGGATAGATAGATAGATAGATAGATAGATAGATAGATAGATAGATAGATAGATAGATATGTATAAAATGGCAAGAAAAAATCTAGAAATTTATTTGGCTGAGAGACATCACCTGACCATGCATTAAATCTCCATAATGCACACCCTGCCGTGGCTTATTATATATACATATATATATATACACACTTCCCATCTTTTGACGCCCTTACCCCAACCCCACCACACCCACTACCACAATCAATCCAGCACACAAAGAATGCATGGCAGAATCAGACACAGACTGCAAGGGGCAGCAGTCACCTCCAAGACCCAAGCAAGATCTACCAGTGACTCGACCGCAGTGGACCCTGAAATGAAACATGCTGTAGCACTCCTTCCCATGTGAGCCCACGTATCACCACTGTAACAGGTTCGACCTCCATCAGCCTTCTAAGAGAGAGACCCAAGGTCACTCCAAAACCCATATGTCCTATGTAGCAATGCAGTGCCCACCATTACTATAGATATTTTATAAGTGATTTATACATCTTGTTCCACACAGAAAATAATTAAATTAATTAATTTAATTTTTGTTAACCAGGTAGGTGCACCAGACAAATAAATGTCTATTTTCAGGCACGAACTGGGAGGTTACAAATGGTTTGAGTCAACAACAGGCATGTACAATATAAAAGGCATTCTAAAAAGATAACATAATCAGACTATACATACAGGGTGGGATATTCAGAAGGGTTGCGGATGGCGCAACATAGTTGCACCATGTGCAACCCACTGATGCACTCCGGCACAATATTCAAAAGGGGGAAAGTGCGTGGCACAATCCCGATCTTGGCAGATGCATCACTAATGTATGTGAAATTGAGGGGGGTGTGCCCATGCATACCCCAGCACATCCCGATATTCAGCTCGGGATGTGCGGCACCCATGCAGGTGCAACCCCTACATGCGCCGCATACAGTTGTTCCAAAAAATAAAGGAGCAACAGCCGGCCATCCACAGGTGGGCTGCCATATTGCAGGGCACAATACAGCAGCTGCCAGCTATGGGTGGCCACCCGAGCTCCGGCGGCACCCTCCGTCGGATAGTGCCCCCCCATGCCCGATTGCAGGCATATATATAAATATAGAAAGTCCTATATCCCTGGTGGTCCAGTGGACTGCTCGCAGCCCAATCACGGGCATATGTATAAAAATAGAAGGTCCTATATCCCTGGTGGTCCAGTGGACTGCTCGCAGCCCGATCGCGGGCATATGTATAAAAATAGAAGGTCCTATATCCCTGGTGGTCCAGTGGACCATTCCCAGCCTGATCATAGGCACATGTATAAAAATAGAAGGTCCTATATCCCTGGTGGTCCAGTGGACTGTTCCCAGCCTGATCATGGGCACATGTATAAAAATAGAAGGTCCTATATCCTTGGTGGTCCAGTGGACCGCTCGCAGGCCGATCACGGGCATATGTATAAAAATAGAAGGTCCTATATCCCTGGTGGTCCAGTGGACCGCGAGCAGCCCGATCGCGGGCATATGTATAAAAATAGAAGGTCCTATATCCCTGGTGGTCCAGTGGACCGCTCGCAGCTCAATCGCGGGCATATGTATAAAAATAGAAGGTCCTATATCCCTGGTGGTCCAGTGGACCGCTTGTAGCCCGATCACGGGCATATGTATAAAAATAGAAGGTTCTATATCCCTGGTGGTCCAGTGGACCGCTCGCAGCCTGATCATGGGCATATGTATAAAAATAGAAGGTCCTATATCCCTGGTGGTCCAGTGGACCGTTCGCAGCTCGATCGTGGGCATATGTATAAAAATAGAAGGTCCTATATCCCTGGTGGTCCAGTGGACCGCTCGCAGCCCGATCGTGGGCATATGTATAAAAATAGAAGGTCCTATATCCCTGGTGATCCAGTGGACCGCTCATAGTGTCAGCGGGCATGTATATAAAAATGAAAGGTCCTATATACCTGGTGGTCCAGTAGACTGCTTCGCAGCCCAATCATGGGCAGAAGTCTAATGAAGATTAATTCCATCCCTGGTGGTCAGCAGTACCCTCCTCCCCATCCTCCCATAAGCCCGCCACCCGCTCCCCTGGTCGGTGGCGGGCAGCAGCTCTACCATAACCGCCGCACTGGCCACCCGCCGACTGACTGCATACAGTACAGCTACGCTATCGCCCATTGGTCCTGGCGTGGGCCAATGGCCATGCTGAACAAATACCATACTACACAGTCCAGATATGTGAATGAATCCATTCACATATCTGGACTTTATAGCTCAGCTCTGTAATCTGCAGCCCTTGCACACTGTGGACCAATGGTCATGCAACTGTACTGTAGCTGCGATCAGCCGGCCGAGCGAACGGCCGCAGGTGAGAACTGCCACCCGTCGTGACCGGGGGAAGCGAATGATGAGCTCAGTGGGTTTGAGAGAGTACCGCTGGACCGCAGGTATGGAGTAGTCTTCATTGGACTCTGCCCAGCGATGGGCTGCGAAAGTATCACTGGACCGCAGAATATGGACTTTCTGCTCGTATACATGCCCGGCGTCGAGCATGAGCGATCACTGGACTACCAGGATATAGAGATCTTATATTTTCATCCTGCTATGTCTGTGATCGAGCAGTGGAGCACTTTGCCACTTGTGCAGGGGGCGTCGGTCCCCGACGGCTGCAGCTTGGCAGGGTGCCAGGCACAAGTCACCGGGGATGTGCGCACCTGCATGCAAATGGGTCCATAATGACATGCAAATGGCCTCATTTGTGCCTTGCATGCATTATGGCCCCATTTGCATGTGCACCTTTGAATATTGCAGTTGATGCGCTTAGCGCAACGGCACTTGCGCTAGCGCATCCCCCTGCCCCTCTCTGGCCACTTGCACTGGTGCAGTGCCACTGCGCCATGCACAATGCGGGTGGCCACAGAGCGATATTCAACGGTGCTGAGCCATGGCACAGCACTGTTGAATATCACCCTGTCAGCGCCCTGGCACATCCCAGTTGCGCTGCGTCCAGGCTTGCGCCACAGCCTGGCACAGTCTGAATATCCCACCCACAGAATACATGACACTGAAGTTCTTGGCAAACCTGTGAACAATATTCTTGACATAAATGGCTCAATTAGCAAGACACTACCTAATGACCCAATGTAGTGCAACATGCAAGCATGCATTAGAAGTATACAGTTAGCCCTGAGATTACACACAACCAGAATCAAATAAGAAAGCTAGGTGCAGGAACAAGCTGATGACATATGGAGGTGGCTGTGGTATCTCCTTCTGAAGGTGGACACAGTGTGACACAAAGATCCACTGGTATGAAATTCCAGAACTGTAGACCAACAAAAGAGAATACAATGTCCCCCAGTCACGTTATAGTTCTAGGTATGGACAGCAGGTCTAGATTAGTGGATCTTGGTGGATAAGGCACCACTGGGGGACTGAAGAACACTTGTGAGTGATTGGGGGGACTGACTGAGCAGTACATTAAAAATTACCCTACTTAGCGATAAATGATGCAGAGCTGCAGGAGGAAGCCTTCCAAGTCTGGAGTATGTAGTACAGTTATGGGTATGGTGGTTCAGAGACAAGGCAAAGTGACATATGTTAGTGTATGTAATGTCCCACTTTTGCAACATAGATTTGGCTGAAACATGGAACACAGACACTCCATATGTAAGCTTAGGAAGTAGAACACCACGAGTTAAGGTGAAGCAGGCAGTGGGGGTGAGATTATGCTTGACCTTGTACAACAACCACAGTTTAGTATTAACTGATTTACAGGCACCCAATACATGTAGCAAAAAGTCCAGGGATGAGTTCAGCATCTCACCTAGGTACTTGAATGAGGACACTGAATCAAGAAGAGTTCTGTCACAACACAAAATTGTTAAAGGGTCTGACAGATTTTAAGTTTGGGTGCAGAGCCAAACAGTATAGCCTGGTACTTTGCTGTATTTAAAAGTAATTTGTTAGCCAGCCCGGTGGCGCTGAGGGTTGAGGTGCTGGATGACACACCTCGCGCCACGCCGGCGCCAAGTTCTGGAGTGAGCTTGGGTGCGGGAATGCAGGGAGGATCATATCGGCGCCCGGCTGGCTGCTCTCCTGTCCCAGGGGAGGGCTTGGTGGTCCAGAGCTCTGGCGACACCTAGTGGAGACCAGGGTGTAGGGCAGAAAACGGGCAGCACGCTACAGCTGCCCAACGCTGGCAGTGGGTTGCTCTGCGCCAAGCGTTGGGAGGTGCACATGCATGGGAAGGTGGGGAAGAAAATGGAGAAACACGGCAAGTGGGGATAGGCAATGGCACATCTCCTCCATGCCCAGTGCCAGATCTGACTGGGGCCAGCCCTCATCGCTCCTCAGCCCGCCCCCTCCTGTGCCAGAGTCTGTCTTTCAAGGAGCCCAAGTAAGTGGTCGGGCTACCCTCCCTGGGTGGGTTAAACCAGGGGTGCTGGCAACGGGAGGGGTGGAGAGAGAAGGGGCATAGACCTGCAGCAGATCTCAGGCGGGCAGGCACAGGGAGAGGATGCCTGACAGAGGTCCCCTTTGCTGTGACTGGAGTAAATAGAGTTGAAAAAAAAAAGGAATTTGTTTGCTAGGAGCCAATGCAGCACTTCCTGGAGTTCAGCGGACAGCCTTCTATTGACATCAGACATGCTACGGGAGCTAAAGTATAGCACCAGATCATCTGCATATAGGATGGGGGTGCTATGGGCAAGGGCCAGGTGTACATCATTTATGTGAAGGAAGAAAAGCGGCGGCCCAAGGATAGATCCTTGTGGTATACCTACCAGGCTAGGGACAGGGTTTGTGAAATAGGTTCCAAACTTCATACACTGATGCCTGCCATCCATTTAATTCCTGAACCAGGGTAGGGTCGAAGGGGATAACAGGGCAGAAGGGGATAACACTAGGTTGCCTAACTTGGTACATAGAAGCTGGTGGTCAACTAAATCAAAGGCCTTTGTGAGGTCGATGAACTCATCCCTAGTGAAGTCACCCCTATCCACGGCATTAGCAACATGTGAGGTGAAGGACAGGAGGGCAGTGGTAGTACTATGACTATTATGGAACCCATGTTATGCCAGAGACAATAGGTTATTCTTGGCTGGGAACTCATTGGGTTCAGTAGCTGCCATATGGTGTCGGAACCATCCATTGCTGAACCTGACCCAAAATGGCCACCCAGACCCAACGAGTTAACTGAGAGGCAACAATCTTTTCCAGTATCTTGTTAAGAACTGGAAGTATAGCAATTAGCCTGTAGTTATTGACAAGTTTAGCATTACCATTCTCGAATACAGGGATGACACAAGAGAGTTGCCACAGCTCAGGCACAACCCCTTACATTAGGAACAGGTTCATTAGCAGCTAATTTAAGAAATGTAGGGTCAATTTCATTAGTACCTGCAGTTTGGGCTCGTGGGATACCCTGCAGTTGTTTACGCACCTCTGAAATTTTTAGTGACTTTAAAGTTGAATTGTGGTGACTTAGAGGGGGTCTGTGAAAGACACATTTTTTAGTGGCAAGGCTGGTGATGGTGAGAATGGTGGGAAGGCCCCCGTATATGCAGAGAGGTTGGACAAGAATCCATTAAAAGCATCTGCTATGGTGGTGGAGTTATTACAGTTGACATCACTTATACATATGTCGTAAAGGGGGAGATTACCTAATTGACCTACGGCTTGTTTGATGCATTTCCAGAAGTGTCATGCATTACTGGCAGATAAGTCAAGAAGCATCCTGAAGTGAGCACTCTTATTCTGATGGATTTTTTTTTTTTGTATTCATTCCTGAGGGTACGATAGTTTATCCAGTCAGAGACAAGCTTAGAGGACTTATATATGCACCAGAACTTTTCCCTTGTCTTAATCAGGGTGAGGAGTGGGTGGTCTAACTATTTGGTAACAGGGACCCATACTCTCCTAGTAGTTGGGGGACATGTTTGTCCTGTAGTCCGGAGAAAATTTGACTAAAGTGAGAGACTACCAGACTGACATCATTGGAGTTCCAAAGGCATGACCAGTCAGTGCCCAGAAAATCTTGTTTAAACAGTGACAGATTAAAGTTAGAGTGATCTCAGAAGTGAAGAAGTCCAGGAGGGGTTAGAGGATTTAGCTCTCCAAACACAGTACACTGGTGAGTGGTCATTGATTACATCAGGGAGCACTCCAGAACAGGTGACTGTGTCTGTCCATGATGTAAGGTTCCAATCAAGTGGTTTTACTTCCACTAAAGTGAGAGCCTAGTGGAATCTGAGACAATTTGGGTAAGCTGAAGCTTACTAAGGGACAGGTCCATATCTTTACTCTTCAAGCAAAAACAGTGTATACTGAAGTCTCTGAACAGTAAGAACTCACTCTTTTTTACTAGGGGTCCAACAGTACTCACAAGATGTTGAAATGCTTGATGACTACCAGCAGGGGGAATTCAAGTGCAAAAGAACTGCAATTTTTTGGTACCACCAAGCAGGAGAACAGCATGGCTGCATTCAAAACTAACTTATCAGAAGGGTTTCAACATGACATCTGATCCAAGATGGCCGACAGCAAGGAGTAGGTGAAACCAGTTCTCCTGTGATGGTCCTGAAAAAAAACACAGTCTACAAGCTGTGGTGCCTGCAACTACTTTGGAAACATCATGAAATTAAGAGGGGAACTTTTGCTTTCTGTTTTTAATATTGGACTTTCTACCCAATAAGCAGAGAGCCTGTATTCTGAAGCTCAAGAAGCTAGAGAAGCAGGAGTGAGAAGCCTCCCCCGTTGCACCTGAGGCATCTCTGAGTCTTATTAAACTCTTCATTGAGGATTGAAACAGGTACATAGTATCTGTAGTAACTGAGCACCCGAGATCACAAAAAGATCAAAACAGTAAAAAATATGAGCATATATGAACGGATGAGAAGCAATGTAAAGCCTTTACATGGTTTAGTGCAGTATAGTGTGTCTTAGCGTATCTTACATAACAGGCTATCTCTAAAGCTGAAAAGTGCAAATATTAAAGGTGTAAAAGCTTGAAAAACAGTTGCCAGTTCACCAGCTAACAATATGTCTAAATCTCGAGTTCGAAGGGTAAAAGACACATCTGAGCTGTTAGAACTGGACTGCCGTCAGACGAGGCAGGAAATCAGTCAGGATGTACCTCTATCGAGACTCACAGTACAGCCAGTGCCGCTCTCACTTTTTACCAAGTTTAAGCCACCACTGCATGCATTTTACTGCAACCACATGAATCTGCTTCCAGGAGCACTGCTGAGGATGTCCCAGGCCAGGTCAGCAACTCAGTTGTAAACCTGTAACTGCCTCAGCTATGGAGCTCTAATACCGCTGATATGGATTCCCTCACTGTAAGCTCTGACACTAATGTGGTCTGTACCCTAGCAACCGGTGAAGCTTGGCTACCTCTACCTGCACTACCTACACTGTACACCCAGGATGCAGCCCTGATCTCCTAATCACAGCTCAATCTGACACAGCAGGAGGGCAAGGGACAAACAGCATTTCAATGCAATGGTAAGCAGAGTGTACAAAGCATCCTGACTCTTCTTCAGTAAAACAGACAATGTTACCGTCTGTTATGTTCCCACTGCTTGCTGACACATCGAAAGTAAATACAGAAAATGCAAAAAAAGTAAAAGGGACCAGTACTACAAGTGTCTGGGGAATAGTGTTTTGTCCAATAACGAAAATCAGCCCAAGCAACAAAATATGGATAAAATGTGTAATGCTAGTCCACATGAGTACCAGACAGGGTAGAAGGCAGCAGAGATCCAGTAACATTTTTTGGGCTGGCCTGGTGGCGTTGAGGGTTGGGGCGCTGGACGCCACACCTCATGCAACACAGGCAACCAGGGTTCAGGAATGGACTCGGGATGCTGGGGGCTGGCAGGGGAAGGAGTGGATCGAGCATCCATAGGGACTGCTCTCCTCTCCTGGAGCGGGTAGTGGGTTGGCGTCGCTCTGCAGTGGCCTCTGGTGGAGACCAGGAGCACTGCAGAAGACACAAGAGGGAGCAGCATAGAAAAGCGGAAATCCACCTCTCGACCGACCGGATGATGGCTACCAGTCCTCCATTACCGCCGATGCCCTGAAAGAGCCTCTCCACTTCAGCAGCACCCTGGGCCAAGTATGTGATGGTTGCCCCCTGGTGCCTTCCCCCTCAGAGGAAGGGGACCCGCCCGGCGAAGGGTTACATCTGGGTTACCTCAGGGGCAGCTGCAATATGAAGATGGAGGGCTCAGGACGGGACAGGCGGAGCGGGTGAAGGACCTAGGCAGCCTGAAGGAGTGGTGGGTCGAGGGGCACAAGGGGTGAAAAAATTTTGAAAAGATGGTCACTGTCTCTATGGGCTGCAAATACCCCGAAGAGGCTATTCAGCTTGATAGAGCTCATTGTGAGCTACCAAATAAAGCAGTACCAAGGCAGTTTTCTGTAAAAGCCATCCCATGAACTGTATTCATTAAACCCAATAGGCTCCAGGAAAAAAAAAGCCATCTTATGTAAAGCAAGAACTGATGGGGGTCTAACCTTTGAGAACTTTAAATTTCACATTTATCCTGATTTTAGTCAAGCCACGCAACAACAGCAAAAATCTTTTGATCAAGTTACAGCTGCTGTACGATCCAAAGGTATAATATACTCATTACTTCCACCTACTGTACAAAGGTGAAATTTTATATGAATGTTAGGAAATTGGCTTGAAAAATAAAGCATGCTGATTGTCTGAAAGCCCTGTATAGGCATACATTTATTTTTTAACAATGCCTGCTAAAAAAACGAGTTTCACTTTAAGGGGGCTCCATTACTTAGGGTATCCTTGGGCCACCCCAAATTTTGAAACTGAACAGCTGCCATTTTTTTCCACTCATTAAGCAAGGACTTGCCCCCCGCCCCACTCAGTACTAGTGACTGAGCAGTTCAATTTCTCATGGAGTGAAGGATTTTGTCAATGTTTTCCCCTGTAAAAAAAACCAAAAACCAACAACAGCTTTTGTAACTGAAAGTAGTAGCGCTGGCACATCATTTGCTCAGCGCTTCTCCGACATGCCCAGTTCACATTCCCTGTACCCCCACTGACCCAAAACACAAAAAGCAACAGAAACAGAATAGTGTTTTTTTAAGTTCACCCCACCCGCACACTGCGAACTTCTTACTACAAGTGGCATGTGCAAAAACATGAAAAGAAAGAGCTGCCGAGTGTGGTCATGAAATAAATATGTGTGGAATATAGCTGATTCCATGCATACACAGCAGCACTACAACGTCTGCACATGTACGGAAACGAACAGTGCGGAGACATGCTTCTTGGAGTTTAATGGGAGCAATTTTTAAAAGCTTATTTTTATACTTTTCAGTGATGACTTTGTCAAAGAAAGGCAGTCACTTACCTAACAATGTCCTTGTTAGATAGGCGACTGCCTTTGTTTGACAAAATCATCACTGGAAAGTATACAGACAAGCTTTTAAAGGGACACTATCAGGGTTGTAAAGAATTTTTATGACCCCACTATTGTTTGGGTCTGTGCATAGTTTTCTGTCAGTAGCTTCTTACCTAGTCTTCCATATGGAGTTTGTGTACATAACAAGATTAATTTTTACAAATAAATGTTTTTTGTGCGGACTGACCCATTCAGTCCTGCGCACTCCTTCCTGCATGTCCACAATACAGATATGAGCAGAATGCAACAAATTCGTTCATGAATGAGTTTGGCAATTTTGGTGGAAATTGAAGTAAATTGCTGGCAGTATCCATGGGTGTGAGCTGATTTCAGCAATGCACTTCATTTGCTAGGCCGAGGGGTATTTTACAAAGAAATCGCAACTTGAAAAGTAAAAACAGGACTCCACACATGCGCAGTAGTAAAAGTGCTAGTGCGCATGTGCTGACCTCCACTTTCACTTTTCAAGTTGTGATTTCTTTATTAAATACCCCTCGGTCTAGCAAATGAAGTGCACTGCTGAAATCGGCTCACATCCATGGATACTGACATATCATATTAAACAAGAACAATGTGACAGGGTAATAAGTTCCATATATAATTCTCATGGTATCCAAGCTTCTACACCGTCACAGATAAATGAAGCATTTCATATATATTATACAGAACTATACACTTCAAACAGACGTAAAGCACTGGATGGAATAACTAACTTCTTATCTGCTATTGAATTACCAACCTTAATGGGCCAACTAACAGCAATAATAGATGCTCCCTTCTCAGAGTCAGAAATAAGTCATGCCATTAAAAAATTACCATTGGGCAAAGCACCAGGACCAGATGGAATCCCTATGGACGTTTATAAAACATTTCAACCCCTGGTATTACCCCACTTAACAGCACTATTTAACAATCTCTTTACTTTGGAAACCCTGCCTAACTCAGTTTACAGTGCTATAATCAGTGTACTCCACAAAAAAGATAAAGACCCAGAGATGTATACATCACATTGACCAATTTGGTTGTTTAATTCAGATGCAAAAATCTTTATAAAAATCCTACCCACAAGACTAGAAACAATAGTGCTGCATCTAATCAACTAGGACCAAACTGGATTTATTAAAAGTAGACTACTTAACACAAGTATACGATGGATTTTTAAACACGATAGACATGGTAAACCCTGAACAGTATTCCAGACATAGTCTCATTAACTCTAGATGCAGAGAAAGTGTTTGGCCATGTTGAGTGAGATTGTATTCATGAAGTTTTGCAAAAGATGGGATTTGGTCCAAACTTTAGGAAGCGGATTGATGTCATTTACTCTAAGCACAAGCTTGGACAAAATTTGTTAAAACACGGTACCTAACAGAGATGCTTACTGTCCCCAGTACTGTTTCCTTAGCAATAGAACTACTAGGCTTCGCTATAAGGAATAACAATGAAATAAAGTGAATTAACATGAAGGGTAATGAGTTCAAGTTACGTCTGTACACAGATGATATTATTCTTACAACCAGTATAGACTCTCTACCGCACATTCATTCTATTATTAAAAAATGAGGTCAAGCATCAGGATATAAAGTCAGCTTGAACAAATCTGAACTGTTACATTTCACTCCAAACATAGTGCCTATCTCTGTAATGTGTACACTACTCCCAAAAATTACTTCAGTTATTAAGTATCTGGGCATTAAATGATCTAATCAAATCTCAACACTTTTTGGAACTAAATTATACCTCCTTACTCTAGGAAATGCCTAAACATATAGACAAATGGTCTTTACCGTGGACCTTAATCAGCAGGGTGAATCTAGTTAAGATGATAATTTTACCAAAAATGTTATTTCTATTCCAGTCTTTATACAAACCCAGAAAGACTGGAGCACACACACACATTTTTCAAATACCACTGAGGCTCTCCAATAATGCTAAAAATATATTTTATTACATATAAAAATGACATAAATGCCTGACACATTTCAGATTACAAAATCATTTTTCAAAGGCTAAAAATACAATGAAACCAATATCAATATATACAGGTCAATGATGATGTCACAGTGACATCACTAATTGATCTTTCAAAATCATTGGTTGATCAAAAATGATTATTCACCATGACAACAAGTGTAAACATTCCACTCTTTACAAATTACAGTACCTGAAGGTTTCTTTAAATCTCTCAGTTTTTTATAGAGAAATAAATGATTATGCATTTCTATGTCAAAATTAATGTTACCTAAATCCAAGTGGGGTTTAGGATTCCCTAACTTCCAGCTGTATTGTTATGCAGGTCAACTAAGTCAAATTCAGTTCTGGTTTAGAAACCAGACCTCACGAAATTACATAATGGAAGTGAGTAGAGTTTCATAGGATTATCTCTGTTCTCTTTGCAGGATTACTAAAAGTTAAATGTAAATATCTTTCCTTCCCACTGTTTCTGCTTGTCTCATTTGGAAGCAAACAAATGTCCACACTCCTCTGTTGTAGTGATAAACAGCTTTTACTACAAATTAAAGAGGCATACCACCACAGTGGATATGGCTGGCTACATTAACAGAACTCCAACCGGTTTCGTACGCAGTACATCCTCAGGAGGAAGTTTCAAGGTGCAGGTCAAAGAGTAATTTATGCAGAAAATTTTAAAGTGGCAGCGTGATGATTCCAATATTTCAGTGCATTTACAAAAACAGTGCAATCAATGGATTGCCTTGATTATTAAGAATGCTAGGCACCACCATCATATTATGCATCTATATCAAAGTGCCTATGTGCTTACAACACTAGCCTTAGCTAGATATTATTGCACTACCCTGTGGTAAAATATTATAATACCAACACCAAGTTAAAAAACATTGTTATATACTGCTACATCAAAATAACTACTGTGTCAGCAGGACACTTAAATTATATTTACTGCTAAATATCTTATTTCAATATCTCACTTTTTATCTTTTATAACACTTATGACTCTAGTTCACCTTCAATTCCTAACTTATGAACTCAAACTCATGGATATCCTATTAAAACATCACATATATATCTTCAAAACAAATTTTTATAAAAATGTATATAAATATGTCACATCCATTAGACAAAAACCACATATAGCTAATTCTTATTGCTTTAAAGTCCATACTGTCCTAGGGTCAAAAACTATGTTATTTAACTAGCACTGGACTGAGTCATGGCATCCCTCCAGTAAATCCAGTTCTTAGAAGAAAGCACTGCAAAACCTTCCAGAACTGAAAAAAAAACAATGACTATAACAGCAGCATGAATGTAGGTTTAAAAATTCAAAATGATACGTATTAACTTTGCATTTCATAACTTAGAAGTTCTAACCGAGAGCAAGAACTATTATTACACAAAAGGACAATTAAACACTAATAAAGTCCAGGGAAGGGGGGGAGGGTCTAATTTGGACTCAAATTCATAAGAAAATAATTGGCGGAATAATTTAAACCCAGACATGCCAATTAGATTCAATTACCATTTTAAACAGTCAATTTGGTCCCCAGAATACAAAATTTGGCACCTCCATGGAATGACTCAACTTTCACACTGCTATAACAGTGAACTATTTAAAACATTCCATGAAATGCAATCAGAATCCAGACTGCCAAACAACACTTATTTAGATACTTTCAATTAAAGCTTATGTTAAAGATAATGGCTCCTTAATACACTGATCTCCTCAACAGTTAATAATTTGTTAAGGCCCAATTCACTGTCCTCAAAATTCATCTCTAGAATATATTTTCTTACTTTCTGAACAGAGTCCTAACCTATCGTTACTTAAGTCAAAATGGGAAACGGATTTAGAAATAGTGCTGCCAGACCAAGAATGGAAAGAAAGTGTAAGATGACCACATAGGGGACTAATTTCATTCAAACTCCAGCAGACTGGTTTTAATATTATTCATAGAACTTACTGCAAACCAAGCAAATTAAATAAAATTAACTCTGCAACCTCCGATAAATGTCCCCAATGTGACTACTCTCCAGCAAATATTACTCATATGATGCCGTCTGCCCCAAACTCCAGCCCTACTAGGAAAAAACGTTCAAAATAATCTCATCTGCAGTCAGTATTACCATACACCCATTAAAACAGATAACTCTACTGGGCCTTAACAAACAACTAAATCTAACTCCCATACAAAATAAATGTATTCAACCTGCTTGATAACAGCAAACAAATGCATTTTATTAAAGGGACACTGTCAACCTTTTTTGCATCATATTATTTTTAGGTAAAACCCCACATTTTATGATTGCTTACCTTCTCTAAAATTCATTGATGCTGTTGGGTGTTTTAGCTGCTTTCTTGTTCATTAGAACTGAAATGCATGGCACTGTATAGCTGTACCCAGCTTTGTTTTGCTTCAAAATACTGAACTACTCTTATTGCATACTTCCTGAACATTAGAAACACCCTCAAACAGTACAGCCAGTCATGATACAATAGTCTCATCTACTCACACTGCATAATGACTGACTAGATTGTGTTGGGGGGTGTTCCTGAGTCCAGGAGTGATGTAGCAGGACTTGGTTAAGAAATGTAAACAAACAAGTTTTGGTGTGGTAGTGCTAGTATGGTGGGCACTCAGTTTTTCACTTTTTAAAAGAAAAAAGGGATTTAAATCAAACTACCAGCTGCATCAGCAGTCTCTATATAATGTGAACAATCATAAAATACATTCTTTTAAACTAGGGTCACTTTGAGGCCTAAGGGGGTTGACAGGGTCCCTTTAAACTGGAAAAAATATTAACCCTCCAGCCCACACACAGTGATTCAATCTAATGACAGATTTGATCAAAGTGGAAAAGGTACATTATACATACAAAAACAACTGGAAGTATGGAATAACATGTGGAATTCTATATACCAAGAGTTATCAGGTACAATCTGCTGTGTTGAATATTTCTCTGTGGTTTATATATAATAATGAACTAGACTTTTTAATAAGTGTGTTGTACTTAGCTTATGTATTAGAGGTTCCTCTCTTAGCCACATACTTGTATGCTGTAAACTTTCAATTGCCTTAATAAAGATTCTTTACAAAAATATCAGAAAGAACAGTGGTACCTGGAGGGGGGATACTCAGTCAATTAGTTACTTACTTACTTACCTACTTATTCAGTTGCATGAGAGTAAAGTTATTCATTTATTTATTTATTAAAATTTGTAGGCCCAGGAATACCTTTTTAAGGCCAAAGCCTTGTATTCAAAAGGTTCCAGGGAAGAGGCAGCATATGGTATAATACAAACAACATACAATATAGATGCTTTTACATGCAATAGAACAACTCTGATAACAAGTGTATTCAACTGTTAATAGTTGCTGTAGTATAGTTTTAAACATAAAAACATAGAAGAGGATGGCAGAAGGGGACCTGTGGTCCATCGAGTCTGCCCAAGCGAGGTATGCCAGGATCTATTGTGTTTTGTCCTCCTAGACACCCAGCCTAGCCCTTGCCAGTGGCATGTGTTTGTTCCCAATACTTGTCCCACCCATGCTTAAAGCTTGATACTGACTTTGCAGTCACCACCTCGGGAGGTAATCTATTCCAAGGTTCCACCACCCTCTCTGAGAAGTAATACTTTCTGATGTCCCTCTTAAACACTCCACCCTTCAATTTCCACTCATGCCCTCTTGTGGTAGAAGTGACATTCCTGGTAAAAAGCTGCACTTCTGGCACCTTGTGGATGCCTTTAAGGAACCTGAAGGTCTCAATCATATCCCCCCTCTCCCTCCTAGTCTGTAGCGACTACAATTTCAGAGCCCCAAGCCTCTCTTCATAGGTGATTTCCTGAAGGCCATGTATCATTTTTGTTGCCCTTCTCTGGACCACTTCCAATCTATCAATGTCCTTTCTTAGGTGAGGCCTCCAGAATTGTACACAGTACTCCAGATGAGGCCTCACTAATGACTGGTAAAGTGGTAGTATCACCTCCCTGTCCATGCTATCTACCCCCCTGCCAATGCATCCTAATACCCTGCTAGCCCTGCTGTAGGCCTTATTGCACTGACTTTGCTGCTTGAGGTCATCTCTAATGATGGCTTCCAGATCACATCCCTCAGCAGAGGAGCTTAGTTGGATTCTGTTTAGCAAGTATTCTTCCTTTGGGTTGGTCCTACCCAGGTGCATCACCTTACACTTCTTAGCATTTAAGTTTAATTGCCATATTTGTGACCACCTTTCCAACTTCTTAAGGTCCTCCTGCAGTTGTCTGACTCCATCCACACTATCCACTCTTCCATTGAGTTTCGTCTGCAAACATGGGGATGTTGCCATTTATGCCCTCGCTGATGTCACTAATGAATACACTGAAGAGGACCGGCCCCAGGACCGACTCCGAGACACTCCACTAGTGACCTGCCTCTCATTAGAGTTCACCCTATTTACTACCACCCTTTGTTTTCTGTCCCTCAGCCAACTCCATACTCACTGTTCTGCTACCCCAAGGTCTTCTAGCTTTTTTAAGAGGCATCTGTGTGGGACCGTGTCAAATACCTCACTGAAGTCAAAGTAAAGCAAGTCCACTGAATGACCCCTGTCCAACTCCTTGGTCACTTCGTCAAAGAACATAATAAGGTTCATTTGACATGACCTGCCCGTCACAAACCAGTGTTGTTTGTAGTTCTGGAGGTGATTTACTTTGAGGTATTCTACTAGATCTTGCTTGATAAGGGCCTCCATAAGTTTACCCACTACTGATGTGAGACTGACTGGCCTATAGTTACCTGTATCTTCCCTGTCTCCACTCTTGTGCAGTGTCACCACATCAGCCACCCTCCAGTCACCTGGAACTACCCCTGACTCCAGTAACCTGTTGAATAGATGCGCGAGAGGTGCTGCCAGCTCTTCTGCAAGCTCCCTGAGCACTATAGGGTGTAAACCATCAGAGCCAGGGGCCTTGTTGGGTCTGATATCTGAAAGGCCCTTCCTGACCCTGTCAGTGGTGAACTCCTGGGTGCACATTCTCAGAACCCCTGTGGTCTTGGCTCTGATACTGCTGTCTGGCAGGGGGCCCTGATTCTCCCTCGTGAATACCGAGCAAAAGTATTCATTTAGGGCCTCAGCTTTCTGTCCGCTGACCTCCAGAGCTTCATCCCCCACTTTTAATCTTACAATTCCTCCCCCATCTTCCTTTTTTGCTGATAAAGTGGAAAAAAGTTTTCTCCCCGATTTAACTACACGGGCAATTTGCAGCTCCTGCCTGCTGCCTTGGCTTCCCTCATTATTTTCCTGGCCTTCTTTCTTTTCTGAGGGTAAATTTCCCACTCTCTGTCCCTTTCATGTTGTCTGAACCTATTGTATGCATTCTGTTTGGCCCTGATTGCCTCTCTTACTAGATGGGAGAACGACAGTGATTTTTATGTTGCTTGCACACATGTGCAAGAAACATAGTGCCATCATCTGAGTTTTTGGAGGTGTGGCACCCATCTTCCAATGCAGCCAGTGTGTGTGCACGCACGGCCCCAGTTCCCCAATCACTGCTGCAGCTGTCTATGACAGCAGTTGAAAATGCAGTGGTCGTACAGTTGAAAGGGAGAGCTCTGCTTCAGTGAGCAGAGCTCCCCCTCCACACACACACACACACACATGCACGCACGCACACTGCGTTCTGCACCTTCCCCCACACTGTACGGCCGACGTGCCCAATCCCCATCAGCTGCACGCCCAAAGCATCCAGGTGCCACTCTGGGAGCCCACCCCAGCATGGCAAAATGATGTTATGGCCGGCAAGGTGCCCAATCCTATCGGCTCCAGCCCCCAACAGCCTTCCAGCCTGCAGCTGGAGCCCACCCAGCGTGGCAAATGTCCCTATTACGTCTTATTATAAAAAAACTGTAAATGCAAAACTGTCCCTGGTGCTTCTCTCTGCCCCCTCAACAACCCCGCGCCACCCTCGCACCCTGCTTCCCCACACTCCCCACCCCATACTTCCACCTCTGGAGCTCGGTGCGACAATCTTGATGGACGAACTGCGTCTGCACTCTTCAAAGCCGACCGCGAACTGGGAAATGCCGTAAGCTGTATAATGGGATAGATAGGGTTTTTCAACTTTGTTGCATATCTCAGGCATTTTGGGAATTTTGGGCCCAAATTTTCAACATGTTTTTTTTTGGGACCCCTCCTCATGAATTCTTGCACTGTCATGGCGTTAATCGGGCCGAAGGTGATTTCCCGATCACTGTGAAATCACCATTAGGGACTGTAACAAAATGACACTGTCAGTGTTCATAAGGTGGGCTCTCAAAAGTCTATGTTGATAAGGTGGCGAAAATCCTAAAATGACTGCTAATGCAGTTGTGCAGTTCCTCATGCGCTTGTAAGTTCATGAATTTTCAATATTTTCACTTCAGATTTTCAACATTACCATTTACCACACCTCCTTATGAAGTACAGCTGTCATTTTCACATCTCACCAAAGCGTGTTTCCACCATGTGGCGCACAATGGGCGGTCGGTGTATGCAATCAATGTTTGGAACAGATTAAAGAAAATCACAGTGACACTGTTCATGAGCAGAGGTCTTAAAATGGCTATGTTGAAAATTTAGTAAAAATTCTTAAAAATGACTGTTTTACGGTGTGCGCGGTTCTCATGCGCTCGTGAGTTCACACAAATTTTTAATATTTGCACTCCAGATTTTCAACATTGCCATTTACCACACCTCCTTATGAGCAGTACAGCTGTCATTTTCACATGTCACCCAAAATGTGTTTCCGTGCATGTAGTACAATGGCGCATTTGTGTGGCAATCAATGTTTGGGACAGATTAAGAAAATCACAGTGACACTGTTCATGAGCAGAGATCTTAAAATGGCTATGTTGAAAATCTGGTGAAAAAATTCCCTTCAGACGTTCTGCAATATTACTAATGAAGACATTGAACAGAACTGGCCCCAGGACCGATCCCTGCAGCACCCCACTGGTCGCCCCCTCTCCCTAGACTGCACACCATTTACCACCACTCTCTGCCTCCTGTCTCTTAGCCAGTTTCTAACCCAGTTTACCACCCTTTCCCCATGCCCAGCCTACCCAGCTAGTTTATCAGCCTCCTATATGGGATGGTGTCAAAGACTTTGCTGAAATCAAGGTAAGCGTTGTCCACTGCCCCAACCTGATTCACTTCCTTTGTCACCCAGTCAAAGAAATCAACCAGATTTATCTGACGTGATGTCCCCACTGTGAATCCATGTTGTCTATGGTCCTGGGCTCTGATGGCATCTAGATGCTCCACTATCCTTTCTTTAAGCAATGTCTCCATGATCTTCCCCACTACTGAGGTGAGGCTGAACGGCCTACTGTTCCCTGCCTTCTCCCTGCTGCCAGACTTGTGTAGAGGGACCACATGTGCCCTCCTCCAATTCACTCATGTTGAATGACTCAGTGAACATGGCTGCCAGAGGTACTGCGATCTCTCTTCGCAGTTCTGTTAATATCCTTGGGCGTATGCCATCTGGTTCCATCGCTTTGTCCACCATCAATTTAGTGAGCTCCTGCAGGACTCTTTTGCCTTTGAATGGACTATTGTCCACCTCTTCACCCCCTTGGCAACTGCTGTACTGCTGTGGCCCTTGCCCCTCCCACTCTTCTCTGAATACTGAATGGAAAGACGCAGTGGATGTCTTGGGAGGAAGGCATGGAACTATCACTTCCAAATACCTAAACAGCACATACAAGCACGCAACATTCGGCATTGAGAAATGCTTGTTTAAACCTATTTTTCTTTGTTGTAGTCCTGATGCAGAGTCTTGTTGCCTCTAGAACGGTATCCCTAATATCTTTCCATATTTCCTCCACGTCTGGCTTGTCTCTGATGCTTGATAAGTTATCCCTCACTAGCTGCCTCAATCTACTAAAATCAGCCTTCTGAAAGCACAGCAATTCTGTGCTTGAGGTGGTTTTAGTAGCGCCCATGGTTATTTCAAACCAGACTATATTGTGATTGCTATTTGCCAAGGGTTCTTCCACCTTCATGGATCCAATTTCTTCAGAGTTTGTGAGGATCAGATCCAAGATGGCATCTCCCCTGGTCGGGTCCTTCGCTAGTTGAGACAGCAGGCAGTCCTGGAATGTGTCCAGTAAAGCCTGACTTCTGGAGCTCTTGGCTGCTGGCATATTCCAGTCCACATCTGGCAGGTTAAGGTTCCCAACCACCACTATGTCACCTTTACCAGCCATCTTTTGTAACTCCTCAGCTAATTGTTCATCTTTCCCCTCTCCCTGCTCTGTGGGTCTGTATATCACACCTATGCACAATTTCTTTCCTGTATTGGTGGCTAAGCAGACCCAGAGTGACTCCAACCTCCCCCCGCAGCCTTGGTACTTTCATCCTCCGTTGCATCAATGCCCTCCCTCACATAGAGGGCACCCCCCATCTCTCCCCACCTGTCTGTCCCTTCTAAACAGTGTATAGCATGGGATGGCCAGGTCCCATTCTTTGTTGTCCGTGGCCCACCTTTTGGTAATAGCTACCAGATCAACCTTTGTGTCTGCCACTAGAGCCTGGAGGTCACTGATATTGTTGCCCAGGCTCCTAGCATTGAGGCAGACTCCTCGCCATGAGCTAGCATCATGATTCTTGTTGGGCAATTTTGTTTCCCTTTTTCCTGCTGGTTGTTCCTTGTGTTGTTTTTTCTGATACTGGCCCCCTGCTGTATGCTTTGTTTGTCCTAATATGATTGGTGCACTTATGTTTGCTCTCAGTTTTCCTGTTGGGGGAGGGTTTGGCATGGCACACTACCCGTTTCCATGCCTTAGCCTCCCCTTCAATTAGTTTAAATGGTTCAAGTATACTTCCATCTTCTGGGTCAGTGCTCTTATTCTAACTTGTGTGAGGTGAAGTCCATCCTGTCTGAAGAGTGATCTATCCCCAGAAATTCCCTCAGGATCTGATAAAATGGAAGCCTCTTGTTTGTCACCAGCTCTTCAACCAGTTGTTGAATTCATCTATTTCCTCCAGTCTGATTCTTTCCATGCTGCCATCTTTACCCCTTACAGGCAAGACTTCTGATAAGGCTACTGTGGTCGCAGTTGTTGAAAGCCTATCTCCCAGCCTCTCGATACTCCGTTTTGCATCCTCCTCTGTTTGGTCAGCCAGATCGTTTGTTCCAATGTATACCAGTATTCCGATGTCTCCTTCCTTCCTTCCTGTCCACAATTCTCCCAATGTGCTTGCAGTTTCTTGTTGCTGAGGTACCAAGGAAGGCATCTGACTGTCACCCTTTTCTGTGAGTACTTGTGCAACTTAGATTGTATTCCTCTGATCATGGAATCACCGACTACCAGGATCTTCTTGATTCCTTGACTGGCCTGCTGAGGTCTGCTGCTGGTTGTTGAGGTTGCTGCAGTCTTCACCCCCTTGATGGTTCCTTGACTGTCCTGCTGAGGTTGGCTGCTGTTTGTTGAGGTTGCTGAGGTTGTTGCAGTCTTCACCCCCTTGACGGGACTAGCATCCCCCTGAAGCGGTGCTTACTGATTCCCTTCTGCTAATAGCTCAAAGTGATTTTTTGTCCTAATTGGGGGTGTCTCAAGTTGTGTTGTCCATGCTTTTCTTTGCTGGTTTCCCATGTCCTCGTTTCACCACATTCCAGCCTCCTGTTAGCAGTACTTTTAAGCTCAACATGCAGAACATGAATGACAGCTCATTTGCCATGATCTACTGGCAGACAGTGACATCAGTTACACTACAAATAACTTTGACACATAAAAAGATAAAGATAATCCAGCTGAAATGCATACAGATTGCTAAACAGCTATTAAAATACTGTAACATAATTACTCTCTTAAAAGTGCCCCATGATAACAGGACAAGAAAACCAACACTTGATCTCAAAACATCTAGCTAATTGAGGATAGCTGTCTTAAATGATAGGCAATAAATTCAAGCCAACTGGACGTCTTTCTAGATAGTCATTTAAAATCTTAGGAGCTGAACAGGGAAGAGGCACATTGTATTTATTTATTTATTTATCTAATAAATACAAGATTGGGGACTATAATCCACTGGGACAAAGTCTGGTCTACTAAGGGTCCCAGGGCAAGAGGCAATAGATCACAGATATTGCAGTAACTTTTCAAAATACAATAAAGCAAAACAGTGATCATACAGTATGGAAAAAGGTCCCTAAAACAAATGAAAAAAATATTAATTTATTTCAAATTTGCATCAAACAGGTGGTGGAATGGTCCTAGATTTTTAAAGCCCTTCTGGATGCATTTTTGGTCATGAATCATTTATTTATTTATTTATTCTTTGGTAACCGGGTAAGTGCACTGATCCTGGGGACCGTTTTCAGGCACAACACAGGCCAACAGGTGGCATTAATACAGAGGTACTTGCAGATAGTAATCACGGAACAGGTACCATACAGGAAATACAGGTAACAGGGAGGCAGTATAGCACAGTGGTTTAAGGCTCTGAGCTGCAAATCTGGAGATCTGGGTTTGAATCCCACAGCCCCCACTTGCATACTGTGTGACCCTGAGCAAGTCACTTAACTTCCCTGTGCTCCCAGGTCGCACCTGTAAACAAGCTTTCAGCTTAGTGTGCTACTCCTGGTTAAACAATTGGGGAAAAAAATGAGGTATATATAGGTAGCAATCACAGTACAGGTATATACAAGCAGTAAGCAACAAGTCAAAAAAAGAATAAATTGTGCATCCAGCATATATACACAGCTGAGTAGAGAAAAAAGATTATAAACAGTGTACAACCACTTGCAGGTGGGTAGTGATTGAACTGGGTATAAGTACAACAGGAAGAAAAAAGTTATGCACTGTGAGAGATAAGCCCATTGGGAGGGCGGGCCAGGCACAGGATGTAGGAAGAATAAAGCTGCCAGAGAGTATGACAGGCAAAGGGAATGTTAGCGGGCGGGGCAACTGCAGTTGTGTTTGTCAAAGAGCCAAGATTAGAGGTTGTGTTTTAAAGTTAGATGTGATTCAGATACTCTAAGAGGGCTCGGCAATGCATTCCACAGAGAGGAGGCCACACTGGATAAGGTATTCCCACACATTTTGGTGAGGGTTTTAGGTACCTGGAGGGAGGGCATGGTAGAGGAGCGTAGATTCCTAGAGGGGGTTCTGAAACTTGAAAAGAGTAGAGAGAGAGGAAACATTACCACTCCTAATGGCAGTGTCCACTAGGAAACCATGATCAGAGCACACTTACACTGTTTGCATCACAACAGTTAGGCCACATAAAATGCAATCCAACTTCCAAATGCTGCACGTTGCATTTGGAAAGTGATGCCTGCTTCAAAATATCGATGCATGTGTCTTTTTTTACTGTCCAGCAGGTGAAATGTTGCAACTATGCCAAAAAATTTTATAATTGCAATCATGCATTTTGGTCCATTTATTTTGATGCAGGTGAGGTACAAAGTTGGGAATTGCTCCCATATCAAGACTTTTGAACCCTAACAACCAAATATCTCCTATCTGTAGGAGTGGATTGGTTAGAATAGGGTACCAAAAGAGCTCCTTTTGCAAAATATAAATTACACAACATACATATTTCTATAATGCTGAGATGCTGGACATGGCAGTACAATGTAGTGCAAGCCGTTTGATAGTACAAATGCCAAAAGAAAATGTTAAATAATATAGATTCCTAGATTTATAGAAGTGTGATGGCAGAAAAGGACCGGCAAGGCCCACCGAGTCTGCCCATTTGTTCAGCTATCTGCCTGGACCTGCGCCACCCACCCTCAACACACACCCCCCTGTTTGTCCCATGCCCTTTTGAATCCCTCCACTGTTTCTTCTCCAACAACCACCTCCAGGAGTCTGTTCCACTTATCCACCACTCTCTCTGTGAAATAGTACTTCCTAATGTTACCCCTGAACAGCCCCCCCTCCACCTGCAGGCCATACCCCCTCGTCCTCTGATTTTCCTTCATCTGGAAGATGCTTTCCACCCTGTTTATACCCTTAAGGTACTTGAAGGTCTCGATCATGTCCCTCTCTCCCTCCTCTGTTCCAGGGAGTACATGTCCAGATCTCTCAACCTTTCTTCATAGGAGATGTGGCTCAACCCTTTTACCATCTTTGTTGCTCTCCTCTGAACTCGCTTCAGCCTCCCCACATCCTTTTTGAGGTATGGCCTCCAGAACTGGACTCCGTACTCCAAATACAGTCTAACCAGATGGGTGTACAAGGGTACTATGACCACCCTATTTCTACTGGTGATCCCCCTTCCGATGCATCCCAGCATTCCACCACCCCAGCCACTGCTCTCCCACACTGCCTTTCCACCTTCATGTCCTCAAATATAGTGATGCCCAGGTCCCTTTCTTGTTCCGTGGCCTCCAGATCTCTGCCCCCATGCAATACCCTGCCTTGTGGTTCCAGTAGCCAAGATGCATCACCTTGCACTTTTCTGCGTTGAATGAAAGTTGCCACCTCTTTGACCATGCCTCAAGCCTCCCCAAATCTCTCTGCATTTTTCTACTCCTTCCTGAGTGTCTACCCTATTGCAGATTTTAATATCATCTACAAACAGACTCACACCCCCTTCAAGGGCCACCACTATGTCCCCTACAAATATATTGAATAGTAGGGGCCCCAACACTGATCCCTGAAGGACCCCGCTTGTGACCTTGCCATCTCCGGATGCCACCCCGTTTATTACAACCTTCTGCATCCTGTCCCCCAGCCAGCTTCCCACCCATTCAACCACCCTCTGACCCAGTCCCAGGCCTGACATTTTATACAGCAGTCTCCTGTGGGGCACAGAGTCAAAAGCCTTCCTGAAATCCAGATAAACCACAACCCCCACCCTCCCTTGATCCAGTTTCTTTGTGACCCCATCAAAAAACTCTATCAAATTTGTTTGACAGTTTCTGCCCCTTGTAAAACCATGTTGCCTTAGATCCATCAGGCCGCTTTCCTCGGGCTAGATGGTGATCCTGCCTTTTATTAGCTTCTCCATGAGCTTGCCTACCACCGATGTCAAGCTCACGGGCCTGTAATTTCCCACTTCCTCCCTCCCTCCCCCTTATGCAGTGGGATCACATTTGCCTGCCTCCAGTCTTTCGGCACCACCCCAGTCTCCAGGGACTGATTGAAAAGTGCATCTGTTTATTAAGAACACAGAAGTTTATTTTTAAAATAAGTCCAGAGTCTCTGTTTCAAGTGGCATAAGGTAATAGTGTGCCAGAGTTCGGCGCTAGTGATGAGATCAGTGATCAGGACATGCTGCTAGATAGGGCCCAAGGTTTTTATTCCAGCTGGAGATCCACGAGAATCCCAAACTTGCCTCTACACACCATCTGAGTCTTGGTGAAGGGGAGAATCACAGTGCATCACCATGATAATTCCTTTTCAACCACTACAGGTGTTTTCTTAGTTTTTTCCTTTGTTGTATTTATTGCCCCAAGCCAGAGTGCCATCACAGGCCACTGAACTCCCACCTTAACATCTCCTTACTATACCTGCTAACAAGGGGCTACTGCAGCTTGCCCCCTGAGGCTGGGTCTTCAGCATGGAGTGACCATCCCCATCCTAACTGCAATACCTGCTGTGATAACAGAGGTCAAAGAGGTGGGGGTCTCAGAATGCCAGAGACGTCATACTAATAGGGTTACAGGGAATTTTCGATCTATATCAGGATTATAATGGTGGCATCATGGGCATTCAAAATCCTCAATTCTGATTGCTGTTTGGCAAAAAAAAGTACTCCTGCTCTAGGAGAACTAGCAGTTTTTACCTACTAGCTGTTCATACAAGTATCTAAATGGCACAGTGTTTATATTCCAAGAACACCCCTATAAGCTTGTCATAAAGTGCTGTAGATGTGCTGGAATGTACCCTCTGTCATCACTCTGATGCAGTGTTAGCCTCATTATATAAAAACAGCCCCACCAACTCCTCTTTAGGGGGTAAGTATGGTGGCACCACGCTGCCCCTTTGGTGACCACCTCATACAGGCTCCTGGTTCATTCCCAGACTCAGGCCACCTGTATAGTAACATGACTTACTACTGTCTGGCCACAGGATAACCTGACTACTACAGCTGTATGACTGGAACTGAGGTCAGGAATCAGTTGTTTGGTTTTCAACTATGTTCCTCAGTACCCTTACGCCTCCCTAATAATGTTATTTCTTGTTTACAAAGATTCTGTTCATATGGCTGCTAAAAGTGTTCTAGAGTAAGACTGCTACTGCTTTAAACAGCAGCTGACTTCTCTGGGGAAACTTCTAAAAACCTCTAAAATTATATTTTGACACAAGTTAGTTTATACAGATTATATATTTTCTATATTACTCTGCTTTTTGTTCTTTCTTACTAAATATATCTGCATGTAAATAGGACCATTGTCTCTCTCTTTTTTTTTAATTACACTTTGCTATGCCCCTTCATTCCTCCAGCTCAGATGTCCTTCTGGTCTCCCCAAGGTACCTCTGACCCCATCACCCCAGATCACAGATGCTTCCACATATAGCCTTGTATTAACCCTATCCCCCTTCCCCGTGACAAGAGGGGCAGGGGCAGATGCCAAAATACACAATGCTATGTCAGGAAACATGGCAGGAGGCAGTGCAAGGCCCTGATGTATCAGGGTCCATCATATGCCCAGCAAAAGCTGGAATATCCACATGCAAGGGGCTTAGTGTAGAGGTGCGCATGTCGGTGTCTGCCCTGGGCCCAGTGGATGCCCCCCCCCCGTGCTCTCTGCTGTGCTCAACAGTGGAGGCAGTGATCCCTCCTCCCAGGAAAGAGGACAACTTCCTCTTGGATGTTCAGTCCTCCCCTCCCCAACCAACCCCTGATGATCCAGACCCATTCCTGAACCCGGGTCTCCGGTGTCGCAAGCAGTAGCTCTACGACTGTGCTGACAGGGCAGCAGAATGTTGTCTCTTAGTCATCATCTGTTCTCACAGCTTATTCGCCACCTGAAATCATAACCCCTATACAACTTATATCCCAGTCACATTCTAGCAGAAGACAGTGATGTCACAAAGTGAGCACTATGACTTCAAGTGAGGCATGAACAGGAGGGCAGGTGAAATCTAACGTGCAAAGTTCCAGTTTTCATACAAGTACTCATAATAATAAATTCCAAACGGCCTATCTATATTAAAATATTTCAATCTTGAGTTATAGTTTGTCTAAATATAATGTTTCTCAAGGTTCCCAGAGGTGCCAGTTGCTCTTTAAATCCAATTAAAGTCACTTCATTGTCAGTCAAGAGACCATGGAACTCTGCATACACAGATTTTTCTGTGGATACTGACCCCAACTGATTAATTCCTCTTCTTCAAATATTGGAAGAGATAAGCCAGCTTCATAATACAATTCCTGGTGCTTGTTTCTACAAATTATACATGATGTTCAGAGATGGTTGGTGGGGAAACTATTTTTATAGCAAAGTGATGGAAAGTATCATAATGGAAGCCCGTACACCAGCTCATTTTTCCACATTTCCTATTTAAAGGAGCAGTATTCATTAGTGATCATGTCCTTTTTTTTTTTTTACTAAATAATGTATTTCTGGCAAAAACAAAACAACAACAAAAATTATACACATTTTTCTTTTCATTTGCTTGCATTCCTGAATTGAGATACTGGAATTTGAAGTTTATAGAAGTTCTTGCTCCCTAGCAATTCCCACCATGAAAACAAATAAAATAAACATCTTGGTGTGGTGCCGTGCTAGTTACCATCCGAACATATGCTAGCACCATCGTAATACATTCCCAGTATCAATCCAGTATTTACAGTCAAGAGGCACCCTCAGTGGAAGAGATTTTTAAATATTGTGGAGGCGGCCATCTTTTATTGACTTGCATCAATAGTAACAAAAACAGTTATAAAAGCTGTTTTTCAAACATCTGAGGAAATGAAAAAGATACTGATTATAAATCTAACGGTGTCAGTAATACTTTTTTGGCAACAACAAAAAAACTATATGCAGAATATTTTTGCTGCCTAACAAATGATGCTTCTTAAAGGAGCAGGTATCCCTCTCAGTGCATAGTTTTATTAGAACTGTAACAATTTAACAGAGAACACCTTTTCACAGTTTCAATTGCTTTTCCTAGGTTTCATAGTACACCTATAGCATCAGGGAATGCAGGTCAGGGCCACCATTTCTTCAGATTCACAGAAAATCAGTAAAATAAAAAATGATGTTGTATCATAATTCAGTAAGTGAGCCTAGATGCTCCTTAATTTAGTAACAAAGCCTAGACACTCCCTAATTCAGTAAGGAATCCCATATGCTCCCTAATTTGAGCATATGAAATTGCCAGCAGAAACAGTTTGTAATGGTCTATCGAGTCTGCTCGGGTGTGCAGCTCAGTTAATTCAGTAGAGTCTAGACAGTTTCTGATTCAGTAAGAGAGCCTAGATGCTCCCTAATATGAACATATGAAAATACAAAGAAGCCAGCAGAAGAAGGCCATTTGGTGTATCAAGTCTGCTCGTATTGCAGGGTCCACAGCTTGAGCTAATGTCCCTGCCCTCCCTCCCCATTCCTCCCATCCTCTCTATCCATGATTCTTACCTTCCCCCATGCCTATCCCAGCCCCTCTTAATGCTGCCCACTGTGTTCAATGAGAGTACCTCTTCTGGCAGCGCATTCCAAGTGTCCACCACCCTCTCTGTGAAGAAGTACTTCCTGACCTCCCTCCTAAACCTCCCACCCTCCAGCTTAAGACTGTGCCCCCTTGTGATATGGTTGCCACTCAGCTTAAAGAGACTCTCCTTATCAACCTTATTATCCCTTTCAAGTACTTGAATGTCCCAATCATGTCTCCTCTCTCTCTCTCTCCTGTCTTCCAGGGAGTACATGTCCAGTGCCCTCTGTGATGTGGACAGCCAGTTCTGAGTGCTGTATCATTTTTTTTAATATAAAATGTATTACTGACTGTCTCTGCTGAAAAATCTGGTGCTCTTGAATGACCTCACTCATCCCCCACCCCACCCCAGGTTTCAGTTGAAAGATGCAAGCCATGAGAATATGCTGAAAACAGCATGTGTATCACACACACTCAGTTTTTAGAGACAATGTGTTACATGGAAGGCCTAAATCAAGGATCCTGTTTGTCTGAGTTAATTACAGCCGTAGTTGCTATATCAAATCCATTTTATGATGTTGGAGGAAAAACCCAGGTTATTACACCGGAGTGCAAAATCATAAAGATGCTTTCATGTCCAGGAAGGAGGAAGCTTATTATGAGATCAAAGTAGTGTCATTTGAAGGACATGAATTATGCTGAAGTTGCAGAAGTTAATACTTTGCAAAGACATCCTGTTTTTGTATAAAATATATATTTTTTATATATTCTGACAGAGGAGGAACTAGATGATCCCACGCTAAAGGGGTTGGCAAATACTTTATTTTTATTGATTTGTTTTATTTATTTATTTATTTATTAAGTCTAGGATTACAAATACCTTTGAGCCTTGGCTCTTTTACAAAGGTTCCACGTCAGAGAAATACAAATTATGGGGTACATCAAGACAGACATTACAACAATGTGGACATTGCAAACAGAGTACAGATTAATACAATTCAAGGGTAGCATTGTAACAAGGCAGCCAGCGGCATTTGTCAGAGAAAATAGACAACAGATAAGAAGTGCCAGAGTCATAGGGAGAGGGGGGGAGGAATGTAGGAAGGGTGGGGAGAGGGTGAAAAGTGCAGCACTGGGTATACCAAGATGTGAGGGTAGAATCCAGTGAGGAGGGGAGGGGGGGACCACTAGAGCAGGAAGGGAAGTGGAGAAACAAGGTTAAGTTGAAAATACAGTTTACTGTAAGGAATAATTCTGTTTTACTTAGACACACTTTTACCTAGACTCTGACCAAGAAACATCGGTGAGCACTGTAAACAAGTATTTAGAAAGAGAGTTAAATCTAAGTACTGCAAGTAGGAATTTGCACTGTTTAAACCTTGTTCTTTTAAAATATTTGTATGTCTTGTGATATAAGAGTTCTGTATTTTGTGCTTTACATAATTGTATCTGTTTTTAGTAAAACTCTTTTTAGAGCATACTTGGTCTGTCTTTGGCTTCTTTTTATTTGTAAGAAAAGTATTATGGTTATAGCAGACATGAGGCATAGCTTGAATGGTGATACCAAACTGGAAAGAGAAGCGTTTTAAATCTGAGGTCTTTATTAAAGTTTTTAAGGGTTCATCTCTGTATACCTGGTTAGGTGCCCGTAGACAAAGATATCTGGCCCCCCGAAGACAGAAATATCTGAGCCTGTGCATTGGGTACACTAGCAAGAGGTTAACAGTTGGAATCCCTCCAAGACTTGAGACCAAAGGTTAATCCAAACTCACAAAACAGACAAGAGGGTTACCTTGTTCTGTTAAACTGTTCACAAGACTGCGCGCAGAGGTTGGCACTTTGGGAGTAGAGGGCCTGACCTGCTGAGTGGGTTTGTGACAGATTGGTTGACAGCAGTGCGGCTAATTTTGGTATCACAAGCTTTATTGTTCTGTGTCAGCTTGAGACCGTAAGCTCTGTTGCAAAGAAAGAAAAAGACAAAGTTTTATTTTAAAAAGGAAACAGAACTATATATCACTTGGCGTAGAGTCAAGTTCCTACCCGTTTTATTTTTTTTTCCCCCTAAAGTGCAAATCAGAGTACCCATAGTCAGGGAAGAAGATGGCTTCCGACTACAGCGGGCACACTGTAGATTACCTGAAGCAGTTGTGCAGGGACAGAGGAGTCCCTTTCGAGGTGACAGCCAAAAAGCAGAACCTCATAGAGGCCCTGATGGTAGCAGATACCCAGAGTGGCAAGTCACAGACCCTTGACTGAAAGGGACCAGACCTCAAGTGTGGCAGGACTAGCGGCCAGTACTGTGTCCAGATCCAGTGAGGATGACAGCAGGGCCACTGTCAGAGAAGGGCCACAGCAGCAGGGAAAGGTCATCAGTATCCTGAATCCAGAGGTACTCAGGCTGCACACTGACTTGCGTAGGATGGAGCTGGAGTTCCAGGAGAAGAGAGAGCGAGAGAAGCGAGAGGTGGACCATGAGGCAAAGCGAGAACACAGAGAGGCAGAGCAACAACAGAGGGAGGCAGACCATGAGGAGTGTGAGTGCCAGTGAGCTGCAGAGGAGAAGAGAGAACGAGAACGCTGAGACGCAGACCGTGAGGAGCAGAAGTACCAGAGGCAACACGAATTACAGAAGATACAAATCCAACCAGCGGCACCAGAGCAGGTAAGTGGCTTGGATTTAACTGGGACTGCCAAACTGGGTTACAAATTGAACTCCAAATTAATAGCCGAATTTAAGGAGGGGGAAGATATGGATGCCTTTTTAAACTCTTTTGAAATAGTTTGTATTCAGGCTAAAATTTCTAGAGATTCCTGGAGCTTCCAGCTATTCCTGCTACTTACCAGGAAAGCTCGGGATGCATTAGGTCAAATGGACAATGAGGACAGTAATAATTACAATAAAATAAAAGCTGCACTGTTAAAAAAGTTTGAATAAACTGCTGAATCATACAGAGCTAAATTCCGTAAGCTCAGGAGAAGCCCTGATATGAGCTACGAGGAGCTAGCCACGAAACAACGTCAGTTTTTAAAATGTTGGTGGGAAGAAACTGAGGCAAACTCTGTTGATAAAATTGAAAATGTGATTTTATTAGAACAGTTTTATTGGGCTTGCCCAGCAGAGCTAAAAACCTGGCTAGAGGACCGAGATCCCAAAACAGTGCAAGAGGCTGCTGAACTCTTGGACCACTATGCCAAGAGCAGACCTGCTCTGAGAGTGAATGGGGTGGTCGTGGCAGCACAGAAAGGGAAAAGTGTGCCTTCAGGGCAGCTAAAACCCTCACTGCCTCCACCGAAACTAGTCAGCCCCAGGTTTCAACGAAAATATTTCTCTGAAGTAAGAAATGCCTGTTGGTTGTGTAAAGAAACTGGGCATATTGCCAGACCGTGTCCCAAAAAGGTGAGCCATAATACACAACAGAGTGCTAGAAAAGAAGTGGGTTGTTTGTGTGTCCCTGGGAGCATGCCAGTGAACATGAGGGAACACATGCACCCAGTCATGGTAAATGGTGTGCAGATGCAAGGTTTAAGGGACACGGGGGCATCCCTGATGTTAGTAAAGGGGGATCTTGTACAACCTGGTCAGCTTATAGCCAATAAGTATGTCACTGTCCAAGGGTTCACTGGTGAAGAGAAAACCTTACCCCTCACTAGTGTTCTCTTAGACTGGGGTGAAACAGGGGAAATGGTACAACAGGTGGCTGTAGCCAAAACATTAGCTGTGGATGTGATCCTGGGTAACAATCTCCAACCGGGGATGGTATGTGCAGTTACCTGAAGCCAAGTGGCAAGTGAAAATTGTAGTTCCCTGAACCACACAGAAGCCATTGTGGAAACCACTTGGAGGCTGGTTCCCCAGCCTGTGTCTCCTGATATGGAGACTGATAGAGAGGAGGTAGAAATTGCCCCAGTATCTAGTAACCACACAGCTACAGAGGGTTACTCCAAAGAGGGAAGGGTGACCCATTGTCCAAGGGTTGGGATTGTCAGTGATCCTGAGGGCCCTGATGCTAGTGCTAGGGACCCTAGTTTAGTGACTGAAGGGGACCTGTCCCATGCCTTGGGAATATGTGAGGGGTTTGCAGCTGCTCAGAGGAGTGACCCTAGTTTAGAGAAGCTGAGGGCTTGGGCAGACTCTGACAGAACACAGGGAGGTGATGGCAGACATAAGGTTTATTGGGAAAATGGACTTATGTATACTCAGGCAGTGCAGACAGAGGGAGGGATGCTAGGCAGGCAGCTTGTCATTCCCCAGGGGTATCGTGAGCAGTTTGCTCAAAATTGCACATGATATTCCCTTGTCTGGTCATCTGGGAATCGTGCGCACTATGCAGTGGTTAGCCCAGAATTTCTACTGGTCTAACTTCACCCAGCAGGTGAAGGAGTATTGCAGGTCTTGTCACCGGTGCCAGGAAATAGGGAAGGCAGGCAAGAAAACCCAAGCCGCCCTGATTTCATTGCCCATAGTGGAGGAGCCATTCCAGAGGGTGGGAATGGATACTGTGGGGCCTTTAAATACTCCCAGCTCCTCAGGGAAGAGATTCATCCTGACTGTGGTGGATTATGCCACCCGGTACCCAGAGGCAGTCACCCTATCCTCACTGAGGACAGACAAAGTGGCAGATGCCTTACTTGGGATTTTCTCCCGTGTTGGGTTTCCGCAGGAGGTAATCACCGATCGAGGGGATTCCTTCATGTCAGACCGGATGAAATATTTATGGGGGAAGTGTGGGGTGGTGCAGAGATGCAAGACACCGTATCACCCACAAGCCAATGGGCTTGTGGAATGATTCAATGGTACCCTAAAGTCAATGCTTTGGGTGTTTGCTGAACAGCATGGGAGGGACTAGGAGAAATACCTTCCCCACCTGTTGTTTGCATACAGTGAGGTGCCCCAAGAGTCGACAGGATTTTCCCCCTTCGAACTCTTATATGGACACCGGGTACGTGGGCCCCTAGACTTAATCCGGGAGGACTGGGAAGGCAAGCATGCCACCCAGGGAACTCCCATTGTGGATTACATCCTTAGGTTTAGGGAAAGGTTGAAGGAACTTATGGGGACAGCCCAGAGCAACCTGACAGCTGCCCAACAGAAACAAAAAGTGTGGTACGACAGCAGAGCCAGAGCTCGGCTCATACATGGTGGGTCAGGAAGTCATGGTCCTTATTCCGGTCTGGAAAGACAAGCTGCAAGCTGAGTGTGCAGGACCGTACAAAGTGGTTAGGAAGGTAAATGACGTGAACTACATTGTGGAGTTACCTGACCGTAAACAGACAGAAAAGATGTACCATGTCAACATGATGAAGCCACATGCCAATAGGGCTGACATGGTTTTTGCAGTGTGTAGTCATGGGGAGGGGACGGATGAAGGAGACCCCTTTCTGGATTTGCTGGAAGAGAGTAAGCGGGAGTCCTCTGTGGAGGCAGTAAAATTGTCTCCCCAGCTGGCCCCGGACCAGATTCAGAAAGTAAAGGAGGTTTTAGCAGACTTTGCCCCCTTGTTTAGTGCCAAGCCTGGACCAACCCCCTTAGTGGCACACGATGTGGAGACAGGGACACAGGCACCCACACAGCGGACAGCATATTGGGTGTCAAAGGCTGTCCAAAAGGACATTAGGAGGGAAGTGGAGGAGATGCTGGATTTAGGGGTAATCCAGAGATCCCACAGCCCCTGGGCCTCACCCGTAGTCCTTATGCCCAAGCCAGATGGCTCAACTCATTTCTGTGTGGACTATCACTGACTGAATGCTGTCACGAAGTCAAACGCCCACCTGATGCCCCGGATGGACGAACTCCTGGACAAGTTGGGAGGGGAGACCTACCATATGACCATTGACCTGACCAAGGGGTATTGGCAGGTAGAATTGACAGACAGAGCTAGGGAGAGGTTGGCCTTCATCACTCCAATAGGTTTATTTGAGTTTAAAGTAATGCCTTTCCGAATGAAGAACGCCCCTGCCACTTTCCAAAGGTTGGTGAACCAGGTGTTAAATGGTGCTGAGGAGTACACTGTGGTGTACCTGGATGACATTGCCATCTTTAGTACCAGCTGGGAGGAACACCTATCCCACCTTAGGGAAATGCTGGACAGGATACAGAGAGCCGGGCTCACTGTCAAAGCCGAGAAGTGCCAGGTGGCCAAGGGAGAAGTGGCATATCTCAGGCATGTGGTAGGCTGGGGACAGCTCCATCCTAACCAAATAAAGATAGAGGCGATCCAGGCGTGGCGCAGACCAGAAACCCAGAAGCAGGTCAGGAGCTTTCTAGAGACAGCAGGATACTACAGGATATTTGTACCCAATTACAGTGCCCCGGCTGCTCCCCTATGTGACCTGACAAAGAAAAAGATGCCAAAGAAAATTACCTGGGGCCCAGCCTGTGAGGAAGCCTTTACCAGACTGAAGGAGGCACTGTGCAGTGCTCTTGTTTTGACAAGTCCTGACTATAGCAAAACCTTTATAGTTCAGACTGACATCTCAGACATGGGTATTGGGGCAGTACTGAGCCAGATGTCCAGCCAAGGGACAGATCACCCAGTAGTGTACCTGAGCAGGAAGCTACTTCCCAGGGAGCAAGCGTACTCCATGGTGGAAAAAGAATGTCTTGCCATAATGTGGGCCCTAAAGAAATTAGAGCCATACTTGTATGGGCAGCATTTTGTGGTATAGACTGACCACAACCCCCTGGTTTGGCAGACGCAGATGGGGAAGAACAATGGGAGACTGCTAAGATGGAGTCTTGCTTTGCAAGGTTATGATCTACATAGGGCTGGAGCGAAGAACCAGAACTCAGATGGGCTGTCTAGGGTCTATGAGGAGCGAACTGATTTGGGAAGCTCATCCCATGTAGGGGATAGAACCCACAAATTCATTCTAGGTGGGGAGGAACTGTGACGTGGACAGCCAGTTCTGAGTGCTGTATCATTTTTTTTTAATATAAAATGTATTACTGACTGTCTCTGCTGAAAAATCTGGTGCTCTTAGAATGACCTCACTCATCCCCCCCGGTTTTCAGCTGTAAGATGCAAGCCATGAGAAAATGCTGAAAACGGCATGTGAGATCACACGCACTCAGTTTTTAGAGACAATGTGTTACATGGAAGGCCTAAATCAAGGATCCTGTTTGTCTGAGTTAATTACAGCCGTAGTTGCTATATCATATCCATTTTATGACGTTGGAGGAAAAACCCAGGTTATTACATAGAAGTGCAAAATCATAAAAGATGCTTTCATGTCCTGAAAGGAGGAAGCTTATTATGAGATCAAAGTAGTGTCATTTGAAGGACATGAATTATGCTGAAGTTGCAGAAGTTAATACTTTGAAAAGACATCCTGTTTTTGTATAAAATATATATTTTTTATATATTCTGACAGAGGAGGAGCTAGATGACCCCACACAAAAGGGGTTGGCAAATACCGTTTACTTTAAGGAATAATTCTGTTTTACTTAGACACACTTTTACCTAGACTCTGACCAAGAAACATTGGTGAGCACTGTAAACAAGTATTTAGAAAGAGAGTCAAATCTAAGTACTGTAAGTAGGAATTTGCACTGTTTAAACCTTATTCTTGTTCTTTTAAAAGATTTGTATGTCTTGTGATTTAAGAGTTCTGTATTTTGTGTTTTGCATATTTTTATCTGTTTTTAGCAAAACTCTTTTTAGAGCATACTTGGTCTGTCTTTGACGTCTTTTTATTTGTAAGAAAAGTATGTATGGTTATAGCAGACAGCAGGCATAAGCTTGAATGGTGGTACCAAACTGGAAAGAGGAGCGTTTTAAATCTGAGGTCTTTATTAAAGTTTTTAAGGGTCATCTCTGTATACCTGGTTAGGTGCCCGTAGGCAAAGATATCTGCGCCCCCCGCCGAAGACAGAAATATCTGAGCCTGTGCATTGGGTACACTAGCAAGAGATTAACAGTTGGAATCCCTCCAAGACTTAAGACCAAAGGTTGATCCGAACTCACAAAACAGACAAGAGGGTTACCTTGTTCTGTTAAACTGTTCACAAGACTGCCCGCGGAGGTTGGCACTTTGGGAGTAGAAGGACTGACCTGCTGAGTGGGTTTGTGACACCCTCAGCCTCTCCTCGTATGCCTTGCCCTGCTGACTGGCTATCATCTTTGTAGCCCTCCTCTGTACCTTCTCCAGCAGGTTAATGTCCTTCTTGAGGTGTGAGTGCCAGTACTGAACTCCATACTCTAGATGCGGCCTTACCAGTGACCTGTACAAGGGCAGTATAACCTCCTCTCTCCTACTACTGATCCCCCTAGCTATGCATCCCAGCATCTTGTTTGCCTTTACTGCTGGTTTCTTGCACTGCGTGGAGTGCTTCAGGTCACTAGTGATCTTCACTCCCAGGTCCTTCTCCTCCTCCTCTGATGCAGATACTCGGACTCCACCCAGGTAATACACTGTCCTGGAATTCTTGACTCCAATATGCATAACTTTGCATTTCTTCTCATTGAAGCCAAGCTGCCAGATCCTGGACCACCTCCTCAGCTTTTCCAGATCTTCTTGAAGGTCCCGGTTCCCTTCAGCTGTGTCCACTCTCCCACAGAGCTTGGTGTCATCTGTGAATAGGCACATTTTGCCTTTAATGACATCCTCAATGTCATTGACGAAGACAGTGAACAATACCGGCCCCAGCACAGAGCCCTGTGGGACCCCACTGGTTACCTCTCTGGTGCCAGATAATTCTCCCCCTACCACCACCCTCTGGGTTCTGTCCCTCAGCCAGTTTTCCACCCAACTGACCATCTTTTCCCCAACTCCAAGATCCACCAACTTCCTGATCAACCTTTTGTGGGGCACAGAGTCAAAGGCCTTGCTGAAATCAAGATAGAGTATGTCTACCGCTTGGCCCCTGTCTACTGTCTTAGTGACACAGTCAAAGAAGTCAATTTAGTGCAGAGCCTAAACTCTTCCCAATTCAGTAAGCACTTGGGAGAACATATACATGACATAAAAACAGAAAAAAACAGATAATACATTGGCAGCACATATTAAATATACAAGGGGTATTGGTGAACATAGATGGGTGTTTTTTGGAATAGAAAAGGTTTCTCTGGGTCCCAGAGTGGGGGATCTAGATGCAGCTCTTTAAAGAAGAGAAGCATTCTATTTGTTCACAATGGGCAGTTTGATCACTCCAGGACTTACAGAATGTTTTGAGATTTCCCCATTCCTCTGATATCTCTATAATAGGACATTTTGTATCACTGTTCTGTTGATATTCTGGCATTGATCTGTGTTCAGGGTTGATTAATATTTACATGCAGCATATTTATCATCTGGTGAACTGTATGATTTTTTGTGATTCATATTAATATCTTATGTCTCATTTTAGTATACAGGACCCCCAAAATGGGCACAAGTATTATTGTGTCTATGGTTCCTTGAGGAGGCATTAGTAAAGTGGAGATTGAGACAAGTGAAGGATATAGAGACACTGGTTGGAATTCTATGAAGAATGGGCAAACTGAAAAATTCTGAAATATTTGTTCAAATCCCACCACTGCAGAATAGTTAATTGTGCTAGGAATGTTTCAGTATTAAGTCTCCATGGATATTTAACCATGGTTTTTAAAATGTACCTGCTATATGTTATTCTATTGTTTGTAGGCATTCTGTTATGTATTTTTATATGGTTTTGAGGGCCACTTTTGCTTTAAAGCTGGGCATTGCTGAAGACGTCACAGTGTAAAGGTATATTTAAGCAGCACGAATGATGAGATAGATTACCCTTGACAAAGTGCCATTTAGGCACACAAAACATCATCAGGTGATTCTGCAGCAGGTTGCGGGTGTATACTTTGCTATATGCCCAGCTTGTTTTATCTTGGAAGTGCAAGCAAACAAAATATTTTTTTACTTGCAATAGCCTGTGGTGCATATTATTACAGCTTTGGCTTCATGTGTGCCAGCCTTTTTTCTGTCAGTGAGCCTACATGCTCTCTAATTCAGTACAAAGCCTAGACACTCCCCAATTCGGTAAGGGGGCCTACACACTCCCTAATTTAGTTTAGAGCCTAGACACTCCTCAATTCAGTAAGTGAGCCTACATGCTCCCTAATTTAGTTTAGAGCCTAGACACTCCCCAATTCAGTAAGTGAGCCTACATGCTCCCTAATTTAGTTTAGAGCCTAGACACTCCCCAATTCAGTAAGTGAGCCTACATGCTCCCTAATTTAGTACAGAGCCTAGACACTCCTCAATTCAGTAAGTGAGCCCAGATGCTCCCTAATTTAGTACAGAGCCGAGACACTCCTTAATTCAGTAAGTGAGCCCAGATGCTCCCTAATTTAGTACAGAGCCTAGACACACTCCAGCTCTGTAAGTGAGCCTAGATGCTCCCTAATTCTGTGAGGGAACCTATACACTTCCTAATTCAGTAAGGGAACCTATGCACTCACTAATTCAGTGATGGAGGCTTAATGCTTCCGCATTCAGTGAAGAAGCCTAGACACTCCCTAATTGTGCAAGGGAGCCCAGATACTCACTAATTCAGTGAAGGAGCCTTGACACTCCAAAACTCAGTGGAGGAGCTTAGATTGTCCCTAATTCAGGGAGGGATACTAGACCCACAGCCACAGCCACGGCCTTGCCTTGGACTTAGTATTCCCACTGGGGCTTGAGGTCACTGATCTCAAGATTGATCCGGTCTCTTGGTCCGATCACTGCATGGTGAGTTCTCGTTCAGGGACCCTGCTGTTAGTCTCTCCCCTGTCAAGATGGTCTGCTGGCACCCATTGAGTGGGCTGTCCCCAGAGGGACTGCTAGTGGCAGTGGACATTTCTAGTGTGAGTGCTGCATGTGCGGCGGGTGTGGGCGAGGCAGTGGCAGCTTATAATGGTGCTGTCTCCAAAGCACTCAACGCCGTCACACCAATCCGTTTATGACCCAGGTCTTCTTGCTTGAGATCCCCATGGTTTAATGGGGCTCTCATGTAGATGAAGACCAGGGGTCAGAAGCTGAAGCTTTGCTGGAGAAGGACTTGGTCCAAGGAGGACAAACTGGCTTTGAGAATTCACTATGGTGAACATCAAAGGGCAATCAACCATAAGAAGGCAGAGTTCCTGTCCAGGGAGATTGCTGCAGGGAGAAACAAATGAGCAATTCTCTTTCGGACCATAGAGAGGCTACTTCACCCTGCCTGTCTGCAGCTGAAGAAAGCAATTTCAGTCACCCAGTGCGAGGAGTTTGCTCAGTTCTTCTCTGATAGGGTGTCCTCTGTTAGGACCAGAATTTCTCCAGTGGGACATGACCAGCCCCGCAGAGGTGGGCCTTGTGTGGTTAGAGGCGCTGCTATTGTCTGGGGTGAGTTTAGGCTGGTGGGGGTGGCAGAGGTCATTGAGGTAATCTTGAAGCTACGGCCCACTTTTTTTGAACTGGACCCAGGCCTGACTCATCTTTTAGTGGGATATGTTGAGTCTGTTGGTCCAGTGTTTGCTGGGATAGTCTGGTGCTCACTTTCAGAAGCGTTTTTTTTCCCCCAGTGCCCTAAAAGAGGTGTTGGTGAAACCCCTCCTGAAGATACCATCACTTGACCCTGACGTCTTGGCGATATATCGACCAATCTCCAACCTCCCATTTCTGTGTAAGGTTGTTGAGAAAGTGGTGACTCTGCAGCTTGAGGCGTACCTTGCTGCTTATGACATCTATGAGCCATTCCAGTATGGATTTCAGCCAAGGCATAGCACTGAAACAACGGTAGTCAGGGTGCAAAATTATCTCCTCAGGGCAAGAGATAAATGAAACAATTCTCATTCTTCTTGATCTCTCCTCAGCATTTAACACTGTGGACCAAGTAGTGCTATTGGGTCACCTCAGGGAGCTCTGTGGACTCACCAGTATTGTCATTAACTGGTTTGAGTCCTTCCTCATGGACAGGATGCAACGGGTAGTGATGGGAAATTTCTCCTACTGCCCAAAGCCCCTCCCTTGTGGAATTCCTCCAGTGCTCAAGCCTGTCACCTATGTTGTTCACAGTGTACATGCTTCCCCGGGTGAGATTATTAGACTTTAAAGCTTGGGCTTTCACTGCTTTGCAGATGATACCCAGCTATATATGTCCTTTGCTCCTGGAACAAGTGGCACTGTGGAGGTGCTTAACAAATATCTGACTGAGATCCAGGACTGGATGTCCTCTAACTGGCTGAGACTCAACCCAGACAAGACAGAGGTACTAGTGATTGAGCCTGGTCGCTGGCATGATATGGTTGCTGCCAGATTGGGAATGGGGCTGTTTTGGGGCCTCACCCAGTTGGTAACTTCCACTAAGGTGAAAAATCTGTGTGTCATCCTTGATGACAGATTGACACTTAAGACACAGGTGTCATCCGTCATCCAGAGTGGTTTTACCACTTAAGGAATGTCATCCGTATCAAAGCTTTAATTCTACCTGGTGACCTGCCCTCACTGGTGCATGCCTTTGTTATGTCAAGGCTAGACTACTGTAATGCGCTATACGTCGGGGTCAGGGGGGGCAATCCTCCGTTGCCTGCAGTTGGTGCAAAACGTATTGACCAGGTTGCTGACAGGCCTCCTGAGATCCTGCCATGTGACACCAGTCCTGTGTGACCTGCACTGGCTGCTGGTGAGGTGAAGGATTGCCTTCAAGGTGGGCTTGCTCAAATATAAGGCCCTATGTGGTTCGGGCCCTGGTTCCTGAGTGACCTCCCGGCCCCTGTCCGCCCTGTGTGCTCACTGTGCTCCTCCACCAAGGGCCTCCTGGAGGTTCCCAGGACCAGGCTGAAAACCTCAGGAGATCACGCATTTGAGATGGCAGGTCCGTTACTGTGGAATTTGTTGCCAAGATCACTGAGGGAGGCTCCATCAGTGGAGGCTTTCAGATGGGGTCTGAAGGCCCATTTATTTAGAGATGCTTTCGGAAGCCAGCTATAGGTTGTGTATTATTGATCTACTGCAATTTTATTGATATTTATTTATTGAATTTACTGACTTGTCATGACCTGTTTACTGTTATTGCTGATATTGTGTATGTTTTTGTATGTTCTCTCTTGTAAAGCGTCCAGAGCCTCCAGGATTGGGCCCTTAAGAAATAAACACTTACTTACTTACCCTCCCTAATTCAGCCTGAAAGCCTAGCCATGCCCTAATTCAGTTAGAGGGCCTAGACACTCGCTAATTCCATACAGATGCCTGGGCACTCCCTAATTTAGAAAGGGAATTGAAATGCTTTCAAATTCAGTAGGAGAGCCTAGACTCTCCCTAACTCAGTAAGGAAACCTAAACACTCCCTCATTCAGTAAGGGAGGCTCAGCACTCTGTGAGTCAGTTAGAGAGCCTAGACTGTCTCTCAATCACTAAAGGAAACTAGACATTCCCTAATTCAATAAGGGTAGTTAGAAATGCTTCCTAATTCAGTAAGGTAGCCTGGATGCTCTCTAAGTCAGTAAGGGAGCCTAAACGCCCCCTAACTGAGTAAAGGAGCCTAGACACTCCATAATGCAGTAAGGGAGCCTACATGCTCCCTTACTGAATGGAAAATGTGCCGCTGTTTTTAACAGCTAACATCAAGAGTTGGTTTGATAACCCACATTTGCACACACATGTGTACTGTCTAATTTTGTCTCCCAGTTCCTACCACTGAAGCTCTACTAAAGGGGCAGCTGTAAATGACAGCTACACTTAGGACACCATTAAGTGGTGTTAAACAAGATGACCCATGTTACGTTTCAAATAGCCACATTAATGCCATCATTAAATGATATAGCCACCTCATTATGACAATCAGTTTTGTCACTGCTATTTACGTCAATGTCAGTGTGTATACGTAATTTATACAACATTCACAAAACTGATTTTTTCCCCAGTGACAGTATTGATGTGGTTTTTAAATAACTACATGTAATTAATACACACTGCATTCATTTTCCTTCCAGGAATGATTGCAATACAAATACATACAAACAAACTCTACATCAGGAAGTCATTTGCTGAAAATTGACATTTAAAACACACAAGAAAACACCCATATTGTTATATCCTTTCAAAAAGGAAGTTACACATATTTTTTTCCAGGATATATCTGTATTTCTTGTGACATTCAGCAGGGATCAGGTAAGTCTCATAAAGGAGCACCATATTTTACTGCACAGATGCAGGGGTGTAGCATGGGATTTCAGATCTGCACACCAAGTGGACTCACTGCTACCCCCTCCCCCCCGTTAGGGTGAGCTACCCCCCCTCCACCTGGGTGTAGCCAGACAATATACAAATGTACACCAGGACCATGTTTGTTGCCTCATTTGACACAATAAATACAACTTTTGCATCTCATGGCAGTGGTTGTTGCCATGCATGGGTAAATACAAATGCCATGCATTGTTTCTTAAGACACCCACATATCAGCCCAGAGCCTGTAAAGATGTATTGTCCTTGGGATGCAAAGAGAGTATTAGTGACCAGTCCTTCTAGTTTTGTCTCCTATGAATAACATTACAGAAAGATTCAGTATTTTCTTTGTTAGTTTTCGTGGAAAAAGGAAGCAGTTCAGAGCCTATTAGTCCCCCCCCCCAAGTAAAATTGCACACCATGGAGTGCTTGGAGTATGTCTCCCTACACCCATGCACAGATGGAATGCTGTGAGATCTATAGGTTACTTGGGCTTGTGAGGGATGCCTGTTATTTTAGCACTCATTTCATGACATTTGGGCATGGTAACTGTCCTGGCTGCCTGAATTGAGCAAAATGACCCCATCTTACACAATAAGAGACATCACTCACAGAGACTGTGTTAATGTAGTATAAATCGGGATTCTAGTAAATTGAAACATGGATACAGTTTAGTTTCACATAAAACTGAATTCATACATCTTTTGTCAGCACATTGCACTATATGCTACGGGCTGATTGCCCAGGCCAACATGTATTATCCTATACACTAGCTAATGTTTTACACTGCATAAAATAATGAAATTCAATTTTTAAGATTTAAATTACAAGATCACATCAGTGATCGCTAGTCTAATTTCTAAATTTTACCGGGAACCTACTTTTTAATTGTTATTTTGTGTATAGATACGAAGAATTAAAGAAAGGTGACTACATCACAAAATTAAACTAAAATTGTCAAATTCCATGAATTAAAAAAATGTATAACAGTAATAAGACCCATGGATTCTGACCTTATCTGGTGGATAATGACTTGAAGTTGGTTTATGGCCCTCAGCTGCACCTTAAGCCTTATCTTCTCCGCCAGGTCATTAGCCTCCAGAAAAGGCCCTCATCCTTTGTTCTTCTTATTTAATTAAAATGTAGGTTTTACTGTGAGCACCAAATCATCCAACTTTGTGGACAGACATTAAATATCTACTCCCTATAGCATCACAGTATATACATTTTTCTGCTTAAAGCAGCAGTGCAACAAAAAATGTTTTGCCAAGAAAGCTAGTTTTCAGCTATAATTAATAAAAGTGCACTATTAATATACCTGCAGATCTACATTTCTAGGTATTTCCAATGTTGCGCTTACATGAGTTGTTTTCATTTCTCAGTCCTATCCCTTACCAAATCTACAGTGGTGTTTTCTAAGCCAAATAAAGTACTCCAGTTTTGGTGGAACTAGAAAATGTTACCACCATATAAAACTGGAAGATGCCTGGAATCTTTTATAGATAAAAACAGGGAAGGCACATTTTTTGTCCAATTCATGACACTGCTACTTTAAATCAGTTTGTTTTCCTTCTCATGAATATAGGGTACTACAATGTTGTGTAGCTTTTTAGCGAAGGTATTCTGGGCCACCGATTTACGGTGATTGAACTAATCAAATCCCATTTCATGACTTGCAATTACAGGATTTCAATGGTGATTGCTAGTCTAATTTCTGGATTTTTTGGGGGGATTCCACTGTTTAGCGTTTATTATATGGAAAAATATTAAGTACAAAGAATGCAAAAAAAGCAAAATAAACAGCAAATTAAATAAAACTAAATTAAAATTGTAATGCAATAATGTTTAGCCAAATGCATGTGACGTAGCAGCACTACTCCAGTTTGAAATGCAAAATTCCATGAAATTCTGGGATTTCGACTGGTGTTCAGAAAGTCGAACTCTAGGAATTTACTGGGTTTTTTTCTGTTGGGAACCATAAATAGTAGACTTTATGTTGATTTATATTGTTGGAATTTGCAGTATGGAAAAAGTCATTTTCTTATTTTTTCTGTCAATTAGTGTAATTCATAATCAAAAAAATATATTGTCTGCTGTTATACATATATATACATATGTATGCATAATACGACATGGTACTCAATGCCAGTGGACCTAGCTCCACTGTAGTAGAGTCTAGTCTGCAACATGACCTGGTGGAGTTATGCAAGAGGTTTCTGGATAAGCAGCTCAAACTTAACTGCAAAGGCTGCAGCCATGCTTTTTGGATTAAAGCGAATTTTACCTAAGGACCCTCCCGGCATCAACCTCAATATTCTACCAGGACCCCCTCTGGACGTTGTAGAAAAGTTTAATTACCTTGATCCCCTTGACTTTAAGAATCCACCTCGACTTCTCTGCCCCAACAGATCCCGTTCTGTTCAAGCTTCACCCTCAGTTTGGTGCTCTCTTCCAAAACTGAGACTGCCTACCTCACTAGAAAGAAAATAGTTTTTTTTAAGATGATCCTCCTCAGACACGATTTTGGAGATATCGCCTCTCAGGCTACTGTCAAGTCTTAACTAGCCAGATTGGAATTCTTATTTCACTACTTGTATGGATTTATCCTCAGCTGCCCACCTCAGACCCACCACTGCAACTTTTACAGTCTACCTGGTTGGGCCTCCCTTGAGACCAGGAACAGAAAAGCAACACACACACATATGACAGGGGTAGAGGGTAAACATCTGTAGTGTTATATAAGGAAATCACACAAGGAAATCACAGATGAATTTAAACATCTTTATGCTTAGGATGCTGACTAGCACCCCTATGTGTGTACAGTCCACCTGGCTGGTCGCTCTTGAAACCAGGAACAGAAAAGAAACACACATACATGACAGAGTAAAGGGTAGACATCTTTATTACTATATAAGGAAAAATAGTAATGGTCTCCTCTCTCCAACCTCCTTCCATCTGTCCTAACTCTTTCTCGAATCCCCTCCTCCTGCCCCCCCTTTTCCCTCCCCTTTCCCTCTTCTGTCACTGATACCTTCTCCGTACCCTTCCCCCTCCCCAGCCAGACCTGCCCACGCCACTCTGCTGAGCCCCCTGTCTCCCCATCTCCCAACCCCGCCACTCTCGCTGTACTTCCCAGCTACCCACTCCCCCACTCTGTCCTTCTCCCTATCCTACTGGTTCCATGTCATACTAGTGAACGCAAAAAAGCAATCGCTATTACAGCAAGTGTATATCGCTGAAAAGCAAATCAGCAATATACATTCAAGGTGACCTGACATCCAGATTTAAAAAAGTGTTTATGGGGGCTGTGTGCCTCGTGCCTCCCTCATGGGGGCTTTTCCCTGCAACCCCTAAATTAGGATTCTCAACTGTAGGGGAGTGCATGTCAGGGAGGGGTCAAAATCCAGATTTCAGCAAAATATAAGTGCCACTGTACAGGGGTCACCAGGGCCATTTTCCAGACACACGGGAATTGTGACAGTGTTAGCGAGAGGTTAAGAATCACAGGAAGGGGACAAGAGAAAGCTGGATGGGTGTCACATGATAATACTGACCCAAAATGAGTGACTACAAAAATAGCAATTTATTTTGGGTGCTATTATTCTGGGCTACCCTGCACAATAGAGAGGGTATGGGATAGCATCCATGGGGAAGGGTGAACAAAAGGGGGACCAGCGAGGGGAAAGTGAGGGACAGGGAAAAGGGTTTCAGACACTGGTGTACCTGCTGCCCCCGAGCTAGCTTTGTGGCATGGTGGTGTGGGTGGCTAGCTCTGGCACAGCAGGTACTGGGTTTGGGACCAGGAGCATGTACAGTTAAGAATCTTTGTTATGGGTAAGAGTACTTCCTCTAGGGTGAGTGCGATAAGTTTGAGGTCTAGTGAGTCCCTACTGTGCCTAGATTTCCCCAGTACTTTATTCAGGAGTTTTCTAACCTGGTTCACAAAGACCTTCTTAAAGCAGAAAGGGGGCATTCCAGGGATCTTGTCCTTGTAGCGACTGGCAGTCAAAGTAATAGTATCATCAAAGAAATCATGAGGTAGCACACAGCTCAGGTTACTGACGGCTTCATTAAAAGTGTTCGTAATTGTAGTAGGGTCCATGGTAGGGCTCCATCAATGTTTAGCATTGCAGGTGACTCCTTTGGATCCTGACCAGTGATATCTTTGATGTTGGACCAGAAATTCCTATAATTTCCCCACATGTTAGACAATATTTCTCTATGGTATCTACTTTTCTCCTGATGAATAGCCCACATGCATGCATTTCTTGCTGCTTTATAGACCTGTACATCCAGTTGTTTCCCTGAGGCTTTAGCACAGTGCCAGAGATGGTCCCGTTGTTTCATACTGTTTAAGAGTTTCAGAGTTATCCAGGAGTGCACTGTACCATGGACCTTCCTCTTTTTTTAGTGGGGCATGTATGTCACAGGCAACATTAAAAACCTTGACGAAGTGTTCCAATGCTTTGTTGATGTCACCAGTGGAGTCGAGCAGTGTCCAGTCATGGTTACATAGTGGCTGTTATAAGAGATCAAGGTAACCCATTTTTAGCATTCTGTTGTAGATAGTTTGGGGTGGGGCTGTGTGATATTTGTTGGACAGCCGCAGGTAATGGGGGAGTAGTCGCTAAGGGAGTCAGAGTGTACAGTTACATTGGAGATGCGATCCAGGCAATTAGAGATTATCCAGTCCAGGGTTGTGCTTGTCCCAGTCTTATAGTTCATTCTGGTTGGCATGTTGACTAGTTGAGATAGGTGTAGGGCCGATAAAGCATCCTTTATGGGGCCAACGGCTGGTGATTGCCCAGTTTGTATTGAAATCACCCATTAGTATTGTCTCTGTGTGGTGATTATTGGCACAGAGGTAGTCCAGAATGCTGTGGAGACCAGAGGTTGAGTCTTTGGGAGGAATGTAAACTGATAAGACAGTGAGTGTTTTGTTATGGGCACCGAGTAGTACCTTAATTGCAAGTACGTGGGTGGGGCCACCAAGGTCAGTCACAGGCAAGGCCAGGCCCTTTAGTGAGTTTTTTAGATAGATAGCGCAACCACCACCACGTTTGGATGATCTGTCTATCCTGAAAATGGTATATCCGGGTAGGAAAACAGCTGTGTCAGGTATTTTGGGGGAAGCCAAGTTTCAACGACAGACAGTATGTCAGGGTCATGTTGTGAGACCCAGACTTTGAGGCTACCAATTTTGTACAAGAGACTACAGATGTTGATTGTAGTCAACTTGATAGTGCTCTGCTTGGGACAGGCACCATTCGGAGCCAGGCCAACAGGTCCTGGGTCTGGATGGACGTTGCCAGACAGTAGAAGCAGCAAGACAGCAACCCTAAGAAGGAAGTCTCTATGAAGCTTTGAAAGAAGTTTAGTAGACCTTCTAGTGCAGCGACTTATTTTCCTTTTCTTGTGCCGGAGGAGAAGGAAGATGGGATTAGATAGAGTAATCACGCTTGCATGAGAGCAAAACAACACCCAGTCATTGAGGTGCAGTGTGGTCCAGAAAGGAGGCCATGGTCCCTTAGTAATGTTGAAGAAAGTTCCAGTGACACAACCCAAATCATAGTGTAGGTTGTGGCTTAGGACCCAATAGATAGGTTGCACTTTGCTGGTGTTAGGTATCCCAGAGAGAGACTGAGTAGCATTGGAAGGATGAGAAGGTGGGGGATGGTACCAAAAGGAACCTTAACCATTTCAGCCTGTTTAAGAAGTGTAGTTTATTAAAATAACTAGGACAGGAATAGATTTTACAATGTTATTAGTGCCTGATGAGCATCTGGTGTTGCAGGATCTCTCTGGTGGCCAGATAGTATAAGATTCAAGATGGGCTAGGGTTCAAGAAGTAGCCAATAGGGATGGGAGTGGTGGGGAGGGAGGTGCTAAGGTGTATTTAATAGCAGCCAGGTTGAGGCAGGTGGGCGGGAGAAAAATGTAGTCAACAGAGTCCAGCAAAGGAACTGCGGTCCCGCTCAAGAGAAGCCATGCTCCACAGTCTGCACCAGAAGCACAGAGCAGGGATTCAGAGATAGCCAATGGCAGACTCCAAGAAATCTTTAGCGTCCAATAGCTGGTGAGCCAGATGGCTGAGGGACAACTCGGGTGGCTGCTGGGAGTCCCGAGAACATACCTGCTGGTTCCTGTAGCGAGTTGCCTGAGCAGGTTTTCAGGATGGGGTGACCACTGGCTCTTTGGAGCAAAGCCACAGCCGTGTCCTGAGCCTGTGCCAGGGGCTGGAACCTGAAAGGGAGGAGGGAGAGGGCAAATTAAGTGGGTCCTTGTAGAGATCCCAAATAGGTGGGAGGGGCTGTAGGCAGAAAGGAAAGGGGAGGAGGTGAGAAAGTTAGGAGGGAGGTGTTTGGGGTGGGGAACAGGTCTAGCTACAGGTGCCAAGCAGATTTAGAAAGACAAAAGGGATGGGGGAGGGGCCAGCAGGCTAGTGCTCAGCTACGGAGATGGAAACAAGGGGTTGGGGTGTGAGGTAGAAGCAAGTGAAAGCAGGGAGAGGGAAGTACATGCCAAACGCTACTAATTCATTGCTCACTATGTAACAGGGCAAAGAGAAATGTGTTAAAGAAAAAGAAAAGTCAGGTTAGAAGTAGGGAGAGACACTTAGGGCAGAGCAGCCGAGGAGCTGAGATAAAAATAGATTCAAACAGTTTTTACAGTTCAAATGCTGTGCTACGGTAATGCGAGACCTCACACTTTGCTAATACATCAACTTTGCTAACAATCCTATTCAGTTAATAAAAGTTGGTAAAAGGAAGGAAAAGCAGTATATTTACAATACTTATAAAAATAAAATGTAATCAACAGAGTCCAGCCAAGGAGCTGCGGTCCCACTCACGAGAAGCCATGCTCCACGGTCTGCACTAGAAGCAGAAAGCAGGGGATTCAGAGATAGCCAATGGAAGGCTCCAAGAAATCTTCAGCATCCAATAGCTGGTGAGCCAGATGGCTGAGGGGCCAGTCAGGTGACCACTAAGGAAATTCCCGAGCGTACCTGCGGTTCCCACAAACCTGCCTGGGCGGGTTTTCAGGATGGGGCGACCATGGGCCATTGGAGCCAAACCACGGTCGCGTCTTGAGCCCGTGCCAGGGGCTGGAACCTGCCAGTTCCCTGAAGTGAGTTGCCTGGGTGGGTTTTCAGGATGGGGCGACCACATTCTGTGCTTCGAGCTTGTGGAAACAGGATTCTCATGTTGCTGTATGGGGAGATGCCGCGATAATATTACAGTATCTTGTAATACTATCGATGAAGATGGAACAATACTATTATGGGATCTGGTAATACTATTGATGGATTCTATCAGTGGTATTATGGTGTAACAACTGTATAGTTTCCAATACTACTATTATTACGGATATCCATGTATTACAACCTTGTAACCCTCCATTAGGGCTGCAAGTTTGGTTTGACCTTAACTCCAAATAGGTCGAACCCCAGCAGTTTGCATGGGTAAGAACACTCACAAATTCTACAGATTTTTGCGAACTTTGATTAGCTCTAGTTATAAAAAAAAAAAAAAAGATTCTATTTTTTGTAAGGTCCCTCTCCATTTTCCCTTCCATTGAGTGACTGCAGGTGGTGCTGTGAGGTGGGCGGATGAAATGCTTATGTGTGTTAGTTGTACAACAACTAACAGTACAATCCTCTGGCTTCCTGCTCTGTTTCTAGTGCTCTTTGGTGGCCAGGGCCACAGCCCCCCAACAGACCCATCCCCCAACAGTAGTGGTCACGAATTTAGCATGGTAGACAGTGCTGCCAGTCTGGCGTCCTAAGTGGCATTTTGTTCTCAGAGCTGTCGGCAATGCGACTGAGTGTGGCGGTGGGTCACAACGGAACAGTCGGTAAAAGTGATGGAAGGGAAGGGTCTCTGTCAGACCTCGTCATCAAGTCACCATGGATGTGACAGAGAGGACTCTGAGCAGCAGCAGGAAGGGATTATTAATAGAGTCAGCATCATCTTCCAGCTATCAATGCAAGCCCTGGTAAGTGACAGGCCTGAGGTTAGGTGAGGGTCCATATTTCTTTTCTGTAGCTGCTTAGATGGGTTGTCAATTGTCATATGGGCTGGGGGTGTTTGTAACTTATGAGCCCCCCGGCTGAAGTCAGTCAGTAGTATGAGTTATACCTGGATTGCTAAAGCGGGGGGTTGTGCTCAGCAGTGTGCACTGTTTTGCTCCCAAATAAATGCTGTAAGTTTATATGCAATCCAGTTATTTTTTTTATTATAAATAATTTTGTGTTTAGTATCTAAAAATATACCGTATGTTGCTTTGCTTCTGATATAGTGACAGTGACACAAGAGTCTGCTGGCTGGGGGTGGCAAGGTCCAAGACCATGGGGGTGGGAAGAGATGCCCCAAGTCCATGGGGAGGACATGAGGGCTGAGGCAGGGGGTGGACGAGGGCCAGGAAGTTGGACAAGGCAAGGGGGCTTTTTAAAAATTTGGCAACACATCACTGCTTTGTTCCCTGTCTCTTCCTGTGCATACCAGGAGGCTAGCCCAAATCCCAATGTGCCCCACTATGGGATGGAGGGAAGAGCAGTGTCCAGCATAGGACGGTTTCTGTATACCATCCTGTTAATAAGTCAAGTGATAACAAGACAGTTTGGGGCAGGACTTGCGTTAGACACCCATTGTAGTGGGACCCCCTCCTGCACATTCTGCCCCAGCCTGCACTGTTGTCACTCACACTCAGCATGGCATAAAGAAACAGCAGTCTTATACTGAATAATGTGTTTTTTCTCCCCACCCATGACAGGCAGTATTGGGGCCGGGCTAGCTTAGTTTGGACAATTTCGGCAGGGGAAAGCAAGATGGGGGCACACAGCTGTGCCCACTAAAGACCAGGCCAGTATCTTTTCTTTAATAGTCCAGCAGCATCTTGGGGAGCCAAAAGGAAGTGATGGGAGGATACTGGATGAAAGCTGAGTGCCCCCCCCCCAGGATGTAGAGGAGAAGGGGTAGAGGATGGGGGTACACAATTCTGCTGTGTTATGCCTACATAGACTTCATTCTGGTAAGGGAAGGGGTGCACTTGGGTAGGGTAAGGGATTATGATGTGCTGTGTGGCTTGGACCAAGTATAACCTGGTTCTACCTGGCAGAACTTGGTAGAACAAGGTAGAACTTTTGCATCTTGTACTGTTTGGCAGGAACCAGGTAGAACCCAGTTCTACTAGTTCTACCTGGTAGAACCAGGTAGAACTTGGTAGAACTTTTTCATGTTCTACCCATAAAGTTCGCGAGGTAGAACTTTTAGAGGCTCGCACAGCCCTACCCTCCATGTGGCACAAATGGCTTTCTGGATACTTCTCATTTCAATCATTTTGGTTTCCTTTTTCCATTATGATCTGTTTGTTTTCTTTGTAACATTTTTATTGCTGAATTTGTTTCACTGCCTCTTTCTGTTTTTATTTATTCATTATCGTTATTAAGGAAGGCAGATGAGATTAAAACTGTCATTTATAATTGTATCCTGAAAATAATAAAACTCAATAGTACAATATAAGTTGCATGTGGAATTTCAAACACAATTTAAGGTAGACTTACTGTAGAATAACTTCTAGGATGCACCTGTAAACAAGCTGTTTTTCTAATCAGTGTGCCTTTCTAGAAAGGAAGGAAGAAAGGAAGGAAGGAAGGAAGGAAGGAAAGTTTTGAATCCTGCCACAGTTTCTGGATCACTATGTAACCTTGGGCATATAACTTGACTGCTGCAGTCCAGAAACTGGTTGGCTGCAGGACTCCCAATGGAAATGAAATGCTGAATTTTAACAGTGCTATCCTATTTAAATAACTTTTAATATTAAAAAAAATAGTTTTCATCACAGCGTTTCTGTGGCTCCTTGGTGCAACCCCACCCACAGTTTCAGCAGATATTGGGCCCACCCTTTCCAGCTTAGTGGTCTTCAGGACAACATTTTCCTTTCACACTTCCTCGCCCAGGATATCTGAACTTTGATAAAGTCTGCCCCTGGAGAGAAGCATGGTGTTGTTAGGAACAGTAAATAATTCTTGCGGAGCCTGGTTTGCCTTTTATTTACTGCTTTCTTGACAGTACACAGGCTTTTTTCCCCCTTCAAGAGTACCCAGCAATAAAACACACAAGAGCCTTCCACTTCACTATCATTTACCAATATATTTTGCTTTCACAACCGCCTGTATTTTGTCGCTATTGCTGTCCATGTACTGTTAAGTCCAGCAGACAAAACAACGAGAAGGTATTTTAAAGTACTTTATGTGGCAACAAAGCCCCAGCTCTTTGGCCTATAAGGGACAATAATTTGATTGGGGGAGGGATTGTATTTTAGAAAACAGAAAACACAATTTGCATCTCTCCATAAATATGCTGAGTTTAAATGCTTTGGGCTACACTGTTTTGCTGAGTAAATGCTCCCTAAGCAAGAAATGCCATTAAAAGGACTCAATGTGGATATGGAACATTTCTGAATTAATAATGGCTTGAAAACTTACAATGGCAATTCGGTAAGTGAGCCATTGTGTTTCATTCGATAAGACAGCATGGACGGATGGCTATAGCCCAGGCTTGGAAATCAGAGTGTCCAGGTTCAAATCCGACCACTGCACTAACTCGTCATTTGACCCTGGGCTTAACCACTTTGGGCCTGAATCACACAGCCCAGTGCACCCCTACATGGGTGTGCAGGGCAGTTCATCATATGTGCAGGTAGCTCTCCATAGGTATGGAGGCCTCCCCACATGCTCAGACTAATCACCACTGGTGGATTGCGGCTCTAACCTGACCCATGGATCTTTGAGGCTGGTCTGGTTGGAGTCCACCAAGAGGGCATGCAAGTACTCCATGCCCATTCACAGTGCAATCTACAGGCTGTGAAGGCCTCCGGAAAAGCACATAGGCTAAGCCTGGAGACCTGTGATGTAAGTCCTATACACCCCCTAGCCACTAGTGCAAGATATGCTCAGGGCCCGGAAAAGGCCCCCACTGTGATCCCCAGCCTTACATAGCCCCTTGGAGGGCTAGGCAAGATGGCTGCCCTATTCCCTCCAGCCCGGACCTCCTCTGTGCTAACTTCCCTCCCTGGCTCCCTTTTTCCTCATGGAAACCTTCCAGGGCATCCATCCCTAGTAGGGTCCCCATACCCACCCTGTGTCTGACACTTTGCTGTCTATACTGACTCCTTGCCTTTTTCTCCCTTCTCCCTCCTGCATCTTCCTCACCTCTCCTCCTAACAGTAGCCCCCAAACCTACCGTAAGGGCCTGCCTGTGCATGTACACAGCCAGTAATCAACAATGCTAGATATTACTTGCAACTATAACTTATTGAATCTGAATGTTATCTGTATGCTATGTTAATGTCATGACGACATTTATTGTAATTGAATTTCTACTATGTGTCCAGGACCATCTTGCAAATGAGCTTGCTCAACGATGTAAACACCTGGTTAAATAAAGTTTGATTGACTGATTGATTGAGATACATATATATTTTGTTTAATTAAAAAATATTTGACTTCTATTAAATAGGGGATAAGGACAGTCAAATTCAGCAATTGTCCACGAGTAGCTGGGAAGTCACTCTCTGACCAACCCGGGATTCTTACTGGATGCCTGGTGTCCGAGTCAGTTCACCTCCTCCTCAGACTGCCCCTGTCCCTGCCTGATGCTCTGCGTGCACTGCCAGGAGATGAAGATGCCATCCACTGTGGAACGACAGTAGAGGGTGGAGCTGTGTGACCCAGATATGACAAAATCACACATATGCCAGATGAGTTGTTGATTGGGCCCTTCAGGATTTAGTCCAACCAGCACTCAAACTGGGAACAAGTTGATTGTGGAATGCAAACCTGGTCTCCAGCTTCACAGCTCAACTCTCAAAACACTGAGCAGGACAATGTCTATAAAACTTCAGCACTCAACACTTAACCAAGACTTTTGGAGTTGATAAAAATGTTTCTAAGAAGATTCAAGAGTTATCATAAACAAAAGATGCATTTAAAAGAAAACAAACAGTTTAAAATAAAACAAGCATTTGTCAGTGCCGAATGTTCACCCCTTGCACTGCTGTTGTACCAGGTTCTGCTTGTAGATATTTTTCCTATACATTGACCCACACCATTCAGCTGGTTGGTGGGCAGTGTTGAAAGAAGGAAGTCGCTGTCTGATCGGTGCTGCTACCTCTAGTCAACTACACGAAGTTTCTGCCCATCAACCGGCAGAACAGCATCATAATCAGCCTCACTGATCATTGTACTGTCATGGTCAAGCCCATTGCAGTTTGAGCTGCACTGGACCCCACAGTGACACACCTCTGAAATCCAGTATCACAACAATATATTCATTTTGTGCAGGCGCAAGGGTGAACATAAAAATGTGTTCATTCTCAGTCATTCTTATAGCCAAAAACTCAGGTTACAATTTGAAATATTACAATGAAGATGAAAAAGACATGAACACATTTTTGTTTTCGGAAATAGTTTTTACTTTCCAAATGGCAGGATTACCTGAGGTTCGGTGGGGCAATAGGCACCCTCGCCATGCCGACAATCGAGTGTTAATAATAGCGGGCATGCCCTAATCATCCTCTAGAAGTAAATTTTTTTGCTATAGCCATGTGGCTGCTGGCTTTCCTCTCACCCCTCCCTGTACTCCCCTTACCTTTGTGCCCCATGGCTGCAGCTCAGGGCATCCCTGCTCCAGTTCTTGATCTTTTCCCTTGCAGTCTCCAGCCTTTTGTCTCCATCTGTCTGGCAGTTGCGTGTGCTTGCCTGTTGGCCCTTTGGGCATGCACTCTTCTATGGCTCCATTTTCATGTGTAATGCCTCTTCTTCCTTGGTGCTTCCCACTGCTCACTTGGTGGTTGGCTGCTTTTGCTTGTTCCATGGCCCCGGTGCTACCTTCATGGTGCTCACTGGTGGCTCCACTGGCCAGTCTCAGTTCTTGGCTAGGGTGGCTGTGCTTGGTTTTGGTAGCTCCACCGCTTCTCTCTGGTTTCCTACTCTGCTCTTCCAGTGGTTGGGCTGCTCTACTGGCAGTCTCTGATCTGCTCTGTTCTCATGTTCTCCTGCACTGTCTTTGTGTGTGCTGTTCCCACTGCTCCTACTGCCATTTTCTTGGATTCCTGGCTGCCAACCTGCTGCTTGGCTCCCTCTGGTCACCCACCATGTTCCTGTTTGTTGGGGGGGGGGTGCACTGGAGCAATGTCTCCTTTCTCCTTATGTCCCTGCCTATTGTGGGGCCATTGCTGTGACCATGTTTTTTTTGACTTTTTGGTCCTTTGCACCCTATTTGCCTCAACCTCTGCCTGCCGGCTCTTCTTTGCCCATCTCCTACTCACATTGTCTCATACCACCAGGCACTCACCTACATGTTTGGTATCCATACGCTCCCGAGGGATGTTCCCTGCATATGCCCCAACTCAAGCTTTATCCCAGATGGCAGCCTCATCTGAGCTCAGTCTGCATCACCTTTATGGCACTGTACCTGTACTGCAACCAACAGTAGAACACTGGGCTCACGCCCCCAAAATCAGTAGGCTCACACCCCTAACGATCACTGGAATCTTGCCCTGCCAACTACTGGGCTTTTGCTGCACCACTATTAGGCTCATCCCCCACCGATGAGCAGGCCTAGACCCAAAGGCAACCTCAGAATTCAGTACACACTGCCCTCATGGCACTGTAGTGAAACTAAATGGGCTCCTGCAGGACTCACTGTGTTCACCCACATGGCTCCATACCATATTGATCTACCCATGCCTGACCTATCGCTGTCTGCGCTCTTTCCTCCTAGAGCCACCTCCACCCCTCCTGGGATCAGTTAGGGTCTAGTTTGACTAGGGTAGCTTGAGGGAGTAGTCCAAGGGGTAGTTTAGTTGTCCTGCACTCCGAGCGTAGTGTAGGGATGGATCCTTCTCTAAAGGTTCCTTCAGTCATATGACTGCAACTCTGTGACACCCTTGACCTCTGGAACCCAGGAAGCACTCGGGCAGCTTGTTTGCATGATACTGATTCATCCACTGCACCTGCTATGTACATGTCAGGTCTCTTCCCATACCCCTACCTTTGGTGGCACCTTGCATGTTAACCACTGCTGCAGGGCCCTTATGCTTAGGGTTCCTTTAGTCATGTGACTGCAACTCTGGTACTCACTTAGATTTAGGCTTCCTATATGATTGCAGGTCTGGCATTCCTCCATAGTGGAGTTCAACTTCTCAAAGAAAATTAATTCTCCTTATTTCAGAAGCCGAGACTCCTTCCTCCAAGGATGCGTCCATCTCTCTGGGTCCCTTTAGTCATACAATATCAGCTCAGTGACACCTTCGAGGATGATCATCCTGTTAGATAGCTGGAGCAAGTTCCTAAACTGACCAAGGTGTGCCAATTCACTGTCCCTTCCTTGACTGTACAAAACCTCATGCCATTCGAGTTACCCACTTTTCCCTCATCTGGTTTTCAGCATATCCAAGCACACCCTGACTTAAAGGACAATTGCATGACTTAGAGGTATGCTGACCTACGGCCTTGGATCCCCAGAGACTTCCTCTACTGGAGAGCTTCCCTCTCATCGGTGCTGAGGGTCATAACATTTAGAAATGCAGTCTAAATTTTTTAGTTGGGATTCTGATAGTGGCTTCTCCACTCAGTACAGCTGTGGACTTCTCTCACTTCTTAGCAGAATGATGTCCTAGCTGTCTTCTATACTTTTGACTCTAAGTTTTTGGGGCATCTTCCTTAGCAGAGCCTAAAATAAGGATTTGAAAATCAACAGTCAAGAGCAGCTCCTGGGTGTCTGCATCTTCCTGCTGACCAGGAGCTACTCTAGCAAACCCAACAGTTACGTAAATAGCGCAGTTTCACTGATCCGGCAGAGGCTGCTAAAGTTCCTGCTGGTAATATTCAATATTTAAAGGGTAGCTGACACCTTCAAGAGAACGTTAACAAAACATAATACTAAGATAAAGTTCAGCTTGTATTTCACATTAGTTCTTTATTCCTCCTCCCCATTATTTATTGCTGAGGTCATTTGCATGAAAACAGGATCTTTACTCCTGAAGAGTTCACCTATTTTTGTTGCTCTCTCCCAGCCTGAAGTCATAAAGTACTGCTTGTGACATCACATTTACTCTCATGGCAACAGATCGTGATGTCACAACAGAGCATTATGACCTGAAGTAGGGAGTAAGCTATAGAGGCAGATTAAAGTAACTGCAAGAGATAAAATCACGTATTCATGCACATTTTCTCAGTAATAAATAATGGGGAGGAGAAATCTAGAATATATATGGAATACAAGCTGAATTTTACCTAATTATTATGTTTTTCAAAAATTTTCTTTGAGGTGTCAGTAGCTCTTTCAAAAACAAAACAAAACCTACAGGCTTAAGTTCCAACTGCCAGATTGGGGGAGGGGGGAGTTATAACCCCATTTTGCCACAAGCACCTGTGGAGCTGCTACAATCTCTCCCACATTTGATCCCTGGAGACGGGCCCAGTACTTCCCAAGTAATGTGTAATAGTAAACACTGATACAATCATTAATCCATACTATTATATAAGCTGTAAGTAAGTTTTTAGCTACTGTAGATGCTCTGTGTAAACTGTACTAGACAGTTTGCATGCTCACAAACTGATTATTTAAGCTTATATACAGCACCTGCAGTAGTGAAAAACTTACTTGCAGCTTTTTTTTTTTAGTTTATTTAAATATTTGTTGACCGGGATAGGCACACTGAGCCAAGGCTCATTTCCAGACGTGACTGGGGGAGGGGAATAGAGGAGTAGAGGAGTACATACAGTAGTAACAAAGACAGGATATTTACAACATTTTGCACAGATAGATTCAGAATTTACAAAAAGTAACAAAATTATGTACAGATAGGTACCGTATTTACATGTTGGAGGTTTGAATACAATTAGACCCAGCAGAACCTCCCACAATTCGGGACAAATAGAGCCACAGGTCATCAGCATACAGTTCAATGTGCTTAAGCAACTGGTCAAGATATGAGATGATGCTTGTGTAACTTGATTTGCTTTGTGGTTTTCTGCATTTCCATCTGTGGTATATACCACCCTGTAGGGGTACGACACAAGGAACCCTAGGGGAGGGTCTCCCCCTACAGGTGCTGGGAATTAATGCGTCGGCTAAAGGTAAGTTAGGAAGAAGCCCACAGGTAAGAGAGAGACGAGCCGCTGGAGGAGGAGGGGTGGCTGGAGGGCAACAAAAAAGAATCCCGGGGAGGCCCAGGATGTTGCGACCTTTTAAGCTCGATGGGGGAGTGACGCTGTTGCACTGCCCATCGAACCTCAGGCTTAAAGCCCTCCCATTCAATGTGCTTATGCAACTGGATAAGATATGAGATGATGACTGTGTAACTTGATTTGCTTTGTGCCTTTCTGCCTCTCTATCCGTGGGATATACCACCCTGTAGGGGTATGATGCAAGGAACCCTAGAGGAGGGTCCCCCCCCCCACAGGTGCCGGGAATTAATGCATCGGCTAAAGGTAGGTTAGGAAGAAGCCCAAAAAGAATACCCAAAGATATTGAGTTTCAAAAAGAGGATAATGAATGAATTCTGAGAAAAGAAGGATTGACTTCCCAAGGAGAGAGAGGGGAAAGCCAGAGTCACCATCCGCCTCCATCCAACAGCAGAACCTAACTAACTGAAGAAAGCACCAATGAACCTAATTAATTAACTGAATATAGCACTAACTCTAACTAATATTATGACCATTGGCACGGAGGAGAGGAAAACCCCCCTTTGAGGAGGAAATCTCGAGGGATCCAAGGCCTAGGTCGCCTTCCCTCCAGACTAATGACGTTTGATTTGAGAATGTATGTCGTTAAAAAGAAGGGTTCAGTAACGAGAGGAATACAAGTAGGGAGGATGCTCATGGAATAGGGAAATTCCCCAAAAGAGAGCACAGGTCGAAGAGGGAACATGAGGCTGCACACAGATCGAAGAAGGAACATGAGGCAACAGAGAATAATGCAGACTGTCTTGATTGAGCGATACGAGTGAGCAGACACTGAGGTTGAAGAGGTATGCTTGATTATACGATGTGAATTGATGAGGCATGAGGTAGCATAGGAGTCAATGATAGGAATGCTCGAGTAAACAATGTAAATGGATAAACTTGAGGTCAGGTTAAGTGAATGACTGGAGTTATGAAGCAGATACGTACGGCAGGATGGCCACGGGTTGATAAGGTGGCATAGGAGTCATGATAGGTATGCCCAAAAAGAATATCTATTGCAGGTCAAAATATCAATTGCAGGCCTTGAGTGGAGGGAATCCTGGAAGGTTAGTACAGAACTGGAAGAGGAGGAGACAGGAATGAACTTGAAAGGAACCGGTACAAAGGTAGTATGAGTAAGTAGGCTCCTCAAAAGGAGGCAAACTCTGAGGCCAAGAAGGCATGTCTGGAACCAGAGACAATGCAGGCTGGAACCAGAGGTCATGCGAACCAGAGAATTCTCAGGATGAGAGGAGCAAAATCGGATGACTTACAATGAGTAGTGAAGCCATGAGATGAGAGAATCCACGACTGCTGGGATGAGAATAGGTGCTAGGCTGAGGAAGGTAAAATAGGAACAGATGAGGTATGATGACTGATTGAGGCCATGGAGGTTGGTACGGGAAAATGAGGTATGAAAAGACTAAGGACTGTAGGGAAGTCAATGGGTAGCATAGGACCCAGCCGGTAAGGAATAAGAACTGCAGTAGGGTGAGTCAGATGAGGCCAGACAGAGTCAGCCAGAGGATATAAATGAGGATAGGTATGCTTCGATGGCTGGTACTGGAAAGCAAGGCATGAAAGGATGAAGGACAGTAGAGAGGTCAATGGGGTAGTGTTGGACCCAGCCGGTACATGGATATCGAGTCAATTCGAGGTAGCCGAGACTGAAGTAGGTCGAATGAGATGTATGCTTGAAGGAGTCGATGAGGTATGGAGGTTGATGGCGTAGCATAGGACTCAAGGAGAGCAGGTCAAGCCAAGGTAGCATGGACCCGAGAATGGGTGGCAGATCATTCAGGACAGGTATACCCAAAAGAAAATGTTGATTGCCGGGATCCATGTGGTGGGCAGAGGAGCAAGGGATATCCAGAAGAAATGCACAAGACGCAGCTGAGGAGGCGATGAGAAGGACACTGATTGAGCCATGTAATTTATTTATTTATTTAGTAAGTTATTTATTTTGTAAGTTGTATTTTAGTTGCTCTCTTCGACCCAGGTAATGGAACTGAGGCAGTGTGGGCTGGAACAGAGCACTGAGTCCAAAGAGAAGGAGGGAACTGGTTCAACCCGGGAGGCACAGAATGGATGGAAGAGAAAATGACATACTTGGCAGAAGAGCACCCAGGAGGCTGTTCATGGTTGCACAATATACAATGGGAATCATCCCAGGCATGGCTGCTGGAGCTCCCCTATGCTACAGCAAATCTAGGACATAAAAGAACAGTGTGTGCCAGAAGTACCTGAGCCTATTATATTTATTACTTACTAAGGTGCCGATACAGATAATAAAGTTACATTGCCACAGTCTATAGCACTTTGCAAGACGATGGTACACAGAGGACAGGAGAAGAGCAGGAGATACTGCAGAAAGGAAAGCAGACGTTAGTCCCGAGTACTACAAACACCAGTGGTAGGAATAGGAGGGTCACCACAGCCATGATTCTCAAAAGAAGCAGGAGATGGTGGTGTGGTCAGTCAGCAGATTGCAGGGATGACATACAGCACATTGATGAATGCTTATAGGGTGAACTCTCGAATACGGCCACAATTTATCACCAAGCTCTGTCTAAGTCTGCTCCGTACCACTGAAAGCGGAGGTGCGAGATGCAATCCTCGAGGTAGTCAGAGCAGCCCATGCACACACAGGAGCTCACGCTCAATGAGGTTGAGAATGTGCAACAGCTGCTAGAATGAGGGAAAGAGAAGACAAATTAGAAGAGGAGAAATAAGATTAGAGCAGTAAAGCAGAGAACGGTCGGCAACACCTGGGTGTAAGAGATGGACAGGAAAATATGGGCGGTGCGGGAGGGAGGAGGCAGTGAGCAACAGGACCAGGTGACCGGGAGAGTGGCATGATGAGGAAAGGAGATGTGGAGAAGGCAGAAAAAGGATGGAAAGGAGGGAAAATGAGTGGAGAGCAAGGCAGATGCTAGGGAGGAGCGGCAAAAGCCACTGAGGCAACAATTGAAGAGAGAACGAAGGGGCAGGGGAAGCAAAGCGAAATGAGGGGGTTGGGGAGGGATGAACCAGCCACCAAAACAAGGAGAAAGGAAACAATGCAGGAAGCCAGACAGAGGGCAGAATAGCAGAGTCTCCGGCTGCAATGAAAAACAGCAAAGAGCAACGGCTAAAATAAACGGGAGATGAAATTATCCTGCAGCAGCAGGCAGCTGCCATAGCAAGGTGATGCAGACAATGTAGGAGAACAGAAGAGAAGCGTCTCTGGCTGCAATGAAAAAGAATCCTGGGGAGGCCCAGGATGTTGTGACCTTTTAAGCTCAATGGGGGAGTGACATTGTTGCTCCGCCCATAGAACCTCGGGCTTAAAGCCTCCCATTTTTATTCAAAAGTATTAACATAGTGCCAGCCCGGTGGTGCTGAGGGTTGAGGCACTGGACGCCACACCTCGCACCACACCGTCGACCCGGGTTCGAGAACGGACTCGGGTCACCAGGTGTCGGGGGAGGGGAGGAGGATTCACCATCCCAACAGATGCTCTCCTCCTCCAGGGTGGGATCCTGGGGTGTCTCGCACACCCGACACACCTGTTCTGGTGAAAGCACGGGCACCGGTGCATAGGCAGCTCTTTGAGAGTCGGGGAGGGGAGAACGTTGTGGGCATTTGTCGGTGATGAGCGACAGCACACCGTAAGACTGGACTGGACGTCAGTCCTACATGCCGACATCCTCAAAGGGTAGGAGGGACTAAGGGTAGAAAAACAGAACCACCCCTTCAGGAGAAGATGACAACCGATCCACCTCAGGATCGCCAATCTGCAGGACAGACCCTGTTGTGCAGGCACTCCAAGGAGTAGGAGAAGGTAGGAGGGATAAAGGAGCATGCCTGGCACTCTAGGGGCAGATTCTGTGGAAGAGACCTGTAGGATTGATCAGAGGTCTATAGGAGTAGATCGAGGGGGCAGTAAGGTGGGATAAAAAGGAAAGTAAAAAACAAGTATTAACATAGCAAGGCATGCTAGAAACATTTAAGTTGCACGAGGTGAGAAGAAGAGAATTAAGCAGAAGAAGATGAGATAGGTGCAAAACAGGTCAAGTAGGTGCTGTGTGGTAACAGAGTAAAAGGAGACAGTGACAATCACCTGGGAAAGAAGCAAGAGGGAGGTGATAGGAGGCATATTTGTTTCTTGCAAGCTAGGTAAGAGGAGGCGTTTCTAATAGAGGGAGTTAGTTTATTCCACAAAGAGGGGAGTCGGTAGGAGAAGGCTGCTTTGCTAGAAGACAAGGATGGTTGTGGTATGCTAAAAGATCTTTCATTTCTGTGTCTTAGTACGTAGGTGGTGTCAGAGGCCAGTGAGAGACTACCCTTCAGGTAGGGGGTAGCAGATTGAACCAGATATCAAATTGAGCAAGTGAATGTAACGCCTGTGGGACAGAGGGTCTATTCCTAGGTGGGAGTACAGATCGCAGTGATGCGTTCTAAGGGGTGAGTTGGTAGCAAAGCGGCAGAAGGAATTCAGAAGGATGTCTAACTGTAATAGGGTGCTTTCAGGGCAGGCCGGTGGCATAGAGGGCTGAGGTGCTGGTGCCTTACCTCGACCCACACCGGCGACCTGGGTTTGGGAATGAACCAAGGGCATCGGAGGTCAGCACAGGGGGGAGGGCGAAGCTGGACTGAGCTGCTGACAGGCAAGCTGTCTTCTCCAGGGAGGAAGGGCAGCATCCCTCGGCTGATGGGCAATCCCCGTGGAGGCCGGAGGAAGCTTGGGCCAGAGGGGACCTAGGCAGTAGGCCAGGGTGTGTGGGAAGGAGGCCGTGACCGGGGCTGTTCGGTACATGCACGCCTCCACGCGCATGCACGCTGACTCCTGGGGCCTCCGGGAGAAAAATCAGAGGAAAAATGCCAGTTGGCAGGGTAAAGACTGACCCCCTGCAGGCACCGCTCCCAGGCACGAGCCAGTGATTCCGGGGGATGGGGCTGGGGGGTCGGTCAGATGGGGGCCAAGCGGCAGGGGGAGGAAAAACTGTGACATGATAAAAAGAAATAGGATGGTTTCAGAGGCAGGGCAGTAGACCACGTCCACATAATCAAAAATGGGGAGTATCATTTTAGTTATGATTTGACATCTGGCAGGTAGAGGGAGGGAGTCTCTGTGCCGGTATAGCACACCAAGTTTGGGGCATAATTTTGAGATAGTTTCATCTATGTGAGGAGCCGAACATTAAGTGGGGGTCTAGCCAGACACCCAGGTACTTGTATTTGCTAACCTGGTCAAGAGGGGTACCATCCATGGAAGCAATGGGGGAAGGGGGATCTGTTATATTTCTGAGCTGTGCCAAATAGCATGGAAACAGTTTGGGAGGTATTACGTTTTAGTTGGTTTTGTAGGAACCATTTTTGAATGTTGTTGAAATCGCATTGGAGGGTAGCTTGAATTTCATGTATTGATGGGCCTGAGGTAAAGAGGATAGTGTCATCCGCATACATGTGTATGCTGGACTTAGTGCAGGAGGAGGGGAGGTCATTAATGAAGAGGGAGAAGAGGATGGGGCCAAGGACAGATCCTTGCGGAATGCCTGCTAGGATGCTTATATACAGTATATAGCTTATATAATAGTATGAATGAAGGAATCAGGAAGGCCTGCAAATGCGTCATATGTAGGACTGTTCATTTTAATGTAAAAGACAATAAGAATATTTAATGTATTTCTCCTAATTCTCTTTATTTTGTTGTCTCATTGGAGCACACTTAAAAGCTAGGGACAACACAGTTCAAAGAGCTGGCGCTGGTACTAAAGATGACTCACCAACAGCAGACTAGAGAGATACAAACATGTGGCCACTATTGGGTGAAAGAACGACCTGCCAATCTGAGCAGCTGCTCATTTCACTGGTGTGTATTCTGTCAATCCACCCTTCTGCACTCTGTCATCCCACTTACTTCTGCAGCAGAATTTAGGGAAGGAAGGAAGGCAGCTGTAGGTGAACACAGTCATGGTTGAACCAGTCCACTTTCCCGCCGCATCACCCTACTTCCCTCGTATGACCGCACGCTCAAACACTCATTGAATGCCATTTGACTCACTTGTGGCTATGCTCTGTGCTCAGTCCATGGCCCATCCATGCTGATGAAGCTGCTGTGTCAGTGCCACTAACTCACGTATGAGTCCGACAACTCTTACAAATCAGCACTGCTGTAAGTGCCACTGACTGCTTAAAGCAGCAGGTGCTAATGACATTCATGCAGGGGTGAATTACCACCCACTGCCCCTTCTTTCAGTCCTTGCTAATGTACCTTCAGCCAGGGGACCTCGCTCTTGTGGTATCTCTAGGGAACCCTCCTCAAGAGGGTTCTGTGCCACTGCACTATGAAAGGGTGGCAGTTCCTTTGGAACAGAGTGTGAAAGGCTAAACACAGATCCAGTCATATAACCTCTTCCACAATAGCACAAGCACTACCACGCTGCACAAGTATACCACACTTAGTCATCCGCTGGACCAGTGAAATTACAGGCTTGCCTGAGGTTCGGTGGTTCAGTGGATGAACTTGCCCTCCCCCCCCTCCCCATGGAGCATTACAATTAGCGCACATGCCTGAAGTGTCCCTTGGACATTCGTTTGGTTGCTCCCACCATCCACTCCCTTCTCCAGCAGCTTTTCTCTCTCTGTCCGGACATCTTCCCTAAGGTACCTTCAGCCAGGGGACCTTGCTCTTATGGCACTTCTAGGGGTGGAACCCTCTTCAAGATGGTCCTGTACCATCATACCCTGAAAGGGTGGTAGTTTCTGTGAAACAGAGAGCATGAAAGATCACATACATATCCATCCCATAACCTCTTCCATAGTAGCACAAGCAATACCATTTTGCACAAGCACTCCTCTTACACACATACAACAGTTGTCTGCTGAACCAGTGAACCAATCACATTGCAAAAAAGAACCTGACGTGAACACATTTAAAGGGGACATCACATAAACATATGTTTGTTTTTTACATTTTTCAATATAATTTGAAATATGGGCATGTGGGATGTCTGTTAAATGTCCCCAGACCCCAGGGTATTGTTTTAGGTGTTTGTTTTGAAATAATCCTTTTTTCCTGATTTACAGTCCCCTGCTAATGTTGCCTTCTTTCCCACCAAATAAATTACTTAAAAGTTCTGTAACCTGGTGACATCCATCAAGCAGACATCTGCCTTTCTATGCCAGGTTTCTGCTCACCTGATATCACTGGGTTCTCTAACTGGAAAGAAATTAAAATAATGAGTGTCAGGCAGGAAAGCAGCAGCCTTAACAAGGAACCCTAAGTGAGGAAAAAATAGGACTATTTCAAAAGCCTCCGGCTACAACTACTGAGCAGTGGGAGTTCGACTTGAAGTGCCATTTAGGCTTACTTCTACCTCTTGACACCATAATAACCATAGTGAAAAAAACATGAAATTGTACATACGAATATACGAAGAAGCCAGCAGAAAAATGCCATTTGGTCAATCTAGTCTGCTCATATAGCAGGGGGATCGATCCCAGTCCCTTCACAGAAGAAAGGGTTCTGAAAGAACTCCTAAAACTGAAGGTGGACAAAGCAATGGGGCCAGATGGAATTCACCCCAGAATTCTAAAAGAATTAAGCAGAGAACTAGTGACACCACTGACTACCCTTTTTAACAAATCATGGGAGGATGGTGTGGTACCTGAGGACTGGAGGAAGGCAGATGCGATTCCCCTTCAGAAAAGTGGGTCCAAGACAGAGGCGGGGAAACTACAGACCTGTCAGTTTGACCACTGTGGTAGGGAAAGTGATGGAATCACTTCTGAAGGAAAGAATTGTTGAGTACCTAGAGGCCAGTGGAGCACAGGACCCAAGGCAGCATGGGTTCACTGTCAGACAAATCTCATAGATTTCCATGACTGGGTGACCAAAGTAGCAGACCAGGGAGGGGCTGTGGACATGGCCTACCTAGACTTCAGCAAGGCATTTGACACAGTCCCACACAAAAGATTAATAGTCAAATTAACCAGCCTGGGAGTGGGTCCCAGGGTGGTAGCCTGGGTATAACATTGGCTAAACAACAGGACATAGAAAGTAATTGTAAATGGAGTCCACTCTGAAGAAAGAGAGGTTACTAGTGGGGTACCACAGGGTTCAGTACTGGGTCCAGTCCTTTTTAATGTCTTTATAAGTGACATTGCAGAGGGACTGGAAGGAAAAATATGCCTCTTTGCAGATGACACAAAGATCTGCACCAGGGTTGATACACAAGGAGGTGTGGAAAGGATGAGAAGGGACTTGGCAAGGATGGAGGAATGGTCAGAAGTATGGCAGCTTGGATTCAAAGCAAAGAAGTGCAAAATAATGCACCTGGGAAACAAAAACCCAGGGGGAAAATTACACAATGGGGGGCGGTAGTAACAACAATAAAAATGGAAAGGGACCTGGGGTTAATCATACAAGATGACCTTAAGGTTGGCAAGCAATGTGAGAAGCCGGTAGGGAGGGATGGGGGATACTGGGATGTATAGAGAGAGGCATCACCAGCAGAAAACGGGAAGTTGTTATCCCCCTGTACAGACAGTTAGTGAGACCCCATCTGGAGTACTGCGTCCAGTTCTGGAGACCCCATCTCCGCAAGGACATAGACAGGATGGAGGCAGTTCAGAGGAGGGCAACTAAAATGGTGCAGGGTCTGCAAAAGAAGCCATATGAGGAGAGACTAAAGGAGCTTAATATGTATACCCGTGAGGGAAAGGGGGGGTGATAGAAACGTTTAAGCACCTCAGTGGAATCAACAAAGTCCAAGAGGGTAACATCTTTCAGAAAAGAGATGTGCAAGAACAAGTGGACACAATTTGAAGATAGAGGGGGCAGTTCCGGGGCAATGTGAGGAAATATTTTTCATAGAGAGGGTAGTGGATGCATGGAACAGCCTTTCTGAGGAGGTTGTGGGGTCTAAAACTGTGGAGAATTCAAGAATGCATTTGACAGACATAAGGCAATTTTTGTGGGGGTAGGAAGAAATAGGCTGTTGGTTAAATAAGATCTGCAGCTTATCCTCTAGGTAGGGAAATGGGCAGACTAGGTGGGCCAAGCGGTCCCTATCTGCCGTCAAAGTCTATGTTTCTATGTTTCTATGTTTCTATTGCAGGGTCCACAGCTTGAACTACTGTCCCTGCCCCCCTGCCCGCTCCTCCCATCCTCCCTACTCATGAGCCTTACCTTCCCCCCCATGACTATCCCAGCCTCTCTTGACGCTGCCCACTGTCTTCAACGAGAACACCTCTTCTGGCAGTGCATTCCAAGTGTTCACCACCCTCTCTGTGAAGAAGTGCTTCCTGATCTCCCTCCTAAACCTCCCCCACTCCAGCTTAAGGCTGTGCCGCCTCATCTTATGGTTGCCACTCAGCTTAAAGAGACCTTATTTATCCCTTTCAAGTACTTGAATGTCCCAATCGTGACACTGGGTATATTAAACAAACTTACCACATTTCCTGCACTCAGTTGGCTCATCCCTGCACTCTGGAACAAACTTAAATACTCTAAAGTTGGGTTCCTTAACCAGCCTCACTACTTATAAGGCACTTCTTGACACCCACTGTGTCAATGTTGTAACTGCTGATAAATCCCTTGAACCTGATATGACACTGTGAAATTACACTATGTATTTCTTCAGCACACTATGTATCCACTGTCTTAATGTAATGTACTGCTTTTTATCCTAATATGTAGTACAATTTTCCCTTTTGCCTGACTTTACTGCCCTCTTTAAAACTGAGCACCATACCTTTGCCTATTATGTATTCCAAGTATGCTTCATTGTAAGTATTTGTACTTTCTGCTGTCCTAATCAGGACCTCCTTGTAAATGAACATAGCTCAAAGGAGTTTTTTCCTGGTAAAACAAATAAATGCAAAATACAATTTAAACATTTTAAAAAAGATTGTGTTCCGTTTCAGTTAAGAAATACTTTGAGCTGATTGATACAGGTGGCAAAAGTGTATGAAATGACAATCACTGTTGTGTAAAGCACATTTGTGCAATGTGTTAACAATTTGTCTGTGTGCATAGTCACTCTTTTCCTTCAAAAGATGTACCAGATCCCTTTTGGGGGCCTAATCTGACTCCATATCAGGAGCTATAACATGGCCCTTTTCAGACTCTGATGTACTGCTCTACTCAACACATCACCAGTTCAATGAATAGCCTTTCTGCTAGTAACCACATTTAAGTTTTCGGAACAAATCTCCAGTTTCTAGTTGTTAAAACATTATAATACTGCTGGCCCAGTGGCGCTGAGGGTTGAGGTGCTGGACACCTTACCTTATGCCATGCCCGTGACCCGGGTTTGGGAATGGATTCAGGTCACTCGGGGGTCAGCCGGGGAAGGAAGAATTGATCAACTGGAGGATTGCTCTCCTTCCTTGGGGTGGAGGGATTTGTGCTGCATGCTGTCGGCCAACACCTAGCAGTGGCTGGAGGTCAGTGCAGGCAGGCATGCAGTCACGCAAAGGGCTGGCCCACATCCAGGGCAATCGTCTGCCTTCTCGGAGGTAGAGATGGCCTGCCCGCCCATTGCGTGGATGTGGGCGTGGGGGAAAATGGAAAGTTCCAGGACCTGGCAGGACCCATGATGGCCGATATGGGCCGGAGGATGTACTCCTCTGAGGGAGGGATCACAGCACCCTGTTGGGTCCTCGGCGATAGAGAAAGTACATATGGAAAAAAAAACATTATAATACATTTTTTTTTCAGCCATGTTTAACGTCATTCTTCGAATGTGTTCTAAAGAAGTGCAGATCCCCTACAGCAAGACTTTCTCAGTGAAAAAAGGGATTTGTGTCTCTCACTGTTCGATCTAATTTGATCTTTTTCCAGTCACTAGATCTGTGCGGAACATAAAAATTTCACCAAGGAATGGCAATTCTGCTTCTGATATGCTTTTCAGAATTTCTTTTGGAATGCCACAGAAATCTGAAAAGCATTTCCAATTGAACCACAAAATAACTATCTGTAGATTATGTAAACCTCGGAATAATATTTTGTGCATTACGGAAAAGGAATCTTCAGAATTCTGCTATTGATGGAATTCAGTGGAATCAAGTAGAATTTTCAGAAATTCTGCTAAATTGCATTCTATTGGAGCATGTCACTCCACCCATCCTATTGCAAATGGTTCAAGGTACCATGAAAGAAGCATCAGCCCCCCCTTCCCCGTAAAGACAAAATAATCTTCATGGGTAAAAAAGGATGTATCAGTTGGAAGTCCAGTGATTTATTCTTTGGGGGTGGGGAGGTGGGCTGCCAATCTGATACAACCTGATACAACTCATAACAATGGAAAAAACACACTACAGAATCCAGCGCAAGTACAGGGAGATTAGAGCGCTGCTGATGCCTTTGGGAAAACGAAAACAATATTTAGAGACAACATAGCTTATATTTCATTTCTATAGCTTTCTCATCTCCATTATTTATTGCTGAAGAAATTCCCAAGAAAACAAGATTGTTATCCCATATAGTTCATTAGCCTCTATAGCTTATTCTCTACATGAAATTATAACTCTCTGCTGTGACATCACAGGCTGTTATCATGGGACTAACTGTGATGTCACAAGCAGAATATTATGACATCAGGTTGGAAAGAAGCAATAGGAGCTGATGAACCCTCAAGGAAGAGCTATCCTGTTTTCATGCATATGACCTCAGTAATAAATCATGGGTAAAAGAAATACAGAGCTCATATGTTTTTATGCTGGAGACCAGAAGAGGGAGGGGAGATATGATAGAGACCTTCAAATTCCAAAAAGGAATTAACATGGTGGACTGCAGCAAACTATTTAACTTGACTACTTGCCATGTTTTTCAAAGTTCTTCTCGAGGCATTGGTGACTCTTTAAGTCAGTGTGGGCTTCCTTACAGCAGGCTATTAAGTATGGGGATCCCCTCCAAAACTGTATGTACAGGCTTTTGTACTACCATGATATGCTGCTGTAATGTCCAGTCCTAAGTATTTTATGTAAATGTTCCTGATGTAATGAAGGGAGGGGGGGAAAAAAAGGGCGTCAAGTTAGTCAATGTTAAAAAGAAGATCCGGTCATCGGCAACAAAATCACAGCTGGTATGATCAGATGCCCCTAAGGCCCAGCCTAGCCACTACATAGATGATAACCGTTCTGGAAATCTCCAGAACAGGGTTGTAATTCACGCAGGCAAGAAATACGGGCAGACTGGGTGGGCCTTGCAGTCCTTATCTGCAGTCAATTACTATGTTAAATTCGCACTAGCCTCACACATACATACAGCTAGGGAGTCAATACACTGTTGCAAAATAGTCACATTACGCATACCTTCCAAGTCCCCTTATTTTCAGGGAGTCTCTCTGAGTTTGTCGGGGTTTTTTTTAGATTCCCCTTGCTTTTTATGGCACCTGTCCATGTCTCTAAAATCATCAGAATCAAAGAACAGACTAGTCCACCTGTTTTAAATGACTTTAAATGACTTTAACAATGCATTTCTAATGCCTTAGATTCAGATAGACATATACATTATGGCCCTGTAAAAATCTACCTGATTTTAGTGGTCAAAATCAGGAGATCTCCCTCATTTGAGGAGTGTTGATGCAGACGTGGAACACCAATTCAGAAGACAGCACTGCAGGGCGACAGCTCATTCTGTGCTGATTTTCCCATTAAATGGAGCAGATTTCTGATATGAGAGACCGCCAGTCATGATATACTCAAAACAAGTAACTGTACTATCACAAATTGACTGCAAGTCTTAGAACTTCAGCACATATTTGTGTAAAAATTATAGTACAGAGCCACTGATTTTATTTGCCTTGTCCTAGTCAAGCCCTGGTTTGTGCATCCCCCAGACGGCAGCACAGCACCCCACAGATGTGAACCTGCCTATGAGAGCTTTGCCAGACCAGTGGTGTTATAGCTGAGGTGGAGAACACTTCCACGTTACACCATCACAGCAGCTCATTGTATGAGGCCACAGGGAAGAGTTCTCTCACTCTGGCTGTCATGCAGACAATCTGCTCTCAGAACTCAGAACCCTAAGGACAAAAAGCATAAAACATGATCACTCTGTCACCAAGCCAGCTCTTCATATTTTTCTTTTCCTTCCTTTGAAATCATAAAGTCTCTGAATGCACAGTTACGGCTTCTGTTTTTGGCTACCCTTCCAGCTGACCCACTCAATCCATGATTGTAAGATATATATATAAGACTCAAGTACATGCCCAGCGATGTATGAATTCAATTAAACCACTCTCTGCTATTGCACGCTATTGTACATGTTCACTGTATATCTGTATTCCTCCAATGACAACAAATACACCATTTTATATAGAGGCTTCTTTTTTTCCCTTTTTATAATTTATTTACTCCGGATAACACAGCTGAAATGCAATATCTCATTTTCAGGGAGGTGCTGCTTTTACCTAATTTTACAGCTACACTGACTGAAGTAAAAGTGAGTTTATCACTTTTGACAAAACTTTGGAAAGCATACTATTTAGACATACTTAATCTTATATTTTGTTTATTGACTTCTTTTTGTGTCCCTTTGTTTTTCTTTACTGGGTTAATTTGCATGGAAACAGGAGCCTTGTCCCTGTCTACTCCAGTTAAGGAATTTTAGAGAACATTTAAAATACATATCAGTCAGCTTTTATGTTATACTTGCATGAAAACAGTTTCCTTCTTCCCTAGAGTACATCTACTTTTCCTACTTAGGGCCAGATCCATGTAGGTGTCTCGGATACACTCAAAATGAACATATCTCGGCTGCAGCTCTGCACACCTTAATGCCAGTCAACAATGGAGCGGATGGCATATACAGCCCCTGCTGCTCTCTGCTGGTGCAGAGCATAGAAGCACTAGTCAGAGCAGGTCTGGAAGTGGATGCCCATCCTGGTCAAGTCAATCCCTGCCAGCCCAGAGAGCAAGGTGTGTTGGGATTTAGCTATCTTTCAGGAGTGCCATATCCCTGCAGGAATCAGAGAAACTTTCAAAAACGCAATTGTCGGTGCTGGTGATGCTCTCAGTCCACCATGGAGACTACTAGGGCTAGGGGCTGGATTAGGTGGGGCCGATTAGGTCAAGACAGAAGAGATGCAGCCATGTGGTGGGGTTGCATAGCCATTAATGCTTCCCCCTATGTAGACATAGTGGACTCCCTCTCAGCTGACATGCCGCACCCTGAAGAATTGTTTCTGGATATAACTCATGTCATGGCTCACCCGCAGCCTAACTGTCTGTGCGGCTCAGCCTTGGGTGTGGAAAGGACCAAGCAGACGGGAATGTAGATGCATAGAGGTCCCCACATGCACAGCGCAGCACCAGTGTGCATACACAGCCTCGTAACCCCCCACCATAGGAGTGGAATGGGCTGCCTGGAGGTTGAAGATTGGACCCTTAATCCTTTGCTGAACTCATAATCTTCTGCTCATGACTTCATGGTAAAGGCTGTGCAAATACTGATTCCTGAAAAATAGGGAAGAATATTATATTCGGGGACCCAAATATTCCAGAACTCGGTACTCAACTTAGGGCTGGAAGGAGGACAAACCATAAAAATAACCCTATTCACTCACGTAGTGGCCAGGGCTAATCTCCTGTCCCCAGTCCCTTCCCATTCCAGTCATTACCCACCCAGATCATCCTTTCCTGGTGCCCAAGAGACTGAAACTTGTAAAGCATTGGCACTATGCCAGGAGCTGACTGCAGTTGTTCAACTGCACCTCACCCCAGCCCCAGCCCCCCATTCTGCATATGTTGAAAACCAAATTATTGTTATTATACTTTAGCCCCCATCATGACCTCTTTTGATTTGGGGGCCAGTAGTAACTGATTCCCAGCTAGTAAGTCGGTCCCCCCCTCCCACCGCATCCCTCGCCAAACCCACACTGTATTTTGCTTTATAGTAACTATAGCTCTATCTGCATCTGAAGAAGCAAACAAGTGGGCATGTGACCAAAAGAGGAAGGGGCCGGACAGTTGCATCATTATTGATGCTAGGCAGTCTATCAGAAGTGGATGCAGTACTGTGGGTACAGTCTAACCAAGGCCTTGTACAAGGTGTCACTCACCCTCTCTGACCTGCTTCGTTTCCTTCCTAAAGCACCCAACATTGTGTTTGCTCTCCTATGGCAAACTATAAGCTGTTTGGCTTCACTGTACTGTCCGCAGTTACCCCAGATCCTTTTCCTCGGTCATGCTGTCCATTCTTGCACCACACGGGATGTATCTTGGACCCAGATTCCTTCCCCCCTCCTTAGTGTAGTACTTTGTACTTTCCCATGTTAAATCTCAGCTCCAAGTTCTTGGCCCACACACCTAATGTGTGTGCAGTTCACCCCTATAGTACATTCCCCCATCCCTCCCCTTCTTGCCAATGTAGTGTGCTCAGCCCATGTCAGCAGCCTACTGATGACCTCCTCCTGCTCATTAATAAATATGTTTGGCACGGAGAAAGTGATACCTGATGGTGTGCAGAGCCTTACCAGTGTGGGTGACCACATGTCAGCTAGTTCCATCTCTAGGGTGTCGCTGTGGTGCATACCATTGGGGCATGGGGAAGGGCCTAGAAAATGGAAAACTAGCACCCATCTCAGCCTGCTGGATGATGGCTGCCTAGTTCTCCCCATGCCAGAGTCCCCCAACACACCGCTCCTGCCCCCTAGCCCTGTATAAGTCAGAGGGCGACACAAGAATGCCACTCTCCTCCATTCCACTCCCTTCTCCGGGAGGCAACCTACCCAGCAGGGATAAGCCAGACTCTCCGAGGGCATGGTGACAGCCTGGGGTGCCAGGTAGCAGAAAGTGGCAGCAAAGGGTGAGACTGCTGGGCAGACAGGGACACTGAGCAGCCAGGAGTGGGAGGTTAGAGGTGTAGGTGAAAGTAAAAAAATATATATATATATATATATATATATATATATATATATATATACTGTATATATACATATTAAAGACTAATGGACCTAATGCCAGCCCCTGGGGTACTCCACTCAGAACATACAACCACCCTGAATGATAACCATCCACCAGCACCTTCTACTTCCTACCCATCAGCTAGTTTGCTATCCACTTCCTTTACACTTTTTGGGCTCCGTACTGTGCTACTTTCTTCATGAGCTCAGAGTGCAGTGTAGTGTCAAAGTCCTTGCTGAAATCCAGACAGACTATATGCAACACCCAGGCCCATATCCTGCCCCCGTTACCTCCTCTAGAAAGGCAATCAGATTTGTTTGACTAGATCTACATTTTGTGAGGAAAGGTAAAAACAAGCTGAAGGTAGTGCAACATAGGGTGACCAAAATGATTCAGGGCCAGCGGGACAGATCTAATGAAGATCAGCTTAAGGCACTGAACATGTACTCACTGGTTCCAGACGAGCGAGGACAGATATGACAGAGACCTTCAAGTACCAGAAAGGAATGAACAAGGTAAACTGCAAGGAACTATTTAGCATGAGTAGCAGATCAAGAACACAGGGGCATGAGTGGAAACTGACAGGAGGAGGTTCAAGAGGGATGTGAGAGAGTTTTATGTTACAGAAAGGGTGGTGGAGTCATGGAACAATGTGCCTGCTAGTGTGATGGGTGCCAGAACCATCAATGGTTTCAGGTGCAGCTGGGACTAAGTGAAAGGCTTAGTGGTTACTCAGGGTGGTAGCAATAGTGCGGGGATCATGGGGATGGATAGCGTGGGTTAGTACCCTGTATAGGCCTTAGGTTTTGGGTTTGTTATGGTTTTATGGGCAGAGTGGATGGACCAAAGGTCTTTTTCTGCTCTCATTGGCTATGTGTCTGTGTTGTGTGCTGGAGAACAGCCCATTCTCTTTCATGTACTGAACCATCATATCTCATACGATTCACTCAAGCACTTTGCCAAACAATGCGGCTCAGAGGTCTATTGTTACCTGGGTCCAGTCCTGACCCCTTCTTGAATAGGGGAATGACACTAGCCATTTTCTGCTCCTCTGGTGCCATCCCCATCTGTAAGGAGCCCTAACACATGAAAAATACAGGATCGCACTTTCCCTCATAACCAAATCTCAAAGTCATTTCAGGAGTCTGTGGTACTCTTTGGTTTGGGACAGGGGTACACAAAAAACAGATACATGGGCACAGAAAAAGTCCTAATAACTAGACACTGAAGGCAGCCAGTGTTGACATTTCCTAACGAGCCCAGCCCGAGGCCCATGGATACCCATAGACAGTAGGCACATGCAGAACAGTGTTGCTGATGAACGCACATGACTGATGCACAATAAAACTGTAAGGTGGCCAAAAAAAAAAAACTTGCAAGCAGTCGATACAATAAAATCAGCACAAATATTTACAATGTAAGCAAATAAGCCTAACAATAGAAAAAAGTTTACAATGCCACACTGCAGTTTTTCCCCCAGAAATCCAGGAAAAAATTATGCTGTTTTGCATCTTCTTTCATTGTGTGGGTATCAGCGGCTGTCTGGCCAAATTACCATTCATCTAGGCGTTGTTGTGGAAATTTTCAAGGGATTTGCAGTAATTATATGACAAAATGCTTGCAAATCTCACTCATTGCTGAATAGAAACACACGGGTCAAAGATTGAACACTTTCGGCGGGGTAATTTGTAAATGTCAATCAGGCGGGGGCCACTGGAGGCGTCGGCATAAACAATGAAGCCAGAGAGATCCCGTGGCAACCGGCAGAGGCTTTTCAACACAGATCCAAAAATGCACGTTATACCTTCCCTCAGCAGCCCTGCTTGCTTGCATTAAACTGTTCTCCAGCTAAAGATGTTCTTTTAGAAAGGAAATGCTAAATTGTCTGCACATAAAAAACTCATTCAGGTAAAATAACAATAAAGCAAAGAAATGCTTTAGAACACCATTTCCTGTCTATTTTTCTTGCAAGAGAATTACAAAGCAAGCAAAAAGGAAAAGATGCAATTTGAAATAGAACATATTAGTTCAGTTTGCATTATTTAACAGTACAAAAAACAAAGCCTTCTTTGAGCAGATAGTAAAATCTTTCACAATTGAGTGAGTTTAAAACGATGCTCCTTCAAAAAAATGCTATATACAACTGAGGATTTTTCTCCATTAAAATAATTGCTATATATGCATGTTGTTTTATATACTGTATATATATATATATATACATATATATATATACACACACATTTTATATATATATATATATTATATAAACACACACACATATATATATATATATATATATACGCACATATAGATAGATAGATAGATAGATAGATAGATAGATAGATAGATAGATAGATAGATAATCTCCATTAACTCCTCTTTTTCAAAAAGAGATGTTTGGGGAATCTGTGATTTCACTGATTTGAATCCAATAAAAATTCATCCAAGCAGCTCCTGCTCTGTGGGGAATATAATAATGAGCTGATTTGTTTCCAAACAGAAGTATTTCTCTTTGTTTTTTAATTTTTTTTGAAGGTTGATACTCAGGCACAATTATATAAATTAACATGAATGCAGGACTGTGCTGTCTCTTTGCTGGAAGGAAGTCTTTAGTCCTGGGTCCTGTTCCAGGAACCAGTAAATCCACCCAGTAAAGTCAAGATTGCTAATTGGCTGCAGCCCATATAAATACTGCATGTTATCCACATTGGTTGCACATGCACTCTGCCATTCTGCGATGAAGGGGCACACACAGGAGCAAACCATAAGTTTTTTTTGTTTTTTTTTTAAATAATAACAGTGTTTTAACTTACACCTTTTACCATGTTTCATAATAGCAGTATAACAGAAACAATTGGGGTGGGGGTGGAATGACGACCCCCTTCCGCATTTGCCTTACTGTGAAAATATCTTACCATGTCCAATCACCCATAGGAATTAAACTGCCTTTTATTTGAAACCAGAAAACACTGGGCTTGGTGCAGAGGTTCAGTCAGGGCTTAGGAACCCTACTGATAGCTCAACTGGTAGAGCAGAGTACTGTAGTGGTATTAAAGTCATCCTTAGATTGCTGGCTCAATTCTGGCTTGAAGGAAGTTTTGGGAGTAGGCTAAGGGGAAAGGGAGCATTGTTTAAGGGGAAATGTAAGGAAGTACTTATTCACAGAGAGAGTGGTGGATGCCTAGAATAGCCTTCTAGCAGAGGTGGTGGGAGCAAAAACTGTGGCGGATTTAAGAACTCATGGGATAGGCATAAGGGAACCTTGGTCATTAGGGAAGGGAGGGCTAAGCCAGAAATCAAGTAGGTTCTATGGTATTACAGTAGATAGGGAAAATCGGCTGGCTGAGTAGGCCAAGCAGTCCTTATCTCCAGTCAAATTCTATGTTTCTATGGGTGACACAAAATGGATTATTTGTCATCTGCAGTTGTGCTTCTCAGCTCCCAGCATGCTCTGCAAGGGGGAGAAGTTCCTACTTAGAAGTGCAGCACAACGCAAATTGCTAATGTAGATGTTTGTGGGCACTGTTGTTAAGAGCCAATAAACAAGGCGCTGCATCAGCGTGTTGGCTGAAAACAAAACAAAACGGTAATATTAAATGCACGCTGAAAATAGAAAATATAGAATTGATGTTTTTCGACCATAGGTCTTCTTCAGGAATTATCTAAAAGAAAATCTGTGGTGGAAACGTCAATTCTAACACTATTGTCTATTTTCAGCGGGCATTTAGTATTACCTTTCTCTATTGTCGATAGCACCCACTAACGTCCCAGTGAGCACCTGCAGAAGTGGGGCAATTTAACATGTACTGCAGTGCCTGTGACCCCAGGCATACAGAAGTACAGGCAGTCTTGTGGTACCCCCGCATACCTGATTTCATTCTCCCCCTCACCTCCACTGCCACTGCTCCAGGCATTTCCTAGTGGTTTAGCTGTCACGCTGATCAATAGCAATCATGAGGAAGAGGTAGGGGGCAGAGATTGATAAAGTTATCAGTGCTGTGCAGTGCTCTTCCATTCCACTCCTTGCTGACCACCATGGATCAGATCAGTGGTCAGTGAACCTGCCTGCTCCCTGACCCTCTCTCCACCAACTCCTGCTCCCTGCCAAAATGTACCATAAACCAATCCAAACATCTCTGGCATCTGGTGGACCTCCCCCCCCCCAAACTCCCTGATACACAGTTTCTCCTATTGCCTCTGACTCACACATCTGTGAGTGGCAAACACCTACTGTATGAACCATGCTTTTAGCAGGTGGTAACAGTGGCTGAGTGCTGTGGCTTGCCAGTTAGACTTTGCAATGTGTTAAAAATGGTCCTGCAGGCCATTTGCTTTGCCCCCGTCTCTATCCTCATGTGCTTGCATTATTTGCGGGTGCATGGACATGGTTTGTGACTCTGTTGAGCATGATTCAAGGGTCTCACAAAGTCTGCACCTCAACAAATTTATCGTTTCAACCAATTTGTGCCAGCAGTATTGACTTTAGACTGGGTCTACTGTTTTTTGTTGGGGGGTTATTAAAGTGTTTACACTCCTTGCTGGACTCCCCATGCCATCCCCTGTCAATCAATGCCCAGCCCTGATCTCCACTTACTCACTCTGATGTTTTCCATTGCTTAGACCCATATTGGGCCAGTAGGAGTGGGGTCCCCCCACCAGGGACATAATGTTGCGTGGAAGCGGGAACTGAAGTCGGGGGGCCATGTCTGCCAGCATCATATCCTGTTGACATGTTTCTACCATGCTTGCATGCTCACCAATCCTTTTCCTCCCTCCTCCTGGATCACCATATATGTCCCCAAGTTGGGCTCCCGTACATGCAGAGGGCCCCTGTGTGAGAACAAGCTCCCTGGCCCAACACAGGGTGTCACTGCTTCAGTGGAATGCAGTACCATCCCTGGGCTGGGACACACTGCAGTGGACAGCATCTGCCCAAACCCAGCCACACCAGTGTAAGTGACAGCAGTCCAATCCCATACCCAGGTCACTTGTATGGAAATTGGAAGTATGATATGCGTTTTCTGAGCCACAGAGCAGCCAAAGCCTACCCAACCTTACTCTTCAATCTTTTTTTACTTACAGTTGATGTTTTGAGCACTGTGGAGGAAATGCTGCAGTGTAAGGTCCTCCCACATAGCATATGTTGCTGTCATGCTACCTGGATTGGCACCTGGATCAGACATTTCTTAGAGATTAACAACTGATCCAGTAGCCAATCAGGAGTCTTGCTATGCTCACGAATATTTCATGAGACTTATAATCTACTTTAATTTTAAAAGACATTTTATAAGTGTGTAATGACCCACTCCTACCAGTAGGGGGAGGAGGTTGTTCAACCATGACTGCTGAGCTTGGAGCTGACAGTCTGGTGTCACCTCTGAGGGGATAGCTCAAAGGGAGGATGTTAGAATTGAAAAGCAGGAAGCCTGCTGGCACAGTGGTAGTGCTACCGCTTGCGGTGCCGATGACCCAGGTTCGGTAGCGAGCCTAGATTGTTGGAGGGCCGGCCAGGGGGAGGAGGATCGAGTGCCCTATGGGCAGATCTCCTTCTCTGGTAGGGGTGGGTTGCATTCCTCGCCGCAATATCACCACTGCTTGGGTGACCACGGACAGTGCTGGTGCAGTCGAGGAGGCACAGTCAGAGGGGAGGGGTGGACGTCGGCTGAGGACTGGAGGGGAGGTGCATCTCTATGCATCCCATCTTCTTGGTCCTCCCTGAGTAGCTGATGTTGGCAGAGGGAGGGGGAAAGTACCCTGCACCAGGTCTAGGCGACAAACCCCCAGCACCACATCCACGGAGGAACCAGGGACAGACTCCACAGTGCGCGCTCCCATGAAGTTTGGGTGAGGTTAGTGGGGGCCTCCTTCGCCCTGCCTGGTGGGTTATCCAGGGTCTCTAGAGGTAATTGAAGCGGTGCACCTTAGGAGCAGACTCCCTGGTCCTCACAGTGGCGTATCTGTGAGGTGCTTGGGGGTTCCGAGAGAGGAGCACCAAACTCATGCTGGGTCAGAAGAGTATTGGTGGGTGGCCACGCAGGGAGGCATTGGGCCCATAGTAGCTTTGCCTTGGAATCAGAAAGTGGCACTAGGTAAATCTGTGTCACATGCCTTCCTGATGAGGCAGCATCAACAGAACAGGGGAGAATGGAAATGGAAATACTAATCCTAAAATGGTTTAAAACTGAAAAACACCATTAGGCAGGTAGGAGGTATGCTAAAAGTTGTTTGAAGTCTGGATAATTGGAGGAGAGGGATTCTCACATCTATTTGACATCTGTGCATGATGAAAGAGCAAGGAGGGTCAAGGTGTATGTATACAAGATGCCCAAGTTATGTTACTAGGACAAAATGGGAACCACTCGGATGAGGTAGGGTACCACCATACATCTCAGTAGGAGGCTGGATGGACTATCAGGTTAAACCAAGAAAGCCTGTGAGTAAAGGGGTCAGGATTCAATTATGATACCCTACGTAAACATGTATGACTCTGGAAGAGAAGTAATCAATGTGTATAATACTCCGAAGGAGGAGGGACAAATATGTACAGGACTCCAAGAGAGGAACGATTAGCTGATAAACATACAGAGGTCAATAAATTGTGCCCTCTGGATCCAATCTATGAATTGTTACAGTTTATTTATTCACCTGTAAAGGAACTATGTGCTCAAAGGCTGTTGTGTCAGTGAGCACTAGGTAGGTCTTGGAGTCTCCTAGTGAAGCTCTAGCTTGAGCAAGGTTATACAAATATGTAGGGCTGTAAGGAATCTTCTGGCTAGCACAATGGTGGCTATGCTCTAATGCGAACCAGGTACATATGATTCACATGTACCCAGCCCATGGAGCTACGCATTCGGGGACAGACACAGGGTGTGCAGTATGCACAACCACACACCCCATAAAGTGCTTGTCTGTGGCCCCATCCCGCTGGCACACATAATCACAGGGGGCAGACTGAGGGACACAAGTGGGCATCCAATCAGATGCCAGTCCTGGGTCCCATAGCGGATCCCCTGCGCCACATGAACAGGGGATTCTGGGAGGCATGGAACTGGCATTACTGTAATGTACAGGCAAGTGCCAGAATGGCCACCTCCAGCCTCCTCTTCTTTTCCAGAGGACTAGGGCAGCATTGCCACTGTATATTAATTGCCACTGCAGAAGGTGTGTGTCATTGGTGGGGGGCTGCAGAGTATACGGCAGGGTGCCTGCTGTTGTATCATGCACCCCTCGCCTAGCACTCTGCGCCTTTGTGAATGGCATAGAGTGCAGGCACACCCCCTGACATGCCCTCGAACTGACTGCGCACATAGCTGCATGACCGGCAGGGGTCCATGGGACCCCCAGTGCACGGCATTGTCATGTAGGATTGCCTACATCCCGCAGATCTGCGATGTGTAGACAATCCACCTCTTTGTGCATATGGGACAATACATTTATTTATTGCAAAAGTTTTAACAGGAAGGACATACTGAGCTGGTAGCTGCTCATTTCTAGATGTGCCCTGGGGGGACAAGGGCTCAACTAGTGCAAAACAGCAATACATTAATAAGGTACAACATAATAACTTAAAACATAGCACAGTAACTGTACAGAGGTATAAAGGTACAGAAATATAGCCCTAGACATAGAAGGCTCCCTGGGCTATGCATGCCCCTCTCCCTAGGCAAGAAGAGTGTTACAAGTGCAGTAAGGCAAGTCAAGAATGTTTAATGATGGCCAAGAATCACACTTGTCAGGCACGTTTAAAGACACTAAGCTGCACCTTATGTCTAATAACACACTCAAAGCGTGCAATTATTGGCCTATAAAATTACTGTACATACCATGTAATGTCTTACTGGTCACACAACTATGTGCCCAGGATGTGTGTTTTTTTAAACTGATCTGTATGGTTATGCTGTGATAACTGCATGGTCATGTTACTGGATTATACCAATCACAGCACAAGATTTTCTCCCATTCTATAAATACAGATGTACATAGTGGGCGGGATGTTCAAAGGGGTTGCGCATGGAGCAACAGTGTTGTGCCATGCGCGACCCACTGATAACTTGATGCGATATTCAAAAGGGGATGTTCGATCCACGCAGATCCCTAATGCGCCAGGGTGCACCAGTAATGTATGCAGCGCAAGTGCGGGGTGTCGATGGCATATTCCGCATATCCCGATATTCAGCCTGGGATATGGCATATGCTGGTGCGCCTACTTGCGCTGCACACTGGTGCTCAAAGATGAACCAAAAGGATATAGGAGCAAGGGCTGGCCACCCACAGGTGAGCTCTGCCGTGTTGCAGGGCACAACATGGCAGCCGCCAGCTGTGGGTGGGCACCCGAGCTCCGAGGCCAGGCTCTGTCAGCGTCGTGCCCCACCCACGCCCGATCGCAGGCATAAGTATACTTAAAATCACGTCCAATATCTCTGGTGGTCCAGTGGACCGCCTCCAGCCCGATCGTAGGCATTAGTATATGATAAAACATTTTACATTATCCCTGGTGGTCAAGCGGTACCCCACTCCCCACTCGCCCACTGAGCCCCGCCACCCGCCCCTCCCGTCAGCGGCGGGTGACAGCTCCCCACCCGCAAGCCGCCCGGCCACCCGCCGACCGACGTGCCGCGTGTGCACGCCATTGGTCCACAGCGTGGGACAATGGGCCTGCAGACTGTACTGTACTACACAATACAGAGTTGTGAATGGCTCCATTCACATATCGGGACTGTGTAGTACAGGATATTGGACTTTATCTAACTATACGTATGCCCGCAATCAGGCATTGGGGCACTTTGCCGCGATTTGCAGGGGGCATCGGTCCCCGAGGGCTGCAGCCTGGCAGGGCGCCAGGCACAAGTCGCAGGGGGTCGGTGCACCTGCATGCAAATGGGGCCATAATGACATGCTAATGGCCCCAGTTGCACCTTGCATGCATTATGGCCCCATTTGCATATCCCCCGCTGAATATCGTGGCTCCTGCACCTAGCTGGCGCATCCCCCTGCTCCACTCTTTCCACTTGCGCTGGTGCAGTGCCACTGTGCCATGCACAAAGCGGGGGGCCAAGCTGCAATATTCAACGGTGCTGAGCCATGGCGCAGCTCCATTGAATATTGCCCAGTCCATGCCCTGGCTCATCCCAGTTGCGATGCGGCCTGCTTGCGCCCCTGCTAGGTGCATTTCTGAATATCTCACCCAGAGTATACTGGATTTACACAATGTAGGTGATAAATCATTTATCTCAATGCTGGGCACATCGTCAGCATGTATCTCTTCTTTGGATAGGTAACAAAGGAGCCGCTAACCAAGGGGAGAACAGTGTGCATGTCTAATGACATCACAATGGCCTCTGCCACACTCAAAATAGAGCAGTGAAGTCAGACAAGAAAAAAATCATCATACAAACATAATTTAAACATGTTGTATGAATTGGACACACAATGACCTGACTCACAAAAAGACATTTAGCACTACATGTAGAGGGCACTTACACTACTCACTTGTGGCACTGCCCCTAATGAGTTGTTACCCTGCCCCTCACTCATGAAGATAAATTGCATGTTCTGAGTCAGTCCATTGTGTATCCAAGATATACACAACAGGAGTGAGAGTAAGAAAAAAGTGATATCTTAGCTAGTGACATCAGTACCAGCAACATATTAAAAAATGTTGCTGTTTCTGTTGTCACGCTGGATATTTTTAAGGTTACTGTCATCACAGTGGAATACTGAACACATCAGAGAGCAGCTTTCACAACACTGATGACATCACAGTTGTCTGCGTTTGCACTAAAGCCAAAAGTTTAAATCAACTTGAACCTGATTTAAGCTGCTGTGGTATTTTAGTGAATGGGGAAAATTTGCCCAGGACACCAGGAAAATTCCCCCTACTCTTTTTGAGACATGCCATGAGATCTTTAACATCTAGCTGAACAACCTCCAGAAAAAGTAGACAGGACCTCAGTCTAACGTCTCATCTGAAGGATGGTGCACCATGACAGTACAGCATCGCCTTGGTGCTGCATTCTGCTGCCAGAGTTTATGGCATGATCATACGAAATGGGTATAAAAAAATCCAGAAACCTGATTGGTTGAGGAGCTCCAAACCCAGTGCTAATATCCCAGCAAAACAGCACTGGAAAAAGATTTGTGATCTCACTGACCTGTTCACAAGTAGGAACAACTGTATCAATGCACCTATATTCTTACTTGTATTTAAAGAAACTGTAGCATCTCATATACTGGCCAAACTGCACTTTACGGGCCATAGAAGCACTCGGCCTTTGACCTTGTGCTTCAACCCACCTGAGGCTTGCCATTATCATGCCTTACTGTTCAAGTGTTACCAGCAGATTGTATGCAAATTTGTACTATGGAGAGAAAAACTGTCAGCTGTAAAAGCCTCTTATGAACTGATTATTAAGGCCAAGTGGTTTGCCTTTTCTTCCCATGCATACTAATTTTACTATGAGGGTACACTCCTTGTGAACCTCCCCTCCCTAATTTATTCATTTATTTAGTTTTTGTTTACCTGGCATGTGCACCAGACATACACAGCGTATGTTCAGGCGTAATCAGGAAGAGTACAGGACTACAATGACGAATACAGATTTAACAATTTATATCAAGCACAGAACAAGTTAAAGCACAAGATACATGGATGAAAACTTTACAGTAAATACAGTACAATTACTTAATAAGGCAAGATGGGGGTGTGTTATGGTGGGATAATGGCCTGCCGTGGGTGGGTTGATGCACAAGACAAAGCCAAGTGCTTCCAACACCTGAGAAGGGCTGTTAGCCCACCATAACACATCCCCTGGAATGCCTTATTGCAATTATGCAATGAGTCATTTTTAGTAACTTGAATGTATATTTTCAAACATATTTTCGTTGAGCTACTTTCAGCCAGGCCAGTTGTGCTGGGATAATGGCCCAGCTGAAAGTACTTCTTGGCCAATCAGGAGCCAGCATTCTTTCTACTCATTTCATAACAATGTATTAATAATAATAATAATAATAACAACACAAAAGGAGAATTACGACAGACTATAACTTGGATGCAACAGTGGTCAAGTAGCAATACTGTACCTCCATCTCTCAAGAAGCCAAAATTATAAATTATGTACATGCACGGACATTTAATGAAAGTATATATTTTCTCAGTTCACTCCTGAAGAGTAGATGTGAGAAGACATTATGCAACCCCAGTGGGATAGAGCTCAGGTAGGTGGGAGCAAAGGAAGAGAAGGCCAGTAACCACATATTGGTTGCACACATTGGAATATATAATAGTGACTTCTCACAGATCTAAGAGGCTAGGAGTTCGAGGGTGACCAAAGTAGATCAGCCAAGGAGGTATGGACTTGTGACCTTAAAAGTGTACCAGTGAAGCAACATAAACAGTACCCAGTAATCAAAAAAATGTTTATTGCCATATTGGTCCTTGTACAACAAGATGCACAAATTAGGTGATTTGATACCCTTTGAAGGACTCTTGTTTGAAAGCTTAAGGTTTTTCTGTAATCTTTGTCAGTCCAATAAAACGTATTAAATCACCTAATTTGTGCATCCTGTTGTACCCAGTAATGTCAGTCTGGGAGGCAGTATAGTGTAGTGGTTAAGGGCACTGAGCTACAAACTTGGAGACCTGGGTTTGAATCCCATCAGCTCCCACTTGCATACGGTGTGACCCTGAGCAAGTCATTTAACTTCCTTGTGCTCCCAGGTCACACCTGGAAACAAGCTCTGGCTCAATGTCCCTTTCCTGGTTACACAATTTCCCCTTTCCCTATTCTCCACTAGAAACTGATCAAGCTTGAATTTAAAATATACAACAATCCTCACTAGCATGGCTTCTCTGGGTGAAAAAATTCTGCCTCACTTTACCCCAGATTCTTTTTTTTTTTTTTAATTATTGTACTTTTTGTCACCCACGGACCATCGGCATCTGCCTTGGTCACGGGCCCCCAGACTCCCACCTCCCATTGTGCCTGCATTCTCCAGTTACCCCTGGCATACCCTCAGGTGGTGCAGCAGTTCCCTACCGGGCACCGGGCAAGCACTGATCCTGGTCGGAGAACTGGCTGGGGCAGGGCTTCACATAGACAGTCAGAGGGCAAATTTTTGTCCCCTGTAAGCAGGGCAGGGACTGTTAATGGCCCAGCATCCACCTGCCCTGAGTTCTTACAGCGCTGGTGCTATTGCGATGTGCCTAGCCTCCGCCAGGCGTTGCTCTGTGCACCGAGCACACACACATCCCCCCGGAGAAGGAGAGCTGTCCAGGGGATGCTCAATCCTTCTCTCCCCCCGGCTGGCCCTCTGACAACCCAGGTCTGTTCCCGAAACTGGGTCACTGGCATTGCAAGCAGAAATCCAACTCCTGTGCTGGCTGGCTGGCATTCACCCCAGATTCTACTATCCCCCGTTAAGTTTTGAGTATACCCTCTAATTCTACTGTTCAAAATCAGCAGACAAAAGTGTCCTCTAATCACCCATATTTAAACAGTCTTCTTTTTGCATTTGCAGAGAATGTGGAACACTGCTGGTAATACTCTCTGCCACTGTGCAGTAGTTAGAATGTCACTGACCCTTGTATGGCCTCCTGCTGCACAGTGAGGACCATGAAAGGAATGCTTTGCTCCCCCTGCATGTAAGGGAAGTTAACTGCCAGGCAAGGGAAGTTAACTGCCAGACAAATGTAATACTTATACCTGTGAAACACACCTGTGCCACAACGTATTTGTACCCAAGAAAAGAGTATCTGGGTACAAGAATGGCCCAGAGCAGTTAACATAGAATTTGTTGACAGAAAAGGACCACTTGGCCCACACAGTCTGCACAGATGGTCCTTGTCTAGTTTGCCTCCACAAACAATAACGTGTCTTCGGTAACACTCTCTCCTCCCTGCCTAGTCACTAATATTCCCTTATGCGATCCCACACATGCTTGAAGCCCCCTACTTTCTTCACCTCCACCACCTCTGTTGACAGCATATTCTAGGTGTGTACCACTCTTTCAGTGAAGTAGTACTTCCTCACATGCCTCTTTTACAGCTTCATCACATGCACTCTGGTCCTGGTGCTCTCCCTTCTTTGAAAGAGTCTCCCATCCCGCACTCTGCTCACCCCTGTGAGGTACTTGTAGATCTGTATCATGTCCCCTCTCGCTCTCCTCTCTTCCAGGGTGTACATGTTGGTATCCCTCAGTCTCTCCTTGTAGGGCTGTTTGTGCAACCCCTGCACCATTTGAATTGCCCTCCTCTGGACTACCTCCACTCTGCTTATGTCTCTTCTGAGATGCAGCCCCTAGAACTGGACACAGTAGTCCAGGTGAGGTCTCAAAAATGACCAATACCGTAGCAATACCACCTCCCTCCTCCTGATGGAGATACTTCTCTCAATGTATCCCAGCATCACACTGGCCCCACCCACTGCTTTGTCACACTGCCCTGCAACTTTGAAGTCATCAGGTATGATACCCCCGAGGTCCCTTTCCTGCTTAGTGACAGGCAGTAACCCTCCCCCCCCAATCCTATACTCAGTTCCTGGGTGCCTATGCCATAGATGCATAATTTTGCGCTTTTTGGAGTTGAACCCCAGCTGCCATGTTTTTGACCACTCCTGCAGTTTCCCCAACATCCCTACACATTCTTTCCACCCTTTCCTGATAGTCCATTATATTACAGATTTTGGTTCATCTGCAATGCCACTTATGAAGACACTGAAGAGGACCATCCCAGTACTGACCCTTCAGCACCCCGCTTGTCACTCTTGTTATATGGACGTGGATCTCTCTGAGCCGGAGAGGGTCTGTGGGCCCAGGATGCATTATTGCAACAATGCTAGGCTTTTTGTTGTGATGTAGCTAGACAAGAGCCTTCTTAGTTAAGCAGTGGCTTGGAACTGACCCCAGTGGACTTCTAAAATATGGAAAAAGCATTTTAAAAACTCACCCTCCTTTACATCAACGTAGCCTGCCCCTACACTCTACAAACTGTTACAACACACAACATTGGAACACAAAGGTGGCACGGGGGCAGGTCTTTCACAAATCGGTACCAGGAAGGGGAAGGGATCTGGCAGCTGGCTCTTCCAAGCCACGAATTATGATCCTTTCCCCTTCACAATCTACACTTCAGAAAAGTTCAAGATATGGACTGTTTATGTCCAGGCAGGGTAAGGCACCAGTGAAGGGCATGGGGACTTTTTTTTAAAATCAACATAGAAACATAGAAACATAGACTTTGACGGCAGATAAGGACCGCTAGGCCCATCTAGTCTGCCCATTTCCCTACCTACAGGATAGGCCGCAGATCCTAGTTAACCAACAGCCTATATCTTCCTGCCCCCCACAAGAATTGCCTTATGTCTGTCCCATGCATTCTTGAATTCTCCCACAGTTTTAGACCCCACAACTTCCTCAGGAAGGCTGTTCCATGCATCCACTACCCTCTCTGTGAAATAATACTTCCTCACATTGCCCCTGAACCGCCCTCCTTCTATCTTTAAATTGTGTCCCCTTGTTCTTGCAAGTCTCTTTTTCTGAAAGATGCTACCCTCTTGGACTTTGTTGATTCCCTTGAGGTACTTGAAAGTTTCTATCATGTCCCCCCTCTCCCTTCTTTCCTCAAGGGTATACATATTAAGCTCCTTTAGTCTCTCCTCATACGCCTTCTCTTGCAGACCCTGCACCATTTTAGTTGCCCTCCTCTGGACTGCCTCTATCCTGTCTATGTCCTTGCGGAGATGGGGTCTCCAGAACTGGACACAGTATTCCAGATGGGGTCTCACCAACTGTCTGTACAGAGGGATAACAACTTCCTGTTTTCTGCTGCTGATGCCTCTCCCTATACATCCCAGTATACCCCGGCCCTCCCTACTGCCTTCTCACATTGCTTGCTAACCTTAAGGTCATCTGATATGATTACCCCAGGTCCCTTTCCTGTTTGTTGTTGTTACTACCTCCCCACCCATTGTGTATTCTTCCCCTGGGTTCTTGTTTCCCAGGTGCATTATTTTGCACTTTTTTGCATTGAATCCTAGCTGCCATACGTCTGACCATTCCTCCAACCTTGCCAAGTCCCTTTTCATCCTTTCCACGCCTCCTTGTGTATCAACCCTGTTGCAGATCTTTGTGTCATCTGCAAAAAGGCATACTTTTCCTTCCAGTCCCTCTGCAATGCCACTGATGAAGACATTAAAAAGGACTGGACCCAATACTGAACCCTGCGGTACCCCACTAGTAACCGCCCTTTCTTCAGAGTGGACTCCATTTACAATTACCTTCTGTGTCCTGTTGTCCAGCCAATGTTTAACCCAGGCTACCACCCTGGGACCCACTCCCAGGCTGGTTAATTTGACTAATAATCTTTTGTGTGGGACTGTGTCAAATGCCTTGCTAAAGTCTAGGTAGGCCATGTCCACAGCCCCTCCCTGGTCTACTACTTTGGTCACCCAGTCAAAGAAATCTATTAGATTCGTCTGACATGACCTTCCCGCTGTGAACCCATGCTGCCTTGGATCCTGTGCTCCACTGACCTCTAGGTACTCAACAATTCTTTCCTTCAGAAGTGACTCCATCACTTTCCCTACCACAGAGGTCAGACTGACAGGTCTGTAGTTTCCTGCCTCTGTCTTGGTCCCACTTTTGTGAAGGGAATCACATCCGCCTCTCTCCAGTCCTTGGGTACCACACCATCCTCCCATGATTTATTAAAAAGAGTAGCCAGTGGTTTCACTAGTTCCTTCCTTAATTCTTTTAGAATTCTGGGGTGAATTCCATCAGGACCCATTGCTTTGTCCACCTTCAGTTTTAGGAGTTCTTGCAGAACCCTTTCTTCTGTGAAAGGACTGGGATCGACCCCCCTATCAAGAGTGCTTCTGTTAATTGGATTAGGCACTTCCCCCCTCCTCTTTTGTGAATACTGAGCAGAAATATTCGTTCAGTATTCCTGCTTTTTCACTGTCCCCCTCTGCCCACCCACCGTTCATTCTATTCAGCCTCACTATCCCTCCCTTTGTCTTTCTACGCTCGCTGATGTACCTATAAAAGGTTTTATCCCCCTTCTTAACTGAGTTGGCTATCTTTTCCTCAGTTTGGGCCTTTGCTATTCTGACTTCCCTCCCTGCTTCTTTCTGCCTTAACTGGTACAGCTCTCTGTCCTGCTCCTTCTGTGTTTCCTTATACTTCTGGAATGCTATCTTTTTCTTCCTGACTTTCACAGCCACCTCTCTTGAGAACCATAGTGGCTTTTTCTTTCATTTTGATTTGTTTATTTGCTTCACACAAAGGCTTGTTGCCTCTGTGATGGCAGTTTTGATAATCCCCATAGTTGCTCCACACCTCCTTCTAGCCTGTTTGCTAGTGCTTTTCTGAGGCACTCTCCCATCTCGCCAAAGTCAGCCTCCTAAAGTCCAGTACCCTTCACTTTTGTATGGCTTGACTCTGTAGCTGAGTTTAACGTGAACCACACTGTTTGATTGTCACTTGTCCCCAGATGGCAACCCACTTCTAGATCTGAGATCCTCACTGCCCCGTTTGAGAGTACAAGGTCTAAGATTGCTCCCTCACGAGTGGGTTCCGAAACTAGCTGTCTAATGCCTGCCACCTGTAGGGCGTCAAGAATGGCCCTGCTCTTGGATGTGGCTGCAGCAAATGTGCTCCAGTTAACATCTGGCATATTCAGGTCTCCCATCAACAGTATCTCCCTTTCTCTGCCTTTCTAAGAATGCCTTCCATCATATCCTTGTCCATTCCTTCCCCCTGACATGGAGGTCTGTACACAACCCCTGTGCGGATTGTGGTGCCCTTTCCAGTCTCCAAGGTGACCCACAGTGCCTCCTCTCCTCCCTGTTTACTCTTTTGTTCAGTTGCTTTTATCCTTCCTTTACATAGAGCTACCCTCCCCTCTTCCCCTGCCTGTCTCTCCTGTGGGTTATGTACCCTGGTATGTTAACATCCCAGTCATGGTTCTCTGTGTACCATGTTTCTGTGACTGCTACGATATCCAGGCATCCTCTTCCATTAAGGCCACCAGCTCAGGGAGCTTGTTGCCCAGACTACGGGCATTGGTACTCATTACCCTCCATTTCCTGATGGCCTTACCCCCTTTTGCCCCATCTCTGTCCTTCTTGCCTTTGTCATTTTCTCCATAATTGTTGGTCTTTAAAAAATAATATGAAACAAAGCAAACACACAAAAAATACCCTCACAGAATCAATAGCTGTACAGTAGAATAGAAATGGAAGGCTAAGTGGCTTGCCTGTGAAAAGCAAACAAAGGTAGTGCATTCAAAAAATGCAGTTTATAACATATTTATTGCACCCAGCAGGTTAAAATAAAGTGCAGATCTGCTGGCCCACTGACGCAGTGGTACATTTACCGCCCACGATGCCGAAAACCAGAGTTCGGATGTGAGCCTGGGCTGTCAGAGGGCTGGCCTGGGAGAGGAGGATAGAGCATCCAACAGACTGCTCTCCTCCTCTGGGGGGGAGGGGGGAAGTGCTTGGCAACTGACTGGCCCCTGTCGGTTGTCAGGAGCATAGCAGCCTAAGCTGGCTTGGTTGGGGAGTTGTGCAGACATCAGCATGATGTCATTGCATGTAACATCTCCCAGGGGATGGAAAGGGAAAATGCTGGACCACCACAGGATGCTGCCCACCATTCTCGGCAGACCTGCACCTTCAACCATGGTGCTCCTCTGGAGAACCAAGCTAGAGATCCAATGGGAGAAAAGGGGGTCTCCTCCAAAGGACCCACGCTGGTGGGTAAACCAAAGAGGAACATCCATGAGGAGGTAAGTCCCTGGGAAGACAGATGATGGGGCTGGGGGCACAGTCTGGCTGACAGGGGCTGATCCAGGGGGGGAGGCTGAAAAAAGAAATAAATAAATAGAGTGCAAGTGTTCTCACACATTTTCAGTAGCTTAATGCCAGTTACATACCATAAAAAAGGACTGGCTTGTCACCACTGACTCCCCTATGTATCGAGGACTACTACCTCTTCGTCACGGGGGCTTGCCTGCTTGCATGTAGGGCAACACTTTTTTTATGGACAGCCTATGAAATTTTTTGAAGAACACCAGTTTGTACAGTTCACCCCAGTCAGTCCTAGTTTTCACTAAATGGTTCATTATGCAGTTTGCTTGGTGCTCCCCTGGTGAATTAGTGAAGTGCATAAATTTGACAAAGAAACCTTGGAAATCACCTGACTCTTTCTGAGAAGTGTCATGGGATCTTTAATATCCACCTGAGTAACCACCAAAACAGGTGGATAGAAACTCTGTTTATCGTCTCATCTGCATAACAGCACCTCATGACAGCACAGTGCCCCCCAATATCATGCTGATGTATCAGTATGGTTACCTACAACCAAAGGAAGTGTACCTCTGCAGAGCTACAGTACCAACACCACTTCCTGTAGCACCTGGTGTTCATTGGAGGTTTCCCATCTGACTGCTGACCAGGCCTGACCCTGCTTAGCTTCTGAGATGTGATTGGATCAGGTTCCATGGTGGTAAGGCTGCAAGACTGAAAAATAACTGAAGATGAGGAACTATCAGTTCCATTACATTTTACAGCAGAAGTGCATGTTACGGCGAAACTTTTGACCTACACTTTTTTGCTACATTTTCGATTGCCCCTTAGCTCCTGTCTTGTGTAATACCATTCTCTCCTTATTCTGAGTCTGCTTTAGAACTGTTTTCTGACATTTGCAATAGTAAAAGGGTCACGCCTTTTAATATGACTCATACCAGCTTTTCATAATGATTCTCCACTGTTCTGTACATCTTTTGTCCCATAAGGTCACAGAGCATGGTCTGCTGACTGCTAGCTAATGTTAGTAACAAGAAAAGTGATATTAGGGCTTGCCATTAAAAGGCAGGCCAACTTGTCTAATGTCCCCTGCCAGAAAAGCAAAGGAACGGGGGTAGGAAAGGGAGAAAGGGGAGGGGTTGGTGACGTCAGAGAGGGTCAAATGACCAGGGGATAGGAGAGCTTCCCAACTGGTCGAGGGGGGAGCTAAGAGGGGGCTAGGAGTGGGGCCACAAGGGACTATGTAAGGTTTGCAGCCTTCTGGTCTCCCTCTTTCTGCTGGGAAAAGATTTTTCTCAGCACTTCATTGGCAATGGGAGATGTAAGGCACTAGCCAGGGAACATAGGCCTTAGGGCAAGAAGTGCTCCCTGGTTTCATTTTCTATATGAGAGTGTGTTGGGAAACAGGTTTTTGGCTTCTTTGTCTAGTTGCTGGACTTTGGTATCAAGGGTTTTTTGGTCGATTTTAGTCTCTTTGGAGATCACAGGAACTGCGTAAACTGTGTGAGGCTGTGAGCAGTGACCTTTTTGAAAACGTGGATACCAGACGAGATAAAGTATAGTGATGAGGCAGTGCTTGTTCATGAAAGTTCAGCAGCACTGAAGGTTTGGCCTATTTTGGAAATGGTAGGCTGGTTTTGCAAGAATTATTCTTGCAGATCATTGATAGCTGGAGTTTGACTGTGGGTGATCAAGGTTTTGTTATGCGGTGCATCGAGGGTGTGAGGGAGAACGAGTAGTAGCAGTTGGTGCAGGTGGGGGGGGGTGAGCAGATGGGCCACAAGGATCGGCAGCCTGTTGAGCTCCAGTATATTTCAGCTCGTGGGGCTCCCACTATGGGGAGGCAATTTGGTGTGGTCGCATTTTGGCTGTACAGAGGGGACACTGGGGGTTTGCCTCATGTTTTACTTAGCCGGTCGCAGGGTTGTGGGACACTGTGTGTGTAGGGGAGTTGCAAGTCAGAGGATGGCCTGGTGTCAGGGGAACCTCGGTGCCTCCCCAAGACATGGCACATATTAGTATGTAAACAATGTGTAGGGACTATACCAAATGGGTCCCACCATGAAGTGGTGGTATAGCTTGCTCACTTTGGAATTCCAATCTGAAATCTAAGAGAACCTCCTTTTTTACATGGAGTTTAAAGTAAGTAAAGCCAATAGGCTATTAAATTGTTTAAATACTAATGTGTGCCATGTGTTTGGGGGGGGTTGTGCACTGGTATTTTGTTTTGATTGTTATTTACCACACACCAGTAGCACCCCCTAGCAGAAATGTGAAGTACTTTTGTGAGCAATGCAGAGTGGAGCATGCTGGGTAGGGAGGTGTGGCACCCCTTTCGGCATGCTCCCTTTCACCACCTGTGAATGTTCCTGGGTGGAAGTACCTTATTTAAAGGAGCCAATTAGGCAATGTATTTTGGGCCAATCCAGGCAGCACTCTATATTTATGAGTAGCCACTGCAGGCATTTCAGAGCTAAGAAGCTAGTGTAGGGACTATACCGAAAGGGTCCCACCTTGAAGTGGCGGTATAGCCTGCTCACTTTGTAATTCCAATCTGAAAACTAAGAGGACCCCCTTTTTTACATGGAGTTTAAAGTAAGTAAAGCCAATAGGCTATGAAATTGTTTAAATACTAACATGTGCTATGTCTTTGGGGGTTGTGCACTGGTATTTTGTTTTTGAGTAGTGAGTGATGAGCAGCTCCAGATGGGTGTGGGGGTCATGGCCGCCCAGGTAGCTACGGGAGGTTGATTTGGTCTTCTGGTGGTTGGAATGAAGGCCATCAAGGAGAAGGGGAGGTAGCCGGGTGATCGGCAGGGTGTGGCTTGTGAACAGGGGCCGGTCAGGGCAGCTACGGGGGCAGCGTGGGCCACAGGCTGGATGCTGAGCACAGCGGATAAGGGGCCTCAGGCCAAAGGAGCCAAGCAGAGGGCGGGGAGCTCTGTGGTGCAGCGTGTAAAGGTGTACAAGGCATTCCATGGGGGGGGTTCCAGTCACGAAAATGTAGCCGGGACAGAGGGGTGTTGTACAGTATCTCACGTAGTGCCGGGTGGTGGTGGTTTGGGAAGTGAATGCATGGGACAAGAATCGCTCAGAGGTTTTCTCCTGTATTTCGCCTGGCGAGAGGTACACGAGAGACGGATTTTACTAGCGGGGCAGGATATGTTTCAGGGTGGGTGCTGTCATGCAGAGTCACGAGAGGGCATGGAGGCAATATGCCTGGTGAGTGTGGCTCTCCTGTTGGGTGGCCTCACAGGCTGCGCTGGTGGGCTCCCCTGTCAAGCAGAGTCATGAGAGGGCATGGGGGCAAGATGCCAGAGTGAGTGTGGCTCTCCTTTCGGGTAGCCTCGCAGGCTGCTCTAGTGGGCCCCGATTCACCGCAGGTGTGCCACAGGGGTGCCGGGCCTGGGAGGCCACTCAGTTTGTGTGGGCATGGCCCCGGTGCACCAGGTGGCAGAGCTGCCACGGGGCGGGGGGTCCCGCTCTCCTTCCCGAGCAGGTGCGCATTCAATGCTGGTCAGCTGATGGCGGTATCACCGAAGGCGGGGCGTACCCCGAGGCTGTTCAGGCAGAGCTGGCAGGAGGCGCAGGGCCCTGCCGACATTGCACTGGGTCAAGTTGTACAGGTCTAGTGGGACAGACTGGCAGCATGTCAAGTCAGCCAGTAGGTATGGGGACTTACAAGCACTAACAGAGTGGGAGGGCAGATACAGATAAGTTACACAACAGAAACATGCCAGGGCAGGGGGTACATGCGATATGCATAGGAAATCAGAAGGAAGCAAGCAGGTTATTTGATGCTGAAGCAGCTAAAGGGGGTTAAATATAATGGGTGCACATGCACTGCAATGGAATGTTTTGCTTTTGAACTCCCTTTGAAGCGGCTGGCAGAAACTGGGGGGTTGAATCAGGCCATCCAGGGCTGGGTTGTGTAGAGTGAGATAAAGTGCATTGCTTATAGACAGCGACGGGGTTTCCATGGAGGTCCATGCCACATACATAGTAACCCCGGGGTGAGGCTGCAAGGGGGGGAGTCAAAATAGGCACGCTTAAGGGAGAACAGGCCTAATCTGGGCTAAGAAAGGACCTTCCTAGGTTTAGGAGTCAGGGGTAGTTTTAGATAGTTTTCAAGCGGTATCAAGCCAGTCTAAAAAAAAAAAAGGGGGGGAGAAGCAGATTGGGGGGGGAGGGCTTGTCCCAGGGCAAGTACTGATGTGAATTGTTCTAGGTGGTGCATTCAGCAAAATAGATGGGCATGCCCTTAAACAAAAAAAAAAAAAAAAACTTTTGGAGATCAACCAGAGATGGAATGAGGTGGTCTTAGGGAGTGCAGCTCTGGGATGTTGTTAAAGTGAGGATGGAAAAGGGCAGAATTGAGCCAGGTCATTTTTTACGGAGGGTGCAGATTAAGGAAAAAGGGAGCGTCAGGGCAATTTCAAGCTGGAATGAGGCCTAATGGGTTTTCAGTTAAGTAGCATCAGAGGGAGTTTTCCCCAACCCAGTATGGAAGGGATCTGCCATTAAAGGGCAAGGTCAAGAGCATTAGGAGAGGTATGCACACAGTAATCCAGCCCCTTCTGAACACCAAGGTGGGTAAGGCCTGCGGTGTGCATAGGGTGGTATGAAGGGAATGTACCAGTGGCCACTGTCAGGCCATGGGCTAGAAAGGTTTACTATATTCAGGTAACATATGAGGGGCATGGGGGTGTTTGGGCAAAACGTTCTTGTCCACAATGAATGCCAGAGATGGGGAGGTTAACTTGGGGTGGCCTTGGTCCGGGGGGGGACTGATTTAGGGCACAGTTAGAGGTGCTCCAGGGTATCTGGAAGCTGGGCTCCCAGCAAGGTGCCGATGGATCCCAGGGAAAGGGGTCTGGAACGAAGCACGGACAGATGAGGAAAAGCTTAAACCAGTAAGGATTGACTGGCAAGAGGCAATACAGTTTCAGTAATTACTTTCGGAGGGCAATAGGGCACAGCGGTCTTGGGGCCCTGGGCAGCAAGACCAGGAGTCATGGATGTTGGAGGCCCATGGTGCCCACTTGCATCGGCATGCCCTCAGGCAAGGCCCTTAGTAGAGATACTCACCCAGGCCATCCTTGGCAGGTTACCCAGTTAGAAAGGAAGGGGTAGCAAAAGTGGGAGAGGCCCCTAGGATCCTGAGTGGGCAGAACCAGGGGGAAGGGGAGGATACAGAGAGGGGGTTAGGGTATAGGCTAATGGAGACCATTCACCATCTTGTGATCAAGGACAGTGAATACATGCTGAGGGAAGGGCGGCAGGCTGATGGAGGATGGTACCAGCAGGTGGGAATCCTGGGGCCGTGGTGGTCCTGCATAGGCCCAGGGGTGTGGCATGTCCCTCAAGTTAGGACAAGGACAGGTTTATACAAAAGTGGGCCCAGGGCCAAGGGAGGGCATGCCTGGTTGGGTGCTCTTCATACCCCAGGGAGGGGGCCTCACCCGAGGCCACCTGGTCTAGAGTGGAGCGGGGGGCTGGTACCCAACTCTGCAATGGGGGGAGATTTTGAACCATGGAGCGGGTGGCCCTGAGGGGTTTCAGAACAAAGGTATTCCTCTGGGAAAAGTCAAGGATGACCAAAGGGGTTCGATGCACCAGAGGGAGGGGAGGGCAGACCAGATGGGTAGGGAGAGAGGCAGAGAGCCTGGATGAGCTGAGAATGGAGATTTGATGGGGGAAGGCCAGCTGATCAGCAGTGGGTGGAACCGGGGGACTATTGGAGGCAGATCAGGAAGGCAGTGACCAGCAGGATGATGAAGGGTATTGCCCCTGGGAAAACTAGCCGGCCATGGCAATACAGGGAGGTGGATCCATCTCCTACACCAGGTGGTTCTCCTCTCAAAGCAGAAGGAGAAGGGCACTGGCAGCTGGATATAGCAAGGATGTGCCACTCCTGAACCCCATGCTGTGTGAACTGCAGGGGCAAAACTGGAGTGCACACCAGAAATGTAGGCCTGCTAGCAAGAGGCTGCTGAGCAGGAGGGCAGGAGCAATTAAGGAATCCAGGGCATTGCAAACTGTCTCAAGTTATACTGCGGGGGCTATTGGGGAAGCCTCAAGGAGAGGTGGAGGAGCATGCAGGAACTTGGGATCCCAAGTAGTGGAAGGGAAACCTGAGGACCCGGCTCGTAGCACTGGACTTATGTGGAGCTGACAGGGTATGGGTCAGCAAGGTTCATGAACTGAGGTGGACAGGGTGGGTTGGAGCTCCCATCCACCGTGTAGAGTAGGGGCTGGGGGGGGGTTGGCACATAGTGGAGTGGGCAAGGAAAAGAATGGTGCCCACGAGGCCCTGGTCATGGGGAGCAATACATATGGAGCTGTGAAGGGGTAGCTGAGGGCTGGGGGGCTTGGGGAGCCCCGCTGAGGTGGCAAGGTGTGCCCAAGGGAAAATGGTGGTGTGCAACACATCTTTGGGGGGTATGCTGGGGAAATGATGGCCTGGAACAGGCACTAGATATGGAGAGGCACAAGGAAGGAAGTGACCTCTAAGGGGTCCAACACGGGCCAGGTGAGGCCGCAGATGGGTGGCCAGGGGGCTAGGTGGAGCCCCGGCAGAGGGTATCAGCCAAAAAAGGAGATGGCAAGATAAGGGGAGGAGAATGGGTTTTGGGGCAAGGGAAAAGGGGGGGCAGGCACAAACAGTCACGTAGGGGGCACCAAGGGGGCTTCACGCCCTAAGGTGTGCTGTCCAGGCCGCAACAGCCTGGGTGGTGGCAGGCAAAGCCAGGAGAAAGGTGGGGAGGCCCAGGCTCATCTCAGTGGCATTATGTATGGGAGAGAGAGTATGCCTACAGGGCAGATGAGGTGGGTATGCCGGAGGCAGGTGCCCCTACTGAGGCCTGTTGGAGTAATTGGGATGAGGTGCTAAGGAGTTTGATGGGTCCCAGATTTGTTTCTAGCCTGCAAGGCGGGAGCCCCATCATCCTTTGCAAGCTGGAGGTGGGTCAGTGGAGAGGGGGAGCAAAAGGAAAAGGGGGTCAGAGAGGGAGGGGTAGGCAGCACGACTGGGGACAGAGGAACCCAGGCATGGAAATAAATGGGGGAGGGGGAGGTGATAGAAACTGGGAGTTGGATCACGTGTCCGGACCTAGCGGGGTATGGACCAGGAACTGACCCTGTGCGGGTCGGGCCCGGGTAAGGGGGGGTACCTGGTGGGGGTACCAAGTGGGGGTACCTGGTGGTGGTACCTGGTTCTGGTGATGATGGGGGGGCTGGATCAGAGTGTGTCCAGACCCTGAAGCGCTAAAAGCAAGGAGAAGAGGATCAAGTCAGAAGAAAGTTTCCAGAAGGAAGAAGCTGACTGAAGTAATCTGGTTGTACTGTACTGTACTGTATACTGTTGAAATATGAAGTTGGGAATGTAAATACAATTTGCATGCCTTAATAAATATTGCCAGCATGCATCCAACAGAAACAAGTTTGGAGAGATTTATTTCTGGTGGGGGATCATGGGACAATAGGACTTGCCATTAAAAGGCAGGCCAACTTGTTTAATGTCCCCCTGCCAGAAAAGCAAAGGGATGGGGGGGAAGGAGGATAGGAAAGGGGAGGGGTTGGTGATGTCAGAGAGGGTCAAATGACCAGGGATAGGAGAGCTTCCCAATTGGTCAAGGGAGGCTAATAGGGGGCTAGGAGGGGCCACAAGGGACTATGTAAGGGCTTGCAGCCTTCTGGTCTCCCTCTTCTGCTGGGAAAGATTCCCACCCACCCACCCTGAACTAGGCAGTGGGGGTTCACCGCTGGCTGGCACAGCAAGGGAGTGGAAGGTATAAAACAAGGTACCTGGTGTGGGATCAGGGAGCTGTAGAAGGGCAGCAGATGGTCCCGGGGCTGGAAGAAAGCCTTGGCAGGGGGGCAGTGGGTTGCCCACAGAAAGGAGGAAAACAAGAAAAGGAGAGGGGGGCGCGGGAGCAAAGGGAAAAGAGGGCGGGAGGGGGGAGCAAAAGGGAAAAAGGGGCAGGAGAGGGGGAGGGGTAGGCAGCATGGGCTGGGGACAGAGGAACCCAGGTGTGGAAGTAAATGGGGAAGGGGAGGGGATAGAAACTGGGGGTCAGATCACATGTCCAGACCCAGTGGGGTATGGATCGGGAACTGACCCTGTGCTGGTCGGGCCCGGGTAAGTGGGGGTACCTGGTGAAGGAACCAAGTGGTGGTACCTGGTGGTGGTACCTGGTTCTGGTGATGATGGGGGGGAGCCAGATCAGAGCGTGTCCAGACCCCAAAGTGCTACAAGCAAGGAGAAGAGGATCATGTCGGAAGAAAGTTTCCAGAAGGAAGAAGCAGATTAAAGTAATCTGGTTGTACTGTACTGTATACTGTTGAAATATGAAGTTGGGAATGTAAATATAATTTGCATGCCTTAATAAATATTGCTGGCGTGCATCCAACAGAAACAAGTTTGGAGATATTTATTTCTGGTGGGGGATCATGGGACAATAAGCAATTGGTGTTCAAAAACAACAGAGACTGCTAATGAAAACATGGACCAAGCCATATTAAATGGAGCACTCCTTTTATTATTTCAAATATTAAAAAAAGTGCTAAAACAAATTAAATGTGGGGAAAGTGTTTAGTGTCAATACAAATCAATAGCTGTACAATGTAAATACGTATCCATATTTTGTTGCTGTTTTAATTTTATAAAGTTAGGCTACAATAATCCAAACTGTCCAGAAATTATTATTACCATTCGCTGGAACAATCCCACAATTTCAGATCTTAAAAGCAGAATTTGATTACTTAATTCATCATGCAACATATAACCCTGAACATATTACATGATTCTAAAACCTGAAATATCAGATTTATAATACTAATGAGATTTATAAGAGGAATATTGTTCCACTTGATTCTGTTTAGTTTTACAGGGTTTTTCTGTCATTTTATAAAGAGTGCTGTGGTATTCTTGTAGACAGAGAGAGAGAGAGATGGACAGACGGACAGACAAGCAGATTATAAATTGGTAACTGGGAAAGACACAATGAGCAAGGGCTTGTTTCCAGATGCGATCCAGGGAGAGAGGCTACAGAAAGGAATGCAAGTCAAGCAATAAAATATGCAACATATGTAACATTTCAGTACAAATAATCAGAAAGAGCATAAAATACAGAATAGGCAAAAGAGAAAGAAAATATAAACAGAATAAGGTAAAATGTTTACAGAAGCCACACTGCTGCCAGAGGAGTGACAATGTGATCTAAGCACATACAAGTACAGCAGCATTCAGAGTTTTCAAGAGGTGGAAGAAAACCCAGACTTGAGAAGAGGAAGAACAAAAAGTTAAAGTAGGGTGAAGGGAAACTGTGACAGAGAGGGGTATGGGGGAGGGGACGTAGTGGGGCTAGTTGCAGGATCAGGTAACCACAGACTGATCATGAGGGAGATATTTTAAAGAACAGGAAGAGGAGGAGTAGGAGGAGTGGATGGTAAATGGGATGTTATTCTGGAGGGAGGAGAGGTAAGAGAAAAAGCTGTTTTACCCACTGAGGTCCTGGAATAAGGAATACAGAAAGAGTGCAAGTCAGAGAAGCAGAGGGAGTACAAGATGAGGAGGGCAGGGAGGAGGGAATGAGGAGGAAGGAAGATTGCAGTGGAGAGCATCAACCCAGAATTTAGAGAAAAGAGAAATGAAATGGGAAAGATCTCTACTTTTCTGGGATGGCAGGGAAAGATAGGGACAGGTTGGTGTAGAGAGAGCAGTGGTAGGTACAAGGGTAACAGTTCCCTGCAAAGCAGCAGAAGGCATTGGGGGCTCCAGTCTGGCTAGAATGAACTTGAGGATGGCACTGCTTACTACATCTGAGACAGTATACTTAAACACTGGTGAAATCATTTTGAAGACAATCTCATAGAGGACCGGGAGTGGAAGGCAGAACTTCTTGTGGTACAAGGTCCCAAGCATGGGGAATAACTTTTCATGGATGGAGTAGATTTGGGAGGAGAAATCCAGGTTCTGAACAAGTGACACACCAAAGTGCTTGAAGTTGGGGACTTCTTCAAGGAGGAAGTGGTCCACTGTTATGAAGACTGGGGTTTTGTGGAGCCTGGCAAGTCACTGACTACAGCCAAAGGCCATGAAGAATGTTTTCTTGGCACTGAACAAAAGTTACATAAGTAATAACACTTCCTCTAGAGATAGTTCCATGAAACTGGTGGGAGAGAGGGTTATGAAAGATGGCAGAAAGTACTTCTTTGCCAAGATGGTGGTAGCAGAATGGAACAAGCTTCCTGGCAAAGTCAGGTATGCTAAGATAGTAGGGATCAAGAGAGGAATGGAACAGGTATATGAGTATAATGAAGTTGGATACTTGGGGTGGGGGGTTTAGAGGGACTGATAGAGGCTCAATCCAGTTAGACAGGCATGCAGCACAGATTCGATGGGCCACAGGGCTTTTTTTCTGTGACATTTTCTATGTTTTCTGTGTCTTTGCATGGTGTCAAACTCCAGCTGCAAAGCTGGTTCAAGCTCAGCAGCTGAGATGCCAAAAGCAAATAGTATTGTGTCATCTATGTACACATAGATGTGTGTAGACACAGACTGATGGGAGGCCAATAGGAAAGACAGAGAACAAGATGGAGCCATGAATAGAGCCCTGGGAGACCCCCGAGGTGATGGAGAGAGGGGTAGAGGGCATCACTTATTTGGACTGACTGGTGCCTGACAAGCAGGTAGGAGTGGAACCAGAAAACCAAAAGAGCAGATAAACCAGCCAAAACAAGCTTTTTTCCTTTTTTTTTCCATTAAAAATGTTATTCAAGTTTTTTGATAAAACACGACAGAATGCAAAAATACATGAGTAATATGATTCAACTTGGCATACAATATAAGAATGTGATAATGTACAATACATGACTATATCAAAATAACGTATTTTACATTACTTGTTAGTATATATTAGATATGCAGGGGAATCCCTTAAGTTTTTGTATTAGAAACTGAGAATTTATCTTGCCCCTAGTAAAAAGACAGCCTGTCCTAGTGTAAATTAAGTATTAACCAGCTGTTTCCCACATTTATACAGCGTAAATACTATGCAGAAATGTGTCTTAAAACCAGTGTATAATAAGTCAATATTATTCATGAATATTTAAACTTTTACTGTTTAAACATGGTAGGGACAGCATATGTCCGAAACACGTAAGGCAGAGCGCACGTCTGCTGTTAATAAAATTGATTTTTAAGTCTTTTGAATCAAGTGTGATGATTGTATCCCTCTTAAGGGTTTGTGTGTGCCCGAAACTTTTTTGTCTACTATCACAATCATGCACTTGTCACATCAGAACCCTAGTTGCTGCAGTCAGGGCATACCTGAGCCGGTAGGTGAGCCCAAGCATAGCATTAGTGGACTTAACAGGTGTTTGTGATATGTTGCAAAAAGTTTAAGGCGGGATCAAGGGTAACATCTAGATACTTGAAGTGGTTAATCACAGTGACAAGAGAGCCATCTAGGCAGTAGAGGTCTAAGCCAGTAGCACAAGCCCGAACATTTTGAGAAGACCCCAAGAGCATGGCCTGAGTCTTGTTAGTGTTCAGGACAAGGTGATGTTGAACCAGTCATTTCTGAACTCTGTGCAAGTCAGAGCTAAGCCTGGCATTGATAACATGCAGGCATTTTGAGCTTGAGTAAAGCACCATGTTGTCAGCATATAAAAGGGAGATAAAGTGTCAAAGGGCATTAGGGATATCACTTATAAAAGCGGAAAACAGTAGTGGGCCCAGAATGGAACCTTGGGAAACATCGACATTGATGGTAGTTAGCACAGAGTGGGCCTCATTGACCTTAAATTGTTGGTGGTCACAAATGTAGCTAGAGAACCAGCCAGTGGCAGTGGAGGAGATACATAGGGATGCCAGTTTGTGTTTTAGCAGGGTGTGATTCACCAAGTCGAACGCCTTAGTAAGGTCAATAAAAATGGCCCCAGTTAGCATACCATTGTACATACTGGATTTTACATCATTGTAGAGTTGGAGCAGTGATGGTACTGTGAGCCAGCCTAAATCTCCGTTGAGCTGGGGACAGCAGGTTGTATTTACGGAAGTGATCAGTGACCTGGGAGGCAACAGGTTTTTCCAGCAGTTTGCTTATGGTTGGTAACATAGTAATAGAGCAGTAGTTCTCAATGGATTTAGGGCTGCCCTTTTTGAACACAGGTATAATCTTAGCTACTTTTCAGCTTTTGAGAAGGATAGCAGTGGTGAGTGAGAGGTTGAAAGGTTGGGTGATCAGATAGGCAAGACAAGGAGCAGCCAGCCTAAGTATTTTAGGTTCAAGCCCATTGGGGCCAATGCTTCCATTTGGAGAGATGGTTTATAAGAGTCACATGACCTCCCTGAAAGAGACAATATGGAGGTACAACAGAGGGATGAGGGGTGCAGTTGGGTGGGGAGAGGGCTTCTGTCATGTCTGACATTAGGATTTGAAACCTTATTAGGTCAGAAAAAAAGTGAGTTAAAAGCACTGGCAATGGTGACTAAGTTATTGAAGTTGACGTTATTTATAACCATTTCAGGGGAGGGTTGACTTCTACGGTTTCCCATGAGCCCCTTGATCTGAGTCCAGAAACTCTTGTAGTCTCTAGCAGAGGCTTGCAGAAGTTCCTTGCTGTATTTGCTTTTGGCCAATGCAATTTCTTTTTTACAGGCATTTCTCAAGACCCGATGTGCTAATCAATCTGAGTGTAACGATGTTGATTTGAATTTGGCCCAACATTTGTCTGCAGCCTTAAACTTCTAGAGGAGGGAACTATGCAACCATCTCAAAAAGTTACCTCTAATCATTCACCTGATGAAGGGGATATGTTTCTCTTGGAGAGATTTAAGGGTGGAGGTGATGTAATTAAGGACTACATCTACATCACAACAGGAGTGCAACAGGGACCAGTCTATGCAACTGAGATCAGCAAGAAAGGCTGGGGGATTATAGTTAGGATTTAGTGCAGGGAAATCTCTCAGGGTTAACTCTTAAGGAGGGCTGGGGGAGAGCAGGCATTCCACACACAATAAACTGGTGAATGGTCACTGATATAATCCAAAAGGGTTCCAGCAACAATGATCCTGTCCTTTCTTTTTGACAGGACCCAGTCTAAGAGCAAGTGGTGGCCCCCTTTGGGTGAATATCTAGTAGGGTCAGCTATCAACTGTGAGAGGCAGGCTTTGCTAAGGAGTGACTCGATGATTTTGGAGTTTGCACTGAGTCAGTCCCGATTAAAATCACCCATAAGAATATGTTCATTTTTCCCTACAGGGGACCAGGTAATCAATTAATTCAGTTAGGCCATTTCTGCCTCCCCTAGGAGGATTATATGCACAGACAGTATGAATTTTCTGTGTCTCCCCTAAGATCAATAGCGAGTGAAGGATCTCACAAGAGGATGGGGTAATAGCAGGCTGAGTAGCTAGGTTCAGATGAGCCTTGTAATACAAAACAATGCCATTACCCCTTTTTTGTGGAAGGGTGAACAGCCTGAAGCATGTTATAACCTGTAAGAGTGCACACAGAATCTGAAACTGAAGGTTTAAGCCAGGATTCAGTAACACCAAGCATGTCAGGACTGTAGTAAGAGACCCATGCTTCAAATTTGAGAAACTTGGCTCCTAATATTAAATGCAGTGTCAGTGGCTCAGTAGGTAGCACACTCGCCTCTGAGGCCGGGAGATCAGAGGGCTGTGGGTTCAGTTCCCAAATCTGGCAGTTGGGTTAATATCCCAGTACTGACACTGTAGTGCAGCATGAGAGGGGTGCTGCACTTCTGAGGTGCTGTCTTTCGGATGAGACGTTAAACCGAGGTCCCATCTGCCTGGATTGGTGGTAGTTCAGGTGGATGTTAAAGATCCCATGGCACTTATCGAAAAAAGAGTAGGGGAATTTCCCTGGTGTCCTGGCCAAATTTCCCCTCATTCACTAAAAATACCACCAACAGCTTAATCTGGTTCAAGGTCAGTTGGCATTCATCTGTATCCCCCTCCCCTGGGTCATGCCTGAAAATAGGCAGGATTTGTCTAGTGCACTTACCCGGTCAACAAAAGCTAAATAAAAAAAAAAAAAAGGTGGGCCACATTGATTCCATTTATGTGAAACCAATGAGATTGGCTTTTGGGACTAAACTTATATAGAGGTCCAGGTTTAGTTTCAACATCACCAGCCAGTGTTAAGGAGAGGGCTATGGATCACAGGTGAGGTAGGAAACAGGCCATGGGCTTGTGAAAGTGGGAATGCAGTTTAAACTTATCGAGGTACCATTGGCTCAAGACTAATTGCTTGGATCTGAGGCACTAATTCTGAATAGGTTGTGGAGCAGTTATAACCATCATGTTAGAGAAAAAGCAGTCCTGATAATTAGTTTCAGAAGGCACAGGAATGAGGCAGGGGACAGAAATCAGGTAGTCTGTCACAGCCATAGTGCTGACTAGAGCAAGGCATATTATTAGAAGATAGCATGGGGGCCCCATTTGATTAACATATACCCTGAATAAATTAAATAAACTGAATTATGAACTATCAAGTCTTTGTCTGAGGTGCACTACCTCCTTAGATGCCCTACAATATATAATGGTGACTTGTACTGCCCAGACACCTTCTGGGATAAAATGCATAAAACCCTTTTGGTGGCTGCATCCCCGACATTGGTAAAAAAGGTAGATTGTATTTTATTGGGCAGAGGTCTGGGGTTGGATAGCTGCAAAAAACATCAAAGCAGGATTATATATTTGGGCCAAATTAATATTTTAAATGCAAATGCTGAAGCTTTGAGGGGAGGTCAGTGGACACCAGTCCCTTTTCTGAGGAGGGGGTCAGAAAATCACTTGGTAATCCGAGGGAGAACAAAGCCATGGGGACAGACGGGGTTCATCCAAGCCTGCTGCACCCCTGGCAGACTTGCTTAACAGTTCACTGGAGAGTTGTGTGGTCCTGGAGGACTGGAGCAGAGCATATGTAGTCCCACTTCACAAAAATGGTTGCAAGGAGGAGGCAAGCAATTATAGGCCTATCAGCCTGATGTCGGAGGTAGGGAAATTAATGGAGACATTATTAAAGGAAAGGTTTGTGGAATACCTGGACTCCAACAGACTGCAGGACCCAAGGCAGCATGATTTCACAGAGGGAAGGTCATACCAAACAAACCTGATAGATTTATTTGACTCGGTGATGAACATGTTGTACCAGGGAGGAGAGCTGGGTGTGGTCTACCTAGATTTCAGCAAGGCCTTTGACATAGGTAAGGCAAGGGCAAGGTAGCTTTATTTCTAAGGCACTCAATCCCGGAGGCTCTGGGTGCCGTACATGATAAAAACAAAATACAAACTACAGAAATAACATTTGTGCAATAGCAAAATCTTTAAAACAACATTCTTACAAGCATAAATATAAAATATGAGACAGCTGAGGGTAGAGTAGGGGGAGATCACTTACTGAATAATGAACTCTCAAGTCTTTGTGCAAGGTGCACTACCTCCTTAGGTGCCCTAGAACATATGACGGTGACTGGTTAACAAGTTGGGTAGCATGGGGATGGGCCATAAGGTGGTAACATGGGTAAGAAACTGATTTGGGGATAGGAGGAAGAGGGTGATGGTAAATGGAGTTCACTCCAAGGAGGGGAGAGTGACCAGCAGGGTACCTCAGGGGTCAGTTCTGCGGCTGGTCCTCTTCAATGTTTTAATTAGTGACATAGCAGAAGAGCTAGAAGGGAAGGTCTGCTCTTTGTGGATGACACCAAGATCTGCAACACAGTAGACACTGGGGTGCAAAGGATGGTAAGGGATTTAAAATGGCTGGAATAATGGCCAAACATTTGGCAGCTAGGGTTTAATGCAAAAAAGGGCAAAACAATGTACTTGGGCCACTGAATCCCAGGAGTGGAGTACAAAATGAGGGGGAGAGATACTTGCAATGACTAAGCAGGAAAGGATTCTGGAGATAATCATTATTGAATGACCTAAAGGTGGCCAGACATGTGACAAGGCAATCAGGAGAGCTAGTGGGATGCTGGGGTGCATAGGTAGGGGTATCAACAGCAGGAAGACAGAAGTGGTGTTGCCCCTAAATAGGTCACTGGTAAGACCCCACCTGGAGTACTGTGTCTAGTTCTGGAGACCACATCTCAGGAAAGACATAGACAAAGTGGAAGTGGTCCAGAAGAGGGCTAACAAGATGTTGCAGGTCTGCATCAAAAGCCCTATAAGGAGAGGCTAAAGGAGCTCAATATGTACACCTGGAGGAAAGGAGGGAGTGGGGGGATATTATCAAGACCTTTAAATACTTCACGGTAGTGAATAAGGTACAGGTGGGAGGTATTTTTCAGAGAAAAGGGTGCTGTAGAACAAGGGGTCATGATATGAAACTGGAGGTGGGTAGATTCATGACAGATGTAATGAAGTACTTCTTTACAGAAAGGGTGGTGTATACCTTAGACAGCCTTCCAGCCAAAGCAATGGGGACGAAAACAGTCTGGGATGGGCACAAGGGAATCATAGAGGAAAGGAAGGGGTGGATGAGACAGAACTGTAGACAAAGGAAGGTCTGCAGCATAAGCAATCACAATGAAAAGGGGCAGACTGGATGGGCCAAGCAGACCTCATCTGCTGTCACTTTCTATGTTTCTATTCCTTTTAAATGGAAAGAGCCCTTTCCACCGGAGTTTACCACTTGATTGAACTTCATGGTCTCAATACATAGAATTGATTCAGTACATTATACTAACATACTAAAATGCCAGTAGAATAGGCCTAATGGTCTTTCATGTCTGGTCGTTTGGTCAGCCCCCACCCTGGGAGCTGACCTTGCTGCCCCCCTCTCCCTCTTTGGCTTCTCCTTCCCAGTCCCGGATATTCTCGCTGCATTGGTTTTTGCTTCCAGAACCCTTCCCCTGTCAGGAGAGTTAGTGGGATGCTGGGGTGCATAGGTAGGGGTATCACCAGCAGGAAGACAGAAGTGGTGTTGCCCCTATATAGATCACTGGTAAGACCCCACCTGGAGTACTTTGTCCTGTTCTGTAGACCACATCTCAGGAAAGACATAGACAAAGTGGAGGTGGTCCACCAGAAAAAAAAATCCTGAACTATTTGAACAAATTTGGTAACAATTCAGTACGTTTATTAAATTCCTGGAGATACAACGCCACCTAAACTGAATAGTGCAGCTACCACCTGACAGTGCTTAAGAAGGTCATTTTACATCATACCCAGTTTTGTTTTCCTTATATATTTCTCTTAATTGTTTTCCATTGTTTATTCTTTCTGTCATTTTTTTTCTCCTTTTTTAGGTAATGTACTATCATGACATTCAGTGGGATGAATGATCTGCTGAGAAATTTAACTCTTTATCCACTCCACCCCACTACCTTTTCATACTGTTTTCTATTAGCCCCTAAACTGTTTTAACTTAATCATAAAATTTGTGATGTTTTGTAGACCTGTACGTAATAACTGTAATACTTGTTCATTGCCTTTTACTGTGTAATGTCTCTTGCATTTTCTTACAATAAAAAAAGTAGGATCTGTGGTGATACTGTAGGCAGGAAAAATGGGCAGACAAGGAGGGCCAGGTAATCCTTATCTGCCAGCAAATTCTATGTAGGTAATAAGGATAAAGAGGGCAGCTTCCAGGATGTACGAAAGGAGACCAGCAAATGGGAAATATGGAATTCTATGTGGAGAACATAAGGGAGGCTAACAGAGTGGTAAGAAAAGCAAATGTGGAGTTTTAGCTGAAAACAGCAGAGAGTATAAAGGGACAAAACTTTCTTCTGCTATATCAAGGAACAGCACAGGACAAAGGGTGAATCTTCAGATTGAGCAAAGGAGGGGAAAGTGAGAAAGACAATAAGTAGAAGGGAGATACTCTAATTTAAATGAGTACTTCTGCTTATGAAGAGAAAAAGGGATCACTCACAGAGTGTGTGTGATTCTAGACAAGGAGGGGGAGAGGACATGGATCAGAGATGGAAGGGACAGCAGTAGAGAGGGTAACCAAGGGGCTCGGGACCCTGAAGTTGTACAAGTCACCAGGCCCAGATGGAGTGTATCCTAGGGTGCTAAGGGAGGTTGTCAGGTTGCTGGTGGAACCACCAACTGGCCTCTTAACCCGCTTCAAAGAAATTGGGGTGGTTTCAGTAAACTGGAGGGAGGCCAATGCAATCCCATCCCACAAGAGTGGGAGTAGAGAGGACCCAATGAACTACAGACCAGTCAACCTGACCTTGATGCTGTGGAAGCTGCTAGAAACCATGTTAAAGGTGCATATAGTGGAATGGCTGAGGACCAACAGGCTCCAGGAAAAGAGGCAGCATGGTCTGACTCAGGCAGATCGTGCCAGACAGGCTTGATAGACTTCTTTGCTTGGGTCTCAAAGGCAATAGATAAGGGTCAAGTAGCAGGGCTACTATATCTGGACTTTAGCAAGGCCTTCAGCTCTGTGCCCCCATAGGAAACTTGTGAAAATGCTAAGAGATCTGAGGATGGGAGACAAATTAACTAGGTGGATTAGGAACTGGCTGAGGAAGGAACTCAGAGGGTAGTTGTCAATGAGGAACTAGTGCAGTACCACAGGAGTCATTCCCCGGGGCCGGTGCTTTTCAAAATATTCATCTATGACAGAGGAGAATGACTCCAGGTCAAGCTCAATCTCTTTGCAGATGAAACCAAAATTGGAGGCAAGATGAATGGGAAAAAGGGGAATGAAAACAGACTTGGACAGACTGGAAATGTGGTCCAAGATACGGCAACTCAAATTAAATGCCAAAAAGTGTACGTTCATGCATATTGGCAAAAGAAATCCAAAAACAAAGTACTGCTTTGGAGAGTGAGGGTAAAACGTACGTTGTAGTAAAAGGACCTGAGGATTATCAACAATCTAAAGTCCAGTGCCCAATGCCTGAAAGCTGCAGGGAAAACAAATAGGATGTTGGGATACAAAGGGAGAGGGTTTTCTATCAGAAGGAAAGAGGTGATTCTGCCCTTGTACAGATCCTTGGCAAGACTTCAGCTGGAGTGATGTGCTCAGTTCAGGAGCCCGCACCTGAAGGACAGGGAACACTTGGAAGCTGTTCACAGGACAGCCAGGAAGATTACTCGGGGGTACTGGGGGAAGACGTACTGTATGGGGAGAGGCTGGAGAGTGTCAGTATGTACACACTATAGACCAGAAGGGAGAGGGGGTACATGATAGAGACCTTTAACTACCTAAGGGGTATTAATAAAGTGGGCAACAGCCCCCTCTTCCCAAGAAGCAAGATCAAGGTACTGTACTGTAACAAGAGGCCATTGCTAGAAACTGGTGGGAGGGAAGTTTTAGGAGGGATATAAGGAAGCTCTTCTTTACAGAGAGGGTTATGGAGAAAGGGACAGGGTTTCCAGAAGAAGTGGTCAACATGCCAGTTACAAACACAGGTAGGACAGGCACAGGGGAATAGGCCAAACTAGAGGAGGCAGGGAGGGAGGGAAGGTGGCCAGTCGAGGGAAGGGGATGAGTGGAATGGGTGTGTCAAAATACAGTCAGGACCATCAGAAGACTTATTTATTGATTTGGTGATTAATTTATTTCAAGAGTTTCAACAGGAAAAGCACACTGAGCTAACAGCTCGTTTCCAGATGTGTCCCAAGGACAGGGATGTGTACAGTGCAGTAGTAATTTACATCAGTAATGTTACAATTATAAAATAATATTAACTACAAAAAGTAAAATGTACGCAGTAGACAACTGAGAGAAAGTATAAAGTAAATAGTGCAAAACAAAGCATGTCGATAGCATATCAACAGCAATTGCTCCACAAAGTACAACTGGCAGAAAAATTAGAGAAGGAAGGGAGAGTGTGAGTACAATGGTGGGGGGCTAGTCAAAGGGAAAAGTGGATCAATAAACCAGGGCAGTACGGGGAGGGAGTAGTATGACAGGAGTTGTGAGACTAGTCTAGGATCAATAAAAACTGCAGAAGCGAGTAGTGAATACACAGAAGAGGGATTTTAGTTATAGGGAAGAGGGAGCACTGCAAATAGCAGCAGGAAGGCACTCCGAAGTTTGGGGAAGTGGAAGGAGATAGCAGCTTGACCAGCAGAGGATTTTACAGGAGGGGAAGAGCGAGGGAGCAGGTGTCAGAGCTGCGAAGGGAGTAGGAGGTCAAAGGAGGGGAGGAGAGGAGGGAGGCAAGGTAAGAGGGAGGGAGCCCATCCAGAATTTACAGACGTAGGTGGCACAGTGAATGAGGCATATGGCATCAAGGGAGGACAAGGAGAGGGATGAATACAGGGAACAGTGGTGGCTTCTGGGGGAGGCAAACCAGGGCAAAGTGGCAGAAGGCGTGAAAAAGAGGATCCAGCCTGGCAAGGGTGGACTTGGGGGTAGCACTGTATACAATGTCGCAGTAATCGAAGAGAGAGGTAGAATCATCTTAATGACAATCTCTCTATGAGCAGGAAGCAGGATACTTGCTTTGTTCCTGTAACGTGCCCCAGGTTTAGGGTACAGCTTCTTGTGGATGATGCCCAGATGAGTAGAGAAGTCTGGATGACAAGCCAACCATACCCTGAGGTATTTAAAGGAGGGGCATCCTCAATAACAACACCAGCAAGGGTCTGGAAGGGGGGCTTGGCAAGTCTCTGCCTAGTGCCAAAAGTCATGGAGATTTATTTGGGGGGGGGGATTAAGGGACAGCTGGTTGACTTGAAACCAGTGTTGGATGTTGTTATAATCCAGATGGAGATAGGTCAGGGGTAGAGGAACCAGCAGTGTAGAGAACTATGTCATCTGCATACACATGAATGGACACAGAGATGCAAATGAGGGGGAAGGTGATTTAGGAACATGGAGGATAGAATGGGGCCAAGGATAGATCCTTGGGGGATGCTAGAGCAGATAGGAAGAGGAGGCGAGATGATGTCACCAATACAGACAGCTTGGGTCCTACCCATTAGGCTGGATGTGGCTGCAGGCAGTTAATGGGCAGACATGATGGGCCATTGGACTTTTTCCTGCTATAGACATGAATGTCTTCATGTTGTTTTTTCAACCTCTTTTTAAACCTAGAAATTTACATTCATTTGCATATTGATCACATGGTAATTACACGCTAATGAATCATTTGCATTTTTATATTTATTGTTTATTGAATTTTGTTGACCCGGTAAGCCCACTGGGCCTAAAAGTCCCTTTTTCAGGGGTGACCGGGATACAGATGGCAAGCAACTGAAATTGAACCAGATTAAGCTGTTGGTGGTATTTTTAGTGAATGGGAGAAATTTAACCAGGACACCGGGGAAATTCTACTACTCTTTTTCGATAAGTGCCATGGGATCTTTAGCATCCACTTGAACTACCACCAATCCAGGCAGATGGGACCTCTGTTTAATGTCTCATCCAAAAGACAGCACCTCTGAAGTGCAGCACCCCCCCCCCATGCTGCACTACAGTGTCAATACTGGGATATTAACCCAAGTGCCTGGTGTGGAAACTGAATCCATAGCCCTCTGATCTCCCAGCCTCAGAGGCAAGTGTGCTACCTACTGAGCCACTGACACTGCACTGCATTAGAACTGCATTTTAAAGGGGCATTTCTAAATTTTAGACCTGACCTGACTTTAGGGGGTCTTTACTATTTATTTAATCTAATTCTGCCGACCTCCAGTAACAACTGACACCAACCAGGTAAGAAGCAGTGGGGTACCGAAAAGCAAACTTGGGCAGGGTATGGGCATATGTTTTTCTTCAAGAAACAATGATCATGAAACATTTTTGAATATACAAAAGTGCACATAGACTTGGAAGATTATGCAAGTCAATGAAGAATGTCAAATCTTTTATGCTTAAAAAAAAAGGTAAGGTTAGCTACGCTACTATGCTTTGTTTCGTTGTAGCTTAAAATCATTGTCAGACATGAAGAGTGGGTTTTGGAAGTATGTACAGGTTTTTGCCTGCATAAGATCCCCAAAATGTTGTTATGTGAAAACAGCATGAAAAGAAGTAATTCCAAAATCTGAATATCCCCCCTTACTCTATCTAATGAAGCACTGTTCCACCCAGGAAGCTGCAGTGAAAGCTATAGCAGTTCGTTTAGCATTCTTGATACAGTATATAAAAATGATTTTAGTTGGGTCAGCCTCATGAAAAAGCACACACTTGCTGGGAAGGGACAAAATCCAATGTTCACTGAGAGCCCCCGTTTGCTAAGCATAGATAATCACTTATTTGTGTTTCAGAGCAATACACAGTGATGTCGACCTTTGCTTCTTCTTGCTTTAATAATCCCAAATGCTATAACTAGCTTTCCTGGATTATAAAAGAAAATACTTACACCCCGCAAGGTTTATTGGTGGTATAATGAGAATGAAAAGCACAGGCATTTTATATCAGCTAATGAAAGGGCTTTTCATTAACATTTCCATCATCTGCATGGTTGTTAAGGGTACAGTGTTTCTGATTCACCAGAAATGTTGTCAGAGCTACTGATGAAATGGCAAATGTTACCACAAGATGAAGATGTTCAGTATTATATTAGAAAGGGTTAAACAGCCCCTGATGTCTCTGAAAAAACTATGAGAAAAAATACACAATTTGTAAGCTTGATTTAACTTAGATTTTATACATCTTCTGTACTGACTTTCCTTGTTTTCTTTGTAACAATGGAAAGTAACATGAAAACGGTGACTGTCCCCTGAGCGTCATCTGCTCTGGCTGCCTGTCTACACCCAGCATCAGTATCCTCTAACGGAACAGCCATCCAGGTAGTGTAGCAGTAGGGCTTCCACTTGCTACTTTGGCAACCTGGGTTTAGGAACAGACTTGGATTTCAGGGGGCCAGCCAGGGAAGGAGCAATGAGCATCCCACTAGATGATTCACCTCCTTTGGGGAGGGGGATTCTGTTCTCCACCACTGGCTGACACCCAGAAGAGGCTGGATAGTAGCACAAGTGAAAGTTGACACGGGGGGGGGGGACTGTCACCAGATGGCAGTACATGCTCACACTCCACTGCCCACACACATCATATTGCACGCTAGCTAACCCCAGGGGGAAGATGGTGGAAAAAAATATCAGACATCAGGATGATGACCAACCCTCTGCAGGTCCTGAACTGCCAACCAGGCCCCCTCCTCCAGGAGCAGGACCTGACCCAGATGTTGAACTTTCCAGGGACTCCACTGGGGGGGGGGGGCAAGGCATGGAGGAAAAAAGAAGCTGGGGTAAGTACCTGGAGATAGTGGGTGACAGGGCTGTGTGGGGGGGTGTTGGTCTAAGACGAAGGCTGCCAGTCATCTGGAGGCATAAACAAATAATGGAAAAAAAAGAATTATCTGTTTGTGAAATTAAAATCACTTCCACAACAGCAAACAGATCTGATGTTATGAGTAGAGGATTGTGAGATCAGGTGCAGATAAGTAGTGGGAGCAGATTAAGTTAGGGACACGTAAATTTGTGATGGGCATTCCGCACCGTGACAACCTACTCTGGGCTATGAGCCCCGACGTCAGTTGCCTCCCTGAACAATTCGTTCCTGATTCGCGACCCCTTGAGTTTTTTTCAATTATATTTATACTGCAGACAAATTGCCAGGGGACAATTTGTTCAGGGGCATGGTTTATGCCAGAGCTCACAGGACAGAGTGACGTGACTGGATTAACCAGCGTGAACTGTCATGTAGCCATGAAGTCCAGGGGAAAAGGATCGTGTTTTCAAGTTAGTATACATACAGTTCTTACAATAAAAACTGGAAAAGTACAAATTGAATATATGTAAGCAACAAGCCGTGCCAAGGCAGGCATTGTGGAGAATCAATGTACACCCCAGGAGAGTTGTGAGGCACCATGTACTGCCGAGTGCCTTCAACCATCCAGGAATGCATCAGTTCCCAACAATGCCAACACTGAAGGGGCTTCCTGCACTTATACAATGGTCTGTTTCTGAAAATTTAAGGAAACGGCTAAACACTTTTTTTATTTTACTCACAGTTTCTGCTCCTGATAGGTCTCTGGCCCCCGCTTCTCTTGGGGCACCCCATGGTACATGTTGACTTGCCCTGTGATGTCATTCTCTGCCAACCCCTCCATGAAGCTATGGTTTGCCCCTCTCTATGGGGTTGAGGGTAGGGGGATGTACCCCCAAATATTCAAAGGTTTATCAGGTGGCCAGCATGACAAACCTCATGAGGGCCGAGATGCAGCAGGGTTCCATCACCATGGGTTCCAGGGCTGGTCTTTTTCCTGGTTACTCCACAGTGGATGCCAGTACATGAGGCCTCAGGTGACTCACACACGCACAAAGGCGCGCAGTACACGAGCCGGCCATCATCCATGCCCGGACCTACTTATCTCTGCTGCACTGCCACCCATGGCCACCTAGGTGGCAGCAGTGCAGTGGAGGCAGATCCTCCTATCCCCTAGCCAACCCTCAATGACCTGGGCTCACTCCTGAACCCAGGTCACTGGCATCACAAGTGGTAGTGCTACCGCTACGCTGATCGTCCGGCCCAGCCAAACACTTTTTATAATCAGTTTAAAAAGTGAATTAGAATTTGTTCCCATTGCTATGATAGGTTTGTCTTGTTTATCTTTTTAGAATGTAGGTGCATTGTTCCCACAGAGTCCTACAAATCTCTGATAATTACTGGCTTCATTGCTAAGATGCAGCAATTTGTTTATACACTTGATCATATGTGGGGGATCAATGTATGGTCATGAGATGCCTTTCAGCCAGCCCATACAATGATATCTTAAGCCCATTTTACAAATGGACTATAAGCTGTCATTTCTAAATATTAGGTCTTGGCAATGTTACCCCCTGACCTCGTTGATCCTCTTTAAAAGTACATGGGATCCTGCAGCCGACTTCATCAAACAAGTCTGGAGATGAGTTAAACCCACTGTACTGGAGGTTCTGGTATTTTACAATGTGTTCTTTTGTCAGCAGCATCTCCGCCAAATGACTTCTTTTTGTTGGAATTTAAAATAATTTCTAAGGAGGCCTCTCAAAACAGCAGTATTTGTTAATCAGCAAAAAAAATTGTCAGTTTTTTAGTAATAATATAGTACTGGTACAATTATCAATGTACCCATGTTTCTTTTCGTTGCATTTCTGAACTGAGATACATGGTTCTGAAGTTTTCAAAAGTTCCTGCTGTCAGGCTAGCCCACCAGTGCAGTGGTTGGCACCAATGACCCAAGTTCGGAAGCAAAGTCAGGTTGTCAGAAGGTTGGCCGGGGGGAGGAGAATTGAGCATCGAGAGACTGCTCTCCTCCTCCAGGGAGGGAGGTGCAGCAGAGCCTGTCATTAGTTTCGCCCCTGGTGGTGGATAGGGGTACAGCATCTGGACTGATCAGCAGGGATCAGAGCATCAGGAGGTCAATGTGACAGGATGTACAGAAGCATGTGTGGTGCTGTCACCATCTCCTCTGCATGCCACTCCTTGCAGAGGGAATGAAAAAAAGGAAAAAGAAATACCTGGTCAGCAGCATGACTCCTACACTCACAGGCCTCACATCAACAACTAGGCACCACCATGACACTGTATCCATTCCACAGCGGGGAAGGGGAAGAACCACTGCCCCCACCAGAGGGGTAATACCTAAAGAAGCATGTGGCAGGGTAAGTCCTAGAAAAGCCATGGTGACAGAACTGTGGTGGTAGGCATGACGGGGGGCCATCCAGTGATCAGGGGCTAAACAGCATTAACTGCAAAAAAAAAAAATTACTATCTTGGTGTGGTGCTCTCCCGTTTACCAGCAAAAATATATGTGCTAACATCCTCCTAATCTGTCCACAGTATCTACCTAGTATGTACAGTCAAAAAATAACTTTAATGGAAGAGATTTTTAAAAATTTCTAGTGGCAGCCATGTAAATTGACGCAAGTCATTATTTAAAAAAAATTAGTAATAAAAACTGTTTCGAAAATATCTGAGGGAATCAAAAATACTCTGATGATCAATCTCAGGGTTTCAGAAATATGTAACTGCTGTTTAAATGAGGTACCTTGTTAACATTATTCTCAGTTCTAATCAGCATATAACTGTGTATTGCACTAACGTATGTGAATCTGTGCATCATATTGCTGTATAACTTTCTTGCTTTTTGGCAAGTTGCTCTCTTCCCCCCAGAATGCATCTGGAAATGAGCTGCTATCAGTATGTCTGTCCTGGTAAAACTTTTTAAATAAATAAATGTTGCAACTAAAGAACAGCGATTGCCTCTTTCTGCTAGTCTTTTGTGTATATACTGACCCCAACTACAGAAGGCGCTGTATATCACATCTGTATGAATTGTGACAAAAAACACAATAACACCAGCTTTGCATTAATTAAAACACAATGGTCAGAGGAAGTGCAGAATGAATTATCAGATCAGAAATGGGATGTTATCTATAAAGTAACACACACTACCAACCACTCGCGACGCATGTGACCCGGGGTTCAGAAACAAGCCTGAGTCATCGAGGGCTGGCCAGGGGGAGGAAGAGTGAGCATCCCAGAGAATGCTGTCTTCCTCCAGGGATGGAGGTCAGCATACTCTGCCACAGTACCGCTACCTGGGTGACCACAGGTGACAGTGCAGGTGGCACTACGATGTGTGGGCTGGTGCCTTCTGACTGGGACGTTGGCACGTTTGCATGTCGATGTCCCCAGGAGGCACCCAGGGGAAATGAATAAAAACAGGAAAAGACCCCCTGCCTGCAGAATAAAGTCTCCTCTTCTCGCAGGTCCCGCACCTCCTCACTAGGTTCCTGACCCCCACCCGAGCAAAAACTCCTCCCAGCCTTGGGGAATTGGGGTTGAGGGGGTCTGCCACAGGAGATAAACTGTGGGGCACTGTAGGGCCAGCAGGTAAGTCCCAGGAAAAGTGGGTAAAGGGGCTGGGGGAGAGAGAAAGGCTAACAGGGCAGATTGGGCATTAAGGGGCATAAAGCTTTGTAAATTACGAACAGAAAGAAACACATACTGCAACTGCAGCAGCTGTCTGGAAGGAGTTTTGCTGAAATACTGTGCAATGTCTTTTTTTAGAACACCTGTTCTGATGAAACACTTTTAAAGCACTTACTCCGATAGGAGAGGAAACCAACAGCGAGCTAATCATACACATTTATTTATTTATTTATTTGAAAAGTTTCACCAGAAAAGGCATACTGAGCTACAATAGCTCATTTTAGATGCATCCTGAGGGAGAGGGGAAAAGGGATACATTTGAATAAGAGCTCAAAGTAAAATATACATAGATTTAAGCCTGTACATACAAACTAATACATTTAAAACTATGCCAGACATATCTGAGGTATAGGTAGGCAGCACTTGGCATCCAGGTATAGGCTATGTACATATATGCATTATGCATATACACACACATACGTATAATTTTATATATATATATATTTATACACACACACATATACACTCCCATACTTACATGCTCATAGTCATAAATCATATATATACACACACAACATATTAACACAGATAACATTTCCTGGGTTAGCTCTTGAGTAGTAAGTGAGAGCTTTGCCAGCCTGGGGAGATGGTGGGAGTAAGGCGAACCTTCATCCCTTCACCTCTCTGGGATGTACACCCTGCAAGGGGATTTGACAAGGAACAGGTGAGGAACATTGAGGGGATGTTGTGAGACAGAGTAACTGGCGCTGTCACATAAGAGGGGGTGAAATAAAAGGGAAGTAGACCATAACACACTGGAGCAGAACATCACAATGGTAATAACTGCATGATGCAGATGGAGTTGGGGAATTGAAGAGGAGAGAGAGTGTGGGGGTGGTGGTGGAAGGCAAGCCATAACCCTCATGAGCAGTACCCAAGGGTATGGACACTGTTCGATGCAAACCCAGCCACTGCTATATGCTTTCGGTGTGTCAAGGAAGGGGAAAATGGGGGGGGTGAAGTTGGTATAATAGGACAGTAATGGGGGAAAAGAAAGGCAGTGAAGGAGATGTAAGTCAGGAGCAGTTGCAGGATGGAGAAATACAGCATCGAAGAAAATAGGACAATGAGTGAGTAGACGGGGCAGGGTGGATATCCAAGGGGACACATGTGTTTTGGTTGTGTCCTAAAATGCAGCTACACTGCGATGATATAATTAAAGACCAGCCGTGGCTCTATACCAGCACATGTACCCTGAAAAAAATGTTGTGCCCCAGTTAGCACCCCATGGGGTGCAAAGCTACCCCTATAGCAACAATATATAGATGCCCTGCTAGCAGTTCTGTCCCATCCATGCCCTGGTAACCAAATGGGCTGGAGATGCCACTGTTAGAACTATGGTACCATCTTTGTACAAGACATATGTTGGTCCAATAAAAGGTGCCAAACTATCCAGCAACTCCAGCCATGCAATGCACACTTAAAGGGGACAGGAAAATATTTGTAATGTGATGTTTGTAATGTTTCTATTTTCAGAAATGGTCATTCATGTCCTTACATGGCTCGTATTTAACTATACCTGAATAAATACTAATGTGTAAAACTGGATTACGTATTGTTTTCTGTTTATGGACAACATTCAGTACAATTTGGAACTTGCTGTTTTTACTATGTCACTGCATGGATTGGGAACTCCGACTACTACTGGGATTGGTCACCAGCTCATAGTCAGAGTTCTGAATCAATGCAATCAATTACAGTCAAAACTCTGTATTATTGGTTCCACAAAGAGAACTGTACAGAATGCAGTCCATTAACTGGATTCAAAACAGTCTACAGTTTAAACCTCTCTTCTGGCACAGTTAATCATGGATCATTTGGGGCTATGATTATCACTGCTTAAAACAGAAACATTACAACTCTAAATTCACACAGACTTCCTGAAAATAAAATACTTGGATTACCACCTCAAGTCTTAAGTAGAAATGAAAGAAAGCTTTGTAATATACATATTGCAGCTGCATACAAATGCATAATGCCATGTTGATTATCAAAACTACCACCAATAAAAAAACTCATTTTTTACAGAAATGTTATGAATTGACAGTAATGGAAAAAACAGTGCATGGCTACATTTAAGGGCCGATAACGAAAAAACAGTGTGGTTATCTGTCATGGACTAGTAGGAGGAATGAGTCAGGAGGATCATTTTGGATCAGTAAGCCCACGTGTTTTTCAAATTATGCTTCTTTAAAACTGGTACTAGGTCTACAGTGGATGCTTTTGGGACCCTTACTATCCTCATTTTGCTGTGAAAGGGTTTGTATCCAATGAGTCACGAATAAGACAAAGTACAAACTATTCTATATTTTTTTATGTACAATCACTGTGTCTAATCTTATGGTAATAACAACACATTCTCATTTTCTTTGAGTGAGAGAACTGGTAAGTGGGGCTAAGCAGTTCTGGCAAACAAATGACTTGATAAGAAACTATTATAACTATTGGAGACACAGAACCTGTACATAGAGACATACCCTAAATAATGTTGTATATTTCTGTACCTGGATTAAAAATCAAAGCCCCACATACTGAGAGGAGTAGTATTGTGCAAAAAAGATTGTGCACCACAAACGTATTGATAGCACTATAAAGATGGACAAAACAATGCAAAAAGAGAGTATCACGGTGCACAAATGTGATAGCATGGAAACACAAATCAATTGTATGTACAGCACAAAACAGGGACTTACCCATGAATACCAGGGCGGTTTTCCATATTCAACATGTCAGGCACGGCGCTAGCTGCAATTAGCACTGGGCAAAGTATCCACCATAAAAGGCATGCTGTAATCCATCTTAGACAGCAGACAGCATAGTACAGCAGCAGCAGTCAGAAAAAATGCAGAACCACAAGCAAAATAGTACACATGGTGAGTCTTATGCAGATGGTGCTGCAGCATTCAAGGGATGCCGCCTATGATGATAGCAACCAACCCCAACAGCAGCCAGACCGGTGATATTTCCAGCTTGCTTAAGAGGGAGATTTGGGTCAAATTTATTTATTTATTGAAACGTTTCACCAGGAGGGCACACTGAACAACAAGCTGCTCATCTCACGGTGCGACCTGGGGGAGGGGTTACATAGGGTTGTGAAGGATGAACAGTTACAATAGTATGTGGGTAGTACAAACAATACAACATTGTAAGATTGTGCAACAGTTGGAGCACAAGGTATTGTACAATAAACAGTAGTGGAACATTGGGTAAATTACAAGTCCAAAATCATACGAAAGAATATATGAACATACAAAACAGTAATAATGCGATAGAACCATTTATAGTGCATGAGTGTACCAGGAGCAGGCTCAAGGTAGCACGCAAGTGCTGTTGGAGTAAAAAGGATGGGGTTAGGCTGTGCACACTGGTGACCCAGAAGGGCAGGAGTAGAAGAGAGGGGGGAGATGCAAGAACTGAATATGAGGAGAAGGGGTAGCCATTTCCTGATTTCCCCCTTCAGGATGTTGAGAACCCTGCCAGGGGGGTTCATGGAAGGAAGGCAGAAACTGAGGATAGGTATTAAGATGGGTTAAAGCAGGAACAGCTGAGGGAAAGGTAATTGTGCAGGGCAGAGGTAAGGGAGTAGTTGAAGGAAAATTAGTAGGAAGATTGGCCTGCTAGTAGGAAGATTTCATAACGTCACGAGTTTGTCCTTAAATGTATTTATTTATTATTTATTTATAACTAGGATTATGATACCTTTGAATCAGAGGTTCTTTTACAAAGGTTCCACTTCTAGAACAAACAAGCCGGGAATACAGTACAGGGGTAACATAAACGAACATGAGTGATACCAAGTGCAACTACGGTACATGTATAACCAATTGTTTACACATCCTAACAAGTGAGGATGAGCAAAACATCAAGGAAGATTTCCTTAAGGAGTGCAGGCAAAATAAGTCAAGGTAGAGGGCAAGGTAGAAACCAGCAAGGGATGAGGAGGGGGAGATGGGAAGGGGCAGAGCAATCAAAGTGACTTTGGTTAATGGGAAAAAAAAGAGAGGAGGGTGAGAAAGAAAGGAAAAGAAAGAAAGGAGGGGGTGGAGGAAGGGGAGAGGATGACAGAATGATAGTAATGCTGTGTCCCTTTCTAAAAAGGGAGGGGGAGAGAATGATAGAAGAAGCAGAACTGAGAGTTAGGGAGAGGCAGTCAAAGGAAACTTTGTCCTGAAAGGGCAGGTATTAAGGGGTGGGGGAAGGGGGGTGTAAAGAGGGAGGAGATGGGATGGTTGCTTGGGACAGAGGCCCACATCAGACCATGTGAGGTGGGTTGTCACAGAGGGGTAAAACTGATCACTGGGCAGGGTTCATGGGTTAGGGAGGGCAGTCACAGCTGTTTAGTAAAGAGAGATGCTGGCATAGTTTACTTGTAAAGGGGCCAAGGGTAATGTAGTTATTGATCTCAGGGGGAAGGTTATTTAGCCAAAAATTGTGGAAAAAACAAGAAAAAAGCATTTAAAAACATTTAATATATTTTATTTTGCCAAGAATAATCACTAAAAGCCAGTCCGCCGGCACAGCAGCAGAGTGTTTGTCTGCAACACGGACGTCCCAGGTTCAGGAAGGGACCCAGGAAGTCATATGGCCAGCTGGGGGGAGAAGGACTGAACATCCTAGGGATGGCTCTCCTTCTCTGGGGGAGGAGTGCTGAGTGTCCGGCGCAAGTTGGACCCCTAGCAGAGGCTGGGGGTCTCGTAGCGACCGGCGCCTTGAATGCTTAGGAGGCGTGCGGATGCTGGGATCATTGCACGTCATGCCTCCTCCTTCACAGGCCAAAAAAAAAAAATCTGAAACCACAATCCATGATACCCTGCCTGCTTCCCCAGCCCTGACTGTCTGCTCTGGCACTCCCGTTCAGACGACCAACCCTGTTGTCTGCTTATCCAGCCAACTCCGTGTCCCGCCCCGGGGATACAAGCCTGGGAGGCAATGCCGGTTGGCACCCCTGCCAGTATCCTTCTCCCATCATCATGGAGTCATGCTGGTGAGGTGGCCCCACCCTGGGGGGTAATCCAGGGGGTATAGCCTGCCGGATAAGTCTCGGTGGGTGGGGGGGCGAGGAAGGGGTCCGGGGATGAGTGCAGGGCTCAGGTATGCAGGGGCCCTGCAACAAAAACAACAAAAAAAAGAAGCACTAAAAAGAATCAACAACTAGTCATACAAAGTTATCAGTTACATTGTTCATTGCTAATTTACTTTTTATGTGTATTTATCTGCCAAAAAAAAAAACATGAATAGATATTTTTGACAGAATTTTACTTAAGCAGGAGATTTTGTTTCCTGGCAGGGAGGACTGGAGTTCAGTCAAAAAAACAGGAGTCTCCTGGCAAAAATAGGAGATATCACAAGTATTAGCAACCCCAAAGATGATATGCTGTTAACAGAGTGTACTGGACACAACACACTTTCAGTGAGCTCAGTAATGACCAGTCCACTGCCCAGTACAGGCTCAATGTGGTCATACGGATGCAGCTCTGTGAGTTGCAGCATGCCAGTTTTGCTATCCCCATCCGAAGGAGTCATACCATGTCTGTGGAGCTAACAATCACCATAAGCATGCGGATACTGACCACGGGGACCTTCTAGATCCCCTCTGATGACACCTGGAGCATCACCCAGTCTGCCATGTATCACCTCCTCTGACAGTTCCTAGATGCACTGCCTATATCACCTTTCCCAGCAACCATGCCAAGAGAGTAGCAACCATTATACCATATGGCACACATGCCACCTGTGCTAGGTGCCATTGACTGCATCCATGTTTCAGTTTGTGCAGCCCCTCACTGAGAGTGAGGCCATTGCCTGCATAGGATGGGCTTCCACTTGATGGACATTTAGATGGTGTGTGATGCCACAGTATGCATAATCAGTGTCCTGGCATGGTTCCCAGGAGGGGCCCATGATGCCTACGTCTGGCACAGTTGCATCCTGTGCCAGATATTTAAGGCCGGACAGATCCCTGGCATCTTACTCTCCACAAGTACACACAGACATTGTAAATGCAAGGCCAATCATGTGAGCTGTATGTTACTCAGTGCAAACTGCTATGTACCCACAGGTGACAGTGCCTACCCCCAGCATCCATGGATGATGACACCTGTCCTGCAGCCTGCATCTGCATCTGGGCAATGCTACAGTGAGGCACACGTAGCAAGACACATCCTCAAACATGTCTTTGGCATGCTCAGAATGTGTTCCAGATGCCTTGACTGATCGGGTGACACCCTACAGTACCCTCGCAGTAAGGTGCACAGGCTATTCCTTGCTTGCTGCAGCCTGCACAACATGACACTGACACATGGAATACCCTTGCACTATCCTGCAGGGAACACTGATGCGGATGCATTGGACCACTGGGAACATGAGTGTCAAGAGAGGCAGGACTATCAGCTGACAAGACACTCAGGTGAGATCTGCGACAGGATAATAAATGAGAACTTTGAACCACAAAGGTAGGTAGTAATGATACATGGCAATGTAATGTACGTAAACCCTACACAGCCCCCACCAGTCAGGTACTGCGAGCAAACTTGTGAAACCGTTTACCATACCCATTCACCTCCGTAATAAAATTACTGGATACTGCAGTCATTAGCCGCCATGTATTACAGGCATTTTGTGAACACTGTTAAAGCATTTGTGAGTAACTGGACAGTAATCCACTAACAATTTGTCAAGTACTTAAATAGTTCTTGAGTGTTTTTTTTTTTTAGCGGTTCAAAGCGGATTGTTAGGTGCAGCATTTTTCACAGATAGGGTGCCTAGGTGTTAATTGCTAGGTGCAGATAAGCAGCACACAGCATCACACCGAACACTGTTCTCACACCGAGCACTGTTCTCACACCATAGATGCTGCCACAATGTCTGCCAAACGCAAGCTTTGAGCCTTTCAGAAAAAGTTGATTTGCTGAATAAGATGGCTCAGTCACTCAAGATGAGCCAGCGGGGAATTGTGGTGTAATGTTGTTGTGCCGGGTGATGTCCGTGACACAATTTTAACACTGCGGAGGGCAATGGAGCAACATCCAAGTATTGAACCAGACTGGGATACACTTTTGAAGGTAGAGAGGGTCTGGAAACCATACTGTGAGACCGGAAAGGTGCAAACAAGGATTACCGAGTTCTTCAGTGTTCAAGCAGGACAAGCCGAACCATCTCAGTAAAGTGCTGTAATTACTTCTGATTTGGGGCTATTTTGGGAGCGGGCTATGGTGAGGGAAACCTTTTATCCAATAGCATTTTCTTTTTCATATGTGTTTTAATGCTGACTCAATAAAGGATGAGTTTTAAACGTTAACCCCATGCTTCACGACTAAACATGGTTGCTAGCATTTACTGTCCAATGCATAGAACAGGCAGACCACCAAAGCACAAAACTGCCTGTTATAAGCGGTGGGGGCTGTATTCAACATATGGAGAATACTGGATGGGCAATTTTGCACAACCAGTGTGTTCTGCCACAGAGTGGCTCTGAATCCTTCTGACCTCAGAGGGAATCAGAACGGTGAGGTGGCAGAACACACTGGTTGTGCATAAAGTTGCTCATCCTGTATTTTTTATACTTTAAAGTACTGTGTGAAATGTGTGCCAGTCAGTTCCTTTGCTTTCAAAATGAAAACTGACTTGTGCAGTCTGAAGTTTCAGAATGTTGTACTACAGAAGGGTACAATCACAGTACATAACTGTTGAACTGTGATACAAGAGCATTTTGAAAGGGATGGAATTTTATACAGAACAATGCTCTACTATACACTATAAACAAAGAGTGCAAACTCTGGTGCAAACCAAAATAAACTCTGCATGAGTACCAAATCAGATGTACAATGTTATAGTGCGCACAACAGAGGTGCCCAAAAAAGAAACGTGTGCCGGACATCATGGTAACTAAACATTAGGGAGTAGGGAGCTACATTCCTCTACTTGCAAAACACAACTGTAACTGCACAATTCTGGTCAGGGTATGAAGTCCTGCTGACCTCACAGTCCACCACAGCCATCTCTGAACTATGGATGATGCTGTGGTGAGGGCAGAGATGCCACTGGGGATACCTGTGACGTCCCACACCATGTACCCCTCAGTGTGTATCCAATAAATCCCTGGGTGCTTGCCTATGGCACATGTCTGCCCTTGGTGACCCCTGTTATGTGAGCAGGTCGTGATGGCAGATGACGTGGCTAGGAGACCACAACATGGCATTCTTGGTACCCCAGGTGTCCTGCACCCTGATAATACTGGGGTCCTACTGCCACACAGTGTGTACAGCACCCTAGTGTCACTGGTGGTCCCTGCTGATGGTCCATAGCCCTTGCCAATGCAAGCTAGGTCTCAGACAGCTTCCTAATGGCTGCAGTCTGGTCCAGTATGCCCTATGTTACTGCATTAAAGTCACTTGTGTTGGAAAATATGAGCATTGCATGCCTGGTGGCAGCCAGCTCATCATTTCCCTACACAACATTGATCAGGTGCCTGAGATGTGCTGTCACAGACTTCTGTGCTGAGACAGCAGCCTGCAACAGGCACCTGTCCTCATCCACATGCTAGACCTCTCCCATGACCAGTGGTGAATAACTTCACAGTTGTCTTCCATGCTCAGGTGCATGTGCGACCTGAGCTACTGGAGACCCAACCAGTTGCTAGGGCCATTGCTTTGCTAGTGTGTGCTGGCCCTGTGCACAGGGTTATGTGGCCACTGATGCAGGTGGTTGTACAGTCAGAGGCACATAAATCTCTGGAGGCACAGCCCAGCCTGTGGGGGAGGATTTATTATTATTATTTATTTAGCTTTGGTTGACCAGGTAGGTACACTAGACAAGTTATATGCCTATTTTCAGGTATGACCCGGGAGAATACAATGAAAATACAGGTTCAAACAGGTTACAAAACAACAAGAGGGGCAATGTACAGAGTAGCAAAAGAGGAAGGTGAACATAGATAGTCTACAGTAAGCAGTAATAGGTAAAAAATATATATATATATATATATATATATACACACACACATACAGAATAAAATGGGCTAAGTCATTCGATAGCAATAGCAGTAATTACAGCGTGTGAGCGACCCTTTTATTAGAGCTGCAGAACAAATAATTCCTGAGCAGATAAACAAATGATATTCATTTAGGCAGTAGTTATGCCCCCTTTTGATTTGTGTTTTTATTTTACAGACCACACCACACTGTTTTCTGTGGGTGTCAAACATTTTTCACATTCCTACGATTGCACTTATGTTCTTTATGTTGCTGACTGTGTTTTTCGTTCATACTTACTGTCTGTGGTTCTCACTTTTACTGATTTGTAACATAGAAGCACAGAAACATAGACAATGTAGGCAGAAAAAGACAGCTGGTCCATCCAGTCTGCCTGTGTTTCCCTATCTATCCCTGAGACCTAAATGTCATCCAGGGTACTAGCCCCCCCCCTACAATTTCCACCCTGTCCGTACCGCACTGAGCAGCCACAATAGCCTTTGCTGTGTCCCAACTGTGCTTGAAACCATTTATGGTTTTGGCTCCTACCACCTCAGCTGGCAGTCTGTTCCAAGGTTCTACCACCCACTCAATAAAGTAATACTTCCTCAGATCCCTCTTAAACCTTTCCCCTTTCAGTTTACCCTCACGCACCTGTGACCTCAATTTTGTGGTTATGCTAAATAACTCCTCACAGTTCACCTTATGTATTCGTTTCAAGAATTTAAAGGTCTATATCTTATCACCCCTTTCCTGTCTGGTCTCCAGTGAGTACAGTGAGTCCGCCCTGAATACTGGCTCACAGATCATTCTTTCTGTCCTGTAAGATGGCCATGTTTTTATGCCTAAGTATTTCCTGTTAATCTCTGTGTACCTCCAGGTATTTTACTAGCTCTGCTGTTGTTTAATATTCCTATTGTTGAATGATGAAGCTACTTTACCCTGTTTACCTAAATTTTATATACCTTGCTATGCTCAATTGGTGATGCGTCTGGTACTGTTTATATTTTCTCTGTTTAGTTTGACTTACACTGGATTCCTTGTTATGTTCCCTTTATGATCCACGCTGTTGTCTCAATGTATTTTACACTGTTTGTGCCAGTTTCTGGCCTAGGCCATGCTTGAAAAAAGTCTTTGGATCAATGCACCAACCCAGTTACCAAATGAATAAATAAATAGTTAAAGTTCAATTTTCATTGTTTGACTAATTAGTCATCAACAAACACTATTTAAAAATAAATAAATAATATATACATAAATAAGTACCTCACCAAATTTAAAGAAGAACTACGTGGGGAGATGAAACCCCAACAGCTGCGAAGATCGGGGCTTCACCTCTCCAATCCCCCCTGCAAATGCCAGATTAAATCAGTAAATTCTTTACCTCGTTACTCGTAAAATTCTGTAAAAGCATTTTGGCCGTGGCACTCTTAGGAAACAACGGGATCTCGCAGATAGTACCGCGAGATGATGACGCATTATTACCCTGACATTAATAGTATCCTTATGTGTGGAAGTACAAGTATATATATTTTTTTAGATACCCAGTGCCATTTTTACTGAATTTGCCAATATTCCATGGGTTGGCAGGCATACCCATGGAATATTGGCAAATTCAGTAAAAACAGCACCAGGTATCTAAAAAATATATATACTTGTACTTCCGCACATAAGGATACTATTAATGTCAAATGCTGTCTTGTGGGACTATCCATAAGACCCCATTGTTCCCAAGAGGGCCATGGTCAAAATGTCGGCTCCATCGGAGCTTTTACAGACTTTTACAAGTAATGAGATAAATAATTTATTGATTTAATCTGGTGTTTGCAGGGGGGGGTTTGAGAGGTGAAGCCCCGATCTGTGCAGTGGTCAGGGCTTCATTTCTCCCAGTACAACTCTTTTAATGACACTGAGGTTAAAAGACATATACAAAATACATCCACATAGGCTTATACTGTGGCCACATGTGCTTAGCATTTCACAGATTAAAACCAATATATCCCAGATATAGCTAATATACTTATACAAATATTAACATAGAGTTAAAATTCTACTGAGCATTTAACAATCCTTTTTTTAGCTTTATTTATTGCTAAAAAGTATTTAGTCAAACTTTCTACAGTCCATTTATCTGCAGTATGCAGTAAAATGGAAGTCAACGTTTACAAGTCTGTGTTGTAAGCCAAGTTTAAGAATGGCCCTAACCAGTAAGTTATTTCCTTGACATACCAGTTACACCTCCACATTATGTGGCAGAGATCCTCAGTACCCCCCTTGGAGCACGGACAATTGTCCAAACCATTTTGTATCACTTTATGTCTGAGTTTCAATATGTTGCTATCAAATATTTCAAATTTATACATTGTAAATACTTGCCTTTGGTCGGGAGCTACTAAGATATCTAAATATGGTTTCAAATCAAAGTAGTAATTATTGTTAGCAAACCACTTAGAGTATACTGTTTTACTAATATGTATTAACTCTTCATTACACCAGAATTTTATTTTTTTAGAAATTTATTTTTTGTATTTTGAACTAATCATAATTCTTTTATCTACATATGTTTTTAAAACATATAATTTATACTTCTTTAAAAGAGTTAAAATTGTGGGGTACGAGAAATGTTGTGTATATCCTAATATGTGCCATTCCACCTTCTGTTGGAGACATTGATTTGATATTCTATGATGTGATAATCTAGTTAGTCTTAACCAGAAGTTTACACTTCTGGTTTCAATTCTGGCATTTATATTAACTATGCCAAGTTCAGCTCTGATATATGATGCTGGGCACGAAGAACCAAGTCCCAGTATTTTCTGTAACATTTTGTATAATGGGATAGATAATCGTTTCCTGCAACTTATATCCCACATTTCTGACCCATATAGTAATTGGCCATGAAACTTGCCATTAATTGCTCCCACCAAGGGCCTAATGCTGGAGCCACCATATATATAATTAAATCTGACTAGACCCAATGTGTTTTTTTTCAAGGTCTCCAAGATTTTGGTATAATGGGAGTTCCATGAATGAATAAATACATGTTTAGCACCGTCCCTTTCCCGTCTGGTCTCCAGTGAGCACATGTTTAGCACATTTAGCCACTCTTCATTAAATCAGCCCTACTGGCCATATATTATCCTGGCCACCCCTCATTGTACTGCCTCTAGCCTGTCCTTATTCATCCGGAGGTGAGGACTGCAGAAAGTGGTGCAGTACTCCAAGTGTGGCCTTACCACTGACCTGTATGTAACCCCCCTGCAAATGGGGGTTCCCAAAAGACTTCCAGGAGCTTGCTTGAATGCTCCAAGCCTGAATGGTGTTTGGCGTTTAAGCCATTTATCAGTGAGTGTTTTAGAACCTCTGGTACTGTCTCTTTAAGAGCTGTCTGCTTGCAGACATAATTATTTGTATGGGGGACTGTGTGTTTCTTTGATTGGTACCACTCAAGCTGCTGCCAATTCACCCCATTTTTGCAGTCACTAGGGTGCAAAGGGAACCTGTCTGAAAGATGTAACTGATTGCCAAAATCATTTACAGTAATAATAAAATTACAGTTTGTCTAACCTGCTTTCTTTGCAGTCAGAACTGTCTGCCTAGTTCCCCATTCTGGTTTTGAACTGCTGAACTGGACCAATCAGTGTGGGTAAACTAGCTCTAAAATGATGCCTTGGACGAATCAGAACTTGGGACTCATAATCTGAGCCAGCCACAAGAGGATTGTATGGGCAGTGACTCTGGGAGATGTAGTTTAGACTGTGCCTTTTGGACCAACAGCAGCAGTCTATTGTGAGTGACAGCCAATCCAGTCAAGAACTGGGAGGAACTCAAAGGAAGTGCCCGGTTTTGTCTGTTGGGAGTTTCAGTTTGAGATCTGAAAGTGAAGGAAAGAAACCCTGTGCTCCTTCGAGTGCACAGTTTCAGTCAAAACGGTGTGCAAGGCCCAGAGTTCGGTCTCACAACTTGTGTAACTGCTTGTTAGGACTGAATCCGTCCCTGTGAAAAGAATCAAAGGATCTCTGAAGAGTAGAAACCAGGCTCACCCTGTAGAAGACTGAAGAAATTGTTGAATTACACTCTGTCTGTCAGGAACTGAATCTGCTGTGTGTTCTCCCGGGTATTGTGCAGTAATTGCGATCGGGATACAGATGCAGCCTGCCTGGTATAGTGCTTTCTTTTATATGGATGTGTGAAGAGGTTTGTGTACCTCAAGTGAGCCCTGCTGACATTGAAGGACCCTATCTTATTTGGAGGTCGTGAGTACTAATTCAGGGTCACTCCCTGTTGAATTGCCACATTAAATCCAAATGGAATTACTGTACTGCTGACTGTTTAATTTTCCTTTTCTCTGTGTGAAAGGGCCCCTACCAGCTGCCACGGTTTGGACTAGCCACTAGGGCTTGGGTACCCAGGGACAGTAACTGATAGGGATAGGCCTGTGCACAGAGCCATAATAGATGATTAGAGTGATAAGCTAATTAACCTGATTTCCCCTCGTCCTTGTTATATTCCCCTAAATAAATCAGAGCTGCTTGTTTCAGTAAAGTTATACTGCCTGAGGTATTTGTCTATGTTAAAGTACTGTACTGTGATTGTTGCACTGTATCTCATTTCACAGGAGGTCCCAGCCCGAACCAGACCTGGGGTAAGTGTATACTGTGAAGGTAATTCTGATATATTGTGTGGGCCACTAGTGGGAAGAAAGGGGTTGCAGTGTCCCAGAGGGCTGTGACCAAGTTAGTTTAACTATTGCAAACCCTGACCTCTGGGTGGAGGCACCCTCCATTGGATCCAGGCCCCTCAACCTGTTGGTGGCAAATCAGGCAGGGTAGTAGCCCTGGGATAGCGCCATCTAGGGGTTACATCTTGGAGGCTCACCGCTGGGATTGTGTGTCCTCTAGTGGCCATATTTACGAACCACTGTTAAGAAAAAAATGGGTACCCCAACAGAAGTGGCTGTGCACCGGCTGGTGGAGTGGTGTACTGGGGAGGAGATCGACCCCCAAAATGCTATGCTTATCCTGGACATCCCCCTGGGTATCAATACGGACACTGTGCAGGGAGTACTTTCCAAGGTGGAAGGTTTACAAAACCCTGTGGTGGTGGGTGGCATGCTAATCTGCTCACCCACACTTTCCTGGCCCTAGTAGAGTTTAAGGATCCCATAGATAGCTCCAAAGTGCCACAGACCATTACCCCAGAGGGCCCTCACTGCTTGAGAGTGATAACTAAGGACAGTAAAGACCAGGGGAATCAGCCCCCACCACTATCTGAAACTTTTGAGGAGAAATTTGCTGAATGGTTGCTGGGGAGAAAACTGTGGAGGACTTGAAGAAACATTCTTGCCACCTAGGTGTTCCTCCCCAACACCCTCTCCTGCTCCAGTCCGTATTGGTGGCTGAACCAATGCAGACTCCCTGTTGCACCTGCCATTAGTCACGACTCTTACGAAGGTTGAGGATCTTCTCTGGCACCTCCCCACCCCAAGGGAGGATGACTGGGAGACCTGGATGACTATGTTGCCCCAAGTGCTAGAATGGCAATGCTCGGAAGGCGGCGAAAGAGGTTAGTGAGCCTCCGAGGTCCTGCCCTAGCTACCATCCGTGCTAAGCAGGCCCAGTAACCCTAGGCGACTGCACAGGCCTATCTGAGGCCTTGGAGAATGTGTATAGGAGCCCAGATTCAATGAGGACCTATGGTGGAGAGTAAGAAATGCACAACAGTACCAAGAGGTTGTTGTCCATGTATGTCTCTCGCTGGAAAAATTATTTAAGAATGCCTCAGAAAGGGTAGTTTGCCAGCGATTGAACTGGACCAACCAGACTGGACAGAATCCTTAAGTCTGCCCCTTCTCAGAACTGCTGTTGCTTCAGTTCAGCCTGGCAAATCGGCTGGAATCCCCACCACTCCTGTGATGAGTTAATGAGAGAAATTGAGGAGTTGAGAAAAAGCGACCTCAGGAGGTACCTGCACCAACAGCTGTGGCTACGACCGGTGACTGAGGTGACCCATCAAGTGAGTTCAAGGGCAGAGGTTGACAGTCAATGAGTGCTCTGACAAGGAAAAAGATATGCCACAATGGGGCGAACTGTTGAAGAGAGATCCAGGAATTCAAAAACAGTCCCTTTATGAGAGCCACGCCTGCAAATGCAGGCCCTGACCTATATCCGACTGCATCTGCTATGGGGTGAAATTACCCACCATGTATCTCCTGCTGATAACAGCTCAAACTCAATTCCTTGACCATGGAAGTGGAGAAACTGACGAGATGTCTCCAAATGCTTACATACAGACAGAGATGGCACCAGGTTTCCAGTTAGTAATACCCGCCCTGGCTCCAGTGTGGCGCCTCGGCCAGCTCAAACTCAGAAAGTATGTTTTGCTATAATTGTGGGAAAGATGGGCACATGAAAAGGAATGCCAGTCCCAAAGACACTGACAAAGTTGCATATAGGCTACAAGGAGAGCTTGGGAGAAAATCAGTGGTTAAGAGGTACGACATGATCGCAGTGAGGGCACCAAAAATGCTAATTCACATCCTTTTGTGGCAGGTCAGTTGCCCAGGCCCCCACTACCGCCTCCAGACTGGTCCAGAATAGTGGGTCCCTCCATAGAACCACTGTAAAGGTGAATGGAGTGTCTACAAGAGCTGTATTAGACAGTGGCTCCCAAGTGACAATTATGTTCCAGGATTGGTATCAAAGCATTTGTCAGACGTACCCTTACAACCATTAGAAGCTGCATGTATGGGGTTAAGTGAGAAGGCCTACCCTTATTCCAGGTATATCCAGTTGGTGCTCTTTCCCCACCTCCGTGGCTGGAGTGGCTTAACAAGTGAGACCCTAGCCTTAGTGTGTCTCACTGGACTGTGTGATGGTGTCCCTTTGTTGATTGGAACAAATGCTCATATGTTCGAAGGCTAGCAGTTGTGTTATGAAAACAGGGGTCAAAGACTAGTAGAGCTTTAAGAGTTCAGGCTTTAATTAAGAAGGCCTTGAGGCAAGAGAGATGCTGAAAAACAGAACCAGAGGAACCGGTCGAATTGTATGGAAGAAGGATCCTGAGTCTCTGATCCTGGCGCAAATGCCCAGTGTACCTTACAGGGAGAGTCCGTATCAGAAAGGATGTTAAAGAATAAATATTAATGTTGGATGCACCAGGCGATGGAAAATTGCCAGAGGGACTGCTGGTTAAGCCTAGTATTTTGCCCGCTAGAGCCCATGCTTATGCCAGAAGGTAATGGTCCAAGTTCATAATGTGTCTGAAAGAGACATTCGAGTAAACAGAGGTTGCATCCTGGCTAATGTGCATTGTAGACACTGCAGTGCTACCAGCAGCAAGAGTTCAAGGAAGAATGACAAATAACGCCTGACTTGTTTGATTTCGCGACTCCCACTGCCAGCTGAATGGAAAGTGAGGATCAGTGAGAAGCACCCAGAGAGACCAGGTGTTTTCTTTAAAGGAATGGGATGTAGGATGCGGCAAGGAGTTGAGCACAATATCCGACTGCATGACGAAGAACCATTTGTGCAGAGGTCTCACGCCTGGCACCTGCTGACATAGATGATGTGAGACGCAAGATCTGCAAGATGTTAGCTGCTGGTGTAATACAAGAATCCAGAAGCCCTTATGCTTCCCCATTGTGGTAGTGAGGAAAAGAATGGAACAGAGGATGTGTGTGATTACGCACCAAACCGCGGACTATCTGATCAGTACACAATACGCATTCAGGATGCTTTGGACTGCCCTAGCGGAGACAAGTGGTTCCTGTGCTGGATCTCCATGGTGGGTACTCTGCAGATTCCGATAGGGCCTGGAGGACCGTGAGAAGACGGCTTTTTATCTGTCCGCTTGGCTTTCTATGAATTCATGAGGATGCTCAAGGGATTTCAGGTGCCCCAGCCACTTTCAGCGATTGATGGAGGCGCAGTGGGGGCCTTGAACTTACTAGAGTGCCTGGTATACCTAGATGATGTCATGTGTTTGGCAGCTCACTGGAGGAACATGAGAGCAGATTATTTAGTGTATTGGACCGACTGAGATTTTAGTTTAAACTGTCCATTGATAAGTGTCAATTCTTTTCAAACATCAGTAAAGTATGTGGGACACATAGTATCCACCGAGGAATGAGACCGACCAAGTAAAGTTGAGGCCTTGACCACCTGGCCCAGCCCAAAAATCTAAAAGAACTGCAAAGATTCCTGGGATCTATGTTGATTATCGGCGCTCATCAAGGACTATCTGAGTAATCCGCCTTTTACTTAACCTTACCTCATGTATCCCCAACCCACAAAAATACTAAAAGTCAGCGCCCTCAAGACTGAAAGAGTGTATTTCATCCGAGTAGTCATTTGGGGCCCGCTTGACTCCTGATTGTGAGACTGCTTTCATGAGATCATATATCAACTTACCCATGCTCAGTGCTGGCCTATGTCGATCCAAGAAAACCTTCGCCTGACACTGATGCTAGCTTGCAAGGTTGGGGCTGTGTTGTACCAAGACACCAGAATGGCCTGAGACAGTGGCTGCCAGTAGAAGCCCTGACCCCATCCGAAAAGAACTATCCTGTACATGATTGAGTTCCTATGCTTTGAGGTGGGCTATTGTTGACCAATTCCATGAAGTACTTGTATGGGGCTAAAATACTAGTAAAACTGACAATAATCCTTTGACCTATGTGCAGACCTCAGCTAAGTTGGATGCCACTGGCCATAGGTGGCTTTCTGATATCTACATATGACTATATGCTCTCGAATACGAGCAGGTCTGAACCACATAGATGCTGATGCTCTCTCCCGGAGGCCTGTTCCCAGAATGATTGGGTCCGATTGGAGAACCTGACATTCGGGCACTCTGCCGGAAGTTTGACAGGGAGGAACAAATGTCCACCGCACGCAGTGGACTGCATGGTGGATTGCTTGGGAGCCTCTGAGAATTGCATACCTGCTGCTTAAACACTTTTCTCGCATTAGACATTGGTGCACTGCCTCAGCTGGACAATGACAGTATTCGGGCGGGCTCAATCCTCTGATCCCATGATCAAAGCAGCTTTTAGCTCCCCCATGGTGAAAAGATGTGTCCAAATTACGCTCCACTGATTTGAGAACTGCACTGTTATACAAAGAAGGTCCTAAGTTGAACTGATCAATAAACTGTTATACAGAGAAACAGCAGACAGAGGGGACAAGTAGACAAACAACAACTAGTGCTGCCACTGCCTTCGAGACTCAGTACTGAGGTCCTTGCACAACCATGGGGCACCTTGTATAGACAGAACACTTGACTTGGTGAGATCCAGATTCTATTGGCCTAAGATGGGGCTGATGTGGAGCAACACATTGAACTTGTAGTCGCGTTACAGAGGAAAGCTTTGCCCCAGAGGCTGCCCCTTGTTAACATCACTACCAGTGCACCCATGGAGCTGGTCTGTATTGATTTTCTGAGTTTGGAGTCAGATCAAAGAAATATCAGTAATGTGCTGGTGGTCACTGACCATTTCACAGATATGCCCAAGCTTTCCCACCAAAGACCAGAAAGCATCCATGTGGCAAAGCATTAGAAAACTTTTTGTTCACTATGGGGCTCACAAAGAATCCATTCTGATCAAGGGAGAGACTTTGAGAGTCGCCTGATCAAAGAGATGCTTTCTCTGTGGGGAGTGCGAAAGTCCAGAACCACTCTCACCACCCCCCAGGGGACCCATAGCCTGAACGTTTACCCAATCGACTTGCTAGATATGCTAGGCACTCTGCACCCAAAGGAGAAGTTTAGATGGAGCCAACAATTAGCACCCTGGTACATGCTTATAACTGCACCAAAAGTGATGCCACTGGTTCTCCCCTATCGCCTGATGTTTGGAAGAGAAGCCTGACCTACCAGTAGATGTGTGTTTTGGGGTCTCTCCTGATGGGGTTCAAGCTGACAACTATTTACAGTATGTGCAAAGTTAAGGCCCAGCTAACTCATGCGTACTAACTGGCTCAAACCATGGCTGCCAAAAGAAATTCACCAACAAAGAAAGGTACTGATAAAAAAGGTGAAAGCACAGAACCCAGGAGGGAGATCGGTATTGCTAAGAAATCTGGGACTGCATGGCAAGCACAAGATTGCTGACAGATGGCACCATCTCTCACATTGTAGTGGGCAAACTAGATGATCTGCCAGTGTACAAAGTAAGGCCTGAGAATAATTCAAAAGATGTAAAACAATGCATAGAAATCATTTACTGCCCATTGACAAATCCTGATTGAGTCTTATGCTCCGGAAGATGCCCCTCTGGACCAGTGACTAGAGCTGGCTGCTAAGAAAAGATCAAGGAAGTCTGCACCCACAGAAGCAGAGTTAAAGTGTTCCTGCACAAGTCCCAGTTGAGCATGACTGTCAGTCCATATCGGAAGAAAGTGAGAGGACTTTGAATACTATCCTTCTTACGACTGGGTCAATTGTTTCGGGCAATCCCCTAGTCAATACTGGAGATGAAGCTGGGCCTTCTGGACTGCCTAAGCCCTAGATTCATCCCTGGAGCCAATGCTCCAGTAAGGAAGTGCAAAGCATGATCAGATGAAATGGAATCATTGTGCATGGTTGAACTGTTTGAGCTTCAGGAGGAAAATGATAGATTGGGCAGACTGGTGATACACCCAAACAAGAAGAGTATTTTGAGTGCCCTGACAGTCCACTGCCAGTGTCCGAAAGCTCTCCCTATGAGCCAAATGTTGTGGACTCAGAAACTGTAACTCCTGGAGCTGAAAGTGCCCCAAGTTCTAGCTCTCTACCCCATGGAGACTCCACTGACAAGTGAGGACAATGCTGAAAATGAGGCTCAGAGTGCAGAGACTATAACAGTTCCCCTAGAAAGACTGGTCGAGCTCTATAAAGCCTGTGGTACACCTCAGTTATGATTCCCTTGGGAGGCCTGTGGATTTGCCTCTCAATGTTGTCCATAAAGGTGTGTTTGTCCCCGAGCTCATTGCCCAAACTGAGCGTCAGTGCTAACTCCAAGTTACTTGTGTTGCCCTCTATATGGTGCCCTTGCCCCATCCAGCCCCCAAGGTAACTGATAGGAAGGGCCCTCTCTTCAGGGTTTCATGTACAAGAGGTAATAACTTGAGTTGTGGTACAATGTGTATTAATACTGTGAAAGAGGACGTACTGCAATGTTTCAGAAATGTGTTCTTGGTAAAATGATATATTGACTGATGATTACATGTGTGAGCCTAATGCAAATGTATATGGTTGCAGTTGAAACTTATGGGTACTTGCTTGCCTTGACGTCAAGCTTTTCCCAGGCCAGGAAGGTGTAACCCCTGCAAATGGGGGTTCCCAAAAGACTTCCAGGAGCTTGTGAATGCTCCAAGCCTGAATGGTGTGTTAGGCGTTTGAGCCATTTATCAGTGAGTTTTTAGAACCTCTGGTACTGTCTCTTTAAGAGCTGTCTGCTTGCAGACATAATTAGTTTGTATGGGGACTGTGTGTTTCTTTGATTGAGTACCACCTGTTGCTGCCAATTCACCCCATTTTTGCAGTCACTAGGAGTGCAAAGGGAACCTGTCTGAAAGATGTAACTGATTGCCAGAAATCATTTACAGTAATAATAAATTACAGTTTGTCTAACCTGCTTTCTTTGCAGTCAGAACTGTCTGCCTAGTTCCCATTCTGGTTTTGAACTGCTGAACTGGACCAATCAGTGTGGGTAAACTAGCTCTAAAATGATGCCTTGGACGAATCAGAACTTGGGACTCATAATCTGAGCCAGCCACAAGAGGATTGTATGGGCAGTGACTCTGGGAGATGTAGTTTAGACTTGGTGCCTTTTGGACCAACAGCAGCAGTCTATTGTGGTGACAGCCAATCCAGTCAAGAACTGGGAGGAACTCAAAGGAAGTGCCCGGTTTTGTCTGTTGGGAGTTTCAGTTTGAGATCTGAAAGTGAAGGGGAAAGAAACCTGTATCCTTCAGTGCACAGTTTCAGTCAAAAAAGCGTGTGCAAGGCCCAGAGTTCCGGGTCAACTTGTGTAACTGCTTGTTAGGACTGAATCTGTCCTGTGAAAAGAATCAAAGGATCTCTGAAGAGTAGAAACCAGGCTCACCCTGTAGAAGACTGAAGAAATTGTTGAATTACACTCTGTCTGAGGAACTGAATCTGCTGTGTGTTCTCCGGGTATTGTGCAGTAATTGCGATCGGGATACAGATGCAGCCTGCCTGGTATAGTGCTTTCTTTTATATGGATGTGTGAAGGGTTTGTGTACCTCAAGTGAGCCTGCTGACATTGAAGGACCCTATCTTATTTGGAGGTCGTGAGTACTAATTCAGGGTCACTCCTGTTGAATTGCCACATTAAATCCAAATGGAATTACTGTACTGTTGACTGTTTAATTTTCCTTTCTCTGTGTGAAAGGGCCTACTAGCTACCACGGTTTGGACTAGCCACTAGGGGCTTGGGTACCGAGGGACAGTAACTGATAGGGATAGGCCTGTGCACAGAGCCATAAAGTAGATGATTAGAGTGATAAGCTAATTAACCTGATTTCCCCCTGTCCTTGTTATATTCCCCCTAAATAAATCAGAGCTGCTTGTTTCAGTAAAGTTATACTGCCTGAGGTATTTGTCTATGTTAAAGTACTGTACTGTGATTGTTGCACTGTATCTCATTTCACAGGAGGTCCCAGTGCGGAACCCAGACCTGGGGTAAGTGTATACTGTGAGGTAATTCTGATATATTGTGTGGGCCACTAGTGGGAAGAAAGGGGGTTGCAGTGTCCCAGAGGCTGTGACCAAGTTAGTTTAACTATTGCAAACCCTGACCTCTGGGTGGAGGCACCCGCCATTGGATCCAGGCCCCTCAACCTGTTGGTGGCAAATCAGGCAGGGGTAGTAGCCCCTGGGATAGCGCCATCTAGGGGTTACATGTAAATAGGTAATGTTATTTCTTTCCTTCTTCTGTCTATACCCCTCCCAATACATCCCAGCATCCTGTTTGCCTTACTAATGGCCTTATTGCATTGACTTGATTATTTGAGGGTGTTGCTATGATGACTCCTAGGTTCCATTCCTCAGTTGTAGTGCTCAGCTGAACCCCTCCCATCCAGTACTCCAACCTGGAGTTCTTGCTCCCTCAGTGCATCACTTTGCACTTTTTGGTGTTGAATGTCAACTGCCAGACTTTGGACCACCTCTCCAGTCTATGCAGGTCACTCTGCACCTCCCCAGTTCCCTTGCCACTATCTACCCTCCCACAGAGCTTTGTGTCATCTACAGAGGGACACAGCCTCTCCTGGATTCCTTCTGCAATATCCCTAATGAACATACTGAAGAGGACCAGGCCATGAACAGATTGTTGTGGTACCCCATTTGTGACCTCCCCTTCTTCAGATTTGACCCCATTTGCCATGACCCTTTGCTGCATCCCCCTCCTGTAAGCTTGTTATTCTCAGTATATATGGTGGGTTTGCCAAGCTGCATCAGATTCAGTGCTTGTGTTTGATTGGAGGTATCTTTTTCTTAAGTGATGTAATGCTTCTGACGGCTTGCTCACTACTCCGCCCTTTGTAGTAGTACAACGGATAGAATAGTGAGCAGGCCATCAGAAGCATTCCAGTACTTGAGAGGAAGATACCGCCAATCAAATATGAGTACTGAATCTGATGAGGCTCGGCAAGCCCACCATACATATTGATGATAACAAGCTTACAGCCTTACCTACTAGGTGTGTTAGCACCAAAAAATGTATATACTTCTAGACCACCAAGAGCCCTGAGGAAGTGGCCCCCTTGGCCATGAAATGTTGGCCATAGACTATTTGTGGCAAAATTGAATATTAAAAATTAAAAATTATACTTTCCAAATATTACAGGAGTTTTGAGTCTTACTCCAGCCAACAGCAATTTTACTTGATTTCTCAGGGTAATACAGGCAAGACTCCTACGAGCAACTTTGAACATTTGGCCACTAAATAGGCCAGGAGAGCGTACCCAGGACCCACCCCTATTCAAAAGCTTCTGCCTTCCCTCAGCCAATTTCCTACCCAACTTACTATGTCCCATGCTGCCCCCAGATCCTCCATCTTTTTCGGCAATCGCCTGTGAGGTACTGAATCGAAGACTTTGCTGAAATCAAAATAAGAGTAGATCCATGGCATGGCCCCCATCCAGTGTCTTTGTCATCTAGTTGAACAAAACTATTAGGTACAGTCCCCATCCAGTGTCTTTGTCGCCCAGTTGAACAAAACTATTAGGTTCGGTCCCCATCCAGTGTCTTTGTCAGCCAGTTGAAGAAAACTATTAGGTTTGGCACCCATCCAGTGTGTTTGTCACCCAGTTGAAGAAAACAATTAGGTTTGTCTGACAAGACTGCCCTGCCACAAACCCATACTGCTTACTATCCATGAGGCCACTACTCTCCAGGTAGTCCACAAGGTCCTCCTTGATTAGTGACTCCATCAGTTTCCCTACAACTGAAGTAAGACTGACAGGTCTGTAGTTCCCCACCTGCTCCCTCCCCCCACTTGTGGAGCAGAACCCTGTCCACTGCCCACCAGTCCTTATGAACTACCATTGACAGTTGTGAGTTATTTAATAGTCCCACCAAGGGTTTCAGTCAATTTCACTGCCAGCTCTCTGAGAACCCTCAGATGCATCCCAGCCAGTCCTTGGACCTTACCTATCTTAAGGGCTGCTAACCATTTCCTTGCCCTTTCACTGGTGAATACTGGCTGCGTCATCTCTGGGACCCCTTTAGTGGCCACCTTGATGCCACTCTCTAGTAAGGGCCCACTGTCCTCCCTGGTGAAGACAGAGCAAAAGTAGTCATTTAGGATGCCTGCCTTTTGCCCGTCCACCTCTATTAGACTACCACCCACTGATAGCCTAAAAATCTCCCCCTTCTTCCTTTTTTCACTAATATACCTGAACGATTTCTTCTCTCCACTCTTAACCCCTTCAGCAATACGCATCTCAGTGTCTGCTTTAGCGTCTTTAACTGCCCTCCTGGCTTCCCTAGTTCGCAGTTGGCATTCTCCCCATTCTCCCTCCCCCTGCTTTTCCTTATTCTTTATGAAGGCCTTTTTGTTGGCCCTCACTACTACTCTGACCCTTTCCTTAAACCACATTGGCTGCTTGCTTGTACCTGTTTCTCTTGGTTACTGTCTTCAGGCATATCTTTGATGCCTCGAGAATAGTGCCCTTTATTGTCTCCCATCTCTCCTCCACCCCTCCTATGCAGTCTTCCCCAGCTAACTTGTCCTGAACCAACTCCCTCATCCTATTGAAGTCTGTCCTTCTGAAATTGATGTGTTCAGCTTCTGACTGGGATTTACCAGTCACCATGGTTAGCTCACACCAGACAGAGTTATGGTTGTTTGTTCCCTAGTGACTCATCTACATGCACTGCTCATACCATCTCCAAGTTGGTGAGCACCACATCAAGGATGGCAGCCTGCCTGCTGGGTCCTCTAGCTAGCTGCACTAGCAGACAGTCCTGGACTCTGTCCAGAAAGGCTTGACTTCTGGTGCTCCCAGCAGCCAGAGCCTCCCAGTCGATGTCCGACAGGTTTGGGTCAATACCACCACCTCCCCTTTTGCCACTCCCTTAACTAGTTCTTACCCAAGCTCCATATCCCTCTCCTACTCCTGTCCGGCAGTCTATAGATCATCCCCATGCATATTTTCTTGCCCGAGCTGCACCCATAGTGACCCTATCTCCCTATTAGTCCCTCTTATGTATTCATCTTCCACTGCCTCAGTGCTATCCCTGACATAGAGGGCTACACCTCCCCCTTTACCTTTCCCTCTGTCCTTCCTAAACTTGGTGTGGCCTAGGACTGTCAGGTCCCAGATATAATTCTCCAGTGATGGCTACAAGGTCCACCTCAATGTCTGCCATCATCGCCTGGAACTCACTGATTTTATTACCTGGACTCCTGGCGTTGAGGCGAAACCCCTTCCATCTAACTCTTGACCAACTTTGGCTAGTTACCTACCCTTTGTCTCTTTTCCTCCCTCATTCCCTTTCCTACTTGTTGTTTGCAGGCTCTGTACCACCCCCCCCAACTTGATTCCTTCACCCAGCCCAATTTGGACCTCAGCCCCATAACTGCCTGCTGTGTGTCTACAAGCACCAAGATTTGGGGGAGTACTAGCTAGGTTCCCATTTCTTGTACATGTCCTAGGTAACAACACATGTATCCCCATGTGATATGCACTGCACTTTCATGCTCACTTATGTGATTGCAGGTCCTCACACTGGCATATGTGGTTGGCACACTTGGTTCCGTGCACGTGTCATGTCAATCCAGTCTTTGCTTTTCCCACCACTGTTTGCCCCATGTGCTAATGCCATTCTCACTCTTAGCCTTCAGGTGCCACTTTGACCCCATATGTGTGCACTGATTAGAGTTCTGTGCATTTCTGTTGTTTTTGCACTGTTATTATATATTGTTATGTATACATGTTTTGTGCTAGCTTTACCATTGTGCGTATCTTCCACATATAGTAGCCCCATGGCTGGCACTATTTCACTTAAGCAATAAACCACTCCAGGGTGTGGGATATGCTGGGATTTACCCATGCCTGGTGTGGTTCGGTCATGAGGCCACAGGCCAAGTGACCAAACTACACCAGAAGTGGGTAAATCCCAGCATTACCCACACCCTGGAGTGGTTTATTGTGATTATACAATGCCCCCCTCCCCTTTTTATGTTTGCTTGCATGCATGTGCAAGAAACATAGTGCCATCATCTGAGTTTTTCGGAGGTGTGTCAGCATCTTCCAATTCAGTCAGTGTGTTTGCAGGCGCGGTCACAGTTCTCCAATCACTGCTGGAGCTATGACAGCAGTTGAAAATGCAGTGGCATACAGTTGAAAGAGGGAGCTACACTTCAGTGAGCAGCGATAAAATATTGCCTGCTCATGCGTGCTCCCCCTTACACTGCCGCATGCATACTGTGTGCTTGCCCTCTATGCATTACACTGTATAGCTGACGGGGTGCCCAATCTCGTCGGCTGTGCTGCGCTTCCCCCCCCAAACAGAGTTCCAGATGCCACGCTGGGTGCCCACCCCAGTGTGGCAACACATCCGTATGGGCGATGGGGGTGCCCAATCCCCTGTCAGCTCCAGCCCCCCCAAACAGCCTTCTAGCTGCCACGCTGGGAGCCCACCCCAATGTGGCAAATGTTCCGCATCGTCTTCCTGTTAAAAAAAAAAAACCTGTAAACAAGAAAACGTTCCCTCGGCGTCACCCAGCCCACCCGCACCACCCACTGCGCACCCTGCCTCCCTCACACCCCCGCCCCATACTTACCTCTGACTCCGCGCGACAATCTTTGGTGGACCGAACTCGTCTGCACTCTTCAAAGCCGACCACTAACTGAGAAATGCCGGTAAGCTGTATAATGGGATAGATAGGGTTTTCAACTTTGCTGCATATCGCAGGGCATTTTGGAATTTTTGCAAATTTTCAACATGGGGTTTTGGGACCCCTTCTCATGAATGCTCTCACTGTCATGGCGTTAATCGGGCCCGAAGGGTGATTTCGCGGTCACTGCATGAAATCACCTTTCAGGATCAAGTAATGAAATGACACTGCCACTGTTCATAAGGTGGGCTCTCAAAAAGCCTATGTTGAAAAATTTGGTGGAAAAATTCTAAAATGACTGTTTTATTTAAAGGCATTGCGCAGTTCTTACGCATGCTTGTAAGTTTGTGAATTTTCAATATTTTCACTCCAGATTTTCAACATTGCCATTTTATTACATTTCCTTATGAGCAGTACAGCTGTCATTTTTCACATCTTGCCCAAAATGTGTTTCTGCCCATGTAGCGCACTATGGCGCAGTCAGTGTGCGAAATCAATGTATGGGGCACATTGAGAAAATCACAGTGACACTGTTCATGAGCAGAGGTCTTAAAATGGCTATGTTGAAAATTTGTTGAAAAAATTCCTAAAAATGACTGTTTTACGAGCGTATGTTGCGCAGTTCCTACACATGCTCGTAAGATTGCGAATTTTCAATATTTTCACTCCAGATTTTCAACATTGCCATTTTATTACACTTCCTTATGAACAGTACAGCTGACATTTTTCACATGTCGCCCAAAATGTGTTTCCACACATGTAGCGCACAATGGTGCAGTCGGTTCGCGAAGGCAATGTTTGGGACAGATTAAGAAAATCACAGTTACACTGTTCATGAGCAGAGGTCTTAAAATGGCTATGCTGAAAATTTGGTGACAAAAGTCCATAAATGACTGTGTTATGAGTGAGCATTGCGCAGTTTCCACGCACTCTCGTAAGTTCATGACTTTGTAATATTTTCAGTTCAGATTTTCACCAGTGGCATTTTTCCACACTTCCTTATGAACAGTATAGCTGTCATTTTTCACAACATGGCCAAAATATGTTTTCACACTTTCAGCGCAGAGATCCGTGGTTGCTGTGGGAAATCATTGTTCGGGACAGATAAAGAAAATCACAGTGACACTGTTCATGATCGGAGATCCCAAAATGCCTGTGTTGACAATCTGCTGTAAAAAATCCCCAAACTAATTACATTACGGGTGTGCGTTGCACAGTTTCTATGCACGCTTGTGACTTCACCAGTTTTTTTTTATATTTTTACTGCAGATTTGCAACATTGCCATTTTTCATCTCCCCATGAAAGTACAGCTGTCATTTTCACATCCTGTTCGAATGTGTTTTGCACCTGTGGTGCTAAATGCCGTAGTCGCTGTGCATAAGCAGCTTTCGCTAACAAATTGATATTACCACTGTTCATGAGGTGGGGTCAGCAAAAACTGTGTTGAAAATTTGGAGTGAAAATACCAATGAATGCCTGAGGTGTTAGGATTTCCAACCATAACGGCCCACCCTGTAGAGAATGACAGGCATCAGGGATGTGACTTGGGATTCTTGCCTGTAATGCTCATACCATTCTCACCCTGCAGCCAGTGAGAGGCATCGAGGTATGCCTTAGACTCTTCAGCCCCAAAGTTCACCCCATTCTCCTATACCGCACCCATCTCACTGTATTTCCTGATGGAATGGGGTGCGCATAAGGGCCAAAGACCCCAAGGCACACGTGACACTTGTCAGTGTCTGCAGGGTAGGGTGTGGTGAAATGGCTTGGCCGTTATACCCGACGACCCAAAGGCACACCCCAATGCCTGTCACTCTCTGCAGGGAGGTGGTGGGGTTGGCTTCAGTTCAATACTTCACTGCCATTCCTATTATGCAGCTCTGTAACTTCTACACTACCAATGCCAATGCCAGCAAGCAAACTTTCGGCATTGACAAATGCTTGTTTAAATAGAAAATAAATAAAAAAGCTGCACAATCGGGCAGACTTGATAGACCTGTGGGCCTTTTTCTGCTGGCAATTTCGTATGCTTGTATGTTGTTTTTGGTGCTTTCATTTATTTTTATGGGATCTGTTACTCTGCCAGAAAAAAATAGTCCCTTGTTGCTGGGTTGCTTACTTGCATCATAATGCAGCCCTTTATACAGACAATTATTGGCTGTCATGTTTTTTTTTTGCTTTCTCTTAATGAGAAGGCTGTGAGTTAGGCCAGCTCGGTGGCACTGAGGGTTGAGGCACTGGATGCCACACCTCGCGCCATGCCGGCAACCCGGGTTCGGGAATGAACTCAGGCCATCGGGGGTTGGCAGGGAAGAGGGAGGATTGAGCATCCCACAAGTGCTCTCCTTCCTCTGGGGTGGTAAAGGAGATCGCTCTGCAGCGGCAGCTAGCGGAGGCCAGGGGCACTGCTGGTAGTGTGCACAGCTGAGGGCTGGAGCATGGTGGGCGGTGGCACGTAAGTGCACAGACGCCATTGCACAACCGGCTCTGAGGGAGGGAAAAAAGGTGGAAAATTGCAAGGCAGTCATGGCAGCTGATGGCTGTGCACTGCACCTCTGGACACGAGAGGTGCACCCCCCGGTATCAGGATCCAGATCCCCCAAGGGGCGGGGACTCTGCGTGCTGGCCTGTGTAGAGGAGAGCATGTCACTGGCCAGATCAGGTCCAGGAGTGCAGGTGCTGGCAGCCGGATGACTCACCACCTGCTCCGCAGAAGGAGAGAGAAGAAGTGCCATGTTAAAAAAAAAAAAAAAGGCTATGAGTTGTGCTTGACTTATTTGTACTTTTTTTTCACAAAGACAGCCTTGGTGTACTGAGCAGCTGTCACTGTGTGGGCAAACAGGCTGCTGTCAAAGAGCGAATAATGGGAGTACGGAGCAGCTGTCACTGTGTGGTACAAATCGGCTGCCATCCAAGAGTGAGTAATGGTGTCAGTTGGGGGAATTTCTTTTCTGATTTTTTTATTTTATTTTTTTACAAGTTGTGGACTTGGACTCAGTCAGCGAGAGCAGTAGTGCAGGTGTGACAGAGACCGGGAATGGAGCAGAGAGAGAGAGAGAGAGAGAGTAGGAATGCAGTGGAGATTGAGCAGAAGTGAGATGGGTGCGGTCTGGGCGCTAATGCGGAAGAAGTTTTTAAAAGCTGTTTGCCAGTATTTTTCTTGTACAAGTGTTTCATGAATGGTATTCTTTTCAACTGTTCATTTTTCCCCATGTTTCCGCAGTAACACAGCAGCACTTGGTAGATCATTGTTTATTGGGGAACCAACATGGCAGATTTTAGGTTTCTTTTCAGGAGGTTGTGGTAGGAGTGAGTTTACAGTGGAGGGATTGTAGATGAGACTGACTGGCACCTTTTCCGTTGGTAATACCAGGATTTACCATGGGTGAAAGGTGGAGTCAGCCAATCACAGTTCAGCATTTTGGGAACCCATTGTATAAGTAAGCAATAACACACAACGGGGTGTGATTTATTCTGGATAAATGTACACCTAGTGGAGTAGTGAGGCATAAGGCCGCAGGTCGAGTGCCATACTGCCCCTAGGCATGCGTTTATCCAGAATAAACCACATCCCGGAGTGTGTTATTGCACTTATAAGATGGGAATCTGTTGAAAAAAATGTAGACACAGGACAAATAGAACTGATTTTAAAGGATAAAAGAGAAATTTATTAGAGATATCCTTCCACAACAAAAAACAGTTCCTAACTTGGATTAGTTTTGGATTGGGCAAAATAACAAAATGAAGTTAAATTGCGGGTTGCACTGTCTTTTGAAGATGAACAGCTGTCTGGTTTACTTCTTCTTTGTTTTTGGAGGTCTAAAGTTGATGAAGCTGATGGTGGCACCTGTGAAGTTGCAGTTCGTTAGCTTGAATGGTTTAATGAATGTTGCGCTGCCACCTTCTGTTTGAATCTCTCTGCAAAACAAAAAAAGAAAGGTTAGAATTAAAACGTACAATTCAGGGTATGTAATGAACAAAGTATGTCTGTATGACTTACTGTATCTCTTTGAGTCCCATGGGTGAGTCTTCCACTGGTGATGATGTTCCTTGAAGAGGTGGTAGTGGTGGTAGGTCCTTTGAGCAGGAGGGTTTTTCCTCAGTGGCAGGTTGCACTGTTTGTGGTGAAACCATTTTCCTGGCTCCTGAAAGAATTTCACTCCTTGCCTTTCTGTCTTCAGTATTTGCAGACCAATAACTGGAGGCTAACTTCACATTTGTGGCCTGTTACGGCCATGATTTCTCTCGCCTCTAATCTAGCTTGTGATAGCAGCTGTACTGCTGTTGATCGGAGGGAATAGTTGGTATATCTTCTGGACAGGTTTGCTTCAGTGCTTAACCTTGGCATCATGTTTGAAAGGTAGTTAATACCCCTTGGATCTTTAGAATACCATGTGGGGATGGCATCTAGGAAGTGCTGTGGTAGCCTCTTCGGGTGGTAGTTTAGAGCTGGAGCATTTGGAGGCAGTTTTGATATGTACTTAAGGAATGTCTTAACAGGACGGTCTGGATTTTCTGGTATTTCGAACATGTAGCATCTGTTTTGATATCTGCTTTGTTCCTGAAAGTCGTTATGATTTTTCGTGTGCTCATTGTAGCAGTGTTCGGTATCTTCACCCTCTTTCATCTGTGCACAGTTGAAACATTTGTGGCTTAAGGTCTCGCAGGCCTTCTCTGCCTCTGCAGGCAAAGTTTAGCTGGATGTCAACCCAGATGAGCCGTACAAGTCCTGCTGCTGTTTTATTTGAAAGAGCATCTGATGCCCGTAGTGTTTGTAGGTCGGAGTCTGTCAGTGGAGGGTGATGTGTTGCTCTGTCTTTTTGGTTTTTCCTGTATTTTTTTAGCACAGATATAAAGACATTGTTACAGCTGCTGAACGAAGGGTCACTTATGTTTATAGCTCTCCCAACATTTGGAGAATTTAAATGTCTATTCAAGCCAGCACATAGTGCAGTAAAACTTGTCACCAAGTACTCAGACCCACTACCAGTTCGAACTTCCGCATAGAAACAGTGAAGTGTTGCATTTAAATTTTCTGCTGACAGTCTTGAGATCAGTGGCTTTACTTTTAAGCTGGAGCCAATCACTGAACACTGCCCATGATGTCGTGTTTTTGTGTTTTTTCCTGCTTTTCCCTTCTATTTCTGCCACTTCTGAGGGTGTAAGGGCGAGGTGCCTTTTAATCACCACAGTAGAATTGCCAGGGTCTGTTGTTTGAACTTCAGGAGGACTCTGTGTTCCATGTGTTTGCACCTCACAACTGTCTTCTGTTAGGAGCTCTCTGATCTCCGGGGAAGCGAATATGTCCAAAATTCAGTGGGATGAACCCTGACATTTTTTTTAAAACTAGCCATTAACTTCCGAGGCTTCCATGTTTCACTGTGCCTGAGATAAACAAGATCTGTGTGACTACCCTCGTGACAGGCTACAACAGATTCATCTCGTGCTGAGCTGCGCCAGATTTGCTTTTGTTTCTTTACAAGCTTTGTTGCTTGTTATTTGCTTTTTGATTTCTGGTGAGACTTTAAAGAGCCCCTGGCACCGTTGGAAAAACTTGGAAAAAATGTGAGATTTAGACAGTTCAGTTTATATTTCATGTATTTTCTATAATTATTTACCTTTTTTCTTTATTACAGAGGACAGCTGTATGAAAGAGGCTTACTGTCCCTTAGACTTTATCTGCTCTTTCTGCTATCCTACATATGACATCATAATCAGGGTTGCACCTGGAAACAAGCTTCTGTTCATGGTGCCTTTCCCAGTTACCGACTTTTAAATAAATAAATGAATTAAAAAATTATCCCCCATTTATGGCATTGTAATTATCCCCACAGCAACATATTGTGATGTCATAAACAGAACTGTAATGTCAGATGTAGGCAAGCAGCCAGAACAGATAGGGAAACGATCCTGTTTACATGCAAATGTCCTTAGTACAAAGAGGAATGAGAAATCCAGAAACAATATTCAAATACAAGCTGACCTGTGCTAAACATTACATTTTCTCAAAGTTGTCACAATGGTGTCAGGGGCTCGTTAATTGCAGGTTTTGGGAAAAGGTATGCTCTGCAGGATAGCATTGCACTGTACTGTGGCTTGTGGAAAAAGATGACAGCTGCTTCATGTCCATGACTTGGGATCCAGAGTGCACACATAACAACGCTGGCATAGAGGATATTTCTACTTTTGGGGCGAGAAAAAAGAAACAATTTACATGGAAATTTAGCTTTATTTGTTGTGACGGGACTTTCAGCACATTTGTAAGGAAGTCCCAACAGGCCACATAGGAACTCGTGGTTGAAATCGCCAATCGGACCGCTGAGTCCAACATAATGCTGTTATGCCAAGAAAGGCTGTTTTATTCATGAAAAAACATGAGTGTGTTGCAAAGCTGAGTCTCATTTGCAAATGTTTTCATTGTTTGATCCAGTGTGGCCCCAAAAATATTTGCAGCAGCTGACCTCACACAGAAAACATGTGGCGGCTCTCTATTAACCTGTGTGGGGAGCAGTCACTGCAAATACTGTTTTTGGGAGGGGGGGGGTTTGCCGTGTTGCAACAAACAAGGAAGACAATTAGAAATGAGATTCTGTTTTGGATACACTTGTGTTTTCATTAATAAAAGTGCCCTTTTGGGCGTTGCAGCATTTTGTTTACTCAGCTATCCAGTCAGTGATTTCAACCACGGGCACGTATGTAGCACACGCATATGCCATGCTATGCCAGAGTGGGAAACAGTTGTGGAGGTTAGTACACCACAGTATTTGTAAATTTGATATTACTGAACACACAAATAAAAAAATCTCTGTCAGGGACTATTGGGGAGGATTTAACAAACTTAAGTATTGTTTCAGGGTCTGCTGTTGATGAAGGGCTGTTCTTGAAGAGCGGGGTTTCAGTGTGGAGGCTTTCACTAGGAATCTAGTTTTTTATTTTTATTTATGAATGAGCAATCAAAAATGCAAAATTATATTTTTACAGGACTGTTAGGGGATGTCCGGACCAAAAGAGTCTTACCTGTCAGTTCGCTACTTGGGGGGAAGGCCGCTCACAGCGTTCTTCTGCTAAACATATTGGCTATTTTCAAATTGGTAGTACTCTGACACACGACTTCTATTGGCGTTACTAGCGCCCTGTTGGGTCTTTTTATTGTCATGGTATATCAAAAATTAAAGACATACCTGGCAAAGCCTCTCAGCCAATCACAGTACTCTATTTTTGCTACCCAGCTTATAATATGCTATTTACTTTTTGCACTCTGGTTAGCAATGATTCTGAATATGGGGACCATGTGCTTTACGCTGAAGAAAATTTGAGAAAACCCTATGTAGGAAATGGCCTATGCCAAGTGAACTTAGAACTTCAGAATTTTAGAACTATTAACATGAAACACCCGTGTATGGTTGTATGCTGCCAGGAAAGTTTAAAAATAAACAAAGTGAAGGCAATGCCTGTGGTTCAGTGGGCAGAGCAACAACGTCACTCTCCCATCAGCCCTTAAAAGGCCACTCCTCCGGGACTGTTCCAGGATTCATTTCCTCATTGCAGCTGGAGGATCTGTCGGCTGAGCCTTCTGCTGCTCCATTCTCTTGTTTGTTTAGCCTCCGGTGGCTCCTGCTCGCTTTAACAGCTCGTTCATCACCCCTCCCATATCTCTCTCTCTCGCTCCCTGTGGCCCCCCCCCCATCCTTCTCCTGCTGGCCATTTCATTTCTTCCCTTTTCCAGACCCTGTTCCCACCTGGGACTCCTCCAGTGCTCACCTGCCGGGTGGTTTGCCTGCTAATAGCTCTTTCCCTGCCACTCCTGAACTCCTTCTGCCTATATTTTTCTCCCACCCTTCCCCATACCTCATTCTTTTGTGCCATCGATCACGGTTCTCCTCTTCCATCTACGAGTCTCCCAACCCCCCGCTCCTCCTCCCACCACCCTGATGGAGCTTCGGGTGTGTCATCACCCTCCATGTCTGTCTTCTTCCTCACTGTTCTCCTTCACTGGTGTGGCTCCAGCCAACTCAGCTCCATTTCAGCTGCACCTGGTGCCCATCTCCTGGTCCTTCTGTAGGTACATTGCTGAGGTCTCCTCGCCTTGCTCAGCCTGAAACCCTTCCCTCCAGTTATCCCAACTCTCCAATGCTGCTTTCTAGCTTCATTCTGTCTGGGTTTCAGTCCTTCCTCTCCTCAACTCTCAGTTCATCCCCGAGCTTCCGGGTTGCCTCTCCATCCTGTCATCCATGTTTCTTGCTCCTCATCCACCATTCTTCTGCCTGCTGAGCCTCGTAGACATGAGGTCACTTGCTCCCCCATTCCACTTGGGTTATGGAGTCTAACCTGCAGCAACCTTTTTCATTTCACTCCTTGTTTCGAATTTCCTCAAGTTCTGTCTTCAGCTCTCTAGCCTCCAGACCATCATTCCGCCCCATGGTGGGCACTCGTCCTCCTCCTCCTGTTCCCGTCACCCTCCTTTCCTCTCCTTCTTTGACCTCCACTTCCTTTTGGGGGGCTTCCCTATCCTGCCATCCTGCTATTCCCTCCTGCTACCACCATACCCTACTCATTCACATCACCTAATATTCCCTCCTGCATATCACCCTACCTACTTTTCTCCTCCTCCGACCCTATTCCCCCATTCTAGTCAAACCTATTCTGATGTCCTCCTGGTACTGCCTACCTCACTGTCGGCTGCCAGCTTCACCTGGCCACTCTCGTGCCTACCTTCATGCAATTTTATCCATTCCTAATTTGGCTCTCAATGGACCCGGTTGGCATGCACTCCCATGGTTACCAATCACAGGTAGCCTCCTCATGACATGAGTCTGGTATTCCTTCACTGAGTCCGACCTCAGGGTCTACTCATTCACATCAATTAATCAAGCATACCTTTCATTGGGTCTTATGCTACCTCATCAAATTGCTGCACTCCTGTGGTTATTATCACCACCATCAGTCTCATCATGACAGCATCTGGGTCTCCCTCGCTCATCCAACCTCTCTGTGGGTCTATTCCTTCGCATCGACTACTCGAGCATAACTCTCTTGGGTTCATGCTACCTTGACTCGACCTGCTGTCCACTCAGAGACATGCCTTCCGTGTCTATTGCCCCTTGGTTCGGGGCTGGCTGCACTGGCCTTTCATCAATGGGGCCCCCTTTAGCTGCCCGAGCTGGTTCGGCAGCATCCTCTGCGCCATTCTCTATCTGACCACCTCTGGTTCACCTGGTCTGTTTCTTATTTATTTTTATTTCTTGAGATCTTGGATTACACCAGTGAGCAGATGCTCATTTATAGGTTCCATGTCAGTTACATAGACAATACAATACAGGTCTGTTTCGTAGGCTTGCATAGGCCAGCTGAGTACCTCAGCAGTCATCTCTCTCCTCTCCTGCTTTTTTGGGTGTCTAGTTGCAGAGACATTGCTTGCAACTCTCAAAAGCTTTCCCTTTAGAAGGACAGAGTGAGAGCTTCCTCTAAATTGGAATATTTTCCTCCTCCCTCAATCTCAACTCTAAATTGCAGTAGCTGAGCTGTCACTAACCAAAATGCCCTTCAGACTGGAGGGAAGGTGACCTAGGTCTGGAATCCCCAGTGGTTTCCTCCTCAAAGGTTTTTTTTTCAGGTGGCCTGGTGGAGCTGAGGGTTGAGGCGCTAGACGCCACACCTCACACCATGCTAGCAACTCATGTTCAGGAGTGAGCTTGGGTTGCTGGGGTCAGCCAGGGAGGAAAGGATTGAGTGTCCGATAACAGCTCTCCTCTCCTCTCCTGGGGGGGGGGTGTGACTCCCTGGTGCTAGTGATACCCAGCGGAGGCTGGATGTACTGCAGCCTTGGACCACAACAAGATGGGGTGAGGTGTTGGTGGACATCCTACAGGTGGGTGTGGGAACGTGCCAGCCCATGCTGAACGTCATTGCATGTCTGCAACTCAGGGAGGGGGGTGACATGCACGAACAAGGAAAAAACCCTGTACCGCCGAGTAGGCGATGGCATCTGGCCTCCATCCCCACTGCTGGATCCCGCACACCTGGTCTCCTGATTCTCTCCAACCCCAAGCCCTGTCTGAAGCCAAATCTAGACTTCAAGGAGCACCAAAGAAGGAGTGGTGACCCCACCTTGGGGGGTACAAGCCAGGGGGTTTCTTGCTGCAAGGTAGGTGAGGGTCGGAGTATAGCAGGGGAGACTTGGGTTAGGGAGGATCTCAGGCAGGCAGAAATAGGCCAGGATGCCTGAGAGAGTCTCGATGGAGTAGTGACTGGAGGGAAAAATAAGTTGAAAAAAAAGGGGGGGTGCTTCTACTCCATGCCGATGGTCATAATCTTAGACAGGGTTAGCGCTTTTCATAGGTTCTGTTGTTAGGTTCTGCTGTTGAATGAAGTCGGGTGGTGGCCCCAGCTGTTCCCTCTCTCCTTGGGAAGTACACCCTTCTGCATCTTGTCAAATTTCCTTTCATTCATCGTCCTCATCATATCTCATTCTTCTCCTGTCCTTCCCTTCTATGTCTATCACCTTAATTTCTGATCTCGATATATTCAGATTTCTCACCTCTTCTATGCTCAACTGCCTTTTGGGTATTCTTTTTGGGCTTCTTCCTAAGCTACCTTTAGCCAAGGGAATCATTCCCGTGGCACTTATAGGAGTGGAAACCTCCATTAGGGTTCCTCGCTGTCGTACCCCTGTAGGGTAGTATATCCCATGGATAGAGACGCAAACAGCCACAATGTATCTAAATCACACAAGCATATATCATATCAAGTTGCGTAATTACATTGAATGGGAAGGCTATGCCTGTGGGTCAGTGGGCGGAGCAACAATGTCACTCCCCCATAAACCTTAAAAGGCCACTCCTCCTGGATTGTTCCAGGATTTATTTCTTCATTGCCCTACCATCCTCCTCCTCCTCCTCCAGTGGCACATCTCTTCTCCATGGCTTTCTTTCTAAGCTACCTATAGCCAAGGAATCATTCCTGCAGCACTTATAGGGGTGGAACCCTGGTCTAGGGTTCCTCGCATCATACCCTGTAGGGTGGTATATCCCACGGATAGAGAGGCAAACAGCCACAATGTATCTAAATCACACAAGCTTACATCATATCAAGTTGTGTAAGCACGTTGAACCATGATTTGCTGTGAAGGATATCATGATTTAAGTAGTGAGTCATGATGGGGGGGTACCATGAGGTAATCCCATACCCATTGCACCTAACTGCATGAAAGTGGGATTACTCGGTGCTAATTCACTCCTTTTAGTAAATGTATGGCTTATGAAATGCAGTAAGATGACTGCTGCATTTTAAATTTTAAAATAAAAAGCAAATACTTTTGCTCCAAAGTGTGCCCCTGCTTCAAGCAATGGCAGGGCATACAAGAGCCATGTGACTGCATTTTGATATATGCATGGGTCCCGCCAATCAAGAGATTTGATTCCTGAGTCCAGGTTTATAATTGTAATTATGAATTGATGGCCAAAATCATCAAATTTGATTGGTCAAGACCTCATTCACCCGGGACTATATCTCAATAAATAATCCCAGTTTAAGAGTACTGTAGGTCATGCCATCAGTCAAAAAAATGATGAAATATTTTTACAACTAACTTTTAAAAATGTGTTTTAATAGTTCAAAAATGGGACCATATAATAATCACAAGATGTGCAATATCATGGGTTATTAATTATCACTTCTCAGGTGGTTGAAGTCACTCAGCCTGTGGGCTTGTACCTAACAATGCACCAGAGGCAGGATGCTATCACAGGATATTACACACTTTGTTGTGAATTATTGCTTACTAAATCCATCAAGGGCATATTACCTGTCCCAGGGATATGGTTCTGACTTGGTGCCTGGTGATGGACTCTGCCTGTCATTTCTGCTAACTGTAAAGATTACGTATGACAACTTTTTAGACCCTATGTTTGACAGTGATATATGCAATATACAATGAGGTGGGAATTCTCTGCTCTGGTGCGGTGTTAAAGGTTTATTCTATGTGATGAAGTGTTATCTGACAATGACAACCTGGGATCGAGAATGAGCCCTAGGTATCGGAGGACCGGCCGGAGGGAGGAGGATCGAGCATCCGCAGGACTGCTCTCCTCCTTGGGGGGGGGGATGGGTAAGAGCCTAGTGCTCAACTGGCCCCTGGCAGAAGCCAAGAGAGAGGTATCCTGAGCTGAAGAGGTGGGGGAGGTGTGGTAGATGTTTGTGCGTGCACCTTGACATCAGCATACACCATGCCTCCCATTGGGAGAAAAAGGAAAAACTCCCAGTCAAGCAGGATGATCACTGGCCTCCACAGGCTCTGCACCAGGTGGCTCAGGCACCTCCTGGAATCTGGATCCGGTCCTGGCAGGTCGAGGGACTCCCCGCCACCCTGTCACAGAAGGTAAGCCATTTGGGATTATGGGAGAGGTAAGTCCTGGGGGAAGCCGGGGTGACAGAGCTGGGAGGACCAGCAGAAAGGAGGGCCAACCAGGACAGGGTGTATAAAAAAAAAAGTGGTGTGTCTATTATGAAGTGTAGTGCCAATAAAAATACAATAGATGGGTCGGGGGGGCTGCTGTACCCCCCCTAGGTGAAGACCACCATGGGTGCTGGAACTGTACCACATATGCACTGGCAGGACAAGGTAAAAGCCAGCCAAGGAAAGAGTGGGGCTGGGGGAAGCTGAGCAGAGAAGGGCTACACCAGTGATGGAAGAATAAACAATATATTTTAAAAATGTATTACTTTTTCCTCTGTGTTCTTATCCAGACATATGCAGTTTCAGCTGATACTGTTTTAGATTTAAGCCTGCGTCACAAATGTGCTGTTCCATTCCTTATGCAAAACATTTCTGAATATTGTTTCTAAATCTTCCTCCATTAATTGTTCAGTAATGCCTCCTAGTCCTCTCATTTTTTTGTTAAATTTCGAAGCAATATTTGACCCAACAGAATAATTCCTTTCAACAATCTAAAGGTGACTTTTTATCGCCTCTTGATTTTCCTTCTTGTATTGGGAACAACCCAGGTCTGTACTCAGACTTGAAATCCCTGTTGCCATCTACTATTTTAGCCCTGCAACTATATGTGTATTTGGGAGCCGCAAAATCATATCTCAAATGGAGTATTTGTTGAAAAGTGCTGAATAAATTTTAAGAATATCTAAAGTCCCCCCTCCCCCGAATAACATATTAGAAAACGCAGTCTGGGGTCAACTTGGTGGTCTGTCAGGGGCCATGGAGAATGTACATGAAGAGTTAGACAGAGTGCTAACAATGTCAGTTTAATCTCAGCATGCTAGATAAAATGCACAGTAATTCCTTAGGCATATTTTGAATACATGAGGGGTAGAATATGCCTATGAGAATTCCAATTTATTTCCTTAATTTACGATGGCCATTGAGCTGACGACTGTCCCCCAGAGAGACCTCTTCTGACAATGATGTAGTTGGCACTCCAGCCTTTTCTGCACAAGCTCGATAGTAGTTGTACCTTCCTCAACCACAAGGCACCCCAGCCATGGGACTTCCACTTTACAATGGCAGAGGCTGAGTAACATTTCTCAGTTGACTCGGTAGGCATCCAAGAAGAGAATACATTTCTGCTGAGAGCCACAGCACCACCGCCTGGCCAAAATGAGGTATTGAAGGTATACCTGAGTTGTGGTGGTGACTGCGATGTGAGGTGGAGAATTAGACAAAGCAAGGGAAGATGGTGCCATCATGTAGGGTAGAGGAAAAATCTAACCTAGTTGCATAGGCCTCAGTTTTGATAGTCTGTCATATAGACCTCACAGGAGGGACTCCTTCATCAGGGAGCTGCAGAGAATGGTTGAAAGAGACTGCCTAAGATGAACAAGATCACAACAGTTAAAAACTATGAAACAATGGCATCTGAACATTTCAATTGGTAAATCTGTACTTTAAATGATTCTTTGCATAAAAATCAGCACTCTCATGCACTGTTTTCCAGAAAAGGAGAAAGGTGTGTTTTACAGATGTAACTGAATTGTAACGATATGCAGTGTGTTCTGTTTGCTAGAGCACTGAACTCTGACACAGAAGATCCCGGTTCAAATCCCACCAGCCACTAGTGGGGTCACCCTATAAGACTGTTTAGAAGCAGGACCCCACTATAAATGAAACCAAGTATTGAAATATGTCAACACTGCACAAAACAAACTAACAACTTTAGTGGGTATTATAAAATGAGTTAGAGCATCTAAGACTTTTGATTGATCAGACGGATCACGTGACTATGCATTATTCCAGCAGAACAGCGCTGGATATATACTCAACTTTCTGAACTTTACTATTAATTTTTAAAATAAGAATCAGAGGTTTCATTTTATAATCACAGTGAGGCACTCCATGGTGTGCATAATGTGGAATAATGGCACTTCTTGGGTGTTTCTGGCACTTGGTGTTGCCTCTTGCCTCATTTCACAAGGTGTGCAGTTATCCCACAATACATCAGACCCTGTTGTACCTTTTGCTTAACAAGTCATTGCCATGTGGCAGGAAAGGCAGACAAGATGGACTGTAAGACTTGTCTGTCTCTACTATACATCTACCTATACCATCTATACCATACATACCATACATGACAGGCAATATAGCGCAGTGGTTTAGGGCTCTGAGCTGCAAATCTGAAGATCTGGGTTTGAATCCCACAACCCCCACTTACATACTATGTGACCCTGAGCAAGTCACTTAACTTCCTTGTGCTCCCAGGTCGCACTCCGGAAACAAGCTTCAGTTTAGTGTGCCTCCTGGTTAAACAATTTCCCCGTTCCTATACATTGTTCCCATATTTGTATATGTTACTATGAGGGGTTGCATTTATAATGGGAGTATCCTGAAATAAGGCATGACCAGGGGTCAGATTAACAGTCTTAATCACACCCTAAGGGTGTAATGTGGCACGAGGTGCAGCCAAGTGGCATATTGTCCCAAGGGGGCTATTAACTGACTGTTATTCTAACTCCTGGGAATGCCTTATTGCTATTATAAAAATTATTCCAAAAGAAAAGTGTTAAAAGTATACTTTTTGAATGTTTTCCTTATTTAGAGGGAGATTTTGAAAAAAATAGTTCTTCCACCAACAGTTCAAGAATGCTGATTCAAAATCAGAATGCATCTTTCCACACATTCAGCAGTGCTAGAGGATAGAATGCTGACGGAAAGAATCCATGTGCCATGGTGATCAGGCTGTACATGACAGTATAACATGGATGTAAGGCTGTTGGAATCCTGACAGCCAATCAGATTGCAGCATTTCTGAGACCCTTTTTATAATACTAAATCCCCATTCTTCAGTCTTTCTGGATAGAAGCAAGACCCTGCAGTAAATGAGACACTTCACTGCATTTCTGTTGGACCTTCATGAATAAATAAACAGAAAAATATAAGAAATATGCTCACAGGAAAGGAAGGAATGTTTGTGTTGCTGGTACATCCTCTGTGCCTTGTCACAACGGGTATGCACCTGCAGATCATTCTGCACTTCCAGCTACCCCCAACTTGTCACTTGTATACACCTTACTGCCAGGCACTAACACCCTATGGAAAGAAAACAACCCTTGGCATTAAATCACCTAAAAAAGGCTGCTTGTCCCACCAGACTCTAAACAATCCATCAACTTTTCTGTTCAGTCTTGCTCCTTTACGCTAAATACATCTGACAAGAGGTAAGCAATGTCACATATAATCCGAAACTCATCAACACAAATAGCTGCCGTTGTTGAGTGGGCGGTAATCAGAGGATGGACGGTGATGATTGCCTGCTACAATCTATCTCCTATCCCTCGCTCTCGCACTCCGTGCACATTCCAGGGCATTAGACAACAGCACAGTTAATTTCAATACACCTCATGCTATCAAATGAAATTGGCAGGGTAAATAGGAACCTCTGTTTATTTGCTGCTTACCTCTGTCTTATTCAGCTTAAACACTGAGTAAAAGCAAGTGCTATTAGGTTGGACAGAAATTATAAACAGCAAACAGCAGCCTCCAAATTAAACTGGTATTAAAGAGAAGAAAATGAAACAGGTAGGCTGAAACAGACAAAAATTAACAATAACTGTCTGACTGTATGCAAAGATGTTGAATTTCTCAGTAAATAACAACCTATCAGGGCTTTAGCTTAATTTACGCAAGTTCTGACTACTCACATCTTTATAGAAGTCTCAACATTTTCTTCCTTGGAAATATATCCAAATATCCCATGAAGCAACATGGAAGTATTGGAGTCCAGCAGTTACAGCTCTGACCTTTGAACTCTCACACAGGAGAACACAGGTTGACATTCAATCTCAGCACAGTGACTGGCTTCCTGTGTGGACTTGATTAAGTCAAATGATGTCCCCCTATTTGGGTTTGGGGGTGACTGATGGTATCACTCTAGCAGGGACGGCTTTTGGGTTTGGAGCCCCAGCAGGATTAGGGAAGTCACGGGGGCCCCCCCTACTTGGTCCTCTTTCACCTCATGTGTCTAACTGTAGCCCACACGTGCACCATTTTATTTTTAGTACAACCAGTGGTATCTTAAAATGTTTTAGGGGAAGACAGCAGTGTTAGTCTTTGGGGCTGTTCTTTCCATCCCAGCCATTGCAACTCATCTGCCTCTTATTGACTGGGTCGTAGCTTGGTAAGGCATTTCGTTACATCATGATGCCAAATAAGGAGTCATACAGCCCTTTATTGCTGTTTTAAGAAGACAATAAGCTTAAAAAAATAGAAATTAATAAGGTAAATGCTCTAGTAGGGTTTGCTGGTGCCTAAAACCAGCTATAGCCAACCTAATGACATGTGAGTGCTTCCATCTATGGTGCCAATGACCAGAGTTTGGGAGGAGACCTCTGGAGGGGTCGGCTGGGAGGAGGCTGAGCATCCTTGGGACTGCTCGCCTTCTCCAGGGAGGGAAGGAACTTGGTACTCACCTCCCACCCCCTAGTGTTGGCAGGGGGTGCAGCAGTCTGGGACCATACTGGGAGCCTGTCAGGCGGGGACTGGCAGACCTCTGCACCACGGGTGCAGGAGCCTGCGCAGTAGTGCACTGAGGTTATTGTACAACTGGCCCTGCCTTGGACAGGTGGGGAGGGGGGGTGCACATGGGAAAAAAATTTGGCGCAAGCCCCATGATGTCCGGATCTGGTATGTTCTGGGACCTAGCCAATACGGGGGGGTGGATCCCCTCCCCCTAGCAGCATCTGAGGGCCACAAATACAAGCATAATAAAAACAAAAAAGGCAATGCTAACAAGTGAAAGCAAAATGTTCCAATCTAGGCAGATTGCTGATTTAGAGCCATTAACAAAAACATCTTAATGTACAGTGACTTATTTATTCTTAGCAAAGTACAATACTAGCCAACAGTGACAACAGGTCATAATGTGTAAGGGGTTTGGGGAAGTGCCCGCGTTCAATTCAAACAGCCTCTGTAAGATATAAATACTGAGGTTCTCTGAGGGAAGGGGCAACCAATTCCATTTTTATTAGTCATTATTTATTAATAGTTTTTTTCTGTTTACTATCTATACAGCAATGACATGCTGGGGGAGGGGGATGATTGTGATGGAGTCTGGCTATATTTTAGATGACAAACAACATGAATGCAGCCAGGGTACTTTTAAAAATGAGAGGTCTCAAGGGTTCTTCCCCAGACCGAAACTCTTAAATCAATAAACCCAGCCCTCGTAGCCCTTGGAATTCTGTGATTCCACAGCTGTAAAATTTCCTGACGAACTTGCATCCAGCCTCAGAATATGTGTAGTGCTGCGGAACCTGTTGTTTCTGGTGGTTTTTCAATAAAATGTGCAGTTTATCCATATTACCTAGCTCTCATCATGTTCTTGTTTATCCTGAAGCCCCTCTTCTATGCACAACATATAATGTTATTGATGACATCACATCATGTTTTAGCCAATAGCAGGACTACTTTCTGCTACAAAAAAATAATTCAGGCTGCAGCAATGAACAATTGCCACCACAGAAGCCTAGGAGCCTTACCGCAGAAATGAGGACTCAATGTACTGCAGAGAACAGGGGCCCTGATTTTACAGAATAGCAGAAAAAATAAGTCATGTCGCAAGCAGAATGCAGGACAACAATGGGTGGCATTTCAGTAAAACCAAAACACTCAAAGGTCTCTAACCCCTCACTGTACTTTGCTTTGTGTAGGGGGATCGCACTACCAGGGATCCCCTAAATTGCTTATACATGGGAGTGACCCTATGCTTACATTCTGATTTCCTGTGTATCTTCTGAATGGCCATGCATCCCACTGTGTTTGTAACAGATCACTAGTTCCCCTATACTTTTATATGTAAAGCACCTGGGTGGGGGGCAAGGAGAAAATGGAGAGGAGGATACCGAGGGCCCCATATTCAAAGGTCTCAATTGAAAATTCTCTATCCTGAATGCAAACTAGGGCACTGCCCTAAATTTGGTAGATTGAAACAAGTTGGGAGCAGAGTATGCATGCCATAAACATGCTTGGATATAGCTCCCTTCGTACAAAGCCCTAAATGATGCACTCAAAGGTGTGCTTGGCACAATCCACATCTCCCTGCTGGCCATAGAGAGCTATGCAGCCAGTAAAAACATACAGCCTGTGAAGGAGCAGACTCAGTTAGGGTGTTCCAAATCTGTGAATTTCTACAGTATATTCAAAAGCCTCCACGCAGATGACCTGTGTACACAACCAAGGCCCTAACAGGTCATTTGTATCCACTGTGTCCTCATTACAACGTGAGGAGCAATCCTGTGCTCCTTCGATTATGTGGTGGCTGTGGGCTCTATAGTGCAGCAGGTCTCCTCTCCACTACCCAATCCAAGGCCATATAATTGTTTTAATTTTAAACCCTGCTGCCAGTGGTACTCCCTCCCTCCCTCACCTGATCCCGGTCAGAATTAAAAGAATTATTTCCACTGACCCCAGTAGTCTATGGATACCGCTCCAGGTCCTGAAATCCAATGCCCATCCCCATGCTCCACCCCACCCCATGCCCCTCCAGCCTGGTGATGGTGACTGGCACAGACCCAACACTTCACTCCTCAGTCAGCTGATGTCTTCCACACACAAGTACTGTGATTGCTATAGCAACGTGTATAACAATTAAGTAGTCGTGGGATGTCTATTGAAAACCGTGATGTTAAATAGACGTTCGACAAGGGCTGCATTGCTTACACTGTACTATGGTGTTAACAGTACTTGTGTGAGGCAGATGACAGCTGGCCATGGAGGTGAGTGGTGGGTCTTTCTGTGCTGGTCACCACTGCTGGGCTGGAGGGGGTAAGGGGGAGCGGGTGTGGGCATCAGATTTCAGAACCAGGAGGGAGCTGCATAAGACTACAGTGAGGGTGGAAATAATACTTCATTTCTGATGGGGATCAGGTGAGGGGAGAACCACTGGCACGAGGGATTACGTTAAAAAAGTATATGTACTAGCATCGGGTGGGAGAGGTGGTGCTACTGGCACCACCGATTTTTTATTTTACTGCTTTTTGCCATGGCTGGCCAAGACAGGACACTATTGCTCAATAACTCACAATCATTATCACGTGGTTAGAACATGGTTTCTGGAGGAATTAACTAGTGCTGCACTGGCAGCCTGTTAGGGCTTCCAGAAACCATTATATATATAATTTCACACAGTATGCATTCATTTACATAGATTAGCACCGCGCTAAGTGTGTGTTTCAATACACCATAGGCTGTGCTAACAGGTTGTCAACCACGCTAGTCACACTTAGCGCAGCACTTATCCTGTTGGTACTCTGTACATGTTTTCCTGTTTTAAAAATAAAATTCTTGAAAATATATACATTTTTTAAATAAAAAAATCTTTAACCCTTTGAATATCTGGGGCTATAAGAGAAGAAATCATGCTGAAGTAGGAGAGCAATTACAGACAGCAAATGTGGAGATGTTTCTCCTAGCTTGACACTCCACCTACACCTCTGCCATTTCCCATTTTCCTGGGAAACACTGCACTGCCATTCCTTATGTTTGGATCTCAAACCAGCGGAAAACAGCGAGGATGAACTCATTCTTAGTAAAGCACAGTCATCTCATTTTGGAGCTAGAGCAAAGGTAGGTAACGGGAAATGTTGATGAGGAAAAATAAGGCTGTTTGTGATCTGATGTGACAGGAGTGACTGCTGCCCTCCCACCCCAACCATTTGATGGTCCTATGTTACTTGGAAACTGAGGAAACCGGGCCGCATTTACTAAAGTCAGTTGTTAACTCTTTTCGGATCACGTATGGTAGCAGCCATAGCAGCTACAATGGTTCAGCGGCATTGTAGATGTAAACAAGAGAAGAATCACAGTACCAATGTTACGAAGTGGCATCAAGTCGATTACACAGAAGTAGAACCCCACCAGAATTTATTTATTTATTTGGTAAGTACACTGATTCAATGGACCGCTCTCAGGCATGACCGGCCATAAAGATGGCACATATGAATACATACAAATACAAGTTACATGACTTAAGAATGGTGCAGGTGTCTGCACATAACTAAAAATGTAATAAAATCGTTGTACAAAGGCATAGGAGAAGGTACAAAATACATTGGAAATGCAAGATACGCAAATGAAGTACAAATACTATATAGTCCAAAGAATGCAGTTGCAAAAAAACAAGTGCAATACCGTACAAATAATGAGCAAATGCAAACTGAACAAAGGTAAAGTGAGAACAGTCGAAGGGGCACCCTATCAGAGGAAGGGACAGTTAGGCCCAGGAGTAGGAGTGAGGACTCGCATACCTAAGTTACCTGGATAAGCAGGAACGTTTGGCTTCAGACAGTACCCAGGCTTTGAGATGAGTTTTAAAGTAAGATGAGTCAAGTGCGAGGAAGGAAGCAGGAGTTTATTCCACAGTGTGGGAGCCACAAGGACAGGGCTTTGCTTCCCAGAACAGTGAAAATCCTGGAAACTTCCAGCGGTGGGACAGAGGATTCATGGAGGCACCTGGGAGTGACTCTGTGTTTGCGCAGGGATGAGTAAGGTGACAGATTGCCACCTCTAATTGCATTATCAGTGATGCAGCCAAGGGCATAGTCATGCCATCCTTGCAGTGGGAGCCACCCTAGGGAGTGGTATAAGCTGCTGTGATGTGAGGAGTAGGGTGACAAGAGTGCAAATCTACAGAGACTGTTGTAGACACTGGAAACTCTGGTGCGCAGTGAGGAGGAAACATGGGAGAAAATAGGGGCACAGTAATCTAACAGGTGGAGAAGGTTGCCGTGGGCAATGACTAGGCATGCCTCAGGGGTCAGGTAGTGTTTGAGTCTAAAACCAGCCCCTAGTTTCTGGTTGACCCTTCTCACTTTGTTGTTAACATGCTCTGAGAAAGTAAGTGAGGGGTCTAGATTGACGCCAAGGTATTTAAAACAGGAAACATTCTGTTGGGGGGGGGGGGCCTTCAGGTGTAAGTACTGTGTGCAGAGGAATTTGATTTGGTGATATTTGAGAGGTAAGGTTTGGACCCAAGGAGCATGGCTTTAGTCTTTTTCTCATTGACTAGGAGCCTGTTGAACAAAAAACATTTGTGGGATGCCCCGTAGTTTTGGGTAAGGGTGGTGAATAGATTTGTTAGGGATTTGTCACTGTGATATAACACAAAATCATCAGCATACAATAAGGCATCACAGGAAAGGCTATCGGCAGAAAGACAATTTATAAAGAGGAAAACAGCAGAGGCTCAGGATGGAACCCTGGGGAACTCCAGTGGAAACCGACATGGCCAGGGAGGTGACTGTACCGATGTCTACATACTGGGATCTGTCTGAGAGAAAGCTCTGGAACCACATCAGTGTCTCAGTCGAGCAACCAAGGTGCCAGAGTTTAGCATGGAGAAGGGTGTGGTCAACAAGGTCAAATTTTGTCATGTCTACAAATATGGCACCAGTGGCACTCCTCGAGTCCATGTTCCTGAGGACATGATTGGTGAAGTGTGCCAAGGCTGATGTGGTGCTGTTGTGTTTCTGGAACTCATGTTGTTGTGGGCAAAGCAGGTTGAACTTTTTTATATGTTCAGAGAAAGCTGGTGGCGACAGAGAAAGTGAATATTTTCAAGTGATGGGATGTTGGCCTTGACCCAGGCCTATGTGGAGCATGAGGAGCTGGTCAGCTGAGGGAGGGGGACCAGGTCAGAGATTAGCCAGGCCTGGAACACCATCACAGAGGCCATAAATGCTGTGGGAGGAAGAGGTAGGATGAAAGAAGAGGCAAAGAAGAGGCCAGGGACCTCAAATGAAGGACCATGGATGTGATGGTCAAGGTGAGGGAAACCAATAGGCGTGCAGGTAGTGGGCCTAGTCCTGTAGTGTTCCATAGCCCTGCTGAGGAAATAATGGATTTTACTGTGTGCCATACCTAGGTAACTGGCATTCCAGCAGTTGGGTATGAGATCCAAGCTGGCTTGTCACGACCGTGTGCATGATCATGTCAGTCCCATCACATTGAGCTTGCATGTGCACATGCAATAGTGGTGTTGTGCTTTGCATGCTTGTGGGGAGGGGACGTGGTGATGTGGGTCATGGCTGAACAAGAAAAGTGTGCAGGCACAAAATTTACTGCACAAATCCATGTTCTGTGTACACATTCTACCATAGCCCTATGCATGCATCCTCTATAGGCTGTGTTACACCAGTGACATGGGCCATCACTGCTACAAGCCCTGTCTGTAATGGTGTAACTGTGTGCAGTGTTTGACTCACACCAGGATGCCTTGACATTGCCATGACTACATCCCCTCTCTGAGTTCATAGTCACCTTCTACCCACTAGAGCTCCTTGCATCTCCCATCATTTGTATAAAGAAATAGAATATTTGTGGCAATGCAAATATATTTAGGAGGCACCCAGAGCTAGTGTATCACATTTACATGGCATATTCACACGCGTGTGTCATCGTGTGCCCTCCCCTATTAATCTTCCCTTTTGTCTGCTTTATCAAAATTGTAGTTGTGCCACCACAACCCCGGCCAGACCATGTGATGTGTTGCACAATGGGTGTAGTCTGCATGCTGCAATCTATTTATGGTGGTGGCAGTCTCAGTGTGTATTCACCTACCATGCCACATGTATGATCTCCTGTGTGATCACTGGTAATGGTGTGGGTGTGCATGCGTGTGTGTGTGTGTTGTACAGTCACTGGGGTGTGTGCTACTGCACAGCATGGTCAGCATGGGTGGCAAGACTCTGTGCTGTGAGCATGCATGCTGCCATGATGAGTACACAGGTATGTACATTAATCTGAAATATCACTCCTCTTCTCTTCTCCCATCAGCCCAGTCCATGGTGGAGGACATGGTGATGGAGGACAGCAGGGTCCATCTTGCCGTCTGCTGTCCTGAGGGCCACCCATGCTGCAACCAGAACAGTGAGGAGGAGAAGGATGACAATGAAGACAACACATATGTTGAGGAGTAGAGGACAGAGGGGTCCAGCTCAGACCAAGAGGGCTTGCCTGCCCCTGCCAACCCCACTACAGATGGGACCCAGGCCATCCTCCTTGGCATGATCATCGCCGTGCCACCCCAGGCCACTGCTTTTGACACAGCCACAGTTGTGCCACCCCAGGACCCCACACATGGCATGGCCCATACCCTGCCTTCCCAGGCCCCTGCTGCCAGCATGGCCAATGCCCTGCCTCTCCATGCCCCTGCCACAGGACCAGCCACAGCCCACCCCCAGGCCAATCTCAATGGCCCAGCCACCACTGTGCTGCCCTGGCCAACAGATCAGTGTGCAGCACTGGCCATGATAAGCACCCAGGCAATATAACAGCCCAGGGTGCAGCCTGAACCTGTACCCCAGGACACACCACCTAGACAGCAGGAGGCAGCCTACAAGCAGCTGCTGCAGTCAACTGTTAGGACACAGGAGGGCTTGCAGGCCAAACTGGCCTACATATGATGCATGCTGCAGGCCAAACAGTTGCTTGCAAAGGCTCACCATGCAGGGCAATTGGCACCCTTTGGTGAGCTGCAGCAGTCCATTGATGCTAGCTTCAGGGCACTGGGCCAGTCCTTTGCAGATGGCATGTGTGGTCTGTCTGCCACTGTGCTGGAGACCAAAACTATGGTCCCTGACACCAGGGGTGTCAGTACAGCTCTGCCCAATCCAGTGGGATAGTGTCACCCAATGGTAAACACTTTGGCATATCGCCACCCTCTCACAGTGCAGGTATTAGAATGCCCAGGATATCCAGGATGCACAGGACATCATGCACCCCTGGCCATGGCTTGCTCTTTGGGAGGGTCAGCACCCCCCTGAGGCTGTGGCCATAGGTGGATCACACCATCCCCAAGCTCATCCCCTATTGCATGCATGATGACCCCCACTACAATCCCAGATACAGCATTCATGCAGGGTCTGTATCCATGGAGGAGTGCTGGACGCATCTAGTGTGCACACTGGACAACCAGATCAATACACCGTTAGACACCTTATGCCTCAATCACAGTAACCATTCCTCCTGCTGGAATGGCATGATATATTTTCTCCCTTTAACCCCCCACCTGGACAGCATAATTTATTTCCTACCCTTTAACTCCTCCCTCAGAATGGCATGATTTATTTCTCCCCTTTTAACCCCTGCATGATGGCATGTGTTGTTTCTCCCTTTAACCCCCCGCCAGGATGCCATGATTTATTTTCTCCCCTTACCACTTTAACACCCACTCCTGCTGGGATGATATGATTTATTTTCTCCCTTTAACCCTCCTGCCAGGATGGCATGTGTTGTTTCTCCCCTTTAAACCACCCCACTTGCCAGGATGGCATGTGCGTTCCTAGGACTGCATGCATGTGTTGTTTTCTCCCTCTTTAACCCCCGCCGGGGATGCATGAGTTTATTTCTCCCTTAACCTCCCCAACACTGGGATGGCATGTGTTTTTTCTCCCATTTAACCCCCCATGCAGGGATGGCATGGTTTATTTTCTCCCCTTAAAACCTACCCCCATCGGGATCACAGGTGTTGTTTTCCCACCTTTAACCACCCCCATATTTTCTCCCCTATAACTCCCACCACCAGGATGGCATGATTTATTCCCCCATTGGGATGGCATGATTTATTTTCTCCCTTTTCCCCACCAGAATGGCATGTTCTTCCCCTTTAGCTCCACCCCTTGCCAGGATGGCATATGTTGATCTTTCCCCTTAACCACACCCCTACCAGGACTATGTGTTTTCTCCTCCCTTTAACCTCCCCCATGGCTTTTTATTTTCTTTTTCATGACCATTATTACTATTATTTGATTAGTGCAGTTATTGACATAATCACAATCTCATTTGTGGTCTGTACTCACCATCTGGGTCCAAAGAAGTCTGTGAAGAGGCAGGCTCTATACTCCCATGACCTCTTGACTAGTGTGTGGACATGGCTGTTGAGCTGCTCCTGCATCCCCTGGTCCTCTGGCTTGGCATCTTCTGCATGGTGTTCCTCTGGAGCTGACAGGTATATCCCACAGTTTACTGTCATGTTGTGCAGTATGTAACAGGCAAGGAATATGCTACATGTTTTATGAAGGGTGTATTCTAGGGCACTACCGAAAGATCAATGCACCTGAACTGCATCTTCAGCATGCAAAAGATATGCTTGATGATGCTGCGTATAATGATGTGTGCCACTTTGTACCTGTCCTCCGCAATGGATGGGGGTTGTAGGACAGGTGTGAGGAGCCAGGGACGCAGAGGATATGCACTGTCTTCTGTGCAGGTAAAGGGCATGGGTTAGTGACATCATCTGCAATCATGGGGGCCTTTGGGGTATACTCACCAACGAGGTGCCCACTAGGGATGTCCCCACCTTCAAACTGCTGGCACAGGATGGAGCTGTGCCAGAAGAAGGTATCATAGACATTGCCGCAAGATCATGCCAGGACACTGATGATGCATCGCACACCACCTGGCAGTTGATGGAATGGTACCCCTTTCTATTTACATAGGCCTCCACTCCATCACTGATGGGTGCCTGGACAGCAATATGGGTGTAGTCACCGGCACCAAGTATGGCTGGTAGGTGCGCATTTCCACATAATTGTTGGATGCTTGTTGTTCGCTCTGCTGGTGTGGTAAAGAATATGATGAACTCGCAGCATGGGCCAGCGGGGCATCTAGAAACAGGCTCAACAGGCGCGAGACGGCAGACTGTGAAATACCAGTGGTGTCCACCATCAGTGTCTGGAAGGTTCCAGTGGCCAGGAAGTATGGTGCTGCTCTCACCTTGAGCTCTGTGGACAATGCACGGCTGCACTGGGTGTCTGTCTGGAGCTGGTCATGCAGTAGCACACACAGCAACATGATCATGGGACTGTTGAGCCTGCCCTGGCCCATGATTTGTTCATCACTGAGGACTTCAAGTGTGATTCGTGGATGGTACTGTGTGTTTGCAGCAGCATAGTGCTTCTGGGGCACTGGCCCTCTCCTCATCCTGCATGACTAGCTGCATCAGGTACACAGTGTGTGCCATTTTGTTGTCAGGTGTGTGTGTGTGTGTGTGCGTGTGTGTATTCTGCTATGCCTCTCCCCACCTCTGGGGTTTGCCCGAGGTTTCAACCTTCTATTTATAGTCATTATTTGCATTATGCTATCCTGCTGTGCTATTCTATTAGCACAGTGCTAAAGCTTTGAATATCACGCTGCGCATGATGGGGCCTATTCACGAATGGCTTCAGTGGCTATGGGCCATGTAAGTTGGGTGCATAGCCACCGCGGCCGCCCATGCCCATTAGCCCCTTCCCCATTCCCAACAATACCCCCATGCCCCGATCCCCCAGCCGATTACAGAGCTCTGCGTCGGGGTGGGCCAGGGGGGTGGCATGGGGGGGCGAGCAAGCACTCCACGGCATGCACATCCAAGCGGAGTACTGTGCATGGGGTCTGTCAGCTCTGCATCTGGGAGGCAGCCATAAACCACCAGGGCCTGTTGCGCTGCCTCGGGAGGCTGTCTCCAGACGCAGCGGACGCAGTGGGGGCATCGTCCCCCAAACAATGCTGTCCCTTCCATCGGGAGACTTCAGGAAGTCAGGGGTTGGGTGGAAGGTAGCTTCTCTCTTGACACGGTAGGTGCACTGCTGCATGACGGCAACATGGCACCATAGGGTGCAGGGGATCCACTGCAGGCCCCGCCTGAAACTTTGTGTAGAGCTGTGTGCCCCGACACGCACCTCTTGCACGCTGCTTTTGTGAATAGGCCCTGATATGCACATCATCGCCCCTTGTTTGGGTGCTGCATTTATTAACTTTGTGCTAGGCCGCTAACGCTAATGACATGCACCGCTCATCCACTGAATATGGGAAATGGGGCTTATTGGGCACAGCTAGCACGAATGATTAGCACCGGCACAAACCTTTGAATATTGCCCCCAATTTCTCCTCACCTCAAGGTGAATCCCACAAAGATTGGTAGTTACAGTTGCTTCAACTGCCTACAAACAGATACATTTCAACTCTTCATTTTAATGTTGGAGTCAATCACTGAAAGAAGTGAAGTCATTTAAATGCTGATAAAAAGAAAAAATACTCACCGTAGTATGTTGGTTCTTCTTAAGGCAGGGGTTCTCAATGAGAGGCTAGCCTCCTGGGAGGCCCCAACCTGTTCTAGGGAGGCTCAAGCAAGTCTTGGAAAGTACTGTATTTACATTTTGAACTTTATAGAGTTTGACTGAAGGGTTAAGACAAACTGAAAGAGGATAATAGTAGGTGAATGTATGTATTTATTCACAAGTCGGTGACCAGGGAAGGTACTGTACACTGAGCCATGGCTTATTTCAGATGTACCCAGGGAAGAATAGTGAGAGAATACAATTCAAAATGTAACTGCAAAATACTTAAGCAATACAAAATGAATAAAAGTGCAAACAAATTAAGAACAATAAACCAACAATGTGAGGAACAGTTGATCAATTAGACTGGCAGCAGAACTGTCCAAACACAAGAGTTAACCATACAGGTACTAGGAATAAGAGCAGGAGGGAGCAAAATGATCCCTGAGAAGTGCTTAAGAGCAGGGTGAGAGGGGGAGAGGCAGAGGTCGGCAGGAAGGTTATTCCAGATAGATGGGCAACAGAAAAAGCAGTCTGACCCATGAAGGTATGGCAGTAAGGGGTAACAGTGGTTCAAGAGTCAAAATATTGGAGCAAGTAGGTTGTCCTGTTTGGGGGGAGAGGGGTTACAATAAACTTAATAACATGAGAGCCAGCTATGCAAAGAGGTTTCAATTTATTCCTGAGGTACTGTGAAAAGTAGGCTATTTTTCTATGGGGAGGCCCAAAAATATTTCAGTATTTTGGGGGAGGCTCAAGATCTTTTTCATGGCTTAGGGGAGGCTCACTATGACAAAGTTTGAGAACTATTGCTCTAGACTATAAAGATGTAGTCCCTCCCCCTGGCCCAGCACACTTGTGCTCCAGGAGTTCAGGGTTGATCAGTATTAATCACTAAGTGCATTCATTCTGCAGGATAGAGATGCCCCAGAGATAGAACATATGCTAATTATGGAACTTTAGAATTAGAATGATGTTCAAACTCTGTTCTCTGGTCTTGCCCCCTGCCCCCCACTCCAGCATCCTAACATCAGATTTATTTCTAAAGCTAGAGGGAGCTGTGACCACCAAACTAGCTAAATGGCTACCAATAACATTTTAACATTTTTCTAAACATTTCTAAAATAGTAGTCAATTTAAAGCACAACAATAAGATATATATGAAAAAACTTTATAATTGGAATATTTAGCAACAATTGTAAACATGATGTAACAAGAAAAGATCAAAAAGAAAATAACTGATTCTTGTGTGAACTTATTTCCAGGTTCTGGAAGCAGAGGCAGGGTAAGGGACTGTAAATAATACTGATGAATCCTTAAGAAGAAACAACATTACTATGATAATTGTTTCTTATAACCTCAGGAATCCATCAGTATGTATTCACAAAGGACATACTTAACAGAAGTACCTTGGGAGGCTGGGTCCACAACCTAGTTAGGGAAAAGGTTCTTTCTGCAAGACAGCAGTGCCAAAGCTGGCATCTCCTAGACTGTATGTCCAGACAGTAATGTTTTGTGAAGGGGCACACTGCTTTCCAGGAAGCTGCTTTGTAAATATCTTGCAGGGGAAGGCTTCTTGCTCCTGCCACAGAGGCAGAGGGTCCTAAGGCCTCGGGGAGGGGGGGCAGTTTGCCAGCTTCTCACAATAGAATGTACATGCAGGAGACTATGCATTAAGAAATTGTCCTTCTGGATGCTGGTTTGCTCTTTCCTCTTCACCATAGGTGACAAAAAACTGAGTACTACTGAACCCGACATCATTTTGTGTAGTCCAAGTAGTGACTTAGTGTCCTCTTCACATCCAGGTAGCGGTGTTTTGTTCCCCTGTGGTAGACTGCTCAGTAAAGAACACAGGAAGGGCAACTGACTGGATCAGGTAGAATTCTGACACCACCTTTGGGAGGAATTTCCTGTTCATCCTGAGTACTACCTTGTCCCTATCAAAGATTATGCAGTTTGAATCTGTGCAGAGGGACTGGAGCACGTTCACACTCCTATCAGATGTCATAGTCACTAGGAAAATTGTTTTCCAAGTGACATATTTTAGGCAGCAGTAGCCATAGGCTCAAATGGAGCTCCATCAGTTGGGCAATGCACACGCTTAAGTCCCAGGGAGGGCAGCATCCTTCACAGGTGGGCACAAGTGATTGAGTCCTTTAAAGAACCTTTGAAAGTAGGTTGTGAGGCTGTGAGCTTTTCTTTGCCAGCTGATGTGTAAGCTGAAACTGCTGCAAAGCACCTTCAGGTTGAAGGCTTTAGCCCAGAGACTGCAGATGAACCAGATAGTCCAAAACTGTAGGCAGACCTGCCTGAGTAGGGATTATTTTTCTGGAGCACACCAGAATGAAAATCTCTTCTATATTGAAGTATGTTTTCCTCATTGTTGGTTTTCTAGAAACACTCCACATTCTCATTACTTCCTCTGATAAATATACACTAGAGAACTCTAGCTCTTCAAGAACCATGCCCTGAGTCGTAGGGCTCTGAGGTCTGGGAATGTTACCTTGCCCTGGGACAGGGTCAGCAGGTTGTACCTCAGTGGAAGGTTAATTGGCGACTTGCTGGACAGGGTCAGAAGCATCGAGTACCAGGTCTGCAAGGCCAGTCAGGTGCTATGAGGCTCATTGTTGCCAGTTCCCTCCTCAGCTTTATGAGCAGCCTCAGCAGGAAGCACCAAGTTTGGTCGACAGTAAATCTGTTGACCACCCACACAGCGATGGCACAATACTGATGCAGGTATTATGCCGCCCAAGCCCCCAGTGTTTTCTGTGGGGAAGGCTGTGCTCTCACACCCCCCATGTGGGGTTCTAATTCTGCACCCCTGGACTTAGGATTCTCAACCCAGGTCGGAGTTGGTCCGGGGGTGTAGGACACTGGGGGAAAGTGAAACACAGAACTGGACCATTACAGCGACTGTCACTGTAGTGGTCATTTTCCGTGTTTCACCGTTGGGGTGTCAGGCAAAAGGGGGCCACCCCCTCAGCAGGAGTGGCACTGGAAGGAAGGGATATAGGAACTTCTGTCCAATCTAGGGCATCCTCTGGGACTGACCCCCCATTACTGGGGGTCTGCAGCAAAAATGTGGGAGCTGGTTGTTCTCTCAGGAAGCAAACAGGTCTATTTCCGGTGTACCCCCATCATCTTAATACTGATGTTAGCACCTGCTGGTTCAGAGTCCATTTGTGGTTTCCCTGGCTGATTCTTCTTAGAGAGTCTGCTAGGACATTGTTTTTCCTGAAGGTGTATCAGCTGTCCTCCACCTAGGGAATAGGCTAGATTCCAGATCTTCATGGCTTCTGTGCATAGCCTTGTGGATCTTGTTCCTCCCTATGTTTATGCAGTACATTGTTGTGGTGTCTGTTCAGTTCAGGACAGACTGGCCCTGGATCTGGAAGGTAAAGGCTTGCAGTAGACTGTTATGTTCCTGAGTCTCCTGTGTGCATCAGGTGCCACTCACAGTGAGATCCTCCAGGTGGGCACCCCACTCTAGGAATGAGGCATCTGTTGTGAGGATACTTGCTGGGATTGCTGGAGGAAGGGACTGCCCTCTCTGAGGTTGTTATCTTCCTTCCACAACTCTTGTGCCCTTAGCAAGATTTTTGTAACTGGCACTAGTTTGGACAAAGGCTCCAACCTTTGGAACCAATGGACCATTAAGTGGTACTGGATGTCTCTCATCTGGAACTGTATCACTGCAGTGGATGGTGCCATGTGTCCCAGCAGCTGCAGAAAACCCTGCAGATCTTGGCTGGCCAAATCTGAAGTATTCCAAGTGTAAATCAGATTTGCTACCCTTGCTTGTGGAAGAAAAGCCTTCCTTGCAGGATATTTAGCTCTATGCCTATGAAGTGCAATACTTGAGCTGGCTCTGTTTGCGACTTCTGCTGGTTTATTAGAAAGCCCAGATTTTCCAGAGTGCTTTTCACTAACTGAGCAGAGCACGTTGCCTCCCGCTGTGTTTTTCCTAAGACTAACCAGTTGTCCAGGTAGGGGCAAACCACCATACCTTGTCTTCTTAGATGTGCAGCCACCACAGCAAGGCACTTTAAAAACCCTTGGCGCTGAGGTGAGACCAAAGGGAAGGACTCAGAACTGGTATTGGCAGTTTCTAGCTTGAACCTGAGAAACTTTCCATGAGTGGGCCAGACTGGGATGTGGAAATAGTCATCATTCAGATTCCAGAGACCCCAACCAGTCTCCCAACTGTGGTGACGGTATCACAGATCCCAGTGTAACCATTTTGAATTTTTCCTTTTGCTGTGTTTTTCAGATGTCTGAGGTTTAAAATGGGTTACCATTCCCATTTTTTTATGGGTCAGGAAATATCAGGGGAAGAGACCCTTGCCCCAATGTGTGACAGTACTTTCTCCACTGCTCTTGCTTGCAGCAGTTTCTTTACCTCCAGTTCCAAAAGTTTTGGCTTCTGCAGTTTGGGGAACTTTCTGAACTGCAGGGACAAATCTTGGCACACTTCTTCCAGGACCCACTTGCCTGTGGTGATTTCTGACCGTTCCTGGAAGTAGTGAGTCAGCCTTCCCCCACTGGTAATGGATGGAGGACCTGGGTAGAGTTCTCAGGTATTAGCTTCTGTTGGGGCTTAAGGGCTGTATTACAGCTGCATGCCTAGTCCCTCCTTCTGCCCCCACCTCTATGTAACCTCTTTGGGTAGATACTGATAAGGAGCATATGTCCTTTGGCAGTTAGTCCTACTCCTGCCTCTCCTTCCATAAGGCTTGTAGGAAGTGGATGCCTTTCCTTTCCTGTATTGTTCCTGTAGGTGGTTTTGTACTCATCCACCCATTTCATGTATGTCTATGTTTTGTCACCAGAGAGCTTCTCTCAAAGGAGAAGTTCATTTGGTTTGTGTGTTCTGGGATAGAATGGTAGCCCTAAACCAGGCACACCTTCTTAAGGACACTACATGGGCCAGAACCCTTGAAGCAGTATCATAAGTGTCCACTGCCATGCGGAACTGGTACTTGGAGGCATCCACTGCTGATCTAGCTGTGTCAGCCAAGTCATGTGTCAAGTCACCGCTTGCGTTTTTGCTCAATGCCAGTATAGAGCTCCTGCATGTCTTCTGGTACTGAGCTGTGTATGCCAGGTAAGCTGCTTGCTTGAAGAGTAGAGAAGCTGATGTTTACATGTTTTTGGCCATTGTATCCAGCTTTCTGGAATCATTCTCAGGTGGCCGAGCAGAGAAAGCACTTTAGCCTTCTCACATGCAGAAGCCTGAACCACTCCCTCATGATCAGGGTTGGAATACAGATACTCAACCCCCTGTCTGTCCACCTGATACTTTTTTTCAGTTTTCTTATGATTGCCAACAGCAGAGGTGCTGACATGATCTTGTCAGTGGCTTTCTTGAGGAATTTGTGGATGGGAAGCAGCAAACATCTTGTGAGCCAGTCCCATTATATCCATGAACTCAACCTCCTCTTTCATCATCCTCATCCTCATGGAAGGGATGTTGAGGTGTTCACCATTTTCCTTAAAAGGAATAATAGGATGCGTAACCTCAGAAGGCCTGGGAGCAGAGTAAAATTCTTGGTCAGGGGAACCATCTAGTTCCAGAGATTCCCTTCCTCCTCATCTTCATAATACATTCCTTCCTCCTCCACAGGCATTTGGTAAATAACCAGAGAGTGTGTGGGTGTGTGTGTGTGTGTGTGTGTGTGTGTGTGTGTGTGTGTGTCCTGGGAAAATTGTCATGTCCTCTGCTAAGGGCATTAGTCTTGAGTCAGCTGTCTGCTTCTTTCCATTTTCAGGAGACGTGACAGAGACATTTTTGTTCTTGTGATACAAACAAGGGGTCATTGGTTGGAGGGCCACTGAGCAATGCACCAATAAAATTGGCCTAGCTATATCGTATCTCGTGTGTCCACCACTTTTCTTTGTTTCAGGGTTTGTTTTTTTCTTTGCAGACACGGTTTCTAGTGCCTGCACTGAGGCTCTTTTGCCTTTCATTTTCCATCACTGGACTCAGGGTTGCCCCTTTCGGATAGCCTGGGTTCTGTGCCATCTTTTGCAGCTTTATCTTTCTTTTCTGCACCCTTTAACAGGGAATGCTCCTTATTCGGAGAGAATGGACCCTCATCTGAGCCTTTGGGTGACATGGAGGCAGACTGAGAAGCCATAAAGTCTTCTCTTTTCATAGCCCTTTCCATTTGTGTTTTATGGCAAAACTTTTTAAAGAGATCTCGATTTTTAAAATTGTGGCCAGGATCCAGACACTTTAGGCAAAGTTCATAGTAGTCTGCCCTTGCCGGGATGGAGCTGTAAACAGTCAGTACAATTTTTAAAACCTGTTGGTCCTGTTCTTTTGTTTTTAGATCTGTCAGTCATTCCAAATGCTGAAGACTGAAATAAATAATTATTGGTTCCCAAATTTAGACAAATAAGTAAAAATAAGCCCAAGGTATATTAAAAGAGGCTTATAAATTTAGAAATGCAGTTTTGTTCCTTTAAACTGGAACTGCTAATAATTTTTACCTCAAAAATGAAACTGACAAGAAAAACGGCTTGCTTTCCTAAAATGGAACTGAGCATTATTAACAGGGGAAAATGCTAAATGAAAAGAAAAGCGGCTGTTATTGAGTAAATTTTATGTACTATAAAAAATAACAGTTCCCCAAAGATGTAAACCGCAATGTAGAGACCTTCTCCGTACCTGGGAACCGGAGAAACCATTACATTAATCAATAAAATGAAAAATACACTAACTTCAATGTATCACAATATGCACTATGGTGATTTTTACCTAATACTCATAAAACGGTTGTGTTGCTCACCCCACAGATTGCACTGCAAAACTCATGAAGATTATGATGCTGCTTTGCCTTTGCTCCATGCTGCCCTTATGTATGGAAATATAATAAATCTTCCTATCTCCATGCCCTGCTTTATTGTCACAAATGGTGCCTAAATGCCATATGCCATAGTGGTATACACATGGTATTTAGGCACCATTTGACAATTCAGCAGAGCATGGGATATAAAGATTATTAGATACCTGTAGCTGTACATAACGCAGCATAGAGTAAGGGGCAAAGCTGCATCATCATATCGTGGGTTTTGCAGCATGATCTCGGGCTGACCGCACAACATTAGAAAATGCTGGCTAGAGGAGAACTGGACACCATTTTACGAGTATTAAGGTAAAAAAAAACTGTGGTGCATATTGAATTGCAGTGGGGCTCTGGCTACTGAAGCTCCCCGACCTGTGCAGCCTTTGGGGCTTCAAGTCTGCCAGTAGCTGTTCTTTAAATTAAGGGCATAAGATAGCCCTAATGGTCCATGTAAGAAGGGCCTCAAATCCAGTGTCTTCACAGCCTAAACCAAGTAAAAGGGGTGAAGACCACAAAACAACAACATTGGAGTGAGTCCAGAAGATGGTGGGTGGTGTGGATTCAATGGTGAAGATATTCTGAAAGATCAAGAATTACGGTAAGTACATAATTTTCATATCTTCCAAGAACCAATCTTCACCATTGATTCCCACTTGTGTGTCAGAGTACCAAGCTCAGAGAATGTCTACCCAGACTAGGGAGGCTGGAGCTTGGGGTTTACTCAAGAACGTAATCCATTCATAATTGTTCTACCAAAGGTGGTATGTTGCCTGGCATGGACATCAAGCGCATAGTGCTTGATAGAGGTGTGCACTATGTTCCAAGCTGTAGCTCTGCAGATTTCTCCCGTAGCCACAGACCACATTTCTGTCCTCCAATTTAGCCTGATCCATAGCACAGCAGTGGCAAAGGCAGTTTACAAACCAGACAGAAATGTACTTGATTGTTACAGGCTGTCCCTTCCAGTTAGGAATGATGGAGATAAAAGAGATGTTTGAATTGTCTGAAGTCCTTGGTTCTGTCCTGATAAAACCTAAGGACCCTTTAACATCAAGTGAGTGTAGAGTTTGTTCTCCCACATTCTGGAAGTTGGCAAAGCTGGTAGACAGGATTATGGCCTGATTAAAATGGATACCACCCTAGGTAGAAGCTTGCGGTGCATGCAGAGTACTACCTTATCTTTATGGAAAACAGTATATGGAGGATCTGTGACCAAAGAATGGATTTCAGATACTCTGCTTGTAGAAGTGATAGCTGCCAGAAATGCTGTTTCCCAAGTTAGAATCTTCATATCACGTCACAATAGGCTCAAAGGGCTTGTGAGTGAGCATATCTAGCACAAGGTTGATATTCCACAGAGCCACTGGCTTTTTGATGGGAGCCCATGTGTACAAAATGCCCTTGAAGAACTTTTTAAACAATGGTAGCTGTGCTTGATAGAGGGTGCCAACAGAATCATGGTATACTAAAATAGCACACAGGTGGACCTTAACTAAGGAATACTGCAGGCCAGCATCAAAAGGTCAGTAGAATTCCAGAACCTTGTCAGGGGACACCAAAGTGGTCCATACAGGTTTTGATGCACCAGATATAAAATCTTTTCCACTTGGTTGTGTGTGTCTTCCTGGTGGAAGGTTTATGTGCAGTCAAAAGTATTTCAGAGATCCTCTGAGATACTTTATACCTGTTCACGTCTGTCTCTTCAGGTGTCACCATACCAGGCCTGAAGGTGAAGGGAGGGCAGGTTGGGATGGACTGGCTGACCCTACATCAGTAAATCCATCCTGAGTGGTAGAAGCCTCAGTTCGCTAACTGAAAGTCTTCAACAGATGAAACCATACCTGTCAAAGCCAGCAGGGGACTGCTAGGATCATATTGCTCCCTGTGCATCTCCCACTTGAGCAGCACTCTCTGAATGAGAGGGATTGGAGGGAATACATACAGAAACACATTTTGAAAATGGCAGTCAAAATGCATTCTGACAGAAAACACAAAGTCCTGGATTTCTGAAGCAGAATCAAGGCAGTTTGCCATTGAGTGGGGATGCTAAAAGGTCCACATCTGAGATGACCCATTCCTCAAATAGCAGTGTCACAACGTCTGGAGTTAGCAATGACTTGTGAGAATTAGCTTCTGCTTGTTTGGCGTGTGTCTGTCAGAGTGTTCTGGACCCCTGGCAGATAAGATTCTTGGAGAAATATCCTCTGCTCCAGGCACCATTCCCACACTCTCAGTGTCTCCCTAACAAAGAAGGTAAGAGTGTGCTCCTCCCTGCTTGTTGATATAATATACATGACAGACTTGTCTGTCTGAGGAAGGACTGTTTTGTGGCTAAGTCCACTAAAGCTTACAGACCATACAAAACTGCTCACATCTCCAACATTTTGATGTGGAGATGAGTCTCTGATGGGTCCCAGACACCTTGTGTCTGGAGGCCCTGGCAATAGGCTCCCCACCCCAATAGACTCCCCACCCCAATAGGCTCCCCACCCCAATAGGGAGATATCCATGGTAAGAATCTCCACCGGCTCCAGTCGTGAGAAGGTAAAGCCCTGGAGGAGGGTTTTCCTCTACTGACCACAACATTAGGGACCTCACCAGGTGTTTTGTCATTTGAATGGGGTAACTCTGAGGGTGTGATGCCTGTGACCATTGTGCACTGAACATCCACTGAGTTGTCCTCAGGTGTAGGCATGCCAAAGGCACTGTGAACACTGAGGCTGCAATTAGATCCAGCATGTGCTACATGGAATGGGCTTGCACAGTCTTGTGTTCCATGATGTAGCATGCCACCATCTGTAGGACTACTCATGGTCTGCTTTCTGAGAGAAAGGCACGAGCCCGGGTCATGTCCACAACAGCTCTTATGAACATTAACTGCTGGGAGAGTTCCAGCTGAGATTTCGAGGGTCCAGCAGGACTCCTATGGACATTAGGAATTGAGAGGTGGTGGCTACTGCCTGTTCCATTTCCTGTTTGAAGGGAAAGAAATTAGCTAGTCATCCAAACAAGGGAAGACCTGAGTCCCAATTTTCTGAGATACACTTCTAGTACTGCAAAGCAGTTTGTAAAGACTACAGCACCAAGGAAAGCCCAAATGGTAGGACTCTGAACTGGTAATGTCCCTGAACACAGAGGCTAAGGTACTTGTGAGGACTGGGGTGCACCAGTATATGCTGGTACACATTTTGCACATCCAGGCATATGCTGTCACTACAGCAGCAACTTTATAGTGATTTTGTTGATGGCACATCGACACATTACTGTAAAGTTCGCTCAGGACCCCGGTACTCTTTCCTGAGGTCCTGCACCCCTCCCTGAATCAGCTCTGACTTGGAGTTGATTATATTACGTTAGGTGTGTGTCTTTGCCATCCCATGGCACAATGCCAACCTCAGCTGTGGGTAAACATAGTGGTGTCGGGATAAGTTGGGTCAACAAGAAATTGTCAATGTGGCATCATAGATCCGTATCCAGGGATGCTAGCCAGTCCTGAGGTTTCAGATAAGGTAGCAGAGAGCCCAGAGAAATCATTTAGAATTTTTCTTGATCCATGAATTTGTTCAGATTTCTGAGATCAAGAACGGGAAACATGCCCTCTGATTTCTTTGGTATGAGGAAGTAGTGAGAGTAGAACTCTGTGTTCTGTTCTGACTCTGGCACTACTTCCGCTGCCCTGTTGCTCAGAAGGCCCACAGTGTCCTATGCCAAAAGCTCTGTCATATCAGCTGACAAAGGGGATTGCCTGCTTGGAGCATAGTCTGAAGAAGGTTTCAGTGAAATCCAGGAAGTACCCCTCCCGGATAATCCTGAGCACCCACTTGCCTGTCATGATGGATTCTCATTGAAGGTAAAATTGGTCAGTCCCCTGCCCCACTGGGGAAGAGAGGCCTACCTCAAGCAGCTGATGCAGAACTGGGGCCAGAGCTTCAGTGGTGGCACTAAGTGCTTTTGGCGCCTCTACATTCAGTTGCGCTTTCTTCTGAGGCTGGGAGGTGGGGTTTTACTGTTTTGAGCACCCCTGCCTCTGCCACAAACAAAACTACTTGTTGTGAAACTAGCCATCCCCTGCCCTTCTGAGGGTTAAAGGAGCTGATCTGAAAGTCTTAATGTCATTCTAGTTTCATTAGACTCCTTAAGGGACTGCTCCCCCTGCTGTCCAAACAGATAAGTGCCATCGAAGGTCACTTTCACGATCTGTTGCTAGACATCCAGGGTGAAGCCAGAAGTTCCAAAACAAGAAAGTATTGCACTCACTGGTGTTCGCCAGGGGCTTGATGCCTCAAAAGGATAAATCCACAAAGGACAATGGCGTCTAGCACTCCATGGGCCCGATTTTCAAAAGACTTAGAGCAACGCAAGGGACTTGTGTCAAACGACTTTGGTGCAAGAGGTGACTTGCATCATAACTTGCGTCAAACATGATTTTCTATCACAGCCTGCATCAAATCCAGATGCAGCTGTGCCAAAGCCCCCTTGCACCAGGGTTACATCAAACAACCCACTGCACTTTTGCAAACCCTGCCATGGACGTAGCAAGGGGCACCAGTTAGACCAGCCAGGAGGTATTCTAAGTGGCCAGTGCCAGTGGGATGGAGTGGACAGTGGGCTGCTGCAGGCATAAGGGGCACGGAGTGGCATAGGGAATCGGGGAGGACAGCTGGGATTGAATGTTAGTGGCACTGGTGGGTGCATTTACATCCATATGAACATTGTAGATGCCAGCATGTAAGCATACTGTACTACAATTTACAGTAACTAGAACCCATGCTGTACACACAAAACCAGCCCTAAACAACCACAATGAAGGAGGGACAAGTGATACATCTGCAGAATATGGCATCATCTTGAACCAGAACACAGCAGACCTCACAACTGGAAATGATACATTCTTCTGTCTCAAATTTCACAATAGATGATCAAATAATATCTTTAATTGCTGAAATTTGTATAAACATGTATTTTACAATCTGACAGTCATGATGTGAACACAATTCTTAAAATTTGATACAATTAATTTTCAAATTGGGTTAGTCTATCCAACTGTTTATATCCCTCCACCTGGAGATTTAGCATCTGCTTGATGTTTTTTCAATGTTCTTTGTATTTGTGTCACGTTTGTTTGAACACTTTGCATTTGTATACGTAAAAAATTTTCTTTTTGTTCCACAGAGGTGCTAGTGCCTCAGTCCCAACAATAGTGTATGTAATGATGCAAGTATTTGATGTCACACCTTCAGTATTTAAGAGACTGGGGTACACCAGGTAGCCCCCCAGATGAAGCTCCATCTGAGCGAAGCGCCGGGGACTTGGGTAGTAGTCACAGGTTTGGTTTAACCAGTGGTGTGTAGATACTAGATTTTGCATTTATGCCTTTGACTCTATACAATAAATACTCTCAAACTTATTTCAAGTGGTGTGTTGATTATTCATACAAGTGTTCCACCACACAACTCATGGAGTGCTGGCCACCTTTCTTTTGTGAAGCTAACAGTTTGCAGCCAGAATATTACCTGGTGTAGATATTTGCAGCCACAGAGTGAGCTGCTGCATCAAAGGCATCCATGGAGGCTTTGAGCTGGTGATTGTTATTTATTTATTTATTTATTAGAACATCAGTTTAACAACCTTTGAGCCAGAGGCTCATTTACAAAGTACCTCGTCACAGTGAGGACAAAACAGTGCAAGAAACAAACATCAAGGCAGACAAAAATCTGAGTACATTTAGGAATCAGTCAAAAATACAGGCCTTTGTCAAACACAGTATACAACAGGCTTACATATGCGCTTTACAGAGTAGACAATATACAGTAGTTACATGGAGATTGATTCAGTGGGCAGAATAAAGGTAAGGCTGGGTGGGAGACATCAGAAGAGGAGTGGGAAGATAGTAGCAAGTAAAGGTAGAGCTGGACAGAAGGTCAGAGGCGGCTCAGTGAGCCTTGTCTGGGAGGATAGGAGGAGGCTTAGAGGCAGGTACAGCTGCGTCTTGAGAGCAGGTGATTTCTAAGACTAGTTTTAAAATAAGATAACGAGGCGGCATCAGTGACTCCGAAGGGAGGAAGTATACCAACAGGGGCTCTGTAGGGTAAGCCCTTTGACCTTATGAGGTTCTCGCCTGTATAACCAGTCAGTTTTATGGATATGCGGGTATGCACTGTAGGGTTTGCAATGTGGATAGTGGTTGACAGACCCGGTGGGGATAGCCCAAGGAGTGATTTTTTTGTTAGGAGGCAGGTTTAGTATTTGAGGCGCTCATCTAGGTTGAGTAGATTAGCCATGGTGTAAAGAAGGCAAGTGTGGGTTAGACTAGGAGCCCCAGTTATGAGCCTGCAGGCCTTGTTTAAGGTGAGGCGGATCTTGTGCAGGGCAGTCTGGTCTGCTGCACCATACACAGGTAGGCCATAGTCTACCAGAGATAGAACAGAGGATGTGACTGCAAGTCGGAGGGCATCCGTGGGGAGGCAGTTTTTATGACGATAGAGGATACCCAACTGAGTGTTAGAGGCTGAGGCAAGGGCAGAGATGTGGGCATGAAAAGAGAGGGCAGGGTCAAAGGTTATGCCTAGGTATTTATAAGAGTGAACTAGCTCAATAGGGAGTTTAGAGGTGGAGTGGACTGCGAGAGGATAGTTACTGGATTTATTTTGGGGGTGGGCAAAGAGCATGGTTTTGGTTTTCTTTAGATTAATTACGAGCCTGTGCTCAGTAAACCAGGCTTCATGGCATTGTAGGATTCCTGCAGAGAATCCTGAAGTGAGATGGGATTACGTTGGAGGCAAGAGTACAGCATCATCTGCGTGAAGAAGGATTTTACCAGTATATTCACTGGGCAGGAGTTGAGAAAAGGGAAAAGAGCAAGGGCTCAAGAATGGAGCCCTGAGGGACTCTGGAGCGGATAGAGCAGGTGCTGGAAAGTTTCCGTTGATTTTCACATCGCTAGAGCGGGCCAACAAGTAGCTGGAGCACCAGGAAACAGGCCCAGTGGCAAAGCCTAAGTGACTAAGGGTAGTTAGCAGGAGGGGGTGGGAGACAGTATCAAAGGCTTTTGATAAGTCAATGAACACTGCACCTGCTAGGGAGCCAGAGTCCAGTGAGGTGTGAAGAAAGTTAGAGAACTCCAGGATGGCAGTATTGGTGCTGTGGCCTGCTCTGAAACCATGTTGTTCTGGGCAGAGGATGCTATATTTATCGAGGTATTCAGAGATTTGGGTGGCCACAATTTTTTCTAAGGCCTTAGAGAGAGGAGAGAGGATTGAGATAGGTCGATAATTGCTAGGGAGGGTCCTATCACCACCCTTGTGTATTGGGGTGACAGTAGCTATCTTTCAGGCAGAGGGGTTTTGCCCTAGGCAGAGGGATTTGTTAAAGAGGCTGGTGATTGGTGAGATAACCAGATCCAGAACCTGATGGAGAAGACTGGGATCAAGGGAGTCATTGCCAATTGTGTTACTCTTTAAGGCCTTGAGTAGGTAAGGTCTGACTTCCTGGGCAGTGACTCGGCGCAGGTAAAACAAGGGGCGTGGGAGAATAGGGACAGATCTGGAGGGAGGGGGAGCGAAGAAATTATCTGGGAGCACTGGGCTAAGGTCTGTGAAAGATTTGTTGAGGTGGTTGTCAATATGACAGGGTCTGAGGAGACAGGGTCTGAGGAGACCGAACCATTAATGTTGATAAGCTTAAGGTGTTAGCTTCAATACTTGCTCAACGGTGAACAATATCTCTTGTTTAGCCTCTGACTCTGGGAGGCCTCTGCCAGAGACTGTAGCTTGCTCCAGAGGCTATATTCATACTTGAAAAAATAGCCCTGGTAGCTAGCTTTCTCATGCCAAGGTAGCCAAGGCATAAGCCACATGCTCAGGCGCAATCTTGTGCAACCCTTGTTCTGAGGTGTGCACTGACCTCCTGGCACTGTGTTTTTGTCATTCTCAGTGAGAATAACAACAGCATCAGTGATAGGCTGTGTGAACTACACTGGCTTAGTTTTAGGAACAGTGTATTTCCTGTCTGCCTGCTTGGGGGTAGCTACCACAGTAGCAGGCCTCCTCCAAACCAGGCTCCACATCATAACAGCAAATGCATAATAGCACCGCACCTGTGGCTGAGTGCACAATGCCAAAACACAAACAGCAACCGTGCACTACGCTGAATACAACATTGGCACCCATACCAACATTATCCTATGTTCTATCTGGGGGGGCTGCGCCCCCCCCATCTAAAAATAATCAGCTCCGAGGGGGGGCCTGACAGTGGGGTAAGGAGTCAACTCTGACAAAAAAAAAACAACACTCAAACCATTCCCCACCCAAAAACAGTAGTGCACAACCCAGGATCTAACCCAGGTCCTTCTATACCAGAGGCATACACTGCCTTCACAAGCCCACAGCCAGCATGGCACTGCCTCCCAAACTACCTTCCATCGCTTCTCGTGACGCCCTCCTACCAGTGCTGTATCCTGCAGTCGCCGTTTCAGCCCTTCTACCCTCACCATTTCCATAGTCGCTCTCCTTCTACAATCGCTGTACATACAGTCACTCAATTTGAAGGTGCCTATATCACTGGATACTTCCAAACCATGACTGACAAGGTCCAAGAAGCAGACAGGAGGGAGGAATTAAGCTGACCAGTATATTAGGCATGTTTAGAAACTCCATTTGGAGATGCCTAGCCTGGTCTATGGCTGCTGGCTCAAAATCCAGTACAGAATGCATGTTTCTGAGTACAGCCTGAAAGGAGAGGTCCTTCTGAGGAACAGACACAGGAATTGGGTCTGGGACCTCTGGACCATAAAAAAGAGTCATCATCCCCACCATCAGAGATAATGAGGTCAGGGTCTGACTCATCTCACTCCACACCCTCCTCACTAGGGGAATAGTAGAGGGGGGGCACACAGCCAACAGCCCAGTGCACAGCTGTAGCTACACCAGTAACACTAGACCCAGCCCCAGGGGCCTAAGGAATGGTGCTGGTGTTGGGGCTACAAGCTCATGCAACATCGCACCTGATGCCGTACTGGGGTAGGCCAAAGGAACCTAACCCTGGCACCATGCACAACACCACATATGGCACCAACGGCCCAGCTGTCACTGAAGTGACCGGCAATGGCACCATGGCTGTCCCCATCCCCGAAATGGACAAAGGCAACACTACAAGTGGGACAGATGTTAGCAGCACCACTTTGACATCAGCCTGGAGACCACTGCCGCAGGCAAATGCACATCCAGGCTAAACGGTACCACCATCAGTGCCAGCCCAGCCAACTCCAAGGGGTCAGCAGCCAGTGCCAGAAGCAGCACAACATGAGGAAGATGCTTTACCCCTGTTCCATAAGAACTGACTGCTGACCGAACTGCCCATCATGGTCCTTCCTAGAAGACGGAGGAAGGCTCCGGGACAGAGACAGCGACCTCACAGGCCTAGGCTTCCCTGGTGTCTTTGGTGATGACAGTGAGGATCCCAGATCTACAGAAGTCAGATGCCTCACAGTAGACATGGCAGAGGGTGACCTCGATCAGTGCTGTTTTTTTCCCTTCTTAAGAGAAGAGGAAGAGGCCAAGGCTGAGCAGTGTCAGGACCCCAACACTGAGCGTGTGCATGTGCGGGATCTGGACCACTTCTTTTTGTGCTTCCAGAAGGGCTGCCTTCCCTCTCATGCACCAGACTGCCCATTGTCAGTGCACCCGCCCAGAGAGGGGTGTTGACTGGACACAGCCCTATTGACACAGCAGCTTGGTTCAGGTTCTGTACCATCATTCATAACCATCAATCCTTTACACTCGGCGGGGCTGAGAGAGAAACTGTAAAATTTGTTATAAATACTAAACTGACACAAAACTAACACACTCTAAATTTAAACACTAAAACTGAAGAAACTGAACACTGTCAGTGGAGCAATGTCCCATACTACAGCATCATCACAGACACAAACGGGAATCATTGGGGAGGCGCTGTTGAGCAAATGGCAGCGCGACATATTTTTTGAGAGCTCCATGGTTACCATTGGCATGTCTCTGTAAAACCACAACTGTAATCATAAAATCATAACTTTAAGAGTTTACTTAGAAGAAGGAAGGTGTCTGGGACCCATCACAGCATTGTAACATGATGAGGGGGAAGGGGCCGTGGGGTCTCCTTGTGACTGGAACCCCTCCATTGTTCCCTGCCATATTTTGCACTGTTTTGTGTACTTTAAGATTTATTGCCCAAAGGCAATGTGGCCTTCTTCATCCCTTAGTGCCTAGTATTATCTGTAGTATTTAAATTCGTTTCTAAAAGTTCAATTAAATAGTTTTTGTGGACAAGAGCAAAATGTACTGAATTTGTTATGAAAACCTCAACAGTCCTGCCTCAGAAATCCCTGAGACTTTTAAGTTCTATGCTAACAAATGTTCCCAAAAGATTACTAAGTATAAACCTGTGTATCACGTTTTCAGAAAAGATGCTGCTCTGTTGCGAAGATGGCCTACTTTAACAGTGCCACCAGAGGGCTGACATCTTTTTTTCCACATTCAGTGACATCATCACTGTGAGACATTAAATCACCATGAACATGTCACTCACTCCTCTGAAACCATTCTACAATACCATACATTGGCATAATCAAGAGGATGCAATTATCTTGCAACAGTAAAATGGACCCCTCCCCCCCCCACCGGAATAATATAAGTAGCAATTTTTACATCTGAGCTGCATATTTTCAGAAAACAATTGCATGTCGTTGTTCTGTAGAACTTCACATCCCCTTTTCATCTAATATGACTTTGGGGATGTCCAACCCTTCCCATTCAGGTGTTATTTGCCTTCTCAAACTTTCTTTGGGGGGCTTGTTTATCATCCCTTATCACCGGTGCTGCAGTCTCTACACAGCTATTTCCCAGCCTAGTCCAAGCCATTCTCTGTTGCTTACCAAGCCTCCAGGGATCCACAGGGAGCCATGCTCCTCATGATGGATCTTATTCAGAAGGGGGGGGGCTCCTAGCAGACTCCTCAGGTGTGAAAGGCTGGTTGCCAGTTGGCTCGGTGAGGCCTAAGAGTGCAAGCACCCTTCCACTGCACTCTGGAGAGGGATGTCCACCTTTCATTGCTCTCTTCCCTCAAGATGTACAGTAGGTGGCAAGGACTCCGAGGAGTGCATGCCCATTGCAGCACATGAACATGCTCAGAAGCCAGTTTGCACCATCCCTACTACAGAGTCTCCAACTGCACCACCACCACCACCTGTGATCACCTAGCTGGCACTGTTGCAGTGGAGAGTGCTACCTTCTTCCCAGAGGACAGCATCCATCAAAACATAGAAACACAGAATCTGTCGGCAGATAAGGACCATACAGCCCACCTAGTCTGCCCATCTTCTGAAACACTGATCTTCTAAAGCATTTTAATCTTCAATCACTTTAATGGCAATATAACCTTATTTATTACATTTTCTGATATGATTATAAATGTGGGCATCTGTGAACCCTCTTTAGTTTATGTTTGTTTTGAATTAGTCTTTTTTCTTATTTAGGGTCCCTAGTTGATGCTGCGTTTTTCCCTGCTCAGTATTTGTCTTTTTAAAGAGTTGGTGGAGCCAAAACAGGCAGACAGGAAAATAATACAAATGTTAAGTAGTAGTCAGTTGTAACTTTTTATTTCTGAAGTATTTTTCTTTTTCCTTTTGCTCATCAGAAAGTCTTCTATGTGATAATATTGTGCTGGATATGTGGAACAGCTCTTAGCCTGGCAGCTGACATATCTAACTCTACTGCCCCACACTGCATCAGTATTATGATCTTCCTGACAGTCACTCACTTGCTGTTCCTAAGAAGCAGTGATGTCACAGTCAGTGAGGTCACAATGATGACGATGTAGTGTGGGGCAGATCAGCAAGATATATCAGCTGCCAGGCTAAGAGCTGTTCCACACATCACACTCACTAACATCAGGTGAACAATCTTCTAATTAAACAAAGGGAAAAGGAAAAGTACCTCAGATATAAAAGGTAATGGTTGTCTGCTTTTAAAATCGAATATTACTTTTAGGCAATACACTAGCTCTTTAATTACTTATCAGTTTCCAAATCTGGTGACGTCAGTTGAGCAGTGCCAAAAGTGAAGCTTTCCATGCAGGGCTTAGCTGATGTCACCAGGTTCCTGAACTGACAAGTAATTAACATACTAATATTAGGTGGTACAAAGCAGCAATAACAAGGGACCCTACATAAGGGGGGGGGCTTATTCAAAACAAACATAAACCAAATGTGTTCAACAGGCGGTGGCCCACTGCACAGTGACACCACAACAGCGAAACCCGAAAAAAACCCTCTACAGCGAAAGTCACTGTAATGGTCCGGTTTCACTGATGCAGCGCTCTCCGGTGTTCTGCCCCTTCCCAAAACAACTCTGACCTGGAGTTGATAATATATAATTGCGTGGCAGATGGAAAAACACTTCATTTCTGGATGGCAGAATACCGTCGTGGTCAGCATTGTGCCATCACTGTAGGGGATGTCAGTGCTTTGCTGTCAATGAACAGTGATGGTTTCTTCAATGCATGCTTGTGCATGCCATATTTCTAATTATATCAGAAAATGTAATAAATAAAATTTAAGTTCATGAAGGCTTAAAAGTTTTAGAAAAATAAGACTATTAGCTGGCCCAGTGGCACAAAGGGCTGAGGTGCTGGTTCTCACCTGCCACCACAATGACGACCTGGGTCTGGAATGGACTCGGGTTGCTAGGGCAGAGAGGATCAAGCATCCCAAGAACTGCTCTCCTCTCTTGGGCAAGGGGTGGCAAACAGTCTTGGCTTTTGACTACCACTGGGAGGAGGCTTGGTGGTAGTGCAGGTGTGAGTGACTTAGTGGGCAGGGTGGTGATTCTGTAAGCATGTGCATGCCTCCACACACACATGCTTATGCCACCCCAGCAAGGGGAATTGGGAGAAAATGGAAAAAAGGGACCTGCGGGCTATGTGACACTCTGCGCATCTTCCTTGACCACGCCACCACCACCCAGACACCTAGGAGCCTCTAGATATGTACTCTGGGGGAGAAACTGCCTTCCCTCCTCCAACCCCACCATGGGTGGCAAGGCATGGGGAAATCAGCTGCAGGTAAGGTTCGGGGATGGGTGGTTGCTGGCTGAGGAGAGGTAGGGACAGGACTGACAAGCCACCAAGGGGGGGGGGAAGAAAAATAGGACTATTTCAAAACAAGCACACAAAATAATACTCCTGGGGTACTGAACAGACCTCACATGTGCTCAAATTTCCAGTTATATTAAAAATGTAAAAAATGGGGAGCTGATGAGCAGCTGATGAGGAAAGATGTGTCAACCTTGAGCTCCAGGGAGAATCCACGTTAAAACTTATAAAACATTTGGAAATCACAAACACCACAGCTATCCTGATTCAGCAGTGTACAGTGAACACTATAGGATCTTCCAATGGAGAAACCAAAGACCACACAAGATGCAAACAGGGACTTTTCAAGCCCAAAGGTCAGAAGCATGGGGAACAGTTGAAGAAGAAGGTCTTATCCTTGGATACAGCAGATTTGGCAAGCGGAGAGATTACCTGCGTGACCATCCAAAAAGTGCAAAATCATGCACTTGGGCCACAGAAACCCAGAGGCACAGTACAATATGGGAGAAGAGGTACCGACCATCATCAGACAGGAAAGGGACCTGGGAGTAATCATAGCTGAGGATCTCAAGGTCACGAGGCAGTGCGATAAGGCTGTGGGTAGGACCAGTGGGATGTTGGGGTGCATACAGAGGGTATAACCAGCAGAATGAGGAAGGTGGTGTTGCACTGTACAGACTGCTGTGAGACCTCACTTGGAGGTACTACTGTGTCCAGTTCTGAAGACTACATCTCAGGAAGGACAAAGCCAGAAAGGAGGCAGTCCAGATGAGGGCAGCTAAAATGGTGCAGGGTCTACATCAGAAGCCCCTTGAGGAGACAGACTAAAGAACATCAATATGCACACCCTGGAAGAGAGAAAAGTGAGGGGGATAGGACAAAGACCTATAAATACTTCAATGGGAGTAAATAAGGTTCAGATGGGGAAAATATTTCATAGGAAAAGATGCACAACAACAAGGAGACATGCAATGAACTTGGAAAGGGGAAATTCAAGAGAGATGTGAGGAAGTACTTCTTTACTGAAAGAGTGGTGGATGCCTGGAACAGTCTTCCAGTGGAGGTGGTGGGGACAAAAACAGTGGTCGGCATGCATGGGATAGGCACAAGGGAATCCTAAAGGGAAGCGGTGGGGGGAGGAAGCCAGAGATCAACTAGGGTCTGCGTTGACAATATAGGCAGGGAAAAGAATTGGCAAACTGAGTGGGCCAAGTGATCCTTATCTGCCATCAGATTTTGTCTCTATGTTTCTATAACTGTTAACAACACACTGGGACAAATTATAAAGACAGTGCAATATCTGGATTGCAAATCTGACACCCTCGCACTGAGAGTCTTAGCTCTTGAAACTAAGGTAGATGCCACTGATGAGATGATTGCAAGATCAGAGGCTCAGCATTGAAAACTGTGGAAGCCACAGATAAACTTGTAAAAGAAAACTCCCTTCTCAGACGCCTCACAACTGCTGAAAACCAGGCTCGAGCGAAATATCCATGTGGTAGGTTTACCTGAAGCTATGGAGGGAAGGACACTTTGGGTTTCAAGCTTTGTTGTTGCGAGGTGTTGGGCTTTATGGATGAAGAGAATCCTGTTTCTATCAAAAGGCATATAGGATCAGCCCTCATGGGGCTGCAGCATCATCTGCTTCCCCACAAACTTTTCTGATAGCCTGTACAGGAGTGGTAGACAGAGAAAGGTGCTGACCACTGCAAAACGTGTATGGCAGCTGAGGTACAGGGCGCTGATATCAACTCTTCCCTGACCTGGCTTACAGTGCAAGGCTTTGTCGAAACCTCTGTGACTTTCAAGCTGGCTTAGATTTTTGAAAATCCAGCGCTAACTTTATTCGCCAAGCTCCATTTAATCTGGAATGGGAAATCCTACTTATTTAATGAAGCCAGAGACATGGACATGCTGAGTATAAAACTGAAAGTGAACTGGTGGAGCGGGAAGATGGAGGAAGCGGCATGAACTTTGTCAGTAGCTCGTGTGAGTAGTCAGTTGGTCGGGACTCATATATCACAAGATGTGAACAGTATCAGTTTGAACAGTCCTGGTGTAGATGTGCCTGTTGGACTATTTTTCTTTTGTTTTAGTCTTTGTTAACTGGATAAGGCCCACTAAGTACAAGTTTTGTCAGGGGTGACCTGGGAGCACTGGGCAGTTAAGTGGAGAAGCAGTACAGCGCAGTGGTTTAAGGCTCTGAGCTGCAAATCTGGAGACCTGGGTTTGAATACTACAGCCCCACTTGCATACTGTATGACCTTGAGCAAGTCACTTAACTCCCTGTGCTCCCAGGTCGCACCTGTAAACAAGCTTTCAGCTTAATGTGATATTCCTGGTAAAACAACTGGAGAAAAAAAAGTGACTTGCTCAGAGTCACACAATATGCAAATAGAGGTGTGAGAATCAAACTAGGTCTGGTCTGCTGGATGTACCAAGCTCATTCATAGCTTGTTACTCTCACCTCTGAGTCACTGCCAGCCCAATGGACTATTGTTCCATTAACTATTATTGGGTCTGAGATATTTACTCTGAATTGAGAGTCTGATCTATGATGGCGCCATTCCCTGCCTCTGTTGGGGTGGAGATAGACATTCACAACATAGCCAGTTACAGTGACCCATATCAATAAGAGTTTTGCTGTGATCTTGGGACATAAAGCAATTTGACTTATATATACAGTAATTCCACACTGTTGGCTCTGTCTCTATTGGATCCATGGGGTCCCATTTAAACGATTAGAAATGTGGCTGTATTATTGATCTGACTGCTTTGTATCACCTGTTTCAACTGTTGAAAATGGTGGATTTCAAAGTTGCTGCATCAATGTTTGACTGAAGTTGAAGTACTTAACATTAATAGGGGTTTGGCTTCATTGGGGACTGGGGTTCCACCTGGAGGGACACCAGGCTATACTGGCAGGATGGTCTGCATCTGTCCAGGAAGGGAACAAGTCTTTTGAGCAATCGGTTTAAATGCTTCATTGGCAAGCTTTTAAACTAGTCAAAGGGGAGGCACTGACAAGCAACAGAAAAATCCCAGCCTCTCCCTACAAAACAGGGTACTAAATGAGAAAAAGACCGAGGTAGAACGGTCAGTGGGGGATGCTGCAACAGAAGGTAAAGCCATCAAAAAAATGGAGAGCAATGAGTACCAATGCCCGTAGTCTGGGTAACAAGCTTCCTGAATTAGTGGCCTTGATGGAGGAGGAACATCTGGATATCGTGGCAGTCACAGAAACATGGTACACACAAAACCATGACTGGGACGTAAACATACCAGGATACACTATCTACAGGGAGGGTAAAAGAGGAGGAGGAGTAGCTCTTTACATAAGGGAAGGAATAAAAGCAACAGAACAAAAGGGTAAACAGGGAGGAGGAGGAGAAGCACTGTGGATAAATTTGGAGACAGGCAATGGCACCACAATCTGCACAGGGGTTGTATACAGACCCCCTTCTCAGGGGGAGGAAATGGACAAGGAAATGATAGAAAGCATACTTAGAATGGCAGAAAAAGGGGAGGTATTGCTGATGGGTGATCTGAATATGCCAGATGTTAACTGGAGTACAGTTGCAGCTGCCACTTCAAAGAGTGGAGTTATTCTAGATGCCCTACAGGGGGCATGCCTTAGACAACTAGTATTGGAGCCCACTCGAGAGGGAGCAATATTAGACTTGATTCTCTCAAATGGAGATGGAGAGAGGATCACAGATGTAGAAGTGGGTGCCATCTGGGAACTAGCGACCATCGAACAGTATGGTTCACAATAAACACAATGATAGAGTCAAGCCACAAAGACAAAAGTACTGGACTTTAGGAGGGCTGACTTTGCCAAATGGGTGAGTGCCTAAGGAATGCACTAGCAAATGGGCAGGAAGGAGGGTGGAAGAACAATGGGGAATAATAAAACTGCCATCACAGAGGTAACGAGCCTTTGTGTGAAGCAAATAAACAAAACAAACGATGTAAGAAACCACTATGGTTCTCAAAGGAAGTGGCAGTGAAGGTTCAAGAGAAAAAGAAAGGATTCAGGAAGTACAAGGAATCGCAGAAGAAGCAGGACAGGGAACTGTATCAGTTAAAGCAAAAGGAGGCTGGGAAGGCAGTCAGAACAGCAAAGGCCCAAACCGAGGAAAAGATAGCCAACTCAGTTAAGAAGGGGGATAAAACCGTTTATAGGTACATCAGGGAGCGAAAGAAGACCAAGGGAGGGATAGTGAGGCTTAATAAAGGGGACGTAGGGTGGGCAGAGGGAGACTGTGAAAAGGCAGAGATACTAAACAAATATTTTTGCTCAGTATTTACAAATGAAGAGGGGGAGGTACATAAACAAACAGTAGAAACACTCTGGATACAGAAGTTGATACCAGCCCATTTACAGAAGAAAGGGTTCTGAAATAACTCTTAAAACTGAAGGTGGACAAAGCAATGGGGCCTGATGGGATTCATCCCAGAATTCTAAAAGAACTAGTGGTAGAACTAGTGACACCACTGACTACCCTTTTAACAAATCATGGGAGGATGGGGTGGTACCCGAGGACTGGAGGAGGGCAGATGTGGTTCCCCTTCACAAAAGTGGGAGCAAGGCAGAAGCAGGAAACTACAGACCTGTTAGTTTAACCTTAGTGATAGGGAAAATGATGGAATCACTTCTGAAGAAAAGAATTGTCGAGTATCTAGAGGCCAGAGAGGCACAGGACCCTAGGCAGCATGGATTCACAGCAGGAAGGTCATGCCAGACGAATCTGATAGATTTCTTTGACTGGGTGACCAAAGTAGTAGATCAGGGAGGGGCTGTGACATGGCCTACCTAGACTTTAGCAAGGCATTTGACACAGTCCCACACACAAGATTAATATACAAGTTAGCCAGCCTGGGAGTGGGTCCCAAGATGACAGCCTGGGTAAAGAATTGGCTGGAGAATAGGACACAGAGGTAATAGTAAATGGAGTCCACTCAGAAGAAAGGAGGGTTACTAGTGGGTACCGCAGGGTTCAGTATTAGGACTGTCCTCTTCAATGTCTTTATGCGTACATTGCAGAAGGACTGAAGGAAAGTATGTCTCTTTGCAGATGACACAAAGATCTGCAACAGAGTTGATGCACAGGGTGGGGTGGAAAGGATGAGAAGGACTTGGCAAGGTTAGAGGAATGGTCAAATGTATGGCAGCTTAGATTCAATGCTAAGAAGTGCAAGTAATGCACCTGGGAAACAAATACCCAGGGAAGAGTACACAATGGGGGTGAGATACTAACAACAACAAAATGGAAAGGGACCTGTGGGTAGTCATATCAGATGACCTGAAGGTGGGCAAGCAATGTGAGAGGGCAGCAAGGAGGGCTGGGGGATACTGGGATGCATAGGGAGAGGCATCACCAGTAGAAAACAGGAAGTTATTATCCTCTGTACAGACAGCTGGTGAGACCCCATCTGGAGTACTTTGTACAGTTCTGGAGACCCAATCTCCGAAAGACATAGACAGGATGGAAGCTGTCCAGAGGAGGGCACTAAAATGGTGCAGGGTCTGCACTGGAAGACATAAGGAGAGAGAGACCAAAGGAGCTTAATATGTATAGCCTGAGGAAAGGAGGAGAGGGGACATGATAGAAACGCTCAAGTACCTCAAGGGAATCAACAAAGTCCAAGAGGGTAGCATCTTTCAAAAAGAGGTGTACAAGAACAAGAGGCACGATTTGAAGATAGAGGGGGCGGCTCAGAGGTAATTTAAGGGTATTTTTTCACAGAGAGGGTTGTGGATGCATGAGCGGCCTTCCGAGGAGGTTGTGGAGTCAAAACTGTGGTGGAATTCAAGCATGCATGGGACAGTCATAAGGCAATTCTAGGGGGTGGGGGTAGGAAGAAGTAGGCTGCTGGTTAACTAGGATCTGCAGCTTATCCAGTAGGTAGGGAAATGGGCAGACTGGGTGGGCCAAGCGGTCCTTATCTGCAGTCAAATTCTATGTTTCTATGTAATAGTTTGTTTTTTTTTGTATTGCTAATGTAAGAACTTCAAGTTATACTGCTGTGCCTCTATGCGAGTCTTGCAGCAGCTTTTCTCCTTTTCTCCTGGGTTCAGGGGACAAATCTTTAAGCATGGAACAGGGCTCTTGATGTGCAACTTAGACCTATTTGGTCATTATGGCAAAAGGGATTGTGGGACCGGTATTTTCTTTGATAATTATAGCCCCCTTTTAGTTTCCTTGGCTGTATGCAGTATTCTAATTAGTATCTAATAACTGTTACTTCCACAGGTGTGGTACTCACGGGGTTTGAATGATAATCTTTGGAAGCATTAATGTTATTTGTCAAGGATAATATGTTATCCCTCTGTGTATGATTTTGTGTTTCTATAACAATGAATAAATAACATTTAAAACAAACTATAAAAAAACACGTTTTAAATTCTGTTTAACTATAAAAAGTCTTCAGTGTATGGAGCAACCGCTATCAAGTACAGCACTCACTTAAAATGCTGTACCCCAACTCAAGCTGGACTAATCGCATTAGACATCCTGGAGCCTAAGTGGTTAACACAGAGTTGCAAGAAAGGCAGTACCTCAGAAATCGGCACTCCAAGAGCTGTATATATGTCTACATTCACACTGAAGACGTTTAAAAAAATGTTATTGGCTTTCAATAGGAAAGAAACATACAGAACAATTAATTCAGTCTACAAACAGCACCATATGACATGTTACGGCTCACACAAACAACAACATTACAATCAATGAGGCGTTCCTCTAATCATGTAACAGCCTATCTAGTTCATTTGCGCCTCTACTGGAAATTGCACTGGGTGTATATTAGGCTCTGATCTCCTCAACATCAGATCTGCCCTCTGCTCCCATTAAGGATCAGCCAGTGTTGAATTTGTATTCAGTGAACATGCCAAAATGTGACACGTTCACCTTCAGTTAGGCCCAGTCAAATGTTTGGGTCACTTCAGATCACTTTGACCTTCAGCCTCAAAAATAACATTCTGACCATCCACTGGTGACCAGGGCTAGTCCTATTGCTAACTCTCTTCCAACTCCAGTCATATTCCACTCATACCTCCCAACTGTCCCTGATTACAAGGGACATCCCTCATTTTACCCCTCAGAACTGCTCTGTGCCTCATCCATTCTGCGTGGAAAAAAGGTGCTGCTCACACAGAGAAGGTGCTGTAAATTCAAACTTTAAAGCAGAAATTCATAATTTCCCAAGATGCTGAATCAAAAATAAATTTTGTACAAGCAAATACAATGGTTTTCATGGTGTTCTGAGCTTGTATCTCCATATTTGAGGATGTGTCCCTCATAATGAAGGTCAGGGTCCCTCATTGTCCCTTATTTTGCATGTCCATGCCCCTCATTTCAGTAACAAATGGTTTAGAGGTATGACTTCACCCTCCTGTCCCTTCCTTATTTTTTTTTTTAATAAAAACCAAAAGTCCATCTTCTGACACTGTGCCAGGTGCCAACAGAGGTTTAAAAAAAATACTGACTGGAGGAACAGGAGAGGGTGGAAGAGGTAGGGACAGACCGGAGTGGGTGAGGGGTGGCAAAGGGGTGTCTCTTACCCCCATCTTCAGCCTGCCTGACCCCCATACCAAGGACCCAAGGTGTCATTGGCCAAAGAGTCAAAACTAAATCAAAGAGAGGGATCCTAAATCAAAGCTGAACCAAAGTTGCACATTTTCACATTTGCTCACCATTATGTTCCATTACCATCCCATTATGTTCCCTTTGCTGATCAGGTATGCGTCAGCCAAGGGGAGAGTGTTCAAGTATGGGCCCCACTACTACTCAACAGCCTTTATTCTACCCTGGGGCTTGTGTAGGAACCTCTCCAATGGAGTATCTTTATAATGGTCACTTTTCATAAGCCAGCCAGAGTGTTACCTGGGACACCCAGGCATTTTGCATGTATTTTCTGGCCAGGACATGGAGTACACATATAACTACCAGAAAGGGGCCCAGCCCTCCTTTTCACATCTTCCATCTCCACCAGCATTGAAAGGGATGCATCAGGAATGGGACTGCTATAGACTGGTGAGATTTCCAGCAGCTACTCATGATCAAAATGGACAGAGACACAACGCACTACCAGATACAGTTGGTGCAGGACCATTCTGTTTGTTACACCTATCCCATTAAAGGGATACTCCTCTGTTAAACATTTTATGCACTGTGTGAGTTGGAAGGTTACATATGCAGTAAGACATGCCAGGGTGTGTAATTATGCTGTAATAATTGCATGGCTCAAAAGTCTTGTTAGGCACGAGGCACTTGTGTGGAGTGCCTTTAAACACCGGAGAGCAAAGTGCAATTATTCACTATAATTACAAATCCCTGAAGTGTCTTATTGCACCTATAACAAGCTTCCTACCTAAAAGTGTTAAAACAAAATAAGCTGTTTATGGTCTTAAGCAGGAAAACTCTGTTTAAGTGTTTTTCTATGGAGAAGACAAAAAAAAATCCTTGTGGGACAGCGGTTTCAGAGCCAGCAGATTCAGAGCAGAATGAGAAAGTGAAGCAAGCACCTTGTGTCTAAAGGTGCTTTATGGTTTTAACTTGGAAAATACAGTTACAACACCAGTTTTGTTCATGACAGGACACTCGCTGACTCTGATTTTGTGACAGTGGGGACACCAGCCTTGCTCTCTCTCTCTCTCTCTCTTCTCCCAAGTCACCTAAAGAGATGCAGAACAACAGCATTTTGTTCACTCCAGGCACTTCAGGTGGCTGTGTGCTGCCAAATTGACAATCAGGGCATCACGGCCTTGCACTGTCCCAGATCCCAAGCTCCACTCAGTAACACTCCTAGCCCTGTCGGCAACTATCTCCATCACTAGTGCGTGCCCCGCTTTTAACAGCAGCTCAGGCACCATCTCCGTAGTGTAAGATGCACTGTAATACTGTAGCTGAACTACTGCACAGGCTAAAGAAGTCTAGGAGTGTAAATATAGTCTCATAATTAAACTCCGGTACTGGTCTCTCAGCCAATCAAATGGCTCACATTTTTCTCAGCATGTTATAAAACCTATTAAGGAGAACCGCACTGAACCTGTAAGCCGTCTACAATGCTTGGCTGTTTTTAGCTTTTGGTTTGATTCCGTTATTATTTCTCTCTGTGCGGGCTTTTAGTGAACACAGTGGGTGTTTCTGATTTACTGTACACTCTGATGTTAAGTACCATTTAGAACTGTAATATGTCCCTCTCAGCCACAGAGTTCCATAACAGAAGTTAGATACATTATGTCAATAATGGAAGAGCTGAGAAAGGGGCGTAACTGCACCATACAGTTCTAAAACAGTACTTAACTACAGTTGTGTAAATCAGAAACACCCACTAGGGTAACTAAAAAACCTGTAGAAATGGAGCATTAACAGAACTGGAACCAGTATTTAAAAACAAGCTTTTACAGGGGGAAACGACATACACGTTCAGTGCAGTTCTTCATTAATGAACTTATACTGTGCCTCTATATGTGTTAAATAACTGCAGTCTCATATGGCTTTAACAGATAGCGTCCCAGTCCTCCGTTATTTCCCTACCTATATCCCTCTCCCAAAGTCATGTGCATTTTTGCAGGGGTCTGCCTCCTCTGCCCTGATCTCCATATACAGCTGAGCTTATGTATTAGTGGGGGCATGCTTCTTGGATAGGATGGTCTGTTCTAATGTTCTAATAGAAAGAGGTGAGATTCTCCAAGAAAGCACTCATTCATCTATCGTACAAAGTCCCTGAAGTGAATACACCTGTATAAGTGGGCATTCAACAGGGAAGTTGCACTCCTGCTTCAGTTTCTGAAAGATAAGGAAACCATTATGGTTAAACAAGCCTCCAATACACATTATTACCTGAGCCATCCAAAGCTGAAAGCCTCCACCCCCCCTCAACCATCCTCCAATCCGGGGGTCCGAATTTGCAAGTACTGGAGCAAGCATGATAATTGTGTCCTACCCATTTTTCTTTTACCAGATGGTTCCCAAAGAATCTAGACTACATAGTGCATTCAGACTATGAAGGGAGAGAGAGATCTAATATATGTCCTCAAGCCCGTGAACAAAAGCATGCTTGTAATGGGTCGAAGATACCTTCTCCTTCCAGACCTACCCACTGTTCATCTCAATCCCTTTAGTCCACTCATATATATCTATACTGTGGGTCTCCCAGATCTACAGGATTCCTGCAGTTTACAGGAAATGATGCTGTCTACAGGAAATTGTTCCTATAGACTTTTGTAAAGGCTATGTCTGTGGTTCAAAGGGCAGAGCAACAACGTCACTCCCCATCAGGCCTTAAAGGCCACTACTCCTGGACTGTTCCAGGATTCATTTCTTCATTGCAGCCAGAGGCGCCACTCCCTCATTCCCCCCTCTCCCGTTCACATCCTCGCTCTGTCTAGCTGTGCACGACTGGTTTTACCTTTGTTGAGAGGTAGAACTGTTATGAGCTGTTGCTGGACTCCTCTGGGTCACTCATTCATACTCGCTCCCCCCATCCCCTGTTTCTGCTGCCACCTTGGTCTGTTTTCTGATGGCCTGTTCCTGCAGCCATCCTCTGCCTCTGCTCCCTGGGCATCCTGGTGCCCGCACTGCCCTGTCCCGCCTTTGTTTTGCTCCCCGTGCCTGTCCCTCCCTGCCTCTTTCCTCCACCTCTGGTTCTGTGTTCCTTCTGCTTTCCTCCTGCTTCCAGCCACCGCTCCTTTGTCACTGCTGGCACTCAGGTGCAGTTTCCCAACCGTTCCTTCTTTGCTCTCCCTCACCCTCATGGCTCCTGTCGATCCAGTTCTATGGTTCTCATTTTCAGCCTTCGCTGCTCTCACTTCCTTATCGACCATCTCTGGCTGTGCTCTCCATGCCTCTCTCTGGCAAGGTCTCTGTCCTTCTGCCATGCCCTAGTCCCAGTTCTTGGCTGTGCTGCCTTCTTTCTCTGCTGCAGCATGCCCCTATCTGTATTCCTCCTCATCGTACTGCCCTTTGTCTGTCCTCACAGGGGGCCAGACTGTGTGGCACCTTCTTCCTTTTCATTGCTACTCTGTCTGCTGCTAGTATGACCCCTTTTGTTTTTTGCTCTGGATCGTTTCTATTGCCTTGGCTCCATGATTTCCTAATTTGAGTGTCCTGATATGTCTCTACCATTGTTACAATCATCAGTATTTTGCTGCAGCCTCTGTCTTCACCCCCTGACCCCTCGTCCCTCTTTTTGTCTACTCTGTGGTTTCTTCCACCAATTGTCTGCCCTGCCAGCATCCCTGCCCCCCATCCTTCATCATTACTTGTCATTGTTCTTTCTAGTCCTCTCTGGGATTCATAGCCTTCAGTCTTACCGAGACCATGTATTCCTCCTGTCCTGTCATCTGCTGATTCACCCTGCTTCCTCCTGCTACTCGGTACCAACCTTCTGCACCATTCCACCGTCATATCATGTCTTTCATTCTGGAACCTTCTCTCTTCCCCAGCTCTCTGTTATTGTTATTTCTTCTGGGCTCTCTATAGTCTGCCCGTGGTCCCCTTCACCACTCCATTCCTAACCGCCACCTCTCTGCATACCGTCTTTGTTGTTAGTATTTCTCTATCGTGCCGAACTCCTGGTTCTTAGTACTCCGACTTTTGGTTGTGGGCACACCCTACCATTCTCATCTCTGACTCGTACCCTTTGTCTCGTCTCCTTCCTCGTCCTGTGCTTTTTTTGGGGTCCTATCTTGCCATCACCATACCTAGTCATATCCTCCTCTTACCCTAGCCCTATGTTCTGGACCACTCAACTCATATATCTTCCACTCCATGTCAACCTCCATTGTTCCCAAACCTCATCCTTCCTATACCCTACTTGCCCTCTTACCTACCCTTCCTTCTTACTCTTCACCATACAGCCTTCAAGGCTTTCCTCCATTATCGTATTTTGTCCTTTCATACCTCGATTTCACTGTATCAGTCTCCAAGGCTTCACCAATCATCATACATCATACATTTCATACCTCACCTTAACCATTCTGGCCTTCAAGGCTTCCTCCATCTTTGTACCTCATCCATTTCATATTTTACCTTAACTATACCAGCCATCAAGGCTTCTCCATCACCATACATCATCCATTTCATATCTCACCTTCACCGTACTGGCCCTCCAGGCTTCATTTCATCATTGTACATTGTCCATTCCATTCCTCACTTTAAACCATTCAAGCCTTCAAAGCTGTCAATCCATCATTATCTATCGTCTCATTCATCCTCAACTATTCTGTCCTCCAGCACTGACTTCCCACTCATTGTAGGTGCCGCGTGTTTCACCCAGCCATCCTTGTCTCTCCCTTTGCATCCTTTCATTCCCATTTTCAGTCCATACCATCCTTCTAAGCTTCCCTCCACCAGCGAACCTCGACTATTCCTCTCGATCCCTCTCATTCATTTCCAACTTCAGTAGCACCTATCTCATTACTCCTGGTACTTTGTACCTCCCCATCGGCTGTGGGCTTCATCCAGTCGCTCTTGTTCCTACCTTCATCAAGTTCACTCACTCCTGATTTGGCTTCTCAATGGACCCAGCTTGAGCACTCCATGGTTGTTACTGCATCCCTCCTCTGGACCCTCGTTGGGGTTTGCTTACTAGATCCAACCTCTCAGTAGGTCTACTCATTCACATCACCTAATCAAGCATGCCCTTCATATGGGTCCTATGCTACCTCGACTCGATCTTCTCTCCACTCAGAGACATGTCTTCTGTGTCTATTGCTCCATGGCTCGGGGCTAGCCTGTAGATGATGGTCTTACTCCGCACCTACGAAGTCCGCATCACGAGCATGTGAAGCTTGGAGCGGGGTCCTTCTCCCTGGCCCATAGTGAGAATGTCTTCACTCCAGGTGGACCTTCAGCCATCCCTTGTTTCGGCGACACCTCTGGATGTAGAATTTATGACTTCAAGCTGTGAGGGGTGGGGCTCTCATCATCAGGGCCCCTTTGGCTGCCTGAGCGGGTTCGGAGGCACCCTTTATGCTATTCTCCATCAAGACTGCCTCTAGCTCACCTGGTCTGTTTCGTAGGCTTGTGTAGGCTGGCTGAGTGCCTCAGTGGTCTTTTCTCTCCTCCTCTGCTTTTGAGCATCTAGTTGCAGAGACATAGCTCACAACCCTTTACAGCATTCCTGTTAGAAGGACAGAGCAAGAGCTTCATCTAAATTGGAATCTTTTCCTCTTCTCTCAATATCGATTCTAAATTGCAGTAGCTGAGCCGTCACTAATCAAAATGTCCTTCAGCTTGGAGGGAAGGTGACCTAGGCCTTGGATCCCCAGTGGTTTCCTCCTCTAAGGGGGTTTTCCTCTCCTCCATGCTGATGGTCATAATATTAGACAGGGTTAATGCTTTCATAGGTTCCATAGTTAGGTTCTGCTGTTGGATGGAGTCAGATGGTGGCCCCAGCTGTTCCCTCTCTCCTTAGGAAGTCCACCCTTCTGCATTTTGTCAGACTTCCTTTCGTTCATCGTCCTTGTCGTATCTCATTCTTTTCCATTCCTTCCCATCTACGTCTATCACCTTAATTCTGGTCTCGATATATATTTTGATTTCTCGCCTCTTTGATGCTCAACACCCTTTTGGGTATTCTTTTTGGGCTTCTTCCTAAGCTACCTTTAGCCAAGGGAATCATTCCCACAGCACCTATGGGAGGGGACCTCTCTAGGGTTCCTCACCATCGCATTCATAGGGTGGTATATCCCACAGATAGAGAGGTGAACAGCCACAGTGTATCTATGTGACACATGTATACATCATATCAAATTGCCTAAGCACATTGAATTGTAAAAGGTTATGCCTGTGGTTCAATGGGTGCAGCAACAACATCACTCCCCCATCAGACCTTAAAAGGCCACTCCTCCTGGACTGTTCCAGGATTTGTTTCTACGTTGCCCCAGCATCCTCCCTATTCCTCCAGTGGCACGCCTCTCTTTCATGGCTCTTCCTAAACTACCTTTAGCCAAGGAATAATTCCTATGGTATCGGATAGGGGAACCTCCTCTAGGGTTCTCACCGCCGCACCCCTATAGGGTGGTATATTCCACAGACAGAGAGGTGAACAGTCACAATGTATCTAAGTCACACAAGCATACATCATATCAAGTTGCATAGCACATTGAAGCATTGGTTATACATGGAAAAAGAGTCATTCTGTGTCTGTTGGTAATAACGTAATCTACAGAAAACACAGGAAAATTGCACTGGAGTTAAGCGGAAAATGTTAGCTTGATCTGGGAGCAATGAATTTTATTTGATCACTAAATAGTACACAGACACAGAAGGCATGCAACTGTTATGGTATATTAAATGAAGATTACAAAGTTTTAGATGGTGACAGATACTAGGATGGGGCAAGGAGGCCACATCCCTTGGAAAACCTAGCAAGACAGAAAACATTCCTCTAACATGAATTCTCGGTTTAATGTACCTATACCAGCTCCAAATCCACCAGCTACCCTTCTGCCTTTTATATCTTAACAGTCAACCAAGGGAACGGTGAAACAGTCTCAGGATAGTTTATATCACAGCTCCACCTAGTGCCATGTCTAAGTATTTCCTCTAGTGCTAAGATGCTCTGCACAGCAACTAGCACAGTCCATCAGCTAGCACACTAATTTGATGGAGAAGAAAAAAAATTAAAACATATTAAAGGTGTTAATAAGTGAGTTATTTAAAAGGAGTATCACATATTGTACATTAATCACCTTGCACTAAAAGTGTAATTAAGGAGCCCCTCTGCCTTCTGGGGAGGGCTCGCTTGGAAGCCAAGAGAAATGGTCTCTTTATTAACACAAATTATTTTATTTGGCTAAAGGTAATAATTCCAAGTGAGGTCAATGGGACTTCTGCACAGGAGAGCAGCACTGGTGCCCGGCCAGCGTTGCCATGGCGACAGAGCTAAGTTCATTCTTCGCACTGTAATGGATTTGCTCTCAAGCACTGGTTGGAATTGTTTCAGAGGAAAATGGTATTAGAACTGGCAGGTGCACCTCCTGCTTACCAGAGATGGGGGGAGAACAATTTGGGGCTATACACTTAAATTACAAGGTGGGTATAAAATATATCAATTGAAAAGATTTTCACAGCCTTACACCTACTGCAGTAGTCTGTTGTAATAAATACATTTGGATAATTACCGTCATGGGTACTAAAGTTTATTCAGTAGGTACCACATAAATAGCAAGGTACTGATTAGGGCTTCTGGGAATTAGTTGATTCTGATCCAGTTGCACTACTTGGGAATTTAAGGATTCTTAATCAGATTCCTATCCTGTTTCAAAAAGGATCTCAAAATCGGAACTGGATTTGGAATCCTAATTCCTAAATTCTTAATTTCCCTATGTAACATTAAATTTCAGAATAAGGATTTTTGGACCACAGTTCCAAAAATCCTAAGTTCAAAAATGATGTCTGAATCTCACAAATTTGTGACTTAGAATCCAAGCAGCCCTAATACTGATTTACTAAAATCATGAATACACTGGTAATTTTATCAATCCATCATGCTGCAACTTTTTTTTTCTGATGGGATGGCAACCACTTCTGACAGCATGGTGGCAAGGCACGAAGGACATGGGCATCTGATGGTACATAAGGAAGGTCTGATTTAGACAGTGTGAGACTCAGTGTGGGATAAAGTGCACACGTGTTTTACAAAAAAAGGGTATGGAAAAAACTGAAGCCGACTGCTTATGTGCCATCCTGAGCCTTTCATAAGAGGCAGTAGAGCACAGAGGTTAGAACATAGACTTGGGAACCCGGACACCAGGTCCACATCCCACCTGAGCCATTTACACACTGTGTAACCCTGAGTAAGTCAATCGACCTCTCAATGCTTCACTTCATCCAGCTGTAGAAAAAAACTGACTAAAAGCAGGACTACACTGTAAATGAGATACTGCATCTTGTCTGGGCTGGCTAAGGTTTGTGTTATGTGGACATGCCAACGTCCCTGTAATTTATACCCATGGAGTAAACACACATTACATAGCATGCTGCTCAGTGATAAGCTTTTCAGCATGTTCGATAGTGATACTGATGAGGGAATCCAGGGCAGGCTGGGTCTCTTCGCAGATGATACAAAAAAACTATGTGGGAGGGTGAATGGTGACGAGGGAATAAGGGATATGCAGAGGGACCTACAAAAACTAGAGTGGTGTTCAAAGGTCTAGCAATTTAAATTCATTGCCAAAAAGTGCAAGGAAATGCACCTAGGGAAAAGGAACCCAAAGTCAGAGTACTGGATTGGGGGGGGGGGAGACTTAGCACTAAAGAAGAGGAACAGGATTTAGGAGTTATTATCGGTAACTCCCTTAAACAAATTAACCAGTGCAGCAAGGTCTATAGCAAAGCTAACAGGATGCTGGGATGTATCGGGAGGGATATTAATAGCAGAAGAAAGGAGGTAATACGTCTCCTATACAGATCCCTGCTGAGGCCACACTTTCAAGTTCCTTAAAGGAATTAACAAGGTAAACTGTGGAGAATTATTTACCCTAAATACCAACTCACAATCACGTGGTCATGAGTGGAACAGCAACAGGAGGGAGGTTCAGGAGGGATGTGAGGAAGTATTTCTTTACAGAAAGGGTGGTGGAACTTTGGAATAGTCTGTGGGTGCAAACACAATCAGGGGATTCAACCAGACTGGGATGGAATGAAGGGAATAGTGGTCACCCGGGATGACGACACCCGGGAGAAGAATGCGGATAGGATGGGAAGGTTTAGTACCCTGGAGTAACAATAGGTTCCAGAGAAGGATGTAGGGATTATAGGGAGTATGGCCAGACTGGATGGACCTCAGGTCTCTTTTCTGCCATTGTGGTCTATGTTTCTATAAGCTCTTAACTTCATTTGTGAGGAAGACCCAGAAAACTCATTCCCCTATTGCAGCAGTGATAAGCAGGGATGTCATTACTGTTACAAAATGGCTAAAGAAAATCCTGCTACCTGATTGATTATTTAGGGTGTGTAAATATCTCAGTTACTGCACACCTACAAACCAAAACTAATCCTTGTCTTTACTTTTATTTTTTTTAAAAAGACATTTTATAAATATAAAAACTCTCTTCCGGGTGGGCAGGTGTTAGGGGAAAATATGCATGCTTTTGGGTTTTTAAAGGCACTCAGCTACACCTCGTGCTAAACAACACAATGAGGGAGGCAGGTATATATTCACCAACAACCACACAAGCCAGTCACATGGTGCTGCTCATGCAGCTAGGGGTTGCAGCTGAGACCCCTATAATTTTTTTGCAACCCTTATGATGTGCACTGCAGCCTCCAGGAACCACTAAGCCATGGTTTCCCCTGGAATTGTCTAGATATGATTGGCAGATAGTGAGGTTTTGTTTTCCATCTCCTGTGATTCTGGTGACAGAACACTGCTGGCTGTAGTCTTTTCTCTACCATGGAATAAATGCTGCTTTCTGATTTGTTGTTTGCAGGGTCACACAGAAAATACCAAACTAACAAAATAATTTTTGGTTTAGCAGAGATGATATAGGTATCAGATTACTGAATAGTTCAGACATACAGGCTTTAAGCACCCCAAGGTATCCTGAAAGCTTGCATGCCTATATTAATCAATCACCTAATAGAGGTTTCATCTTTTCCAAACAAAAAAATGATTTTGTTGGTTCTGACCAGCTGTGCACTAGAAACAAGACCCTGGGTCTCAGAGAGCAACATCATGGTTAAAACCATCAATAACTGTTAATAATAATTATAATAATTATTTAATTAGAGACAGTGTGGTCTAGTGATTAGAGCACCAACTCAGGAAATGGGAGATCTTGGGTTCAAACCCCATCAGAATCAAATACTCACTGTGTGACTTAATCGACAATATATTGCAAATGGAGGATTTAAGCAATAACGACTGAGATGCCAGTCATTTCTGAGTGATTAATGACTGGTTGGGCCACCTCCCTCCAGCCAGTCATTAATCCAAGGAAAGGACCGGCTTTGAGGATGTTATTGCGATTATATGTCTATTGAAATAATTTCCATTTTTGCTATTTTCTTTTAGTTTCAAACAGGTTTTAGCTGTGCGGCGCAAGGTGTGTATTCCACACAGCATTACTTGGCAGTGGAATCGGTCATTTCTATGATGTTAATGACCAATCCAGTAGCCAATCAAGAGCCTTGGTTGGCTCATGAATAATCAATTAGACTTATAATATGCAACATTTTTGCAGCTAATATGCCAAGAATAGTCCAGCTAAGATATTACAGCTTGTTTCCAGTGGCGTCCTGCTTCCATCCATTTCCACAACAGGATAAAATGAAGTACTGAGTGGTTAAGTCACTTTAAAGCAGCAGTGCAACAAACAGTTTTTTCCAAAAAATCAAGTTTCAGCAACATTATTGACAAAAGCATTAGCATATCTGCCAAATGTACTACTCTAAGTACTTCCTATGCAGTGCACCATGAGACTTTTTTATTTTTTCGATCCCAACCCTTGCTAGGTCTACAATGCTATTTCTATGCAAAATGTGGCAGCCAGCTTTTTTCTTGAGAGAAAAAAATAAAACATCTATTAAATAGTCACATTTTGGCAGAATCAGAAGATTGTGCCACCAAATACAGGTAGAAGACGCCTGGAATATTTTATAGTAAAAAGAAGGTAAGGTCAAATTTTTTGCCCAATTTCGTTGCACTGCTGCTTTAAAGTAGCAGTATTTGTTAGTCAGCAAAGAATATCATCGTACAGTTTTTTTTTGTAGCAAAAATGTATCCTTGACACCCTTACGTTTATCATCCAAGTATTTTTAATTTCTTCAGATATATTTAAAACTGCATGTATTACTATACTACTCGTGTAATTAATGACTCAAGTCAATAAAGATGGTTGTCACTGTCCGTTTTAAGAAAAATAAATCTCTTCCCTTGAGGTTAGGGTTTGACTGTACAAACTAAATTCATACTGTGAATGCATCAGGAGGGTGCAACCACACATTTCTGATGATGAACAGGACAGCATCAGACAACCATGTTTACTTTATTCACAGTCAGCGTGGCAAGCAAGCAGCAACATTGAAACATTTCCAAACCCCGCATCTCAGTTCAGGACAGGAAAAAAAATGAAAAGAAAAATGGCTAAAGTGACGCGTTCACCAGAAATACATTATTACTACAAAATTATGCGATTACATTTCTTTCTGCTAACAAATACTGCTGCTGCTTTAGGTTTTAGCTGCAGCCCACACAGTGATGAAGATGAAGATGATGATGATGATGGTTGTTCAGCAGCACCTTCTTCCTCACTTTGGTCTTGCATTTTGTTTGCCAGTGTGCATACAGGCTGCACTTACGTAAAGGTCACATCTTCTTTCTTGCATGTGGTTTCAGGGCCCACTGTCAGTTTGCACTGAAGTGCAGATTCCCTCCCAAATCCACGAGTCAGAAAACACCACCTGGAAAGGGTCAAACATATCTCAATAAGGATCAAGCAGCAACCATGAATGGGCCAACTTGCATGGCAAAAACTCTAACCCCCACCCCAGTCCCATACTGGAGAGAATGTAATATTTTGAGTACTTCTGTAAAAAATGTTTGAAACATTTCAAAATGCAAAATTTGGTTTGGTAGGTGGGGAACAGGGGACAGTTGTGTGAGTGGCTCTGTATGTTGCATGCCTGCCTCTGGGGCCAGAAGATTGGAAGGTCACGGTTTCTAGTACCACAGCAGGAACTTGGAGTAATACCAAATATGGGTATGGCAGTGCAGCACAAATGGGGTACTGCTCTGTTGCGGGGGCATCCTTCAAATGAGTTGTTAAACTGGGATCCCTTCTGCCCATCTCAGGTGCCTGTCGGGGTGAGACTTAAGATTCCGTGGCACATATCATAAAAGTAGAGGATTTTTCCAGCGCCCTGGCCAACATTCCTCCTGTCAATAAAACAGGTCCATGTGAGCCACCCTCTGAGCACACCTGGAAACAAGCCTTCACAGTTCACAGTGCCATTCCTGGTCATAAATTATAACTAAATAAAATAAATTATTTCTCTCTGCCCTCCCCCTTCCACCAAAGGTCATATAAGGGGCCAAATCCAAAGGCTCTTCACTCAATCCTTTGCTGCACCTCCTCTATTACTTCATCATCCTACATCACACACACACACACCTCCCCATCTCTATCCATTGGCATGATGTTAACCCTTCACATCCCATTTACTTTCCTTTAGTCAGCTGGGCTAACTCCCTCTGGCAGCTCTCCATGAAGGTGGAAAGGCCTGCTGCAGAAAGAGTGTTCTCTTGATCTCTAACACGAGGTCAGTCACGGAGCAGCACTAATCCAGGGGTAGTTCACAAGCCACACTGACAGGCCACGAAATGTAGAGATATTGTGGCCAAAGTAACAGCGAATGCATGAACATGCAGACTAGTACATTTATCCACTGGATTAGTGAATAAGGAATTGTACTGCATGCACATTTTATGCTCAATAATGGATTGAAATTTAAAACCTTTGCTAGCATTTTGTATATTCAAACAAAACCTTTAACTGGCCTGTTGGCATAGCAGTAGTGCTTTCACAATACCAATGATCCAGGTATGGGAACGAACGTGATCCATCGAATGGCTGGCCGGGGGAGGAGGACAAAGCATCCCAGAGGATGCTCTGTTCTTCTGTGGAGGGAGAGTCAATGTCTTTAGTACAGTGTTGCCACCTAGGTGACCACATGTGGTAAAGCAGCGGAAGGCAAAGTGGGAGGAAGGATGTCAGCTGGGTGTAGCTTGCACACCATTGTGCGCACCCCCCACACTGTGACCCTAGCATGCTAATGTCCTAGTGGGCTGGGAGGAAACATAAAAATGGCTCTAGTACCCGAGACGATGAACCTTTGTATATCCAAGCCTGCACCACCACCGTGGCACCTCCTGATGAAACATTGAGACTCAGAGATAAATCCCACTTCCTGTATAGCAGTATAGCACAGTGGATTAAGGCTCTGAGCTGCAAATCTGGTGACATCCAGCAGACCAGACCTGGGTTTGAATCCCACAGCTTCCACTTACATACTGTGTGACCCTGAGCAAGTCACTTAACTTCCCTGTGCTCCCAGGCTGCACCTGTAAAAAAGCTTTCAGCTTAGTGTGTTATTCCTGGTTAAACAACTAAAAAAAAAAAAAAAGTACCTGTCTGGGGAGGAACCAAGCCTCTGTGGAGCATGGCAATTACAGGTAGGTGGTGCAGGGGGTTGCGTGTACCATGGAAGCTCCTGTGGGAGAGGGGTGCTGGAGACAGGAAGGGGGCATAAACAAAGTTAAAAGAAAGCTTTATAGGTCTGCACACCTCTAGTAGCATCCTTCTCCCTACCTTGCAAGGTGGAGGACACAGGCTTCAATTATATTAGCAGAAGACATCCCAATACAGATACCTCGTACTATTACTGATGTAATTAATGTATCCTTAGCAACCCACTTCAGAAATGCTTTTACAAGTTCAGTTTGAAAGCTCCATATATTCTACAAAAGATGACTAATCAAAGGAAGATTACGTGTCCACTTTCAATGGATGCACACCAGAGGAACATCAAAAGGTGGGGACCAATCTGCTCACAGACACACCCCAACCAGTTGCAATGTATGGTCTTCCTCACAGGGATGTCTGTGATTGAGCTGATCCCCACTGCTTGTTGTTCCTCTAGCAGGGAAGTTGACAGCCCACAGCCTGAAGGACTGAATACATGGGACCTCACTTTAATTTGTAAAGTTAAGACTACCATTCCTTAACCCAGATGATCATGAACCCATGCCCACCCCCATCAACAATGCTTGGGCCTTCGCCTTCCAAAATCCTGCTGACTCCCCTGTCTGGTGTGCCAGCCTAATCAATAATTAGAGTGCAAACTAAAAATGAATCTCCTACCTTATTGAATTTTAACACTGCATGTGTTTGTCTCTTCGTTTCCCTCTCCTGGATCACACCTGGAAACAAGTCTGGGCTCAGTGTGTTTTTACCATTTATGAATGTTCAATAAATAAATGATCATTCTTCAATCAGTCAAGGGGGGAGGCACTGGAGAGGAACAGGGAAATCCTAGCCCTCCCCAAAAAATCAGGGTACTAAGTGAGGTAGACACCAACATAGAGATGTCGATAGGGAGAAGCGCAAGGGTAAATGGAGAAAGTGGCAAACGCAATAAGGACAGGGATGGGGCAAAAAGGGGTGAGGCCATCAAGCAATGGAGGATAATGAGTACCAACGCCCGTAGTCTGGGCAACAAGCTCCCTGAACTGGTGGCCTTGATGGAAGAGGGATTTCTGGATATTGTAGCAGTCACAGAAACATGGTACACAGAGAACCATGACTGGGATGTTAACATACCAGGGTACACAACCTACAGGAGAGACAGGGAGGGGAGAAGAGAGGCGGAGTAGCTCTCTATGTCAGGGAAGGGATAAAAGCAACTGAACAAAAGAGTAAACGGGGGAGGCGCTGTGGGTCAGCTTAGAGACTGGAAATGGCACCACAATCCGCACAGGGGTTGTATACAGACCCCCATGTCAGGGGAGGGAATGGACAAGGATATGATAAAAGGCATACTTAGGATGGCAGAGAAAGGGGAGATACTGTTGATGGGGGACCTTAATATGCCAGATGTCAACTGGAGCACCTTTGCTGCAGCCACATCCAAAAGCAGGGCCATTCTCGACGCCCTTCAGGTGGCATGCCTCAGACAGCTAGTTTTGGAACCTACTCGTGAGGGAGCAATCTTAGACCTCGTACTCTCAAATGGGGACAGTGAGAGGATATCAGATCTAGAAGTGGGTAGCCATTTGGGACCACCAAGCAGTGTGGTTCACGATAAACTCAGCTACAGAGTCAAGCCATTCAAAAGTGAGGGTTCTGGACTTCAGGATGGCTGACTTTGGCAAGATGGGAGAGTGCCTTAGAAAAGCACTTGCAAACAGGCTAGAAGGAGGGGTGGAGCAACAATGGGGAAATATCAAACTGCCATCACAGAGGCAACAAGCCTTTGTGTGAAGCAAATAAACAAATCAAAATGAAAGAAAAAGTCACTATGGTTCTCTAAAGAGGTGGCGGTGAAGGTTAGGGAGAAAAAGATAGCATTTAGGAAGTATAAGGAAACACAGAAGGAGCAGAACAGAGAATTGTACCAGTTAAGGCAGAAGGAAGCAGGGAGGGTAGTCAGAATAGCAAAGGCCCAAACTGAGGAAAAGATAGCCAACTCAGTTAAGAAGGGGGATAAAACCTTTTATAGGTATATCAGGGAGTGTAGAAAGACAAAAGGAGGGATAGTGAGGCTGAATAGAATTGATGATGGGTGGGCAGAGAGGGACAGTGAAAAAGCAGGGATACTGAATGAATACTTCTGTTTAGTATTCACAAAAGAGGAGGTGGGGGAGGTGCCTAATCCAATTAACAGAAGCACTCTGGATAGGGGGGTCGATCCCAGTCCATTCACGGAAGAAAGGGTTCTGAAAGAACTCCTAAAACTGAAGGTGGACAAAGCAATGGGGCCAGATGGAATTCACCCCAGAATTCTAAAAGAATTAAGCAGAGAACTAGTGACACCACTGACTACCCTTTTTAACAAATCATGGGAGGATGGTGTGGTACCGGAGGACTGGAGGAAGGCAGATGTGATTCCCCTTCACAAAAGCGGGACCAAGACAGAGGCAGAAAACTACAGATCTGTCAGTTTGACCTCTGTGGTAGGGAAAGTGATGGAATCACTTCTGAAGGAAAGAATTGTTGAGTACCTAGAGGCCAGTGGGGCACAGGACCCAATGCAGCATGGTTCACAGTGGGAAGGTCATGTCAGACAAATCTAATTGATTTCTTTGACTGGGTGACCAAAGTAGTAGACCAGGGAGGGGCTGTGGACATGGCCTATCTACACTTTAGCAAGGCATTTGACACAGTCCCACACAAAAGATTAATAGTCAAATTAACCAGCCTGGGAGTGGGTCCCAGGGTGGTAGCCTGGGTAAAACATTGGCTGGACAACAGGACACAGAAAATAATTGTAAATGGAGTCCACTCTGAAGAAAGAGGGGTTACTAGTGGGGTACCACAGGGTTCAGTACTGGGTACAGTCCTTTTTAATGTCTTTATAAGTGACATTGCAGAGGGACTGGAAGGAAAAGTATGCCTCTTTGCAGATGACACAAAGATCTCCAACAGGGTTGATACACAAGGAGGCATGGAAAGGATGAGAAGGGACTTGGCAAGGTTGGAGGAATGGTCAGAAGTATGGCAGCTTGGATTCAATGCAAAGAAGTGCAAAATTATGCAAAATAATGCACATGGGAAACAAAAACCCAGGGGAAGACTACACAATGGGAGGAGATAGTAACAACAACAAAAATGGAAAGGAACCTGGGGGTAATCATATCAGATGACCTTAAGGTTGGCAAGCAATGTGAGAAGGCGGTAGAGAGGGCTGGGGATACTGGGACGTATAGGGAGAGGCATCACCAGCAGAAAACAGGAAATTGTAATCCACCTGTACAGACAGTTGGTGAGATCCCATCTGGAGTACTGCGTCCAGTTCTGGAGACCCCATCTCCGCAAGGACATAGACAGGATGGAGGCAGTTCAGAGGAGGGTAAATAAATGGTACAGGGTCTGCAAGAGAAGCCATACGAGGAGAGACTAAAGGAGCTTAATATGTATACCCTTGAGGAAAGGAGGGAGAGGGGGGACATGATAGAAATGTTTAAGTACCTCAGTGGAATCAACAAACATAGAAACATAGAATTTGATGGCAGATAAGGACCGCTTGGCCCACCTAGTCTGCTCGTTTCCCTACCTAACGGATAAGCTGCAGATCCTAGTTAACCAACAGCTACTTCCTCCCACCCCCACTAGAATTGCTTTATGTCTGTCCCATGCATTCTTGAATTCCCCACTGTTTTTGACTCTATGACCTCCTCAGGAAGGCTGTTCCATGTATCCACAACCTCTCTGTGAAGAAATACTCTCACATTACCTCTGAGTCACCCCTCTATCTTCAAATTGTGCCCCTTGTTTTTGCACATCTCTTTTTCTGAAAGATGCTACCCTCTTGGATTTTGTTGATTCCCTTGAGGTATTTGAAAGTTTCTATTGTGTCCCCCTCTCCTTCCTTTCCTCAAGGCTATACATCTTTAGTTCCTTTAGTCTTTCTTCATATGTCTTCTGATGCAGACCATGCATCATTTTCATTGCCCTCCTCTGGACAGCCTCCACCCTGTCTATGTCTTTGCGGAGATGGGGTCTCCAGAACTGTACACAGTACTCCAGATGTGGTCTTACCAACTGTCTGAACAGAAAGTCCAAGAGGGTAGCATCTTTCAGAAAAAGAGATGTGCAAGAACAAGGGGACACAATTTGAAGATAGAGGGGGGACAGCTCAGGGGAATGTGAGGAAGTATTTTTTCACAGAGAGGGTGGTGGATGCATGGAACAGCCTTCCTGAGGAGGTTGTGGGGTCTAAAACTGTGGGAGAATTCAAGAATGCATGGGACAGATATAAGGCAATTTTTGTGGGGGGTAGGAAGAAATAGGCTGTTGGTTAAATAGGATCTGCAGCTTATCCTCTAGGTAGGGAAATGGGCAGACTAGGTGGGCCAAGCGGTCCTTATCTGCCGTCAAAGTCTATGTTTCTATGTTTCTATTGAATGCATGGAGCTTTCAGATTGAACTTGCAAGATCCCTTATATTGTGGGCTACTGTTGGTAATTCACAGGATTCATAGGATAGTTACAAGCATGTAAAGCACTTATGCCCATGTTGGCTTGCCATTTCTCAATGGTAATTGCCAATACTTACTATTTCTAGTACAAAACTCATCCAGTGCTTTTTTGAAGGTTTCCATGTTTTCACACCTTATACCTTTTCCAGGAAGTTCATTCCCTATCGTGACCACTCTTTGGGTAATCCACCTTCCCCCCTTTCTTGTTTTGTACAGTTCCCCTTTTAGTTGTAACTCATGTGTCCTGGTGTCGTATCATATGCCTTTTGCTTGCAGCCTTAGGCAATCCCAAAGATAATTTTCATGAAAAGCTATGTAACTCAGGCATAAATCACCCCTTACCTTCTGTATCCCAAGGTATATATGCTTAGCATCTCCATTCTTTGTTTACATGTAAGCTGTTTCATTCCTGCTATCATTTTGGTTGCCCTTCTCTGCAGCCCCTCCAAGAGTTTAATTCCACCTTTAGTTTGTACAGTCCAAAACTGGCTACAATATTTCAGGTGAGGTCTCACCAGGCATACAACGGCATTAACACACTTCTTATCTGTACTTACAATATCTCTTCTAACACATCCCCAGATTTTATTGTGACTCCTAAGTACTAGATGAGTTGGTAGTCCCTTGATGGAATGTACTACAAGCTGGAAAAGTATTTATTGTTAGAAGAGATATCCTCTCAGCACTCCTGTGTGTGTATTCCAATATAGGTGCTTAGATGTCATAGCTTTGAAGGTTTTTGACTGAGCATTGTCTCTCACCCTGAAGGAAGGCCAAACCAGTAGAGGTGCCTCTGCCACACTGGTAATGTGTCATTCACTGATCCAGCTGAGTCAAAAGTTCACTGCTACCTCTGCTCATGTAATCTCTTGACTGTAGCTTTTCCAGGGGTCCAAAATAGCATTAGAGAGGTTAAAGAGGAGTGATGGCAAGCATACATTTGAAATTATAACTGGTAGTGTCTCCATAATTTAAGGAGGGAAAAAAAACAGATTTCGCAGTTCTTTTGTCAGAAATAATGGTACAAATTGAGGGCTCAAACTATTACCCTAAGAACAACAACTAGGCTGAGTATGGATAACATTTGAGAAAATGTCAGTCTGGAAGCTAAGAAAGCACTTTAAAAAAACACTGAAGCCAGTGTCTGGTGTTTTAGTCGATGATTTCTATTAATTATTGTAGACGTGATGTTTTAGTCTGTGTTATTATAATGTATTGATAAAATAAAATTAAAGAATTATAAAAAAAGAGAAAATTAGAAGCCATAATTGAAAGGAAAGGGTAATGGTGAGGTACAGTACACACTTTCTATGAAGCTGCTTCTATATGCCAAGCAATGCTGCATGTCACCATCATCATCATCATCATCATCATCATCGCTGTTTGATAGACAGTACCTATCTGAATAAAATCCATCCAGAGTGCCTCACAACACATAATGGCTAACTACATATCCACAGGAAAGAGTTAGATAGCTGAAGCGCAGGGGCAGAGACGTACTTTGGGCTGTGAAACAGTTTGTCAAAAAAAGACATAAGCTTGATTTGAATCCATCTACTACTTTGCTTTAATGAACATTTTCTGGATTTACTCTCTGTGTTTGTGCCCACTATTTGGATTTTGAACTTCTGTGTTTAAGGCTGGTTGCCCTCTTGGTGTGAGCACTACATTCGCTCGCTAAGTCGTGGCAGGTAAACTTTTTGGAAGAGTTAGTACACCACCTGAAATTAATATTAATTTCTATAATTAGCCAACTGTCAGAACAGGACTCTACCTAGAGGTTGACATCTAATTCTGTTCCACATCATACTTCAGTAGCTTTGTGACCTCACTGGCTGTGACATCACAAGTGACCAAGAACAGCCAAACCCTTTCTGTCAGTTTGGTCGTTTGGGATGTCGCACTGAGTGAGGTCAGAGCGTTGATGAGATACAAAGATGAACTGCACTTTATATGTCAGCTGCAAGGCAAAGAACCATGCTATAAATTACACCTTGTATTAGGAGGTATAACTTTATTAATTGGCAGAAAACAAAAAGAAAAGTACTTCAAAAATAAAATGGGGCCATCCAATGGCCCAACAAGTAGTGCATTATGCTCCATGTCAGTGATTCAGGTTCGGGAAGAGCCTGAGAGGCTAGCAACCTGGCAGGCAGGGATTGAGAAGTGCCACCGATGACAGCAAATCCTTTATCTACATTCTCATATTGTCTCTCCTCCTACTGGAATCAACTAGCATCTTCCATCCAACTCTCTCCCTCCTTTCCCTCCTTTAGACATCAGCTAAAACTTCTCCCTCCTCCCTCTTGTTCTTGCCTTCCCTCTTCATATACCCTTCCTCACCTTTCCCAACCCCACCTATGCCTACTGGTTCAGGATCCCATCAACCAGTTTACTCTGCATCTTTGAATTTGCCTTATTTGCACACTTGCTTTGTCCCCACACCATTTTTAAGACATTCGGCTGCAATTTTTGGCCTTACTGCCTATGTTGTTATCAACTGATGCACTTTATGTCATTGTTTTGTAGTTATCATTATCAGCCTTGTTTGTATTTCTTTTAGGTGATTTCCCCTTCCCTCTCCTCCGGGTCACACCTAGAAATGAGCCTTGGCTCAGTGTGCCTCTCCCGGTCACCAATTTTCAAATAAAAATAAATAAATAAATGATCAGGTGGATTGATGGGGCAGTTCCGCAGTAGGATCCTGGAAGGTTCAGCTGCAGCAGTGGAAAACATATGTGAAAAGGCTGATGAGTCTCAGTATGTACACAGAGTAGAGGCTGGGGGCGGGGAAGCAATGGAGACCTTCAAGTACCTGAGGGGTATCAACCAAGTGGACAGCAGCTCCCAATCCACAAGAAGCGAGGGGACGCTAACAAGAAGACATGGATGGAAATTTGTGAGGAGGCACTGTGGCTGGGATGTAAGGAAGTACTTCTTTACAGAAGTGTGGTCGAGAAGTGAAATGTGTCACCAGGAGAAGTGGTTGGCACAACATCAGTTGCCACCTTCAAACACAGGTGGTAGAGGTACAGGAGAATTTTCCAAACCAGAGGAGGAAATGTGGGCAGTTGAGGGAAGGGGATGAGTGAACTGGAGAGGAGTGGTCAAAATACAGTCAGGGCTATTGGTAGACTAGTGTTCAGTCCCGCATTAGGCTACGCATGGATGTAGGCAGGTACTGGGCAGATCCGATGGGCTGTTGGGACTTTTCTGCCATCAACATCTATATTTCCATGTTTTTCAGCTGCAGTGGAAGTGTATGCTGGTTAGGCTCCCAGTGGTTATAGTGTGTAACATGGAGTGGTGGGAGGGGCAGCATTATAGAGGAGAAAACAGACTGCCTGGCTGCATCTACATGACAGCTGCAAGCTGGCAAATTTGAGCCTCACCCCATGAAGCCTGCCTGAGATCTTAATTTGAGCTGCTGGAGGAGGATCCCAACCCCCTCAGAAGCAGTGATCTTAGTGGCAAATGGGGTTGGTTGATCACCAGAGGACAGGATGATGGTGATGACAGGTGGGTCAGAGAGGAAAACCTTGATTAGAAGAAAGAAATAAAAGGTGACAACTAGGTACTTTAAAAAAAATTAATGTGTTTTTCTGTTTACTTGTTTTGGTGCTACTAGCACTTTAAATTTGATATGAAATTATTTTAAAGCTGTCCAGCAAGGGTAAATGGAATGAGGCTGCCCCTGTAATATTACTTACCCTGCTAGCCCAGGTCTCAAAATGATGAAGTTACACAATTTTAAATAACAATTTACACATCCCCCCATTGCAAAGCATCATGAGTAATATATGCAAATTAGTTTTCAGCCTGTGCAGACTGTCTGTGAGGTCTTTTGGCATCATACGGTCCTGCTAAAAGTGAAGCAGGCATAAATTACTTCGCCATATATGAACTGACGAACATATGAATGTGCCAGCAGATAAAGGCCTTCTGGTCTATCTAGTCTGCTCAAGTGTGCAGTTATCACTGTGTTTACAGAGGAAACTGCCCCCCATAACCCCCTTGACCCCTCTCAAATACCCTATCTCTCCTGCCATCTCAATATTTTGCATCTACTTCCCATGATGCTTTGCATTAGGATGGGTATGTGTAATTTAGTATTTCTTTAAAACTTAGCTTCATTGCCAATGCCCTTCCAGGGTGACCCTTGCTTCAGGGCATTTGCTCTGAGCTTCTTGACTGTTTTTTCCCCTCCTCAGCTGGCTTGCACTCCGGAGGGCACCCCCAGGGCTGTCCCCTGGCATCCACCAGCTGGCCCTGACTGAACTCCAGGGCTTACCCCCCCCAACAGGGTAGGTGGGGCTCCCCCAACCCCACCAAGGTCCAGTTTCAGTGGCCAGGGCTGTGGCTAGCCGGGAGCAGTGCCTGCGAGGCACCCTCCACCATCATGCAATGGCAGCTCTTTTTCCTCCGTATTTTTTTCCCCTGGAGCTAGGGGCATGCAATGAGACTGACGGAGGGGAGCGTGCATGCATCCGCACATGCTCCTCTCCAGGCACCTGCCCCAACTCCTCCCCCCCAACTGCAGTGTGGCACTTTGTCCCCCAGCCTCTGCTAGGGGGTGAACAGGCACCAAATACTGAGGACCCTCCTCCCCAGAGAAGGAGAGCAGTCTATTGGATGCTCAATCCTTCTCCTCCCCTGCTGACCCCTGGCAGCCCGTGCTCATTCCTGAACATGGGTCGCCAACGTAGCGCAAGGTAAGGCGTCCAGCACCTCAGCCCTCAGTGCCACCAGGCCAGCCTAGCTTCTTGACTTTTAAAATAACTTCAAACACACTTGCTTCTTGAACTATGATACTTGTAAAGTTTCAGTAAATGCTGAAGCAATGACTGCTCACCTGGAGCCCGATGGAGTGTCACCTAAGAATTCTGGGAAAACATGAGGAAATACTGATGGAGATGCCACCACTGCTGTCACGGAGACAGCAGTGCATAGTTATATACATTAATTAACCCCCCTTTGTTGAGAGCAGATTCTCAATGGTGAGTTAGTTCAGTGACATCAGGGGCACAAGAGCCAAAGCTTGAGTGCCTTCCTGATGTCACTGAACCAACAAGGCACTGAGAGTCTGGCAAGTTCTCAATGAAGGAGGCTTATATATTTTTTTCTAATTTCAGTTATATTGTCTTTTCCAATGAGTTATAACAAATACACATTAACAACTAACAATACAAGAACAATAAATTGCCACATTCCTGACATACATTTCTTTACTTGCTATTATGTTTCCTAATAACAATTCCATCAGATATGTCCCATTAAGTAAAAGGAATCTAGTCATGGTACAAATTGTGGTTATGTTATTTTGATAATACAATTGTACCCTGTTTTCAACTTTAACTGTTAGGTTCAGACAGGAATGCGTTATCAGAGTTCAAACTGCCAATTCTGAATCAGAGCGCAGCTCTCTCTGCTGCCATAACTGCTCAGCTCGAGCTTCCACAACACTACTAGAGATCATGACTGTAACTGGTCTAGGGAGAAAACTTGCTCTCCATGTTCTGGAATGTTAAGAACAGCAAGTTCTACATTCCGAGACCATGACAGGTTTGGTTGGGCCCTGTCCCATTTGTGATGTGTAGACAGAGTTTGAAGTAAGGATTCTGCCTACTATCTCTGTCTTTTCTGTTGGACTGTGCAGTCAACTCTTACCTTTACTTGTTGTTCTTTACTTTTTCCCCTTTTTGCTGTCTCTACCTTGCTTGTATATAGTTATAAAAATATGTATGAAACCAGGTTCCCTTATTTGTAAACTAGATATAGATACAGTTATTACTGTTGAAACAATTACAGAAACAGTTATTGGAGTTTATTAACAAAGTTTATGAAATGGGCATCATAAAATAGGAGCTCTGATTGGCTGCTAGAGATATGATATTCATTCTGATGCACAGGAAAAAGGTCCAACACTGGCAAGTGGGCATGGATATAGGTGGAGTTGCCCACTTCAGAGCGTTAACAAAACAAAATGCAACCATCTTGTTTGCGCCAGAAGTGGTGCCAGCCGAACTGTAAAAAATAAATACCTCTCACCTCCTGTTCACTTTGCCTCAGTCTTTGAATATTTAGATTTTTTTTAAATCCATCTGCCTGTTTCCTAATGGATGCAGCATGAAATGAACAACCGTGATCTCTCTCACAGCCCACCCGCTCGGTCATGTATTTAAAAAAAAACAAACAGCTGTGATCTCTCTCTGCCAGCCTGGCCACTCGCTCTTTAAGGTCTGTCTTTTAATTTCAAAAAAAAAAAAAGAAACAAACAGCCACGATGTCTCTCCCAACACGTCCACTCATTCATCTGTTAAAAAAAAATGGAACGACTTTGATCTCTGTACAGCCTATCCGCTTGCTCTGTCTCTCTACCAGCCCGCCCGCTCTTGGAGTTTTGTCTTTTAATTAAAAAAAAAAAAAGCAATCTCTCTTACTTGTCTCCACACAGCATTTGGGGGGGGAGGGAGAGGTGAATACTGCCATGACAACCAGACCTAAAGTACAGAAGCCTTTGTGGGACAAAAGTCCTTCAGTCCAAAAATAAACCACTCTGGATACTTAGGCGGAGAAACTAGTTTATTAAAAGTGACACAAACATACATGCTTTTTCCTACTTAAAATTGGAAATTTAACCTACCAAATGCAGTTGCACTAAAGATAGCCATTTCATAAGCGCAATAAGCCACTCCAGGGTGTGCGTTAGACACTTTAACACACGGCTAGGAGGCTGGATGCACTTGGATGGTGGCCTCGTTCCTCACTACACCTCCTAGCCGTGTGTTAAAGTGTCTAACCCACATCCTGTCATGGCTTATTGCTTACGTAACAGAGTGTGACATTTTGATCTCAGACTGAAGTAATCTGTCAGCAAATGCTCTGAAAGCTAGAAACTGACACGGTTCTGAAGTTTTGGATCACAGTGCTCTGATGGAAACTAGAACTGACAAGGTTCTGAAGTTCTGGTCACAATGCTCTGGTGGAAGCTAGAATTGGACAAGGTTCCGAAGTTTGGTATGAAAAGAGGAGAGCAAGTGTCTTCAGGGGATTTGGAGACCAAATGTAACAGAGAGCTGGTTGATTGTAGATTTCAGTTCTGAACTCAGAAATTGGACTTAGATTTTGGACAGCCTATGCTGAAAACCAGTCGGTACACTTCTCTTTGGTTTTATTTTCTTGTTACTTATAATAATAAATCACTACTTCTGTATTTTACAATTTCTTCTGGTCTTATGCTTCCTGACTCAAGCCACAGTTTCGGAGACGTGAAGAACACGGTTTTGAAAACATCAGGAAAAACAGGCTAAAAGTGTATTACAGTAACATTTTAATGGCTTCAACAGAAATATAAATCTTTAAAATATAGAATAATACATTGAGTAATGTGTTTAATGAGAATTTTACACACACCCGAGGTGTTGGATGCCACATAAACCCCGAGAGCGAAGTTCGAAGGGTTTATTTAAGCATCCAACACTGAAAGGCTGCGAAAAATTTGACTTTTACACACCACTCCATGTTTTGTTTTTTATAATTGCTGGGAAGTGTTTTTTCACTACAGCAATTATATAAATAGAAACACATCACTGTGCAGCCATGGTCAGGTTCAAGCACAGTCTGGGGTTGGGTTCAAGTGACTGTTTAAACATTTCTTTTTTTTTAAAGCAGTTCCTCCCAAAAGTGCACTAAAAACAGCTTCAATTAAATATGAAGTTTTTTTTTTTATTTGACTTACAGTGGAGCATGAGTGCGAGAGGAGGTGAAGTGTCCCACGCATGAAGGAAAGACCACAGTCGACACTCGCATGAAGCAAGGGAAACCCGGCATGTATTTACCATTTTAGCCAGCTGTTTGTAACAGCGAATTATAATTGAGTTTCACTATGGGAAAAGCACCACAGTGCATGCCAACATTTACTCACTTCGTACAAATGAGTATGGCATTTCAAGGTTGAAGAAACCTCTTTGTAAGGGAGTATGACTTGGGTGATATGTTTCTTTACCTTTTATAGCCCCATGTGTGAATGCACTTAGACCACATTCAGTGTTCTAATTACACTCTATGAGCTTTGGGGCCCATAAGGGTCCTATCTTTAAATTCAGCCCCCCCTTCCCATTATAAGTCAAGGGCAGTGATGTGTGATCTGCCGGGGCTCATTTCAGAGCTGAGGGGGGCTGAGCCCTGGCAAGCCCCGCTGTAATTCCAACACTGACTGCACTGTGGCTTCAGATCATAATTGGGGGTGGGTAAGCCAGTGCTTGCTTGTCTATAGTAGGCAGCTGGATGCATGTGAGAGGTCTGTATAATCATGCAGTCCTTTGGTTTGGGAGAGCTTGTGGTTTGGGAGAAGAAAATAAAAAAAAAATTGGGAGCTTATAAAAAAGTGAGGAGCACATCTCACACTAGCAGTGACACCAGCAAAAATAAAAAAAGTTGGAAAAGACTCCAAGAAACAGTGAGACCTCCATTATTACTGGTCTCAGTACCAAGACACTTACTTTCTATAACTACAGCAAATAATTTTTTGGCACTTGCAATCACTAACGCAGCAGTATGTGTTGGAAAAAAAATTCATCATACAGTTTTTAACTAAAAATGTATTTCTGACATCAATAGATTCATCCTGAGTGTATTTTTTAATTTTCTCAGATACTGCTTCTGCAGGGATTATTTTTCCTATTATAACAGATACAGTACAAATAGTCTTTGCCCAAACACAGGTAATCTTAAAGCTACAGGCTGCCTTCCACCTCCGCGATCTCCTAACCTCCTGCTGCCCCGCTAGGGCTCAGCATTCCACTAATCAAAGGCTGTCAGCTGTCCTGCCATCTCAGTTGAAGTCAGACAGTGAAAGGGTTTTCTCTGTGCCCCTCTGCTACTGTGAAATATACTCCCTGCTACCATGCCCCAGACTAGATCTCTTACTAGCTTTAAATACCAAATATGGCACAGGCTTTTTCATTAAGCCTTCCCAAATTGGGTGGCCTGTCAGCACAGTGGTGGTGCTATGGCTCGCATCACAAACAACCCGGGTGTAGAAACAAGCCTGGGTTGTCAGGGGCCAACCAGCAGGAGGAGGACTGAGCACCCCAGAGGGCACTGTCCTCCTCCAGGGAAGGTGGGTCACCATTGTCAATATCTTCATCAGTGACATTGCAGATGAACTGGAGGGTAAGGTTTGCCTGTTTGCAGATGATACCAAGATCTGCAACAGAGTAGATGATCCAGATGGGGTTAGCAGAATGAGAAGAGATCTGGATAAACTGGCAAAATGGTCAGAAGAGTGACAACTGGGGTTTAATGCAAAGAAGTGCAAGATCATGCACATAGGGAAGAGAAACCCTGAAGCCACCTATAGGCTGGTAGGGGAGCTGCTGGCAGTCACAAGGGAAGAAAGAGACTTGGGCATCATCATCACCGATGACCTAAAATCATCCAAGCAGACCACTAAAGCAGTGGGTATGGCTAGGTGGATGTTGGGGTGTATTAGTAGGAGTATCACAAGTTGGAAGAGGGAGGTAATAATCCCTCTTTACAAGACACTGGTTGGGCCCCATCTGGAGTACTGTGTGCAGTACTGGAGGCCGTATCTTCACAAGGACATTACCCAAATTGAGGCAGTCCAGAGAAGGGCAACCAAAATGGTGCAGGGACTGCATCAGAAAACATATGAGGACAGATTAACGGAGCTTAATATGTATACCTTAGAGCAAAGGAGGGAGAGAGGTGATATGATCGAAACATTCAAACACCTTAAAGGCATTAACAAAGTGAAAATGTAACATGTTTCAATAAAAGAAAATAGCAGGACAAGAGGACACAGCATGAGATTAGAGGGAGGCCGATTAAGGGGTAACGTGAGGAAGTTCTTTTTCACAGAAAGGGTGGTGGATGCATGGAATGGCCTACCTCAGGAAGTGGTGGATATGAATACAGTGCAGGGCTTCAAACAGTCATGGGGTAGGTATAAGGGAGCAATACAGATGAGTATGAATAGATGGGCCATTGACTGAGCAAAGGTCAATGGCACATTCATAAGGTAGAAAAATAAATGGGCAGACTGGATGGGTCTTGCTGTCCTTATGTGCTGTCAACTTCTATGTTTCTGTGTTTCTATTGTCACTGCAATGATGCCACCTGGGTGACCACAGGGGGCAGTGAGTCAAGGGTGCTGTGGGAGGGACAGATGTCAGTCAGGGGTTCAGCACGGCAGTACGCTTGATGTGCATATGCACCTTGAACCTCCCTAGTGTGCCTGCATCCATAGGGATGGAAACAACACAGGAAAATGGTCCCACTGCCTGAAGGATGACGGGTCCCGCCGGACCGAATGAGACTGATCCTGGATCCCTCAGTGGAAGCCATTTGCAGAAGGCTAAGCAGTCTGAGGGGTACACCCCCTCTACCCCACCCACCAGGCACAGCTGCAGCAGGATGGAGGCAAACAGCTGGTGGGGGATAGGGTCCAGCACAGCCAGGCACCTTGGGGAACCCAAATGGAGTTTGAGGCTGTGGAGTGTAGGGGATATAAAAAAAGAAAAAAAAACCTTCCCAAATCAGGAAGGCCTTTAAACATTTGCTGTCATTCTGTGCGGTGTTGCTCTTAATTGTTTTTGTTGAGTTTTTGTATTTATTTATGTTTCATAATGTTTATTATTGTTCTTTTTGTTATATAAGGGATAATACATGACAGGGTGTGCAGCAATAAGGGACTAATGTATGCCTCAGGTGGCTGTTATACACGAGGCATAGCTTGGTGATGCAGCCATCTAAAAAGTTCATTATTTCCTTGTGACTACATACCCTGGAGTGTGGTAACCCACTTATAAAATGGTCTTTCATTTGTTAAAAAAATATGTTATTCAGGTAAGGTGTGCAGTCATCAGAAAATAATCAACAGTCATGTGGTGTGTTTCAACCAATGACATTACTGGGTTCTCAAAGCCTATTTTACAAACCACTGTAAAGTGCTTTGATCCATTTGGGATAGGTGATGAATAAATACATTTCTAGGAGCGTGGATATGTTGTTCATCCACGCTCTTTGACATGTCCCTTTCCCCTTTAAGGATCATCGGAAGTCTTCAAGCTGGTTCCTCCCACCCACCCAAGTGGTATATACTTCGGCTCCACCCCATGATGCCAGATCTTTCTTTCCACTGGAAAATTCAGTTTGCCTCCCTTGTGCTCACGCATTTCGTAGGCCCTGGCTTTCAAACCCTCGGTTTTACCAAAAATTAGAATTGTTCGTGTTAGCAATCGCGAATTTGTCACTTTCACTATGGAAGACAAATCTTCCCTCGGATTTTGCAGGTGCTTCTGAGGCCAAAAGATGTTGCGTACCGATCCCCACTCCGCGTGCGTCTACTGCCTCGGTGTCGTCCATGACACCTCGTCCTGCAATTTCTGCTTGGCCTTCCATCCTAAAGTCCTGGACGACCATCTTGCACATTTGCAAATAGGGAGACCAGAGAAAGGAACCCTCTGATGAAATCTAAAGAGGATAGGTGGGTGGTTTCTGCAGCTGCGTGATCCGTCAAGCAATTGGAACGTATGCAAGTGTTCAAGGAAGAAGTGGCTTGTGCTGCAAGCTCTTCCCAGAGCTGTTTAGTTCCGCTCAACCTGGGCTCCACCTTCTTGGGTTCCTTTAGGGAATTGTGCCAGTCTCTCCCCCTACCAAGGGGGAGGTGCCTGCAGACCCGCACTCTTCTCGATCCCATCCTCGGGATAAGGACCCGAGCAAGTCTTCGTCCCAACAAAGGTGCTCTTGGGACTGAGAGAGGTCTCAGTCCCAGGAGCATGCGGTCTCAACCTCGGACGAGATTGCTTCTTCAGCCGTTGGCTTCTGACCTTCCATCGGGCCAGCCGACCAAGGTTGTGGTCAATGAGGTCGAGATAGTCATCGACCCAATCAATCCCCTGTCAATGACACTTTAGAAAGGACCCCAGTCTTTGTCTTCCCGGATGAAGAGACCCAGCCTGCTGGAGTCCCATTTGAGGATCTGGTCCAGGACTCCGGGAAGTCACCGGCCCTGCCAGTGTCTCCCAACCGACCGAGTTGGCCTGCCCAACCTCGGTCGAGGTCTAGGACCCCCTCGTCCAACAGGCCGAGGAAGAGCCACAAGCGCTCTATAAAGAGGCAATGCCATCGATCGTCCTTGTCCTCCTTGGACAAGGAGAGGCTCCGGTGGAAAGTCTGACGCTACGAGGACCTCATGTGGCAGCAGCTGATTCTGGATGGGCATAAGCCTACTTCGACTTTCACCTCCCAGGCTGAAGCCGACTCCCTTGGAGATAATCAAATCGGTTCCCGTGCCCACGGAGCTGGCGAGATCACCAGTTCAGCCCACACCGGTCTCTCCACCCATCAAGGTGGAACCACCGCCCAAGCAGCCTGTGGGAAGGGCTCCTTCTAAGGATGAGAGACAGGACACCGGGCTTCCCAGGCGCTTGTCGGTCACTGTCACCCCAGACCGCCCCCAGTGAGTCAAAGGTGACATGGGCAGTAGGCCATTGTATCCAGATTCTTCAGATTTGGACGTCACTGATCTTCACTCACATCCAGGGGATGATGATTTGACCACTGATGCAGAGATGGAGGAAGGCCCTCGTCCTTTCAAGGGATTCTCCATCTCATCTCTGAGTCTACAGGGATGCCCCTGGAGCCTATCCAGAAAAAGGCGGAATACCCTCTCACTGACATCCTCAAGAGAGGGGATACTCTGATGGAGGCCCTTCCTGTGGCTGAGGCCATTGTTGGTCTGACCTTAGAACTTTGGCAGCATCCTGCCTCTTGTCCAGCTCCATCTGCCCATATGGCCCAAAAGTATGTGGTGCCCATGGGGTCCTTTGCAGGGTTCACAGAGCACCCTTCAGCCGAGAGTCTGGTGACCACCTCTGTGTTCAGGCATACTGACAGTTCTGCCGACATGGACCGACCTCCTGATAAAAAGTCCAAGCTTTTGGACCATTTAGCCAGGAAGGTCTATGAGACTTCCTCCCTGGGCCTTCACCAGGCAACTTCAGCTGTCATCACGGCACACTTCTCTCACGTCCTTCTGGAGTAGTTAGATGAAGTCCTCCCACATCTCCCCGCAGACATGCAGAAAATGGTCAAGCAAGTCCAGGACCAGGGCCAAACAGCAGCTCCAGATGGCCTTGGACCTTGGGGACTCTTGTGCCCATTCAATGGCTTCCCCAGTTGCCTCTCATCGCAGGGCTTGGCTGAGGCTCTCCTCCTTCCCGGCAGATACCCAGCATAAGTTAGCTGACGTGCCCTTCCATGGGACTGACTTGTTCAGCCCGGGAGTGGCCGGTCACCTTCAGCGTATCGAGCAGTCCAACACCACCTTGGACACAACCTCTGCCAAGAGTCCTTTGGGCAAGAACCAACAGAGGAAAAAGAAAAAGCCTTTTTGGCATTCTGCCCCTGCAGCTCAGCAGTCCTCCTTTCAAGGTGGACAGCAGCACCAGCACCAGCAGCAGCAGCATGCTCAAGCTTGGCACCCTCGGCCCAAGCAGGGCCCCAACATGCCCATAAAGGAGGTCGAGGTTCAGGTCCTGGATCCTCTTCCTCCAAGCCTTCTCAGTGACCGAACGGGGGCTGCCACCCCTGCTCTCATCATGCCAGCTCTGGGTCCTCCCATGGGGGTCCGGCTCCGCCACTTTCTTTCTACCTGGTCCATTGTCACCACAGACAGGTGGGTTCTGGAATTCGAGCAGTACCGCTCAGACCCAGTCGGCTCTCAGAGATGACATCGCTCAGCTCCTCCTCCTCAAGGAGGCAGTAGCTCCAGTGGTGGATCATCCAGCAGACCAAAGCTTTGTCTCCAGGTACTTTCTGGTGTCCAAGCGGATGGGGGGGCTGGTGCCCCATTCTAGATCTGCATGACCTGAATCAACTTCTCGGGTCACGCACCTTTCGGATGGTCACTCTGTCCCAGATCATACCATCCTTGAAGCAAAACTTGTGGTTCTGTTCCCTGGATCTGCAGGATGCGTTCTTTCATGTCCCAATCTGTCCATCCCATCAGCGATTCTTCCGCTTCATGGTTGAAGGGACCCTGTACAAGTTCCGAGCCATGCCATTCAGCCGTACATCAGCCTCATGGGTCTTCACCAAATGCATTGCAGTGGTGACAGACCATCTTTGGCATCAGGGGGTCAGAATTTACCCCTACCTCAACAATTGGCTCCTAGCAGGTTCCACCCAACAGGAGGTGGAGAGGTCCAGGGACCTGGCCCTCCAGACCTGCTCCCAACTCAGCCTCCTGATCAACGAGGCCAAGTTGGAACTTGTGCCTTCTCAGGTGATGGGTTTTATCGGGGCAGAGCGCGACTCTTGTCAAGCCAGAGCTCAGCTCCTGGCAGACAGGGTGGAGGTTCTCTCCTACTTTGCCCAATTATTTCTGGTTGGGCACTTGCGCCCCGCCCAGAACTTTCTGTGCCTTCTGGGTTACATGGCAGTGTGCACCCAGTGTGCACTTCAGTGGTCCATTGGACCCGGTTGCACATGTGCCCCCTCCAATGGGAGCTGGCTGCCCAGTGGACTCAGTGCCAAGGTCATTTCGACCAGCTGGTCACCGTAACCCAGAAGATGTGGGACGCTCTCCAATGGTGGACCACCCCAGACTGGTTGCAGGAAGGGATCCCATTTGTCCTCCCAGAGCCAACGGTCATTCTCATGACTGATGTCTCTATCATGGGCTGGGGAGCCAACATGGGGGATGAAAGGGCCTTGGGCTCTGGACCCCTGAGGAGTCCCGATGTCACATCAACCTGTTGGAACTCAGAGCAGTCAGACCGGCACTGTCAGCTTTCGTTCCTCTGCTCCAGGGTCAAGTGGTTCAAGTCCAGACGGACAATACCATGATCATGTACTACCTCAACAACAGGGCGGCATGCACTCTCGTTTGTTGTGCAAGGAGGCGCTCCAAATCTGGACCCTCGTGAGCCAGTTGGAGGCAGATCTCCTAGCCAGCCATGTGGCAGGAGCCTCGAACCTTCTGGCGGATGTTCTCAGCCGCTTAGGCCAGACATCCCACGAGTGGTCTCTCCATCCAGAGGTAGCTTACAGCTTGTTCTCCCTTTGCGGAAAACCGATGGTGGACCTGTTTGCCTCCGGGGAAAACACCAAACTAAGGCTGTTTCATGCCCTCCCCCTCAGCAGGGCTCGCCGCAGGGGGATGCCTTCTCGAGGCCATGGACCCCAGGCCTCCTCTACACCTTCCCACTATTTCCCTTAATCCACAAGGTGCTTCTCAAGGTGAGGAGGGACAAGGTGAAGGTGATTCAGGTAGCCCCAGACTGGCTGCACAAGTTCTGGTATCCAGATCTCCTCAGCCTCAGCTGCAGGCATCCGGAGTAGCTTTGCACATGCCTGGACCTGATATCACTCAGTCAGAGGAAGGTATTCCATCCAGAACTTCAATCTCTGCACCTCACAGCCTGATACCTGAGCGGCTAGAGTGCCAGGCTTTGGGTCTTCCGAAGATGTCTACACTGTGATGGAAGCATCTAGAAAGGAATCGACCAAGAAATGTTATGCCTTCAAATGGAAAAGGTTATCATTTTGGTGTCAGGGTAAGGGCCTAGACCCTTTATCCTGTTCAGTGGCTAACATTCTTGACTACCTTTGGTCTCTCTCCAAAGGGGGTCTTTGGTCATTGACCCTTAGGGTGCACCTGGCAACCATCTCTGCTTACCGTAGATGGGCCGGTCAGCTGATGTTGGCACAGAAGACAGTGGTTGGGCATTTTTTCAAAGGCCTGGATCACATATCCCCTCCAGAGCATGAACCTCCACCTCCGTGGGATCTGCTGCTGGTACTGGCAAAGCTCATGGGCAAGCCATTCGAACCAATGCACAAATGTGAGTTGTCACACTTGTCATGGAAGATGGTTTTCCTGGTGGCTATCATGTCTACCAGAAGGACAGGGGAGCTCCAGGCACTTACGGTGGACTCCCCTTATCTGGTCTTCCACAGGAACAAGTTTGTCCTGCGCCCCCACCCAAAATTCCTTCTGAAGGTGATGTCAGAGTTTCACCTTAACCAGGTGAGACTCTACCAGTATATTACCCTAATTACACCTCAGAGGCTGAATACAGGCTCCATATCTTGAACCTGAGATGTGCTCTCTCCTACTATAACGAGAGGACAGTGGAAATTCGGGGAGAAGTTCGCCAGCTGTTTGTCACCTACGCTAAAGCCACTTCTGGCAGACCTGCAGCAAAGTGGACTATTGCAAGATGGATTACATCATGCATAGGTCTGTGTTATGAGTTGGTGGGCAAGGAGCCTCCCAGAGGGATAAGAGCTCATTCTATCTGCCATACTGCTGCATCAGTGGCTGCTTCCCAGGAAATCCCTATCCAGGAAATCTGCTGGGCTGCTACCTGGAAGTCAACAAACACCTTAATCACCCACTACCACATTGACCTTGAGTCATGCCGGGATGCTGGTTTTGGGGCCTCAGTTCTCCAATCTCTGTTCCCTAAGTAGGGGTGTGCACCTTGCCTCCCTCCTCTCAGAGAACTGCTAGGAGTCTGCCACAGACTGTGGATGAACAACATATCCACACTCCTAGAAGAACAGGTTACTCACCTGTAACAGTAGTTCTAGGAGTGGTGTATGTTGTTCATCCACACGGACCCACCTGACCTCCCCAGCTGCAGACACACAAAACCTGGCTTCCAGCAGGCTAAGATCTGGCATCATGGGGTGGAGCCAAGGTATATACCACCCGGGTGGGTGGGAGGAGCCAGCTTGAAGATTTCCGGTGATCCTTAAAGGGGAACGGGACATGCCAAAGAGTGTGGATGACAACATATACCACTCCTAGAACTACTGTTACAGGTGAGTAACCTGTTCTTATCTACCTACCTACCTCTTTACCTTGGAGCAGCCTCATAGTATGTGATCTAAACTGGCATGGTTTAGCAAGCATCTCCAGCACTGATTATTTGAAAGGCAGCCCCATGCATTTTAATGCCATTGGAGGGCAGTGTCAATACTGAAGTATCCTATACTGTGTCACTTTATCCTGTACATCTCTACTGTAGTGGCAGGCACTGTTCCACAATGCAGACCACTGATCATCAATGAAAGAAGAGTTTATTTCCCTCTCCCACTTGGAGTGAGATTTTGAATTATAAGTCTAATCAAATATTCATCAGCCTAGTGCGGCTCCTCATTGGCTACTGGATCAGTCATTAACATCTTAGAAATGACTGATCCAGCTGTCAACTGATGCTGCATGGCCCACACAGCTCGCACCACTCTGCTCACAACCTAAAAGTAAGTAAAACAACCAGGTAAAAACGAAAATTGTTATTGTGATTGGACTTATAATTGCAGTACCGACCTCAAAGCTGGTAATTTCCTTGGATTAATGACCGACTGGAGGGAGGTGGCCCGAGGATCTCCCTAACTGGTCATTAATCTCTTGGAAATGACTGGCTTCTCAGTCATTATTGTTTAAGTAAGAATGGTATTGCTTTCAGATAGCATTCTAGATTGTCTTGCTTCACCTTTGCTCTTTGCTGCTTTAATAGTTCTTCAAATCCCAGCACAGAATGCAATACGTAGTTTAGGCTGAGCAGAAATTTTAAGCCCTCAACTGTAACTGTTTCCAGAACTAAATTTCATGGAGGCCAAATTTCAATCCAATGTAATTGGAATCGCTGTATAGTTTGATACCATTTGTTGGGCCAAAATCTCTTGAACAAAGATGGTACAGTACTCAAGCTTTTGAGGATAAACAGATCCCTTCATCAGGTGTTAGGGACCTGGGTGACTCAAAAATGTGTGTGCTATGCCATCTTTGTACAAGACGTGTTGGTACAGTAAAAGGTATCAAACTATCCAGTGACTTTAGTTTTCCAAGGACCAACACGACTTCAGAATCTGTAATCTAGTATCAATAAATTATCATAGTTTTGTGGATACACCAATAATATCTTTTGTTTTATGCCAAATATTTCCAACTGAAATTGAGTTGTAGATGAGATGGGATTAATCTTATTTATTTATCCTGTGCATGGCTGACTGACTAAATGTGAGCACTAACATTTGTGCTTAAAGACCTTTGTCTTATCACCAACTCTACTGCATACAATGTTCTACAAACTTTAAACTAGAGGTCGCTGGCTCTGAGGAGGCAGACTGCATGGGACTGTGAGACAGGCTGGAGACTCAGGTTTGCGCCCCTAACAGAAGCTGTGAGGCAGGGTTAGGAGTGTCCATGAGGAAGGATGTTCTCCTCATGGGAGTGGGTGGCGGAAAGCACCACTCATTGCACAAAACCTAAGAGTGGTCTGGTTGGGGTGCCACTGGGGATGTGAATGTCTGTGGGGCCACCAGGTGATCGCCCCCCCCCCAGTAATGTGGCTGCAAGGATGCTCTGACATCATAGGTGGTGGAAGGGCTTTAAGAGAGACACCCACCCCCATCAGCCACAGTATGACGGGCATCCAATTGCTGCCCATGCTTTGCAGCACATCAAGAGTAACGTCCCTCCCCCCAACTCTTCCCCTAAATGTTGTCACTCTGAACTCACGGTAACTTTTAAATACATATTTGTAAACCACAGAAATTATTTAGTCTCATATGGAATCCCACAAAGATTACAAACCAGCAGTACGAAAAGTTGCCTGAAACACTTCTTACCCTCACCCCCAAGTATAACTTGCTCAAACAGCAATATTTGCTAAATTAGACATTTTAAACACAAAATACTGATATTATTTTTATGCACAACAGTATTTCTACTGGTAAACAAGCTGTAAAAGATAGGAATTTGCCTGTAAATTTTTACAAATTTCATTCTCAAACTAACAGGTAATTATGTGAACACCAGCAGCTGGAAGCTTTATAACACTTTGTAATACAAGTCCTTACTGCTATCAAGTCAACATTTTTGCAGTATAGCCGTAGTACTTATATGTTCTGATTTCTCTATGCAAATGTCTTTCCCATTCTAGCCCACAATGAAAAAAATAAAGTATATATCTCCTTAAACAAAAAGTACAGGCACCATGCTTTCCCCAAGTGCCACCCTCAATACAAACTGAATGGAAAAAAATGTGGTTTCATTCTCTATATCTGTAACAAACAAAAAAAAATTACAATGACGTTAAGACACCCCAGGGTGTTTATTACAGGGGATAATGTACTGCCAGGGAGTTAATGCACACTCCAGGGTGCATGGTACTTGGCTACACCTTGTACCTTCTTAGCACCTAGGAGTATCCCTGGATTGTGCCTTATCACCACGCAATAGGCAGTCTGGAGTGTGCTAACCACTTAGTAATTCACGTCATAATGCTACCCCTCCCCCATAGTTATCTCTGCCACATATGTTCACTTATAAAATCCATTTGTATGGTGTTACATTTTATTCCTCATACAATATTGTCATGTTGGAACTTTGATTCTGTGGGGAAGAGTCAGTCCAGGGTTGCATAATGTCAGGCAGCAAGGTTTGTGGCCTGCTAGTCAAGACCAACACATTCTCTAAAACAGTGCCATCAAACACAGAGAGCATTCTAACTAAAATCCTGCAGGGAATGGTGGAGTGGAGGTTGGAGACATGTTTATTCACTTAACGTTTTCCTGCCCAGATAGTTTTTTGAAAAGACACATCTCATTTTCATGGGAGCCCTGGGTGGACAGCAGCATTCAGCTATCCAACACATTCAGCTGGCAGATGAGAAAACAAAGTGCACATTGATGACTGTTACTGGTACATTACATTTAATAACAAAAGGAAAGAGGCTTTTTGTAGCAGAAAAGGTTCAGGAGGTGTTTGAGGGGGTTGGGTAGTTTTTTCCCACCCATCCAGGGCAAGGTTCACAAAGGCTCATCTTCTAAAGTCTTTCTGTACTTCAAGAATCTTAAGTCCCGTTTACACAGCAGCAGCACGTCACTTACTCATCTGTTGCCTTCCTGCTGCGCTGCGACTTGCTTCACAATTTTTTGTTTCCACTCCCGAGCTTGATGCACTGCTGATCGCGCTGAGAAGAGTGTCTGGGGGCTTGATAGCCACAGTGACTCATGGCAGGGAAATAGGGGATCACAACGGATTGAGGGCATTGGTCATTCACACTGCGGGGTGATGTACTCAATCCAGTACGCATCCCCTCTTTTCCATCGGATTAAAACCCAGAGCTGGAGCACATTTATGGCAATGCAGTGAGTGTCCACACCACTGTCTTTGCAACGCATCAACCGGAGTGCATGAGTTGATGCACTTCAAAGACAGTGGTGTAAACAGGGCTTCAAGCAGTACTGTAGGTTACGGCGAACATTTTGACCTATACTTTTTTATTACATTTTAGATTGCTCTTTTCCTCCTATCTTGTACAATACCATTCTGTCCCCATTCTGAGTTAACTTTTAGCACTTCTTTATATTAAAAAATAATAAAGGGAGCACTGTTTTAATATCGCTCAGACTAGGCTTTCAGCAGTATTGTCAGCTGTTTTAGTACCCTGCTGTCTCACAAGACATGGGAGCGTTGTCTGCTATGTGCTAGTTCTTCTTAGTTATGAGAAAAGTCATATCAAAAAACAGGTTTTCTAAAACAACAGAGAATACTGATGAAAACTGGGACCAATGCATATTAAAAACAAGCATTCCTTTCATTATTTCAAATGTACAAAACGTGCTAAAGCAAACTCAAAATTGGTAAAAAAAAAAAAAATATTGTACAAGACAGGCAATAAGGAACAATCTTAAAATAGCATAACAAGTGTGGGTCAGAATTTTTACTGTAACCTGCAGTGCTGCTAATGTTAAAATTCCAGGTGTCAGATGAGCTGTGAGCAAAGTGCTGGCTGTATAGAGGTACATGGGAACATAATAAATAGTAGCGGGATGAGAACTTGCACCCCTCAGGACTGTCCACCGCCTCTTAGTGGTTTATTAGATTGTTGCAAACCGAGGTACAGTAGCTTTGTACTGTAGGTAAACAGAAGGTTTGCCACGTGCACATTTATGCAAGAAAGTGCAGTTAAAAAAGGAATGCTTATAATGATTTACAACCTAACACCCTTGCTAGGGCAGAACAGAAACAAAAAAGGGATGTCTTACAAAAGAGGAGGAAAGGGCTATCTAAAATGGAACTAAAAAGAAACTGGCCTCAAATCTCAGACAGAACATGATCTGCAGCTTTACCATTTGAGAAAATGCATCACTTTGTGTTATCCATTCACTGCAATGCTGCCTTTATTAAAAAAACATACGCTTGTTCAAGTTGATCAAGATTTTTTGTGATTCACGTTATTCAAGCATATCTATCCTACTACTCCACTAGTGTCAATGAAAAAAGTTACAGCATGTCACATTCCACTAAACATCAAACACAATCAAATCAAAACGACAAAACAAGTCAATTTCATCGCACATTACATGCAAAAAAATCAACCACCCCTCCATCCACTCAACAACAGCTTTGTCTACCCTCTCCATCCCACAGTCCTATCTTGGATCTCATAGTCAGCTACAGCGTTGCACAGGCGTACACTGAGGAACTGACTTTAAGAACATCTGAATTCTTCCCACCGTGTTCATCTATCTTCCCCACCGTGTTCTTTTATTGCCAGACTGGGACTGATTTTAACAGAGATTCCAGGGGTGAACAAAATTAGCTAATCTCGCGTAAAAAAATCCTAAATGGGATGAATAAAGTATCCAAACATATCAGAAAGAAGCAATAAACATCACGATAATGACATACCGTACATTAAACGTTAGGAAAGGTATCTTAGGGAACCATATTTCAAGAGAAAAGTGACAACATAATTAACAGATGGTATGCTTCCATAATAACAAAAAGCACATCGCTTATGAATAATTGCAGGCAGCTTGTTAATTCTTCATAACATTCTGCTGTGCACGTCACCACCTTCTGGGGATGGCATTACAGCAGTGACGCACCACCTTCAGGTTTACAAAGTGAGGAAACGTGAAGGTCTTACCTGTCCCCCATTTCACGTGCAGCAGCTCACGTGATTTGTGTGAGCCTCTTCACCTCTGCATCACACTCAACACAAAAACTGGTGCTCTGCCATCTCTCAGTGTCCTGCTGTCCTGCAAAGTCTCCGAGTCAAAAATCAGCGGCTCATTTTCAAGGAGAACGCCTGCAGTTGATGGAAGGAAGAGAGAAGGAAAAGAATCAGGGAGTCGAAAAGTGTATTAGAAGCAAATTTAGAAAGAAATCAATGGCATGTAATTAGATTTGATTTTTTTTCTTCACATTTTGTTTGGCTAGGGGTTATATATAGCACCCCATATGAAAAGAGTAAAAGATTAGACTGTAGAGAGCGGGCGTCTGATTATGAAACTGGGGGCACTAAACCATGACAATTCCATCATTGCTGTCACTAGACTCCAAAATAAAAGAGAGAGAGAGAGAGAGAAAACAGTGCTGAAAAGAGAGAGGTTTATTGGTCTTACTACTACTGTACTATAGTAAGAGTCCAGTCCGTGAAAAAGGACAATGTGAAGATGTCATGAAAAGAACACCTCACTGGAGTTTTAGGGCTGCCTGTTAATTGCCAGGATGTGCAGAATTCCCCACAGCTCTTCATCAGTTGTCTAGGTAGCCACTCTTCAGGAAGAGCAGTGTGGCTTCTTCCCCCTGCAAAATTTCTCCATTCTCTATTTTTCTTAATCCAGAATTTTTCCCCATGAATGTCATCTCACCCTACCCCCCCCCGCCCCCCACATTGGGGATACTACAAGTGACCTTCCGGCTCCAACAACTGTAACATGACTCTATTTGTGGGGCCGGAAGTGGGAGTACCAATGGCTCCTGTGCTGATAACCCTCACTGAAGGTTCTGTGCCCAGTTTTTCCCCTCCACCGTTCACCCTTATGATACCTGCAATGATGCCCACATTCTACATCAGCACAGTGTAGAGGGTAAGTAATTGGCTCCCTGGCACAACACAGGGGATTTTGTATTGTATATATACTGTCAATCATCTTGCCATTTGTTTCTTACAGACTTAGAAGAGAAAAAAAAGCTGATTTTCCTTTGCAGCAATCTTTTGAACCAGAAATACGGTGCTAAAATGATCTAGTTTTGGAATATCCAGTTGTGAGTAAATATATTTACAGTAATTAAGCAATAAGGCATGACAGGGGGTGTGTTATGGTGGAATAATGGCCAAGCTCGGGTGGGTTCACAAGTGCTTCCACCAACTGAGAAGGGCTGTTAGCCCACTATAATGCATCCACTGGAGTACCTTACTGGGATTGTGAAATGGGTCCTTTTTTAGTAAATTGAATGTCTTTTTTAAACATGTTTTTCTTCAACTACTTTCAGCTGGGCTGTTGTGCTGGGATAACGACCCAGCTAAAAGTACCTCCTGGCCAAGCAAAAGCCAGCATTATTTCTACCCATTTCATAATAAGTGAAATACAGCTTTAAAATGTTTATATAAACAGCTTTTTTCTTATGTCTAAGGAACAGTTGGAATTCCTAGTATCCTTCCCTTGTTTGTTTCCCAGCCCAACACGGCTTCGCCCAATCCCACCCCCACCCTCAGTTTCCCATGCTGTATTTTCCAACATACTAAGCAACAGCTTGTTTTTTAGAAAAGACAGATATTTTGTATTATAAATACTGATATTTGGGAAATTGCTGTGTAATTGTGCTAAAATGAAAGAGTGACACTGCTATGGGGAACTGATCGGTATTGTGAACTTAAGAGTTTTAATAGTTTGTGTTATGTTCTTGTAGCTTTAAGAACCAAGTATAAAAGGCTCATGGGTAACTTGGAAGGACATCCCCCTGAAAAAGATAATTTTTCAGTTGAAGTGCCAGGGTGGAGTCCTCAGACTTTTTCACATAAAGTACCTTATTTGCTATTAAACACTTGCAAGCATGTTGACTCCTAAGTGCAGTGATTTGTTTTTCGTTTTGTTTTGGGTTTTTTTCCACCATGGTGGTAGTCACTCCAGTAGCAGAATCAGGGAACCTTCCTCCCTGGCCCACCATGGGAGTTACTGCAGAAGAAGAATCAGGAAACATTCCCTGGCCCACAATGGGGGATCACCGCAGGAGCAGAATCAGGGTCCTTCTTCCCTGGCCCACCACGGGGGTCACTGCAGGAAAATAATTAGGGCATCTTCCTCCCTGGCCCACCACGAGGGTTACTGCAGGGGCAGAATTGGGGCACCTTCCTCCCCAAACCACCATGGGGGTCACTGCAGGAGCAGAATCAGGAAACCTTCCTCCCTGGCCCACCGCAGGAGTCACTCTAGGAAAAGAATTGGGGCACCTTCCTGGCACCTTCCTCCATGACCCACCATGGGGGTTATTGAAGGAGCAGAATCAGGGCACCTTCTTCCTTGGCTTAGCCCAGAGTTCACTGCAAGAAAAGAATTAGGGCACCTTTCTTCCTGTACCACCATGTGGGGGGGGCACTGCAAAAGCAGAATCAGGGTCCTTCCTTCCAGGTACAGCACAAGGGTCATTGCAAGAAAAGAATCAGGGCACCTCTCTCCCTGGTCCACCATGAATCACTCCAGAAGAAGATTCAGGGCACCTTCCTCCCTGGTCCACCATTAGATCATTGTAGAAGAAGATTCAGGGCACCTTCCTCCCTGGTCCACCATGAGATCACTGCAGAAGAAGATTCAGGGCACCTTCCTCCCTGGCCCACCACAAGGGTCACTGCAGAAACTGATTCAGATCACCTTCCTTTCTGGTCCACCATGGTGATCTCTGCAGGATCAGAATCAAGTCACCTTCCTCCCTGTCCCACCACAGGGGTCACTGCAGGAGTAGAATCAGAGCACCTTCTACCTTAGTCCACCACAGGGGTCACTGCAGGAACTGAATCAGGGCACCTTCCTCCCTGGCCCACCACAGTATCACTACAGGAGTGGAATCAGGGCACCTTCCTCCCTGGCTCACAAAAGGGATCATTGTAGGAGAATAATCAGGGCACCTTCCTCCCAGGCCCACCATATGGTCACTGCAGGAGCAGAATCAGGGCACCCTCTTCCCTGGCCCATCATGGGGGTCACAGCAGGAACAGAATCAGAGCACCTTCCTCCCGAAATCACAGCAGGGATCACTACAGGAGCAGAATCAGGGCACATCCTCCCTGGCACACAATGGGATCATCACTGCAGGAGCAGAATCAGAGCACAGAGCATTCCACCCTGGCTCACCACAAGGGTCGCTGCAGGAGCAGAATCAGGGTACCTTCCTGCCTGGTCCATCATGGGGGGGTCACTGCAAGAGCAGAATCAGGGCCCATTCTCCCTCAGTTAACATGGGGGTCACTGCAGGAGCAGAATTAGGGCACTTTCTTCCCTGGCCCACCACAAGGGTCACTGCAGGAGCAGAATCAGGGCACTCTCCTCCCTGGCCCACCATGGGATCACCGCAGAAGAAAATTCAGGGCACCTTCCTCCCTGGCCTACCAAGGGAGTTAAAGCAGGAGTGGAATCAGGGCACCTTCCTACCTGGACTATCACAGGGGTCACTGCAGGAGTAGAATCAGGTCACCTTCCTCCCTGTTTCACCACAAAGGTCGCAGCAGGAGCAGAATCAGGGCACCTTCATCCTTGGCCCACTGCAGGAGGTGACTGCAAGAACAGAATCAGGGCACCTTCCTCCCTGACCCACCATAGTATCACTACAGGAGCGGAATCAGGGCACCTTCTTCCCTGAACTACCAAGGGGCCACTGCAGGAGCAGAATCAGGGTACCTTCCTCCCCAGCCAATCATGGGGGGGGTCACGGCAGGAGCAGAATCAGGGTACCTTCCTCCCAGGCCCACCACAGGAGTCACTGCAAGAGTGGAATCATGACACCTTCCTCCCTGGCCCACCATGGGGTCACTGCAGGAGAAGAAGATTCAGGGCACCTTCCTCCCTGGCCCACCGTGTGGGCCCACCATGTGAGTTACAGCAGGAGAAGAATCAGGGCACCTCCCTACCCAGCTCACCACATGGATCATTACAGGAGCAGAATCAGGTCACTCTCCTCCCTGGACCACCATGGTGGTCTCTTTAGGATTAGAATCAGGTCACTTTCCTCCCTGTCTCACCATAGGGGTCATAGCAGGAATAGAATCAGGGCACCTTGTTCCTTGGTCCACAACATGGGGGGTCACTGCAGGAGCAGAATCAGGGCACCTTCCTCCCTGGCCCACCACAGGAGTCACTGAAGGAACAGAATCAGGGCACCCTCCTCCCTGGCCTACCATGGGGTCACTACAGGAGCAGAATCAGAGCACCACCTCCTTGACCCACCACAGGGGTAACTACAAGAGCAAAATCAGAGCACCTTCCTCCCAGGCCCATCCCGGGACCTTGCAAGAACAAAATTAGGGTACCTTCCTGCCTGGCCAAAAAGTGTTACCATTGGCAAATCACACACACACACACACACACACACACATACACACACACCACCCCAGGACCGCAAGACAGTTGAGTCCTCCATTATCTATTTGTACTCCTGCCCCCAAACTAGTCTTCTGCCCCTGTCCTCTCAGCTCCATCACCTTCCTACTCTAGGGCTTATCTTCTCCTCTGGTATGTCCTTCATGGATTGCCCCTTGTGGTGAGGCCATTGGGGCTAGCCAAACCAATCTGGAGCACAATCCAGATTGCTTGGAGGAGGTGCCAAGTCAGTGGTGTGGGACCTATAGAGAACTAGGGCACTATCTAGCATGGTTGGGATTTTTCCTCCTGAATTTGTACCCCAGGGCTGCCAATCATGCAATGACAAACCACTGTGCATGCAGAGGCATGCACGTGTGTATCAGCCTCTGAAGGAGACCCCCTCTTGTGTAGACGTTTCCACTGTGCTGCTACCTGGTTTATGCCAGATGACAAGCATTAAGCGGGATAATGTGACACCCCCCCCCGAAAGGAGAGCTGCCCATGGTATACTTAATCTTATGCACCCAGCCAGCCCCCAGCGACCCAAGTCTGTATCCAAATTCAGGTCACCAGTGTAGCAGGTGGTAGTGCTACAACCACTACCAGGCTCACCGGTGGAGTCTTTTTCATCTTTAATTACATTTTTTTTCCCTATTGAACACCATCCATGGCCCACAGCCACCATGGGCAACCTCCCAGCCCCATCAACCCCACCAACCTCCGAGGCTCCCCTTTGCCTCCCACAGCTTTCCCCTATGGCCAGGCCTTTGAGGTAGCACCCCCTCCAGATACTGAATACAGGGAGAAGCATGCTATGCTGGGTGATCGGGGGACATGGGGTCTGAGAGTGCCTCAGGGTGCCGCATCCTACCGAGCAGGGAATTTCCATGGTCTTCATCCATCCTGATAAGCCAGCAACAGAGTGCTCCCACAACTGCACACAATGGATGAGCATGCTTTGGGCCATACTTCTCTACCCTCTAACACCTGACCCCCCCTACCAGTCCAGCTCCTTGACAAAGACCAGTAGTCAAAGCATCAGGGTTCAAGACTGCCATCTCCCACTGGAGTGGTTGCTCATGTCTGAATAAATAAAAAGGTTTTGTAAGCTACTACCTGTTTTTTTTTTCTTATCTTTGTGTTGGACTCCTCAAGTGCTGGTACAACATATTGCCACCTACCAGTCCACCTGGGAAACTATAGGTGGCATGGACTCAGCAGGTGCTGACAAACTAACAACCCAGAGAAGGCAAGAATCCTCTAGACATTCAAGATTCCACCACCTCCACCTCGCTGGTCCTCCAGCATCCAGTTATCGCTCCCAAACTTGGATTGCCAGCATCGGGAGCAACAATACTGCCACTTGGCTGACAGGAAGAGCTAACAGTGAGGTCCTGGGCTTGCTCCCAAACTCTAGTTGCCCACACGGTAGCACTGAATTTAGTCCCTGTTTCCAAACAACAAAGCACACAACAATGGGGCAGCCGCAGACAAGTTCTGGGTGCACTGAAATGGGAGAAAGAGCCTTGCCAAATTAGGAAGCAACGAAGGTCCACTCATCGAGAAACTAGAAAGTCAGATGGCAGCGAAATGCTTATTTTTTCTTCCTCCGAAAGTTAGGACAAGTGTGCTTTGTATGCTTTTTTTTATTTACTTAATTAGTAATTTGGAAAAGACCTTTGAGCGTAAGCTTTTTTACAAAGGTTCCACGCCATAGCTTGCGAAACAAAGTACAAAAAAGGAGAAAGCAAAACAATGAACAATACAGCTTGGATTCAGAACTTACAGAATAACTCAAAACATAGTTACAAGTTAAAATGATAAGAAAAACACTTTATGAGGGTGGGGGGAATAAGCAGCCACAAAGTGCCCTGTCAGTAGTTTAGAGGGACAGGGATAGCTGGCAGTGGGGTGAAGAAAGGAGGTACGAGAGAGAGGTATGCACTGTGGTAGAGGTGAAGGGTGGGGGAAGAAGGGCAATAAGGTATAGGGAGAAATGATGGGGTGAAAGGAGGCTGAGTGGAGAAGACATGCTAGAGTTAATAGTGGGGTGTGACGGGGGTATGGTCAGGCAGCCTGCATTAGTAGTGACTGTAAGGGGAAACTCATGGGAATGTGAGTTCAGGGAGGGGAGGGTGATGGGTACTGAAGGAGCATGATGCAAACTGAATGCTGAGGCAAGTCATGAGAAGAGACAGAGGGAGGGAGGGTACCTGAGACCTGCCTAGTGCTTGCTGGGGGGCAAAGAGAGAGCAGGTGTGGCTGGACTCAGGGGCAGGTGCACTTAAAGAGTGCTATTAGGTGCTGTTTGAGGTCAGTTTTAATTGTGCCAGACAATTGGTGGCCAAGAGGTTCCCAGGAGTTCATCTATCCACAGGAGGGCCCAGTAGGCAAATGCACATTGCCCAAGTGAGGTGCAATGGATGGGGATAGCCAAGGCCCCTCTAGTCCTCCCTCTGGTGACCTATAACAAGTTGGCCACCTTGATCAAATTGCCTACACAAGGTGGTGTTTTACCCAATACAGCCTTCTTCCCTAGTATGCAAGTCTGGAATTTGACCCTGTTTCTTAATGATAGCCAGTTTGCACGTTCGTATAGTGTACAGGTGTGAGTGCCACGCTCAGCATCCAGGGTGAGTCTGCAAGCTTTGTTGAGCGCAGTCTGAACCCTCTTGAGCACTGTATCCATTGCCATCCCATAGACCATTAGTCCATAGTCAATAATAGATATAATTGAACTGTGGACTGAGAGGTGGAGGGCCCCCAAAGAGAGGTATTGCCTGTGCCTGTACAGGACACCAATCTTGGTATTGACTGTCTTGACCAGAGTCAATATGGTGCGCAAATGTGAGGGTATCATCTATTATGACCCCCAGATACTTTGAACAAGTGAACTTGTTCCAGCGGCTCACTGCATGAGTTGGACATGATGGGGGGGTGGTACTTATTTTTTTTGTGGGGGCTGGACATAAGCATGGCCTTGGTCTTCTTGTAGTTTAGTAGCAACTTATAACTACAGAACCAGTCCTTAAGTTTGGAGAAGGAGTTCTGCAGCTCAGATTGTAGGGCAGCCTGAGACGTGCTGCTGCTCAGGAGCACAGCATCATCTGCATATAGTATGAGTTTGGTGTTGCAGGCTGTGGGAAGGTCATTTAAGAAGAGGCTGAAGAGTCGGGGCCCCAGTATTGATCCCTGGGGCACCCCTAATGATACCTCTCTTGTGCTGGATACTGTTTGCCCAATTTTGACACATTGATTTCTCCATATCAGGTAGTCTTGGAGCCAGCAAAGGGCATTGGGCGCCACACCCATGTTTTGCAGTTGGGTCAGTAACAGGGGGTGGTTGACTGTATCAAAGGCTTTGGTGAGGTCAATAAAGACAGACCTCACCAGTCTGCCTTCATCCAGGGCCTTATGTGCATAGTTCATGTAGTCCAGTAGGGCAGTGGTGGTACTGTGATTTTGTCTGAAACCATGATGGTCGGGGCATAGTAGATTATATTTATTCAGGTAGTCAATGAGTTGACCCACCACAATCTTTTCCAGTGCCTTGGACAGGAGTGAGAGGATCAAGATGGGTCTATAGTTGGCTACCAGAGACTTGCCACCTCCTTTATGCACTGGAGTAACTAGGGCCTGCTTCCAAACCACCGAGAATTGGGCCAGGGCCAGGGACTTATTGTACAGCGTGGTAATGGGCACTATAAGAACATCCAGGATGAGGAACAGAAGTTTCATGTCTATCCTGTCACTGCCCAGTCTGGTCTTACCTAGCATTTTCTTGACCATAGTAAGGGCCTCCTTCACTGTCACCCTTTTAAAGTAGAAGATCTGGTGAGAACACTCGGTAGATACATTGTTGGAGTGGTTTAAACCAGGTTGAAAATAGGCAGCTGGTAGCACTGGGGTAAGATTGGTGAAGGCCTTATTGAAGGCTTCTGCAATAGCTAGAGGGTCTGTAGTGGGAGTGTTACTGATACTGAGCAGCTGAGGGTGCTTCTTGTCCTCCTTTCCAAGGATGCTTTTGATGTTATCCCAGAATCTTTTCCCATCACCCCAAGAATTGCAAAGCTGGGCCTTATGATAGTTGGCTTTGGCGAGCCGGATTAGCTTGGTGCAGTGGTTCCTGGCTGTTCTGTAGCACTGGTAGTCATGCTAGCTACATGTGTTTCTGGCCTTCTCCCAGAGTATGTCCCTTTCTTTCAAGTGGGAGAGGAGCTCCCCATCAATCCAGCCATTTGCCTGCCCCCAAATCTTTCTTTTCATGAGCGAGGCATAGATGTCACAGATGGAGCTAAAGCACTTAATGAAGTAACTGAGGGCCTGATCAAGGGTAGGCACCAGGTTGACAGGAGTCCAGTCATGCATGGCAAGGGCTGATTTGAGGGCTCCAAGTTTACCCTTCCTCAAGACCCTGCTTTCAATGAGGATGGGTGTGCTTTTGATAAATTTATTAGACCACAGGAAGGTGATTGGGGAGTGGTCACTTAGCGTGTCTGAGAGAACCTTGATCTCAAAGATCTGGGATGGTGAGCTTGCTAGGACCCAGTCAAGGAGTGTACTGTTGGGGTTTTACTGCACATTTTTTATCTTGGCTAACTCCCTGAGGCAGAATAAATAAGGTTTTTGCTGTCACCTGACCTTTGTTTCTTGATGAGTGCACCGTTGTTGCTTCTCTTTCCAATAACGGCACAGGTTCGTCACTGTGCCCCAGACTCAGGAAGTCACTGCAGGCTGATAGAAGAAGGAGGATTGAAATGTTCCACGGGATGCTCTCGTCATTCTTGGGGAGAATCAAGATCATGCACCACTCACTGACTGTCCCTGGTGATCCCAGGAGAGTAAGGCAGGGTGCTGAGGCTGATGTGGCATATGTGCACTGGGTGGCAGCAACAGGCTTAGTCCATGCTTACCAGGAAGATGGCTGGGAGAAAAATTAAAAAGGACCTGCCCTCGGATGGAAGAGGCTGTGGCGAGTGCATGAGCACGCACACACACACACATACACACATACACACATATATGGTTACAAGTGATATGAGCGAACACAATAGTGATCACCATATCAGCAAGTGCACATCGCCGAAAACAGCAATGGCGATGTGTACTATAGCGAGGATCATGAACAGCGATGGTCGGAACACACTCCACAGGCAACTGCAAGAAATTTACACCCTTTTATGTGGAGAGCTATGCCCCCCGCGCCCCCCATGTGGGGGGCTTTGACCCGCATACCCCCCTTACTAATTATAATCAACTCCAAGGGGGAGCCGGACACTGGGGTACAGGGAATCTTCAGGAGGGAGCTATTTGGGGGGTGGGAGCAACCTGAGAACAGGGGACCACCAGGAGGGTGGAGGAATGGGGAGCAGGAAAAAAAAAAAAAACTAAGTGCACACAAAAAAAAACAGAAAAATAAAGCAGAGCTCTTGCCCAGGTTAGAACCCAGGTCCTCCGCCACCACAGGCATACACTGCCTCCACTAGACCAAATGGCCAGCTAGGAACTGCTAGGTCAAACTACCTGCTATATCCTCCGTCATCATAGATCCCTCCTACAGTTTATCTCTCTTCTCTTTCACCATTCTTGTTCTGATTTCTTCACGTTTCCCACTGTTGCTATAGTTTCCCACTCATTCTATTCACAGATGCTCAAATTGAGTCACCCATATCACTGGATACCCACACACATATATGTCCTAAGGAGTTAGGCTCTTGGTTCTTCATGTGCACTCATGCTACCCCTATGGTAGCTGCCAGAATGAGGGCACTTATCAGAGTATTTTCAACCAAAACCTTACTCCAGGTAGTGGATAGCTGGTGGGAACTTGCTGGCAAGGGAGAAGTGGACCCGACAGCCGGGGGGGAATTCAAATGCAGAGAGTGGGTTAGCAGATGGCTATGTGTGGTTCTTCATATGAATCCAGGATTTGGCAACTGAGTTTCAATGCCAAGAAGTGCAAAGTAATTTAAGTCAGGGGAAAAAAGCATGGAAACGCAATACCTGATGGGGGAGTAGTGATAAAGAGCACAGCAGAGGAAAAGAATCTGGGGTGTTAATATCGGATACAATGAAATCTGCAATACAGTGTAACAGGGTAGTGGGAAAAGAAAACAAGATGCCAGGATGCATAGGAAGGGAGATCAGCAGTAGAGACAAAGGGTGGGATTTTTAAAGCACTGCATATTTTGGACATGTGCTGCATCCAGGCAAATGCTTTGGGATGCATACAGTATATTTACAAACATCCCAAAGTATCTGCAATTATTCCCACAGTTTATGGCAATTTCTGCCACAACCACAGGAACTGCATCTCAAATCAAATCAAATCAAATCTTTATTTATCCAGGCATCTGTTTTCTGGATGCAAGTGCGGAATTCCATCCCGGGAGTTACACCAACTTGTATGGTGTAACTCCCAGGACAGATTTCATCACTGCATCTGGAAAATGGACATGGGGCATTGAAATCCCCCCCCCCCGGGTTGCCACCTTTGGATGAGGCAAAAGCTGGATCCTAAGCTCCGCCCCTAGCCCCACCCTCTTTCATGACTCATCATGCATTGCTCTTCCTAGAAGCCATTTGTTACATCAATAAAAGAGAACACTTAAAGCAGCAGTTCAACAAAAATGTTAAAATACTGTACTGTAACTGTTAATTACTTTACTAGGTTATTCCTAGTTATTTATGTACTTATGTATTTATTTACTGACATTGGTTTACCAGCTAAACATACAGAGATAAAATAACTCTCATTTACAGATATGATCTGGGGGAAGACAATGGAAATACTATAGCTAGCAACAGCCTGGCCCAGATATTCAAAGGGTTGCGCCATGCGCAACAGGGGTTCTGACGTGCACAACTCCAAAAATCGCCATTCTGCGATATTCAGAAGGGGCCAGTTCGTAACCGAAAACATGCTGAGCAACAGCGCAATGGAAATGAAGGCATGCGCAACCCGAAGAAGTAGTCCATGCATAAAGTGTGCAATGCGATATTCCGAACACTTGCGCACGCGCAAGAGTGGCTCAGCCGAAGTTGCGCAGGAAGGAATTGAGCCAAAATAAAAGGCTCAAGGAAGTGGCGCAGAACCCTAGCAGGCCGCAAAACTGGGGGAGACAGACAGAGAGAGAGAGACAGAAGCTGGAAGGGCAGACAGGGACAGTGGGTCCAGGAGGACAGAGAGGCCAGCGGGGGTGCCTGGTGCAGTGGAAGCAGCAGTGGGGCAGCCGGGGTAACACAGGAACAGCAGCCAGGGGCAGAAGCCAGGAGATGGACAGTGCCAGCTTTCATGGAAGCTGTAATGAGGGTGAGACACCATGCTGCAGGGGCGTGGCAGCGGAGGGGCCCGTGTGTATGCCCGACAGGCGGTATCGTGCCCGCCTCAGCTTCGAGCTGTACACAGACATCGATATCGCGGCCCGGTACCGCCTGAACAGGGCAATACTGAGACGGCTCTGTGAGCTGTGCAGTGATGCGATGTAGGCACCCTCATGACGAGTCATGCTCTGTTGGTGGAGACCAAGGTGACAGCCTGCATGTGCCTGCTCACCACAGGCACCTTCCAGAGGCCGACAGGGGACACCACAGGCATTACACAGTCGGCCACGTCACGCATCCTCACCCAATTCCTCAGCGCACTGCTGCCTCATGCTGCGGAGTACATCCATTTCCCCAGCACCGCGGCAGAGCGTACAGCAAACATGCAGGAGTTCCACAGGGTAGCATGTATGCCTGGCATGCTAGGGGCCATAGACTGCACCCATGTGGCCATTCGCACGCCACCTGGCCCCGACGGCCAGGCATATCGGAACCGAAAGGGGTTTTCCAGTGTCAACTGCCAGGTGGTGTGTGATGCCACTGGGCGCATTATCAATGTCTGTGCCACACACCCTGGCGGAGCACATGATGCCTTCATATGGCACCAGTCTGCACTGTGCCATCGATTCGAGAGTGGGGACATCCCCACGGGTCATCTAGTGGGTGAGTACACATGTATGGAATGCAAACTCTGGGCAAGGGTGGGAATGACACAGGTGCCATGGTAGTGGCACACAAGGATATGGGCAATATGGACCTGACATGACACTGCTCTCCACTATCTCCACACAGGTGACTGCGGATACCCACTCCGTCCCTGGCTGCTCACACCGTACCGGCGCCCCACGACCCCAGTGCAGCTATGCTTCAATGAGGCACATGCCGCAACACGTAACATCATAGAGCAGGTGTTTGGGATGCTCAAGGCATGCTTCCGATGCCTAGACACCTCCGGCGGTGCCCTACAGTACAGCCCCCAAAAGGCCTGTGGGATATTCCTGGCCTGTTGCATCCTGCACAACATGGCCAAGACCATGGGACCATACAGGTCGAAGAGGGGACAGCGATGGGGAGCGCCAGTGCGCCGGTGATGTTGGTGATGAGCAGCCCCCTAGGACAGAGGGACCCTCGACTGACCCAGCAGGCCCAGCTGCACTGGGACACCATTGCAGAAGAGCACTGCGCCAACACAGGTAAGTCAAGGGACATGTGCAGGCAACACTGTCCATGCGCAAACCACAGGCACACAGGGGAACACACTGCATGAAGGTCAGGGAGTTGAAGGTTCCAGGCATACCAACACACCATCAGGGAGGGGTGAGCACTCATATGGACACACACACACACCAGGCAGCGTACATGGGCAGAAGCACAGCACTGCAGAAACGACATTGCCAACACACAGCACCACCGACCACCCCCACCACCTGTACTGTCCACGTCGTGTGTCAGGACCTGGGCACCTTGCACCTTGGTGTACAGTGCAATGCAGGCATCATCATGCACACGCACCTGTGGACAGCAGTTGGGAGAGTGTGCAGGTGGTCCGTGTCAGCGTGCAGAGCAGAGCACCCAGCAGTGCACCGCCCACCATGACACACATTGCACACAGGGCAGCACCAGACAGTTCCCCGCACTGGGAGACAGCTCAGTCATGTAGCACTGTCCCACGGCCACCACGGATGCGTGGGCGGCCCCGCCGCGGCCAGCAGCACTGGCAGGCTGAGCAGGGGCCACATGGGGTGGCGCTGTTGCACCACCAGGGTCCCACTCGCGTGAACGCGACCTTGCCCGCACAGGGGTCTGCATCATGCCGAACAAACATGCACCAGGGGTGCTCGGGATGCCCACAGCAGAACCCGGTGTCGACAGGCCCGGTGTCGCATGACGCCGGGAATGGGGAGTGGAGAGCACACTGTGTGGGGTGTGCGGTACAGGGGCACCTGACAATGTGCCCAATGCATCAGTGACAGAGACCACTGCCTGGGTCAGCCTGTCAATGGCGACGGTCACATCCGTCTGCATAAGGACCAGCTCGGCTCGGTCCCAAGCACACTCCCTGCTGTGCCACTCCACGGACACAGACAGTGCCTCCACGGACCTTGCAACCCGCCCCTGCAACTGTACAGATTCCTGCAGCAGGCAGGTGTGCACATCCAATGGGTACTGTGCCCCAATGGCATCGTGACCCCCAGGGTGTGGACAGTCCTGGGGCACAGCACCCCTTGAGGGTGGGCGCTGTTCGCCAGGACCAGGTATGGGCGGATCAAAGGGCGGTGGACATGTGCCACTGCTTGACACTGTACCCCAGACCTGGTGTTTGACTGCTGCTGCTGCCCCTCCAACTGCTGAGCCCCCAGGTCCACCTGTTCCACCTCCGTGCTGGCAACAGTGCTGGACACCTGCACAGCCACCAGTGCTGCCCCACCGGTGCTGACAGACACAGCCTGGGACTGTGCCAGCATGCTGGTACACAGGTGTGAACCAGGAAGGCCCAGGGGCATGTGCTGGCCTGCCATGTGTCCGTCATGGGACACACACCTATCACTGCCCATTGCAGGCCTGCTATCATCAATGGTGCAGGTGCGTGACACTGCCATAGGCACAGCATGCTGGCATACCTGCATGCCGGACTGCTGAGACATAGGCTGTGCACCCTCCGCACCCGTATCACTGACACCAGAGTTGTTGGCCCAGCGTGCATGCTGCTGCAGTGCCTGCTGGCTGGTGGCGGAGGTGGATGGTCCCTCCTCCACGTCCAGCAGGTCTGCATTACTGTCTGAACCCACCACCACCACCATCTCCTGAAGACGAACAGGATCTGTAACAGAAAGAGAGTACATGTGAGTGCTTGTGAGCAACAGCCCCCCCAACACCACCACCATGTCATACCGTGCAGTGATGGGCTTCCACCTGTCTGGAATCCTCCGCCTGGTACGCCCGCAATGGCACTCGGCTGCATGGCCGTGACCAGTGTCTCCTCCGCTGGGGTCAGCTGCAACACCACTGGCGGGCCCCCACCAGTGCCAGCACGTGCCACCCTGAAGGCTGCCACCTTCTCCTTCAGCCTCCTGTGGTCAGTCCCCATCTTCTTCTGCATTCCTGCACGGAGCGCTAGTGGCTTCCGTGCAGGTTACGGCTTGAGCTACCCTCCCATGCAGCTGCGGTTCCTAAGGGTGCCCCTCAGATCCACTCAATAGTGGCTCATCCTCCAGGTAGGCCTGGAAGAGGGCCTCGCCTCTGCCGCTGTGAAGTTCGCCTCCCACGCCCGCCATCCTCACCTCAGCTTGGCTCTGGTCAGTCATGGTGATCTGTAGGGTGGAAGTGGACACCTGTCACTGTGCAGTCGACAGCATTTCCCATGAGCAGTGGTGCGGCCCGGGGCGGAAGCCCCCACGTTCCTCTCCGTATGGCAGATACTGATAGAAAGGGTGCCCTTTGTCCCTTTCTAAGTGCCCTTTTCATGCTCAGCCCCCTCAGCCTTTATCATCCTCTGGCACCCTTGCCCATGAGCATTGTCCTGAGCATCACACAGCATGTAACCCACCTCTCACCTGCAGTAACCGAATCTGGCCAGCACAACCCACTGTCGCGTTTTTATAGCGCAACACATGCAAATGAGGTGTGGCGCAACTTTAATGACATGCTAATCGCGCCACTGTGCTTTTGAATGGCTGATCGAATGATTTGCATATGTCGGCTGAATATCGCGGATTTGCGCTTTGCACAATACGGAAGGGCCGGCTGAGCCAATGGCGCAGGTTTGTGCCTGCATGCTACACTGCAGTGCGCATGCCCAGACAGCTTACGCATGCGTCTATCGCGCTGCAGACCTGCTGAGTGCGATAAGCAATTCAGGCCATGGCCACCATTGTGCCAGTGGTGCTACAGCACTGAGCACTATATGGCGCTGTGGCACTACTGCGCAATGGTCCACTGTGGCACTGGTACGCAGCTTGGCAGTCGCGCAGGATGCCTATACGTCCGATGGTGCTGTGCGTAGCCTTGCATCATTGCCGTGACCTTGTGTATGCCCTTTGCCCCCTGGCGCGTTTCGCATGCCATGTGTACATCCCTATTGCGCTGTCTGGTGACAGCACTATGTGAAGTGACGGCGCTGTTCGAACAGCGCGATTGGAGCCTGTGGTGGTCTATTGCGCAACATCTCCATGTGGGGTTCCAGTGCAGCGGAGCGCCATACTGCCTGCTGTAAACTGGCTGAGATGGCTAGGAGGAGGGCAGTGAGTTGGAGCCCTGGAGGTGGCCAACCTGGTGGCCCTGGTGGAGCCCACTGTGAGGCACTCTATGGCGAGCCCCCTCACCATGCCTAGGACCCGATGTGGCAGCAAGTGGCCACTGACCTGGGTGGGGTCACTGGATGGGGCGGTCTGCTGAGCAGTGTCAGCACCGGTACAGTGACCTCCACACGGAGGCTGAACATGTTGGCCAGACTGCGGGACTGTGCCAGAGCGGGCATGGTGTGCCTAGGCCAGGTGAGTGTACCATCTATGCACCTATATTCTCTGTAGGTGTGTGTGTGCTTGGGTGGCTGTGCATAGGTGCCAGCTCAGACACGGTTGGCTGTTCAGTGTGTGTGCAGCTGTGCGATGGATGGTTATGGCTGTGTGGGCAGGCACTGTCACTGGAGCAGGGGGCACTCTGCTTTTGAGTCACACTGATGTTTGTCTCAACATATGTCTCCCACAGGCCAGGATCTGAGGATGCAGGGCCGGGATGAGGAGGGCCATGCCAGGGCCCCGGTGGCAGCAGGAGTCGCCCCAGATAGAGCAGCAGCAGCCAGCCGCAGCAACAGCAGCAGGGGCAACAGCGGCAGACAGAGCTGCTTGAGCAGTGTGAGTATCAGGACTTCATGGATGCTATTGCATGCTGGGAGTCCACTAGCCCTGCACAATGCAACCATGCAGGAAAGGGGAGGTCCTGATTCCACTATACAAGACACTAGTGAGGCCCCACCTGGAGTACAGTGTACATCTCTGGAGACCATACCTACGTAAGGATGTAGAGTGGCCAGAGAAGGTTCAGAGGAGGGCACCAAAGATGGTGCATGGCTTGCATCATGGGTCCTATGACGACAGGTTGAAGGAACTGAACATGTACTCCCTGGAGGGGAGGGGAGAGAGAGGGGATATGATGGAGACATACAGGTATCTTACAGGGGGATCAGGGTGCAGGACACACTTTTTGAAGTGCAAATGATGTTCCAGGACTAGAGTGCATGGGATGAAGTTGGAGGGAGGACGATTCAGAGGACACATGGTGATGGACTGTCTTCACAGAGCGGGTGGTGGACAAGTGGAACACCCTGCCAGAGGAAGTGGTGGGGGCTGACACAATCACGGGATTTCAGACTGCAGGGGACAGACATGAAGGAATTCTGGAGATCAGGGGTAAGGGGCAACAGACTTCTAGGGAAACAAGGTGAACTTACAAGCTCATATGGACAGACTGGGTTTGCCATAGGCCCTTATCTGACAACACTGTCTATGTATCTATGTATGTAGGCACGACACAGGTGACATGCATCACTGTGCAGTATCACAGCACGCCTCATGTATGCGCCACTGGTGGTCCAGGCATGCACTGGGCACATAGCTGTGTCACTGGCATCGCACCACGCTGCCACGTCACTTGCCAGCCTTGTTTGTACTGTGATGGACGTGGGCAGTGTGTGTGGGCAGTAGTGCGATAGCTGGTGCCGCCTGTTTGTGATGGCCATGTGCATGTTCACTGTGGTGGGTGTACGCCATCACAGGTGCGGGACATTGGGCTAATGGCTTGCAGGTTGGGTGGTGTTCAGGGTTGTGGTCAGTCACAGCCATTGACTGTGTTCCCATTTTCCTAGGCCTTGAGGTTCTCCGCGCATTGGGAGGGATGTCCAGAGCCTGAGACAGCTGCTGGAGGACAACCGCCATCCTGCAGTCCATCCACAGGCATGGCCTTGGAGGAGGCGGCATGGGATGGGCCAACACCAGCCAGGAGACGGCGGCCAGTGGGACCATAACTTGTTCCTACCCTTCCCACTTCTCCCATCCCTACCACCCTGCCTTCCCTCTCCAAGTTTGTAATCCCTACCCTTGCCCACCCCTACCTTGTACCCTACCCCCTCTTGTAAATAGTTGTTTGATGTTGATTTTATAATTTACACATTGTTATAATACATTTATATTTTGTTATGAATACTGTGTTGGTCTCTGATTTGCAGCTGGCTATGGTTGCTCAGTTGCAGTGGTGTACAAGCCATCTGGGGTGGTATGGTTCTGGGTATATGTGTGTGTGTGTGTGTGTGTGTGTGTGTGTGTGTGCATGTGTGTGCATGGGGAGGTATCACCAGCATGGCATTGACTTTCTGTTGGTCTTGCCGTCTGCTGCCACCCACTGCTGGGTGCCCGGGGTTGGTCTGGCTTGTATGCTTTCTGCAGCACGGGGTTGACGTGGTGCCAGGGAGATGCATGGTGTTCCTCCAGTGCCAGTCACTGCACATGGGTGGTGTCTTGGGGTCATGGTGCAGGGTGTG